>CAMZMU010000112.1:25212390-25812390 GCA_947311845.1 Poa pratensis
TGTGTCGACACACGGCAACAATTTCTTTGCCGTGTGCCCGACATCTAGCACACGGCAAAGAGCCGGGCACACGGCAAAGCCCTGCTCTCCCGTAGTGACGTCGCCACAAGGGCAAAAGAACAAACAACCCATATATTAACCGTATTTAACAACATAGAACCAAAATCACGGCGTGTATCCTATTTTGAAACTACGTGCATACTTCAATTGAGTGTGCAATGATGATCATTGTTGTTCACTATGATGATAAAATTGAATAACAAGATTTATGCCATCACTCTAACTTTATTATATAAAGTTAGTTTGCTACTAATTTCCGCCGCGGCGCACGCATATCATCTAGTAGTAAGTACTTGGTTCTCCTAGGAGTTCAGTGATCATGAGTTTCATGCTCCTTGTTACGACTTATTTTTAAGAATATATATAATCCAATCCCAGGCCTAGCAGACCATGGTGGGAATATTCAGATACCTGAATGAGTGTCTTCCCTCTCTATTCACATTTACTTTCAGCAGTCAGTGTAAAATGGACCCGATCTCAACAGTAGTTCCGAGCACGTACACAGCAAGTGGTCTGGTCAGGCCGTTAGGGAAAGCAGACCAGCAGCAGTAGCAGAAGCCACGGCGGGATGTATCTCGTGTTCGCCGACAAGGCCCTCATCCGTGGCGGACCCGAAAATAGTTTCACCTGTGATGTTTTCCTCCAGCTCCTAGAATTATATGTGAATCTATGGCTTTTTAAAATGCACCGAGATGTAGCAATCCTGCTTCCTTCATCATTTTGTTCATTTACATTTTTAAGATCCTGACGATACATGATTGTGGGATGTGAAGTTCATTTTTACTAATGCATTTGATTCATGATTCTATGATGTAACAATGTAGCGACATGTGGTTCATGATCCCGGTGATCTTTTCAAACGCGCCTCTATTCCTATTAAGCAGCATGTGGTTGATGATACCGATGACATTCATCTGCCTCCTAATAGGTTTCTTCTACCTCTAATTCACTCCTGAATTGTTTTCGCTACTAAACAACTGGATGTAAATATGTAGATGCAAAACTCCTTTTGTTTTTTATTTCTGGTTTGGCTAATTGTATGTTCCTAAGTTTTCATTTGAGCCGGAATCTGACGGATGTAACAAGTCAGGGAAATCATAGTTCTTCAGAACCAGATTTTAAGACAAACAAGATGTAAATCAACATCGAGTTGGGCAGGAGATGAGGTAACTTACAGGAGTAAATTTCCCTTGCAAGGACGACACCCCCTCCCCCCCCCCCCCCCCCCCCCCCCCAACCCCACCCCACCCCTGGCGGCGTGATGTTGTCACCGGCCAAAATATCTTGTGGATTCGATGTATTTATCTAGGGTTCCATGACGGCAACATCGTATGGAGAGGGGGGGATTATTCCATCAAGAGAAAATGGGGTGGGGGATTTTTACAATATAAGCAAGTTTTCCAGTTACCAAAAACGAAAAGGGGAACCTTGTTGACCTCGTTGTACGCTATCGAGACTGACCTCGGTGCAGTCGTGTCCCATGGTATATCTGTTGTTGATACAATTATTCATATCTTACAGAATAAATAAACACATTATTTCTCTCAAAAATATATTCATCATGCATGCAAGTGATGCAAAGCACTCCAGCACCAACTTGAGATAGGGTTCTAAATTTATTTTTATTTGTGCCGGAATTTGACAGATGTAACAAGTTAGGGAATCATATATTTTCCTTGCGAGCCACCCCCCAGGCCACGTGATGTAGTCACTGGCTAAAATATCTAGTGGGTTCGATGTATTTATTTAGCCTTCCATGACGGCAACATCGTATGGAGAGGAGGGGATTATTCCATCAAGAGAACATGGGCTGGGGGAGTGCACGTGCATGTTCCCGCGTGAACGCACCTCCATTTTTTTGCTATTTCAGCAAATTTTGGGGTTTCCAAAAATGTAAAGGGAACCTAGTCGGGTGACCTTGTTGTACGCTAGATCGAGAGTTCGAGACTGACCTCGGTGCAGTCGAGCCCCATAATATATCGGCTATTGATACAATTATTCATATCTTACACAATAAATAAACACATTATTTTCTCCCAAATATATATTCACCATGCATGCAATGATGCAAAGTACTCCAGCACCAACTTGAGATAGGGTTCTAAATTTTCAAACTTTCTGACGATTGCAAAATTACATTTACTTCGAATTTATTTGCTAGATTTTGGACCAAATTCAAATAATTAATCTCATACGTATGGTCACCACCGTCCGTTCATGAGAACGAGAACGCATGCAGAAAACACCAATTTTCCAGTAAGGTAAGCAATTAACGTATTCCTCAATAATCTTCATCCTCGCTCACACGAGTTTCCTGCTGCCATAGCCTGCCGGCTGCCACCCACCCCCTGCCCCCTGGATCTGTTGAAATCAGATCGAGTTCCCTGCTGCCATATTCATCACCAACTCGATCCTCTTCTGCATCCTTGAACTAGATCATATACCCATGGCGTGATTCAGTCCGGCCACCAACCATTTCCTAGTTGTTCTTGGAAATCCCAATCCACGACGACCATGGCATCGCCGCCTCGTCGGAAAAACCCTACGCTTCTTCGGGAGGATCCGGAATATGCCAACTTTGCAAGCACACCAGATACAGCATCAGATCAGACTGGATCACACAGCAGGAATAATCAAACACATGTTGGTTCTCCACTAATGGTTGCGGTGCACACGGTTCAACGTTGAAAATTATTTTTCAACCTGAGCATCCAAAAAGATATCACAGACTCATTGAAGGTGCAAATTTATACAATCAATAATCCATCAAAGCAACCATGTTAGGAGACAAGATAGTAGAATGTAGAGTGGTGACAGCTCACTCTGCAATGGAGTGTTTCTGAAAGGCATACAGAGGAAAGTTACATGACTAAACGGTTGCCACCTTGTACGCTATGCACACCCTAGTAATCTTATCAGAAGCACCACAAACAGGTTCTTCTTTTCTTGCAGCACCACTGCATATATATATGCCAGAACAGAAAATTTATCGCTTATCACGCCTCCAACTTAGGTTCTTCAACATCAGCTTTAGAAGCATTGGGATCATCGACAAATGTGACACCCTCAAGATCCAAGGAGCCCCCTGTCATCGGGTGAATGGGGTTCCTATCAAGCAAGAGGTGCCCCAACAGATCGCCGGTACCTACAAAACATGGTATATTTTTTGTTTCACCGTTGCGCCATTAAGAAAACCGCTCCGGGGGAAGCGTTTCTAATTCGCGAAATAGAACAAACAATGCTACTTGCAGATTTATTTTCTTGTTGACATTTGGTACTACTAGAATTGGTGCAGCAGATACTACAATAAGCGATGTTTCCTCCAAACTCCAAAGAGGAATATAACTGAAAATCGACCTTCGAAACATGGTGAAACAACGCTAGAATATATTGTTTGAAGGTATCGTTCCATGTCAACTTGCTGTGTCGAGATACATACAACCAAGAATCCAATCCAAGACTGTGTCTAGATAAGTGCTTTGCTGTGAATTTTGAGGTGATTTTTGTATGGGACAAAAAAAGTTGCAGACCTGATGTGTGTCGACATCATTAAAAAAAAAATGAACAGATTTGAAAGCGCACGAGGAACATCATGATGCACCACAACAGCATATCACATGAGGAAGCCTGACATAGAAGTTCAAATTTCGTTTCATGTTGGATTTGTTTTGTGTTTATCTATGTGCAATTCGAATATGTGTAAACGCACATCTTGTGAACACTCACGGATTTACGTCGGAGTTCTTAGAAACTTGTAAATTTGAATTCTGAGAAGTGATATCAATTGTGTCAAGGTGGTATCACTTCATTGCCGCTTTGGCTGCCTCCACCAGGACGTCTCCAAAATAAAGTGCTCACCGTGAGGAAGACACAACGAGGAAGACAACATGCATCCAGTTAAAAGCCAAAAACATCTATCTAGAGGCTTTTTTTATTTACAAGGCAAAGTATAAAAAAGCAAAAGTAAGGGTAGCGGTGCAGTACTTTTTAGGTCTCAAATTTTGTTTACCGTTAGATTTGTCTTTTGTGTTTATCTGTGTGTTATACGAAATATAGTTATGAAAATTCTACAGATTGTAAACGCATGTCCTGTGAACACAAACAGATCTAAGTCAGCATTTTAAGAAACTTATAAATTTAAATTTTGAGAAGCGGTATTATTGCAAAAAAAAGAAGTGAATTCCACCTTTTATGGAGGTGATGTTTTGGCTTGTAGGATTAGATACTCCCATTATTAAAAATAGAACTTTAAATGCAAAATAATCCAACATAAATTTCGGACAGACACCTGGATATTTTATAAGTCTTTTCTGTGTTTCTGTGTGTTATTCGAATATAGTTCTGAAATATTACAGAGTATAAGCACATGTCCTGTGAACACTCACAGATCTAAGTCGAAATTTTTAAAAACTTATAAATTTAAATTTTGAGAAGTGATATTATTTGAATAAGAGTGAATGACACCTTTTATGGAGGCGATATTTTGGTTTGTAGGATTAGATACTCCCATTATGAAAAATATAATTTTAAATGCAAAAAAATCCAACAAAAACTTTGGACATACACCCGGATATTTTATGCTCGCGCATAAAGTTTTGCGGAGAAATGATATATTTGTGGCTTGTGTGTAAAAAACAAATTTGGTGTTACAAAGCAACTTATCACCAGACATTTATTTTTATCTTTTTGACACATTCCACAAGAAAATGTCTTGTTCACGAAATTTGTGTGCAAGAATAGAATATTGGATATTCACCTTATTTGTTTTTCTTTTGACATTTTGAAGCACAATTTTGAACGGTGGGAACAAATTCTCCTATGAATAAAAATATATTTATGGCCTTTTACCCCCTAGTTATACATTTGTGACACTGAATACTCATCTAGTCAAAATTCGTATATATTACCACTGAACGCATCTTCGTTGGGTAAGGTGTGAAGTGATGAACGAGATTCGGAAATGCAAGAACGACTATGAGGAATGGAACAAATTGACAAGACAAAGCTGGATATGATCACCAGTAATGCACTCCTATATTTACACAGTTTTTCGCGCCAGAACGGGTTAGCACGTCGGTCGTACGTAAGAATACATTCAAAATACTAAGATGCGGTGAAACTGTGTTCAACATTTTCCAGATATGAGTATTGCGATAAAATTCTCACTAAATGGGGTTGTATTTGTCCGGCGCACAGTTAGAGGGTAAAAATTCGAATTCACTATTGTAATAAATATGGGAGGTGCCTCCGCCGTGGACGGAGCCGCCTATCTCCAAATAAAAAAAGCTCTCCGTGAGGGGGAAGACACCATGAGAAAGACAGCATCCATCAGTCATCAAAAGACAAAAGCACTTATCTAGATGCTTTTCTGATTTAACAAAGCAAAGTCTAAAAAGCCAAAAGTAAGGCTAGCCAAACATGAGCCATTGGCAGTGTTTTTGAAAGGTGGAGATGGAAATTCCTTCCTTCCCTGGGCTACAGGGCTAGGCCGCTAGGCTATGGGCCCTTTGCTTGCTCGAGCCCAGCACTAGTGCACGAGTACAAAGAGATTAGAGATGCTTGGCGGGGCAGGAGAGCAGCTAAGAGCAGGAGAGAAAATCCAGCCCCGCAATTTCACGAGCTGAGAAATGCCGCCGCAGCAGCAGAGGACGCCGCGGATGAGCCGCGACGGTTGGACCACCCTCTTCTACGTCGTCCTCAGGGTCCTCCGGTCACCATCTTCGTCGCCGGCCTCGTCTGGGTCAACCAGCTCCCGCCCCAACCCAGCTTCACCGTCGCGGCCCTCTCCGTCTCCGGCGGCCAGGTCACCTTCAGCGTGTCCGACGGCACCCCCAACCGCCACTACGCCATCTCCTACAAGGGCGCCACGCGGGCCTCCCTCCTCTTCGACGGCGTGGCCGTCGCCTCCGGCCAGGCCAACAGGAACACCACCTCCATCACCAGCGTCCTCGACGTCGTCGACGAGCCCTCCTTCAACGCTATCCTTCGCGCAGGCGGCGGCCGCCTCCCTCTGCGCCTGCAGCTCGCCACGGCTATCAGCTTGACGCAGCTCAACGTCTTCAGCTCCATCGCCGGACAGGACATGTACGTCAACTGCGATCTGCTCGTCGGCGCGGACGGCAGCTTGCTCCGCGAGTCCGTGGGGGCGCCCTGCGGCACCAACTTCTTTCTGCCTCTGCCCGCTGGATGCTATCTAGTTAAGAGTACTAGTCCTCATTTGTTGTTGGATTTGCCAAAGCAAGTACTAATAGTAATCACATTACTGTTGCTGCTGCCATTAATACCAAGGGGATGGTTTAATCCAGTGTAGCTCTACAGCGAAAATCCATTGTAGCTCCCGAGTTCCACTGATATCGCTTTCTTAATTTGAAAAGTTATGTTTAGGTCTTAAAATATTCTGAAATAAACTCATGATCTATGCGCAAAGCTTTGATGGAATGCACGTTTGTAGCTCTGCAATCTAGCAATGTATGCCAACTTCGCAAGGACCTCATCAGACAAAGCACCAGCCAAGAACTAGATCATACGGGACTACGGGAGCATATATGTGTTGGTCCTCCACAAAGGGTCATGGTGCACTCGGTTCAACACTTAAGATTATTAGTCAACTAGAGCATCGGAAGAGATGTCACGGATTCATTGAAGGTGCAATTTATCTTATCATAGGATAATTACATGGCTAAACTGTTGCCACATTGTACACTACACACACAGAAACATAATCTTATCAGAAGCACAACAAAAGGGTTTCTTTTTCTTGCGGCACTACAGCTTATCACGCTCCCAATGAAGCTGCTCCTTAGGCCTCGGCTTACTCAACGCGACGCTCCTGAGTTTATTAAGTACTCCCACCGTTCTGTTGTACTAAACCTGAGTCAATTAATTCAGAACGGTGGGAGTACTTCTTCAGTTGCATCCACCACGGGGCAGAACACGTCTCTCCAAATGAAATGATAACCGTGAGGAAGACGAAAACAACTTGAATGGATTATGATGGTATAAATTGCACCTTCAATGAATTTGTGAGATCGTTTCATTTGGACTAAAAAAATCCATTCAAACTAAACCATATTAGGGGACAAGATTGTAGACCGGAGAATGGCAACAGACTGACAGCTAACTCTGCAATGCATCATTTCTAAAAGGCACACTCCAATGAGTTTCAAGGCGGCGTCAAATCGACGTTTTTATAGTTTTCAGACCCACATTTTCCTCAAGGCGGCGTCTCAGGCTCTCTCTCCCACTAGCAGGATTGAGCGGCGTCTGGCCGCACCAGGCGAGCGACTTTACAAACAGTCGATCTGAAATGCGATGCCGGAGGCCGTTGCTAGAAACAGCGGCAAGTTTGAATCAAACCTAAGATACCTGCGACCCATCATAGAAGGCAGATTGGAACCAAAAGTTCACGTAACGGGCAGTTCACAAATCAATGGTGATAAGGCGATATTATTTTAGACCCATCATGTTTTTTCTTTTTTTGCGAAACACAGTACAACGCAGCTCACATAGAGATTGACGAAGTCACCATAGACCAGGGACGGATCCATGTTTTCAAATTTGGGTGTTCAAAAAAAAATTGGCTACTCTATAAATGATTCAAATAGCTACAATTGAAACTTTTTTTTACCATATCTAGATAAATCATTGTTTTTTTTGCAGATATTAGAGAAGAAATACTACACAATCACAAGATAATAAGCTTAGATTGGTGTTACGTACTTATTTTGCTCAAATCTACAACACCATTAGGACATATACCTATTGTGCAATACATATATAATTTTCATTTCCAAAAATTTGGGTGTGCATCTGCACACCCATGATCCCATGTGGATCCGTCCATGCCATAGACGTCTTGCTGTCGACGGAAATGTCGCCTCCCATTGAAGAATATTCCGCCTAAATGAAAAACATCAATGTCAAATCTAGGATTTAAAATGTGATGTGCTGGGGTACAACCACCCTCCTAACCATATTGCCACAGGCAAGTTCTTGACCCGTCATGTAATTTAGTTATGTCAATGAAACAAGATATAGAGTGGGGGATTTCTTTGTCTTATCGGTGTTGGGATACATTGTGTTATGAGATCATATCTTAGGTAAGAGAAGACGGGACTCATTTTTCATTTACCTCTCCTCCAACTTGGCAATTATCTTTCGTGACAACACTAAGATATAACCATTGTACATGCCATTATAGCTAGGAAATGACATGATATAATACACCAGTAAATTAGTTTGAAGTCATAGCTCTGTAGAAGCAAACCCCATTTCCATCTACTTTTTTAAATAAAATGAGGCAATGCTGTCCGTTGTGTTCAAAATCTCCATCCTTTTTCTTGATTCGCCCCTGGGGAGTGGGGATGTTTGCGAGCCAGCTGTTGGCGTGAGCTAGCTCATCCATTGATTGGATCGACCGAACTTTCCGTACGCACGTCCCTTTTAGCTAGCTCAACTAGACTCCATTGATTGGATCGATCGATTTGAAAATCTAGTGCTCCCATACTTCAGGTTATTCATATGGCGGTGCACTGGATACAGGTCTGGGCATTCCTATTACCTGCGGACCAGCGGGAGCTTATGGTGTCTGGATGCACAAGACTCCTGGCGGTGGCACAGGAGTTTTTCTCCCCACATACATGGCAGCATATTAGGCGACTTTTGTAGTTTCTTTGCTGCTCCATTATCATTTATCATTTGTTTTAAGGCTTGTTGGCTTTATTCATGAGTTTCGGACATGTAAACTATACTTTTGAATAATTTGTAATAAATGGCTGTGTGCATCACTCGATGCAGAGGCCGGGACATCCCCATTTCTAAAAAAAATACTTTAGCTAGCAACAAGACTAATCCTCTTTGAATTGCTTTCGTGATGTTTATAATACATTAATGTTAACTTGGAGCTTTTATCGGGCAATCGCTTTGCTGGCTAGATGGACGGTTCAAAAAGATTCCAAGTACAACAAATTGCCCTTTGTACTAACTATATTAGTATTTAGACTTATGCTAGCAACTCTGCGTATTTATTCTAGTTATCCACAAATATGACCTCCCCGACAGTTTGAACATTCTAGGCCAAAGGATAATCAATAGAAAGAATTTCAATACAAGAAACATTCGCATAATAAATTTAAGGATATCTTTGATTTAGAAGATTTTTCATGGCATTTAATTCATGTATGGGTTGTTGGATTTATAGAATTGAGGTCAATCTTTTTCCGCTTGATATTCATTCACGTAGGGAATCTATTGTGGCACAATCTCCACAAGAAAATGTGAACCTTCCCCGGTAGTTTTAGATTCCAAATCATATTCCATGTTGGGTTTTGTTCCGACGGGGCAATGGATGAACTTGCATCCCTGCATAGCTTATGATCACTAATACTAACCCCTAACTATAGCAGAACTTTACGTAAAACATCCCTTTCTTGTCAAAATGTCAATCCATCGTGTCCACCATTACCTATCAAAGAGGGATCGACAATATTCCTTTGCTTCTAAATGATCAAATGAATTAATGATAACCTCCTCGTCCCACAAACCAGTATGATCTATCAGATCACTAACTCATAACTCCCCCTATGAATGATACGGGCAGTAAATCATTCTCGTTTGACCCCTCGGTAGCCATGGATCTTTAAATACGTCGTCTATCTCGTCGCCTGTTCTCATTCTCCACGATCTTGACTACACAACTTACACACAGTAGTATGATGATCCCCTCTAGGTCTCTTATCTCAGTTTACCTTGTGTAGCACATCATGCTAGGCAGATGTTTATTCACCATGCATGGGAGATACCGTGCATACATCCATCTTTCATCATGTTTGAGATTAGCACAACGTTTTTTTAGTATTCATGTGCATTGAAGATTGCATGCCTATTTCTTTTCCCTTAGTTCACATGCTCTCACCCACCCATGCTCTTTTCACATGATCACAAAGTTTCAATTTAATTACCTTTTGCACTGAAAGTCTGATTGGTGATTTTGTTTTGTGTTTCGGTAGGACCAATATTGGATTAAATCTGACAGTTTTCGAAAACTGACTTTCCATACCGTTTAAATTGTATAACACTACCATATAGTTTGTAAGATCATTTCATGTCAAATTATTGCATCAAGATAAACAACTAATATTCTTTTGCATAAGTGCTTGTTGTGATCTAGTAAAGATTTTGGTATTGACAAAAAAAGGTTGTATATGTGATGTGTGTCATCATCTTTTTCTATGTAGAATAGAACATATTTGAAGCACATAGAAAATATCATGATGCACCATACCACACGAGGAAACCAGATAAAAAATTCAAATTAATCCGAGTTATGCTTTTTAGAAAATTATCTACACATTTCAGGGCGGTTGAGGTACAAATCTTTCCCCTTCCGGTGCCCCTGCTGTCGACACGAGTGCTCACCGTGAGGAAGACAACATTAAATCAAAAGGCAAAAGCGCCTATTTAGACGGATGCTTTTTTAGCTTAGAAGGCAAGTCTAAAAAGACAAAAGTAAGGCTATCCCTGACATTCTCGGAGACTTTTTTTTGTTGGCAAAATGATCCATGAGCAGTGATAGGGTCGCAGTGCAACGTTTCAAGTGTTTTAGGAACATGGCAGCCGTTCTGATTATTAGTGAGAAAAGAGTGTTATGTACAAGAGTTCGAACATAGGACAAAACCCTTTACAAGCCAAAAGAGGACCATGCTGGCTTCTAAGGCCACGCTAACGTGGTTCTGCGTTCAAGTCAAAGATTTAAGCAGAGTCGAAGCATCTATTATATACTAAAAGCAAAATGAGGGAGTTTTTCGAGGCACCACGTTAATCCACATAGACTGAAATGATAAGATTCATCGACATTAATTTTAATGGCTCAGATTTAAAGCTGAAACGTGTTACGCAAAAATTGTCACGTACCACATCATAGAGACGCACGTACAAACATGTGTTACGTGCAACACAAAACGTGTAGTACAATTTCCTAAAAAAACGAGTAGCACAAGTCCTTATCCAATACGTGTTGGACCAGGACTCTTTGTAGATTTATAGCTGTTTCTCCGTCTCGATAGGAGATATGCATGCGTACATTCAGCAGCAGGAATCAGCACATCAGGGGTATACTAGCTTTAGATTTGCGGCCAATTAACGCTGAAAGTATAAATGATCAATACATAATTGAGTGTATTGATCTATAGATGTGCATGGTTGAGTCTAAAATATAACCAGCAAGTCTCTTTACTAAAATATTCCTCATAAATCTGCATATTAATTAGGAAAACTATGAACACCCGATTGTCTACTACATTTAATTTAAGAATTTTGTCCATGCGGTTAGATCTTGGGCCATTGATAATTTTTAACAACAAACTTCACCAATTCATGTAATTATTACTACTCAAGCACAAGTGTAATATAGTTGCACGCTTTCAAAACACAACTTGACCGTTTATTTATAGTGCAGTCTGAAATGTCTCTATTCAATGCTACAACCTTTAAACCATCAGAGAGAATATGTAGGTAGTTATAAAGATAACAATTGGATGCGCTCTAGCCATGAAATAGGTCATTCAGCGGTCCTAATCCAAATGTAACTCCCATATCGATTTGATATATTAATTTGAAATCAACCGATCAAGCTGCCGATACTTTTGATAATCTAGATGGTGTGGTATTTTTTTCAACCGATCAAGTTGATACTTTTGATCATCTAGATTGTTTGGTCCTAATAGGATATCTAAGTCTGGTTTGAGACTAAGGAAAATGTATTTGCATCTCTAATGTTTCACTATGTCTAGCTTACACAATTCTAAGAAAGAAGGTACCGAACTACACAACAAAACTTGAATTCGTGTTTCCCGCATGTCGGTGCCTGATTTGTTGTTACAGGAGATGGTCATAGGAAGAAATTCAAACGATTGACGACCCATAGTGACACGTGTCCATTCACGAGAGAGAAAACTCATTAAACCTCACATCTATATACTATTTGTTAAAAGAAATATGGTCAAAGAAAGGGTTATGGTAAAATTCTTCATGAAAAAATAAACATTATAATGCCAATTTTTTTATGAGTATACCACAACATTTTTTTGCATAACATTAAAATATCACAAATAATATCCGGACAACACGTCATAAAAAGTTAGGTGTGCAAAATTTACATGTTAAATTGATTTCATTGTGTTGCTACTCAAAAGTGTTTTTTTATGGTTTTGATTTCTATCACATAAAACACATGTTAAATGAGTAATTGTAGGTCAAAGCATCGGTCAAAGGAAACAAAATACGACTTACATTTTGGAATGGAGGGATTATCACATAAAATTAAAACATGACACTAGATCATGTATCTATAAAATGGTGTCAGAATGTTTATCCATCACTTATTTAATATCATGTAGAGATGATAATTATAGATATCAATATAGATCTGTATTACATAATCAGCCTTGAGCACTAAATTAAATCAAATTATTATTTTTCCTTATTATGGTATATTTTATTTAGCCGAACATTTGGAGTTATCTACATTATTTCGTATTGATAGAACGTGATTATACGAGAGAGCATAAATTATACCTCATCCAGTTTCAAAATGCTAATGACGGCGCCCTCGCATTTGCGAGGGCCACCATGCTAGTTTGATTTAATTTCAGTTGGGAACAGAGCATAGCACTAGTCTCTCTCTTTTGTTATCTGCTCTCTCTTGCAGTTGCCTTGAAAAAGTTGAGAAAAAGTAGGATATAGATCACTGGATCAGTGCGCTGCTGGGAGACTGAATGGATGAAAGTAAAGGCCATCCTTACCAAGCATTCAGAAGAACAAATTCCTTCCGTGGCAGTGTGCGCTGGGCTACAGAAGCTAGGGCGCTAGGCTGGGGGCTTTGCTTCATCCGGTGCTGCACGGACTCGGATGGCACAGGTAGAAATAGATGGATGCTCGGGACATGTGCAGCGCAGAGCAGAAGTTTAGTCCCGCCATTACGGAGAGATGCCGTCGCCGCCGCCGCAGCAGCAGAGGACGCCGGGGAGGACTGGCGACAGGGACGGGTGGATCGCCGCCCTCTGCTACCTCGTCACTGGAGTCCTCGTCTTCGCCTGCTTCGCCGCCCTCTTCGCCTGGATCAACCAGCCCCGCCCCGACCCCGCTTCTCCGTCGTGGCCCTCTCCGTCTCCGGCGTCAAGGTTGCCTTCAACGTGTCCGGCAGCAACCCCAACCGCCACTACGGCATCTTCTACAAGGGCGCCACGCGGGCCAACCTCCTCTTCGACGGCGCGCTCGTCGCATCCGGCCTGGCCTCCGCCGAAGACTGGTACCAGCCCAGCATGAACACCACCTCCATCGCCGGCGTCATCGACGTCGTCGAACCCTCCTTCAACGCCACCCTTCGCGCAGGCCGTCTCCCTCTGCTCCTGCAGCTCTCCACGTCGATTAGCTACGACCTCTCCTCCGTCGAACAGAACATGTACGTCACCTGCGGTCTGCTCGTCGGTGCCAACGGCAGGCTGCGACGCGAGTCCGTGGGGGCGCCATGCGACACCTACTTGGGGCTGTTCGATGAGTAGTTACCAGTACTGCGCGCTCCTATCGTTACACTCATGGAATACTAGATTTGCAGAAGCTAGTGGTAGTCTCATTACTGTTGAAGCTGGTTTTATATATTAGCAAGCTGGCAATGATCTAATTTTCTTTAGCGAAAATTCCTTGTAGCTCCACTGATCTCGTTTTTTTATTAAAAAAAGTTAGGTCTCCTAAAATTCTGATATAAAGTAGTACGGACTAGCACTATATCCACAAACAAACGTCACAGGTATCCACAAGATGCACATTATGTAGCTCCTAATCTAGCAATATATGCCAAAGTTGCAAGCACATCAGAAAAGCATCAGAGCAGACAGGCTCACACACAGCAGGAATAATCATATTTGTACTAGCAAATACTGATTAGTTCTGCTATGGTTGCATCTCATGTACTTGAAGTGCCCGTGTAATCCCCCATCTCGCCCCCGCGCGGCGGCAGGGGGGAACCCTAGCGCCGCCGTGGCCGCAGCCCCCCACCGCTCCTCCCTCCTCCCTCCCCCGCTGCCACCATAGGCGCGGCCAGGCAAAGCCTGGGCACGGCCGACGGCGGGGGGAATTGGCCGTCCTCGAGATTGACGGCCAACGCGGGTGGGCGCCGCCGATCCTCGGGTGTGGCGCGGCCGCCGGTCGCCACGCGACGTCGAAGCCTTGCATGACGGCGTGGCAGACGGCGTAGATCCCGGCCCTACAGGCGCAGAGCGGCGGCTTCCGGCGTTCCGATCCTTGTGAGCGGGGCGTGGGGCGGATCTGACCAGCAGGGTGATTCAGGTGTGCCGCTCACTTCGGTGGCGTGTCATGGCCAGGATCTTGCCTCTGCTCGCATAGATCTGAAGGTGTTGATGATGGCCGGTGAGATCTGAGCTCCGAGGTCGGAGCCGACGATGGTGGCGCCCGTGGGCGTTGTTACCTTGCTGAAGGCATCGTCGCCGTGATTCTTCTACCTTCCGCCACGATGTTCCGGGGGAAACCCAAGATCTGGTGCTACCGGATCGGACGATGGCGGCACTTTCGGTGTCGCTTCTCCCTCTTGAGGGCATCGTTTTGGAACATGTGCTGCCTGGAGTGGTCTACCGGTGGAGTGGAGCTTCACCTTCCATGACGAAGACGACTGGTCTTGGCGGCGTGGTGCAGCAGGGACTCGACGACGGTCGTGTTATGGTGGACTTGCACAGGGAGGGGGCGTAGCCAGGTGTCATGGTGGCATCGGCGGTAGGCCTGGCGAGAGTCTTTGCTCCGATCGGCATGCTGAATTGGGTTGGAGGAAGAGGATGGAGGCGATTTCCGGAGCGTGTGCACAAGGCGCTATCTCTGTGTTTGCCAGGGAGCCGGCGATGGTTGTAGCTGGGGCACATGGTCCCGTTTCACTCTATCGTTTGTGCTAGTTGTTACTGACGGTGGATTCATCTTGTATTCGTTCATTGTAAGGCTTTTGACGGCTATGTTGATAAAATAAATAAAGCGGCCGTATGCATCATTTTGATGCAGAGGCTGGGGTGACCCTTTTCTAAAAAAATGTACTTGAAGTGCCCAAATCCTTATTCATTAATCATTTTTTTCTCTAATGAAGGGGATGGCAGTAGCTCATGCCTGACTATATACTCCACAACAGATAAATTTGAGTACCTGTTTCTGAGATTAAATTTGTAGCTCATGCCTGACTATGCATAAAGGGGAAAATACACAAGCCACGAGTAGAGTACCAAAATCGAGTTGTATACTTGTATTTGGCTTATGCTGGCCAGAGTTAAGCTTAGACGAATTCGGATCAGGCTTCAGCGCTACCAACCGGAACCAACAACAACAACAATAAATCGAGGTGTATAAAAGATGGGTCTCTCTAACTCTCAATCGAATGAGAACTAGCTTAGTTCTCATTCGCATGACGTCATCCATCCTAGTTGCAAGTTAAGGTGCAACTCATGATTAGCACGAATCACGAAGCAAGTCAAACGGTGTGGAGCAGTTGCAAGTCAACTCGCAACTCAGCCGAATGAGAACTAACTTAATTCTCAATCGCATGACGTCATCAAATCTCAGTTGCAAGCTGACTTGCAACTGATGCACGAATCACGAAGCAAATCTTTTATCGGTTTTGCTAGTTCTCAGTCGCATGAGAATTAGCTTAGTTCTCAATCGCATGACGTCATCAGTTGCAAGTGGAGTTGCAACTGATTCGGACCACTTGATTTGCTTCGTGATTCGTGCATCAGTTGCAAGTCAGTTGTAACTGATATTTGATGATGTCATGCGATTGAGAATTAAGTTAGTTCTCATTCGGCTGAGTTGCGAGTTGACTTGCAACTGCTCCACACCGTTTGATTTGCTTCGTGATTCGTGCTAATCATGAGTTGCAACTTAACTTGCAACTACGATAGATGACGTCATGCGAATGAGAACTAAGCTAGTTGAGAGTTAGAGAGACCCATAAAAGATCTCCCGATCGATCGCTAAAACAGATCCAGGCCGTGGGCAAAGGAAAAACAGAAGACATAGAGCAGAGTATACTACATACATGGCTGCAGTATCGTCGCTGCCCCCTGGCTTCGGCACGAGGCCATGGCTGGTCCAGGGGACGCGCGGGGAGCGGCTGACGTTCGTAGACTCGTCGGACGGGAGCTCGGCAGCTCGCTCGCCATGGTCCTTCCCGAGATGCAAGGCAAGACGTGCCTAGGCTGCATCCACAACGGCGACTGGCTTCTGATGCTGGACGAGTCCAGCGCCGAGTGCTTCCTCCTCCGCCTCTCCGACGAGGACGACCCATCCAAAAAGATCCCGCTGCCGCCGCTGCACGAGCCGCTGGACTCCATAGAGACGTGCGCGACGCTTGGGGCGTCGCCGGCGCAACCGAACTTCGTCGTGGTGGTCGCCATTGCACGCGAGGTGGAATACACCGTAGAGAGGTTCCTGCTCAACTGCCGCCCCGGCGATAAACATTGGGCCGAGCTCGAGTCCCCGCCGCTTAATTTCGCAAACCGTATGATCAGCCACAGAGGACAAATCTACTGTTTTGGTGCTTCCGACACGCTCTTCGTGATAGGTGACGACGACGGCGACGGCATGGTCCGGGCGCGGCTGATCGGCACTGTCGGTGGCGCGAAGGAGGAACACGACAGGGAGTTCATGTACTACGTCGTGGAGTAGTCCGGAGATCTGTTCACCATAGTCATCGAGAAGTTTGGGGTGTTCGTCCACGACTGCACAGTCACCAGCATCGCGGTGTACCGCCTGGATCTCGAGTCCATGATGTGGAGGAGGGTGCATAGCATCGGCGGCGACCGTGCCTTCCTCGCCTCCGGGCATTACGGCTTCTCCGTGTCCGTGGGTCGAGGGGCAGGGGGTCTGGTGCCGCAGGGCAACTGTGTGTACTTCGTGTTGTCGAGCTGCGACTGCGAGAGACTGTACAAGTTCTGCCTGGACGACATGACCAGCAGCTTCTGTCAGATTCTCCCCCAACCTACCAAACCTTGGTGTGAGCAGTCTGGGCCGTTCCGCCATTGGCAACAGTAGCGAAAGAAACTGAATTGTTAAACACTGATCCACTTGCGCTTGAAGTGGTTTGTGAGCCCATCCTGAGTTTGGAGAAGGAGGAGCAAGCGGCATCTTTGAACACACGGCAATGGCAAGACCTGTCACTAAAATTTCTGGAGTTGGTCGTCTCCAGGCTATCATTGGTGGATCGTCTCCGGTTTCCGGCCGTCTGCAAGTCATGGAGCATGGTGTCCAACCCGGTTGAGCAAGCCAAGGTGTGGCCTTGGCTCATGCACTGCTCCGGCCGAGACAGGGTGTGCAAGCTGTTCGACCCTCTACGCTGCAAGGAGTATACCATACGGGTTGAAACGTTGGGAAAGTACGTGGATGATGAACACGACGAGCATATCTTTCGATTCTCCAAGGACGGCTGGGTAGCCGTGTCGGACAACACTGACATCGACGACATCTTCATCATAAACCCGTTCACCGACGACGTCGTGGAGGTCGCCATGGTTCCGGGGAAATACAACTACATGGGAATGTCGTGGTCCTCGCTTGACCCGACGTCTCCAGACTGCGTCTTCTTCGGCGTCAGCAGCAGGCACGACGGCAAAGATGTCGGGGTCCATACTTGGCGGCATGGCCAGGACGACTGGGTCGAACGTGGTCACGAATACTATGAAGGAGTGCCGTTCCCTGTGGCATATGCCAATCCCGTCTTGTTCCATGGCAAGTTCTATTGCCTCGGTAGAAAGGGTGATCTTGCCACGTTTGAGCCGACAAGCGACACATGGACGATCTTGGAGAAGCCTAAACCGATCAACCTGGAGATGGACGACTTCGGCGACGACCACGAGGGGAGAGAGTTCTGCTACCTGGTTGAAGTGGGAGGGAAACTGATCTCTCTGTTCGTGCGTAACGCTAACGAGCCGCCGCGGGTGTTCAAGCTTACGGAGGATGAGATGGTCTGGACGGAGGTGCAGGACATTGGTGGCGCGGCCTTGTTTCTGTATTTCAGGGTGTCGTACTCCATGGTGTCGCCGGAAGCCGGGCATGGCAACAAGATCTACTTCCCGAGGTATTCTGAAGATGGAAAACAAGCGGCTTTCTATGACATGGAGACCAAGGTGTACCACCCATCGTTCTACGGTTTGAAGCAACCATTGCAGAGTGTGTGGGTGGTGCCTAATCTACGTCCGAGCATCTAAGCCAAAATCATTTCTCTTACGTAATTTTGGACACTACGCTTGTGTTGATGACTAACTAATTACTCGTGAGTTGTACATGTTCGGTTCATCAAACAACTCATATAATTCTTAGCAGCTTGTGGCAAATGTCGTCCATATCGCATCTTCCTCATGTTATTTGGGAACCATTTACCCATGGGTTTACAAAGTTGCGATAATTTTAATCACTCTGCAGTTCTAAGGCCTTGTTTTTTTTGGCTTATGTTTCTGTTTTTAGATCCAAAAGCAAAAACCCAAACAAACAACATCAAATTGAAAAGCACTTTCGCAAAGCCCTGCGGCGGAATGCACTAGAAGAACGAACAAGCGTCAGACACTGCTTCCCACAGCTTTTCCACTCAAGTCTGTAACCGTTATTCTTGATTGCCCATTCCAGTGCTCGAAATTCCTAGCATATTGCCACAATGAGCCTAGGTGAGTGCCTTTCCTTAACGTTTTCTTCGCTTGGCTTTGCATGCGCATCAACCTATACTGACATGGGTATGCCTATTGGGTACCCTACAGTGAGGGTACCCGGTGCACGTATCGACTAGGCCCAACTATCAGAGCCTACATGAAGCCCATGAAGGGAGGCCCACAAGATGGAGTATCCTCCAAGTTTGGCGAAGCAATAGTCGGTTTAGAGTTTCCTTACTTGTAAATCGAGTCGGTTACGAACACCCGAGACCCAGCCTATTATTTAAGGACTGGGAGGGCCATCGAACCAGACACGTACTTTCAGAGCCCAAACCCTAGCGAGATCGACATCTCGCCGGGACCCTTGTAACCATCATATTCACAAAGCAATAACAGACAGGCAGGACGTAGGGGTGTTACCTCCACACGAGGGCCCTGAACCTGGGTAAAATCTTTGCCCTGCTTGTCAGCCGACGATACTTCCAGCTCTACCACGTTCTCTCCCCCATATTCATAACCTAGGGACCTTAACCATGGGTCTTGATGAGTCTACCCCTCGTCAAGTGGCGCCGTCTGTGGGAAAGAATAGCGCTGGACTCGAAGTTTCGCCGGTCCCAACAGCAAACGGCAAATCGCCGATCACACCAGCAAACGGCAACTCGCCGATCTCATCTGCAAACGGCAACTCGCCGGCCATGTCAGCAAACAGCAACTCGCCGATCCAGGCGACACACGGCGACTCGCCGATCCACTCGAAAAGCGGCAGCCTGCCCGCTTCACCTGCAAAAAGCGCATCTGCTCTTCCAATGAATTTCAATCCGCACTCGCCGGAGCTTCAGGAGGCGTTTTCCGGCCTTGAATCAGGTTTGAGTTTAACTGTTGGAGCATTCAATTTTTTCGTAAACAATCTTGGCACGCAGGACTCGACAGATCCGCAACAACTGGCGCTGGGCGCACTCGAGGCTCCGTCGACTGCGCTCGCCCCGTCGTCGATTCCTGAAGCCTGCTCGCCCGCAACAACCATGTCGACCGGCGAGATCGACAGGTTCATGATGACGGAACTCCAAGGCGAGGAGGCAGAATCAGCATACCGCACAAGCAACGTCGACTTCAACCTACCACTCGACGAGAGTTTCGACTGCGGGATCTCCCTCGATGACTTCTACGAGCCCGCGATTCATAACGACAGCAACGTCGACTCGGAGATCTTCACCAACACCAACCTCGACTCAGAAATCCATAATGGTTTCGCCAACACCGAGATGAGCATAGGCGATGAGCACATCGACAACGAGATTCGCCTCGAAGATCTACTCGATGAACATACTGGCTCTGACATGAGCCTCGACGGCGACGTCGAGTCCATGACTGGAATCGACAGCACATACACCTGTCCACGGGTCACGCCCCATCAGGTCTACGTGGCCTTCTCCGCAGAATCATCCGCAGACGCAGCCGCTCGCAGGCCTGCACAATTCCCATGCACGGTAACCATGCCGGATGGGGTCACAACCTTGACAATCACGGAGGAGATGGCAGCAAAAGCAGATAAAGTCATAAAGGAGTGCACAATGATGCCACCAAATTCCACCCCAGAGGAGATGTTGACCTTCCAGTACTTCAACTGGCAGGAGTCAATTCGACTGCAAAACTACCGAGCGACGCTCGAAGAGCGCAAAAGGCAAGCCAGCCTCTCGAGTGCCCGAAGAAGGGAGCAATCCCTCGGGTCCACAATGCAACCAACCCCACGACCTAGGTCGCGGTTGGCAAGCCTTCCAGAACATGAAAGGGTAGCAATCACCCGTAACCTGTCGTTCATGACAGAGGACGCTAACGGAATCCCAGTGCCCAAAACTGCTGCGGGTGCATTATTCTCCGTAGGTGCTTACCTCAAGGCAATGCAACCTCCGGCGAATGACCCTAACGCAGCCCTGCATCGCCAACAACTCAAATCGCTAGCTCTAGCGGCACAGGCTATACAGCCAGAAGACAAAACTCCAGCAAGGAATCGCGATCGCGACATAGTCGACTCACGACACGCAGCACATCATCGCAGTGGTCGCAGCCACCACTCGGATGAAGGAAGGAGAAGCACGCGCCGGCACAGGTCCAGCAGAAGCAGATCTCGAAGATCCTATAGCAGCGATTCATACTCTGATCGAACCAGAGCCATGCGGAGCATTGTGCTTCACTCGACGCATCCGTGAGACGCGGATGCCCAAAGGTTCAAGTTGACAGGCGAACAACCCAAGTACAACGGTCGCCAAGAACCTTCCGGGTGGCTAGAAGATTACAGACTCGCCGTGGCATGCCAGCGTGGCACGAACACCACGGCGATGCAGTACATACGACTCATGCTCGAAGGAACTGCCCGCGACTGGCTCAAGGCGCTCCCTCCATCATCATACGACTCGTGGGACGATTTCCGCAGAGACTTCATCAAAAACTTCGAGCCTCTATGTGAGCGCCCGAAGACATTCGAAGAATTAAGGGCATGCACTCAACGATCAGACGAGTCGTTGAGATCATACATACGGCGGTGGACCGAAATACGCAATTCGGTTGGCAAAGTGTCAGAAGACAGGGCCATGGATGCCTTCATACAAGGTCTCGCCAGGAAGGACTTCAAAGAGGCACTGGGTCGTGAAAAGCCAACCTCCCTGGCTGACCTCATCAAAGTTGCGACTGAGTGGGCAGATGGAGAGGATTCTGTACGCAGATCCCGTGCTTCCCCACCACGCGACAACTACGAAAGCGGCAGTCGAGGCCGCAGAGATTCATACAGAGAAGATCGCAGGCGCAAACGTTCCAAACGTCCTTACGACGATAACAGACCCGAGTTCATGGCGGCTGGATACACACAACCCGGGAGGACCAAGATAGAAGCAATCGACGCTCGGATGATCGACGGGACAGTCGAGATCGCGAGCAGCGGAGCGACAGCTACAAAAGGCAAGAATGGCGCAAACGCAGCGACGCAAAACCCGAGCGGTCATTCGAGGAAAAGATGGACGACTGGTGCAGATTCCACCTCTTCAAGGGGGACGACGGAAAACTACGCTCCAATCACACCCTAAGGAACTGCAGGGAATTCGACCAAATGGCGACTGACTACATGATACGACTCAAAAGGTACGGCCCAGCACCTGCTCAGCCCACGCCTGCACCCGCACCACAGCCGAACGCTGTGCCCGCTCTCATGGCGCCACAGCCGCCACCGCAACCACCACCACAGCCTGCTCCAGGCGCAAACCTCGCAGGTGCCATACAACCCGTACTACGGGCGGAAGATGATCAATATCCACAGCCCCACGGGCAGATGTACATGATACAAAAGGGTCGCCCCTCCAACAGGCAGCAAAAGCTAATCACTCGACAGTGAACATGGCTGTCATGGCACCTCCTGCCGTGCCGAATTTCTGAAGGGATCGGAAACCATCATAAGCTTCAGTCGAGAGGATCATCCCCCAGCTGTAGTTCGACCAGGGCACGCGGCTCTGGTACTCGACGCGCAAATAGGAGGCTACGCCATGACCAAGGTCTTCATGGATGGAGGCAGCGGCATAAACATCATCTTCGCGGACACGCTCCGCAAAATGAACAGGTCAGTCGAAAACCTCCCAAAATCTTCAAATACCTTCCACGGTATCGTTCCTGGCAAAGCAATTAGCCCAGAAGGCACCATACAACTCGACGTTACGTTCGGGGACAAAAGCCACTTCAGGACAGAGTCGATTGAGTTCGAGGTCGTCGACTGGAAATCACAATACCATGCTATTCTTGGTCGCCCGACGTTTGCTCGATTCATGGCGGTGCCACACTACGCGTACCTCACGCTGAAGATGCCAGGACCAAAGGGAGTCATCACTGTCCGTGGAAACTTTCAAAGGTCCGATGCTTGCGACCGCGAGTTCAGCAAAATCTCCGAGATGTTCGGGGTGGAAGAATCACTCGCCGACTTGGCGATTTCCAACGACCGCACACTCCTTCCGGAGCATAAGAAGTTGGCAGTCGACAGATCCTTCAATGCTACAAATGACACAAGGTCGCATCAGGTGCACCCGACCGATCCGTCCAAGACAGTCAACGTATCTTCGAGCCTGCCTATCGCATAGGAAGGCGCGCTCGTCGAATTCCTCCGTGAGAACTGGGAAATATTTGCGTGGTGTCCAGCCGACATGCCAGGTATTCCCAGGGAATTCGCCGAGCACTCTCTCCAATTGTTTCCAGATGCAAAGCCAGTCAAGCAAACGATGCGTCGAATCTCCGGCCCAAAGCGAACCGCAGTCGAATCTGAAGTCGACCGGTTACTCGCAGCAGGATTCATTAGGGAAATCAAGAAATCACAATGGGTGGCCAACCCCGTACTCGTAGAGAAGAAGCATACAGACATCCTTCGGATGTGCGTGGACTTCACAGCGCTGAACAAGTGCTGTCCAAAGGATCACTTCCCGCTACCCCGAATCGACCAGATCGTCGACTCCACCGCCGGATGCGCACGACTCTCCTTTCTGGATGCTTACTCAGGTTATCACCAGATAAGGATGAAGCAAGAAGACGAAGAAAAAACGGCGTTCATAACCCCACTCGGGGTCTACTGCTACACAACTATGCCCTTTGGGCTCAAAAACGCGGGTGCAACATACCAGCGCATGATGCAGGACTGCCTCAAAAAGCAAATCGGACGCAACGTCCAGGTCTACGTGGATGACATTGTCATTACCACAAGGGAAGAACACACACTACTCGACGATTTGAGGGAGACGTTCGCAAACCTCAAACGCTTCCATATCAAGCTCAATCCTAAGAAGTGCACGTTCGGCGTTCCAGCCGGGCAGCTCCTAGGGTACCTAGTCTCTGCCCGTGGAATCGAAGCAGACCCGGAGAAAATACAGGCCATCCTCACAATGCAAAGGCCTTCAAAGCTTCACGATGTGCAGAAACTAGCAGGACGAGTAGCAGCGCTCAGTCGATTCATCAGCAAACTGGGTGAAAAGGCTCTACCATTCTATCGACTGATGAAGAAGGCGGACAAGTTCGAGTGGACGCCAGAAGCTGAAGCAGCCTTCACAGATCTCAAGCGGATCCTCACAAGCCCTCCGATCCTCGTCGCACCTAAGGAACGGGAACCACTCTACCTGTATGTCTCGGCTACAAACAGGGTGGTGAGCACCGTACTGGTAGTCGAACGCATGGAGGAGGGGCACATCCAAAGCATACAACGTCCAGTCTACTACCTGAGCGAGGTTCTCTCCATATCAAAACAGCGGTACCCGCACTATCAAAAGCTGGCATACGCTGTATTCATGTCCTCAAGGAAGTTGACACACTACTTCACCGAGCACCCGATCACCGTGGTAAGTAACTCAGCAATCGGTGATATCCTCACAAACCCCAATGCAACGGGTCGAGTCGCAAAATGGCTCATCGAGCTGGCTCCAAGAGACATCAAGTACGAGCACCCGAAGGCTATCAAAGCACAAGTCCTACCCGACTTCACAACCGAGTGGATAGAGGCCCAATTACCTGGAGCACCAGACGTGTCCAATTCCTGGACCATGTACTTCGATGGGTCCAAGAAACACGAAGGCGCAGGCGTCATCCTCATATCACCAAAAGGGGACAAGCTACGTTATGTTTTGCAGATGGGATTCAAACTACCCTCCAATAACGAGGCTGAATACGAGGCTCTGATCCATGGCATGCGGATGGCAAAAGCACTTGGGTGCACTCGATTGATGATCTACGGCGACTCCAATCTCGTGGTGCAGCAAACAATGAAGGCCTGCGACGCAATCGCGGACAACATGATCGCTTATCGCGACCTGTACAACACACTGGAGGGCAGCTTCGATGGCTGTGAGTTGAGGCACATAGGAAGGGAAAGTAACGAAGAAGCAGACATGCTAGCCAATCTTGGCTCAACTGGCGCACAAATTCCACCTGGTGTCTTCCTCGAGCGCATCGAACACAGATCTATCAAGGAGAAACGAGAGCCTCCTCCGTCGACTACGCCAGCCAAAAGCAAAGCGCCTAGCACAGAGGACCCCCCAGTCGAGGTACTCCTCATTGAGCCAACTTGGACTCAACCTTTTCTGGCTTACATACTCCGTGGCGAGCTACCAGATGACATAACCGAGTCCCGGCGCGTGACTCGAAGGTCAAAAGCATACACCGTCATTAACGGCGAGCTATACAAGCGCAGCATATCAGGTATGTTCCAAAGATGCATCGCATTCGAAGATGGTCAAGCCATACTTCGAGACATTCATGCAGGCACCTGTGGGCACCACGCCAGCAGTCGATCACTCGTAGCCAAAGCCTTTCGAGCAGGGTTTTACTGGCCTACAGCACTCAAGGACGCGGAGGACATAGTCAAAAGGTGCGTCGGCTGCCAGAAATTCGCAACAAAGCCGCACGCACCCGCATCGGCGTTGAAGACCATACCGTTGGCCTGGCCTTTCGCCCAATGGGGGCTCGATATGGTTGGGCCACTCAAAAAGTCATCGCATGGCGGGCATACTCACCTACTGGTGGCAGTCGACAAGTTCACAAAGTGGATCGAGGCGGTCCCCATCACAAACTCGACTGCTACTACGGCGGTCAACTTCATAAAGAGCATCATATACCGATTCGGTGTCCCAAGCAGTATCATCACTGATAATGGCACAAACTTCACGGCTGAGGAATTCAAAACTTTTTGCAAAGAGCAAGACATTACGCTCAACTACGCATCCGTGGCACATCCACAATCCAATGGCCAAGTCGAAAAGGCCAACGGACTTGTGACGAGTGGGATCAAGAAGCGCCTCCTGGTGCCACTCAAAAGAGCTGCGGGTGCTTGGGTCGAAGAACTACCATCTGTGCTATGGAGCCTACGCACAACTCCCAACACTTCTACGCAGTTCACCCCATTCTTCATGGTCTATGGTGCAGAGGCAATTCTGCCATCAGATGTAAGGTTCAATGCGCCACGAGTTGAAGCATACAATGAAGAAGACGCGGAAGAAGCACTCGAAGACGCAGTCGACTTGCTCGATGAGGCGCGCGACACGGCCTTGGCCCGCACAGCTGTTTACCAGCAGGACCTTCGCAACTACCACAGCCGTCGACTGCGCACCAGGTCCTTCGTCGTTGGCGACCTGGTTCTTCGACTGAAGCAAAAGAAGGTGCACAAGCTCGCTTCCCCATGGGAGGGTCCCTTCATCATCACGGAGGTCCTTGGTGGAGGCGCATATCGACTGAAGAACGCGAAGACAGGAGAACTTTCTCATAATCCCTGGAACGTTGCGCACCTGCGCCGTTTCTACGCATAAAGTGCTCACAGTCATACAATGTAATAGGCTATATGTCGGATGGCTGCAGGTTTCAGACGCGCTCTTTTCCTTACCAGGGTACCTAAGGGGACTGGAAGGTTTTTAATGAGGCGGCCTGCAGCCTAACATTCAAAAGAGGAATAAAATCAATGTTCCTTCGACTTCTTTGTGGTTACTACCCGCATAATTCATACCTTAACCGCACCCGAAACCCTCGGGGGCTGTGTTATCGATCAAATGAGCTCTCGCTCTTGCAGAAACACAATGCCTTAGCCGCACCCGAATGCTCGGGGGCTGCGTAACAAGGATCCAACGAAGACAACAAAAACTATGCAGTCGCACTCGAATACTCGGGGGCTGCACAGTTGTTGCTTCACAATCAACACATACCTCATAAACCCCACTCAAATGGCTCGGGGGCTGGGCAAAAAATCAAGATATACAATCAAATATTCATCTACAAAGAGTCGAAATTGCACTCGCAATCTACTCTACTCCTCGGGCTCCTCCTTTATGGGCAGCTCCGGGCCACAAAGCTGGGCGTGAGTGCGCTCAATCAGCGTCTCCGCAGCACTAATGGTGTCGTCCAGATCTCCCTGGTCCAGGGTCACTCCGGTTGCGGGTGGCCGCAACACCAAAGTTGGTCTTCGACTACGCACATACGCCATTGCAGCGTTGGCTCCAATCACAAGTCTCTGAGACAGCAACTCTCGAATGGGATTTGTTTGACGGAAGATGTTCAACAAAGCACGGATCCCTTGTGGTTGTGGCCCCGCAGGAAAAAGAGTCTCGTTCAGGCGAATAAACGCCGCCCGGCATAACTCCAGCAGTTCTGCACTTCGCCAGGCGCGATCCTTCAAGGTGGCGAGTATGCGGGCATGGTACCTATGAAGCCAAAAGTGTTGACGCCCAGTCGTGGGGTGGTCAACTGCACTCTCCAAACGCTCTTCAACGCGAGCCTCTTCCGCTTGGAAATTGTCAACAAAGCCTGCAAAATATACAAGTTAGAATAGCCACACGAATGTAAACAAGGCAAAGATCATACTCACATTCGAGTTGCCTGTTCACAAGCTCCATTTCGCCAAGCACATAATCCTCGCGTTGGGTGGACAGCGCGGGTCTCGCCCTCAATCGATTCAGCTCAGCCTGGGCGTCCTTCAGATCTTGCTCCATTCTCACAAATTTGGCCTTCATAAACTCCATCACCTTGGCATCATTTACCACTTGACCCTGGGATCGGGTGGTGATTGGAGCCTGCGAGGAACTAGTCGCAGTAGCAGGTTCTCGTGACTGTTCAAAGAGCATAATCACAAACACAAAGTTTGTGTCAGAAGCAAAAACTCAGGTCATAAGCATACAACTCCTCGAGTGTAAGACATTAGCAAAAGACTATTTGCATAAACAAGGTAGCACAAACAAAGCGCAGACTCGCGCAGTTCAGAAGGTATCATTACAAGGCATAAAAAAACAAAAGGGTACAGCTACCCTAAACCTAAGAATTCGATTTCCTAAGCAGACGAGTGGCAGTCTCGACTGCCCGGCGCTCCATGGTGGTCATAAAAACCTCGGCCAGTCGCGCGGCGGCTCCGCTCACCCCCTTCAGAGAAATGGGCTTCCCATCTGGCTTCCGAGGGAACGCAGACAGTGCTGCCTCGTAGTCGCAATCTATCCCATGTCCCATAAGAAGCTTGATGGTGGACTCGGATCCGCGTACCGTGTTGGCGCGAGCAAATCCGCCATGGTGGACGTCCCGGGGCCAAACACGTCGGCGAAGTCGTCCGCCGTCGACGGCACTACGCCAGTCGGGAACACCACCTTGTATACAGCGCCAAGTGTACTCGCCGATTTGGCGAGTGCGTCCTTCGCTGGGTGCATACGGCGCCTAGGCCGCCCACAACCTGGTCCAGCGGAAGATCACCACTCGACGCATCTGCAGAGGCCGGTGCGCCAACAGCTTCTACACAAGTCACAAAAGGGCAAAAGTCATTTCATGGCACTCTACAGCTGCGTCGTAATATCAAAAGGAGAAAGAGAATACTCACCTCCCATGGCCTGCGCAAGTACCACGAGCTGGTCTGCATACCCTCGCTCGCGTGTGGCGGCTGAGTTCATGGCGGCGTCTAGCTCTTTCTTCGACTCTTCGCGCTGCGCCGCGAGTGTATCCTCCAGCTCCTTCTTCTCGCCTGGTTCGCCCAATCGCATACATACTCGACAGAGTCAGGCATTGCAAAAAAGAAATTCAGCAAGCAAAGGCAAAAAGGAGAACTCACGACAGAGCCGCTCTAGCTCGGCGCGCATGGTGTCCCTCTCCTGCTCCACCTGGACATAAGCCTTGGCGGAATCTGCCAAGGTGTGGTAGAAGGGCTGCGAGCACACGAATTCAGCAAAAATTCAAACTCTCACAGACCTACAACTAAACGGGTCAAGCAAAAAGCTACTTACGTGGTTCATCCACGGCTCAGGAGCCGCGACTGATGTCCCGACATCTGGAGTTGCCGCCTTGGCTGTCTCAACGACAGCATCAGTGGCCATTGGCTGGGCAGCCTCGTTTCCAGTCGGTGCATAATTCGAGTGCTCCAGGGTTGGAACATTCTCGACTGGAGGAGTCCCAGGCTGATTGTTTTCAGCGCTGTGAGTAACACAACAAAGCAAAAAGACGGTCAGCACAAATATGTGACAGCACAAAATTCTCATATCATACTCAACAATCACACACCTGTGTTCCTCATCCTCCTCATCTTCGGAGTCGCCAAAAATTGGGCCTCCAAAAGCTGGGGTACCACTCGACTGAAGAGGAAGAGTTGAGCTCGTTGAGCACGCACGCAAAGGAGCGGCTTGGAAAACAGGTGGTGAGCCTGATTCCTCGTCATCCTCCAAGCCCTGCCCCCTCGCGGGTGAACTCACAGCAGAAGGCGCCTTCTTGGCCAGTCGACGCCGCTTCGGTGGCGCGGTATCGACTTCTTGGTCAGCGGTGGCCTTGTCTTCAGATTGGACCTCTTCTGCTGCTTCCTCCTCGACCTCCTCCACATGTGAAGTGGTGGCAGAAGGGATGGGCGACTGATCCCCTTTCGGGTCCACCACCTGTACCTGAGTTTCTTCAGTCTCGCCATTTTCAGGCAGAGGAGGAAGGGAGGCAGCAGTCGAGTGACCCTGCATAGCATACATCACAAATTGCAAAGTCAGAATCAAAAATCGCATATCGCAGAACATACGAGTGGCAAACTCTTCATTGCAAGCAGGCTATAACACATACATACCTCAAGCAAAGGGTTCTCCAACCCATATGGTTTAACAGGGCAGTCGACGTTGCAAGTGTCGGCTGCCGTCAGATTGGTGATGTGCCGCACATACGTCAGCAGCTCACTCCTTGACAGCTCCTCTGGGTTCATTCGGGTGATGTCACCCGCGCCTTCATACTCCCACATCGGGTGCGCTCGGGCACGGATGGGCACACCCGTCTCTTCACAAAGGTGGCGATTAGGTGGATGCCTGTGACCTTGTCCAGCATGCCTCCGATCCGAGCCAGCAAAGGGCTTGCCTCCTCCATTTCTTCGGCTGAGAGCTGGTGGTCCCACGCCTTGGTCTTGGCAAAAGCTGCGGTCGAGAAGGCGGCGATTCCGTCTTGCTCGACAGTCGCATAAAACCACCCCTTCCTCCAGCCTTGGGCGGAGTCGACGGTCTTCAGGCGGAAGTAGCGGGTGTCGCTGCGCACCTGAATTCCACAGCCGCCAACGGGGTAGGTGCGGCCACCTCCTCTGTTCGGCCGTGATACGTCTCCAACGTATCTATAATTTCTGCTGTTCCATGCTTATATTATACCATTTGCTACATGTTTTATATACACTTCGTATCACTTTTATGCATTTTCTGGGACTAACCTATTAACAAGATGCCACAGTGCCAGTTCCCTGTTTTCTGCTGTTTTTGGTTTCAGAAAGTTACTTCTGGAAATATTCTCGGAATTGCACGAAACAAAAGGCCAGGTCCCTATTTTTCCAGCACGTACACGGAGTCCGAAGGAGAGACGAAGACTCGCCACGAGGTGGCCAAACCACCTGTAGGCGCGGCAGAGGGCCCCACCGCGCCTGGGTGTGGTTTGGGCCCCTCGGGGGTCCGCCGACATCGCCCCTTCGCCTATTTATTCCCCGAGACGCGAAAACCCTAAAACACCGAGCCTTTCATCCAGAACATATTCGCCGCCGTCGTCAACCCTAACTCGGGGGGTTCCTGAAGCTCTTCCCGGCACCCTGCCGGAGAGGGGAATCATCACCGGAGAGCTCTACATCGCCATGCCCGCCTCCGGAGTGATGCGTGAGTAGTTCATCCTTGGACTATGGGTCCATAGCAGTAGCTAGATGGTTGTCTTCTCCACTTGTGCCATCATGTTTAGATCTTGTGAGCTGCCTATCATGATCAAGATCATCTTATTGTAATGCTACATGTTGTGTTTGCTGGGATCTGACTTATATTGATACCTATGTGGAGCTGAATATTATATTATCATGTCTATGTCATTTGTGATCTTGCATGCTCTCCGTTACTTGTTGAAGTCTTGGCCACGTGAATACTTGTAACTCCAAGAGGGGGTATTTATGCATGATAGTTGGGTTCAACCTCTATTTAACCTGGGATAGTGACAGCAAGTTCTAAGGTTGTAGATGTGTTGTTGCCACTAGGGGTAAAACAGCAATGCTTTATTCAAGGATGAATGTATTGTTTACATTACGCACATTACTTAATGCAATTGTCTGTTGCTTGCAACTTAATACTGGAAGGGGTACGGATGTTAACCGGAAAGTGGACTATTTAGTCATAGATGCATGCTGGATAGCGGTCTATGTACTTTGTCGTAATGCCCAAATGAATCTCATAGTAGACACCACAGCTCACACATGCATGTTATATTCACTTATCAATTGTCAATTGCCCAGCTGTAATTTGTTTACCCAGCATGTTAGTTATCTTATTGGAGAGACACCACTAGTGAACTGTGGACCCCGGTCCATTCTTTTACATCTGAAATACAATCTGCTGCAATCATTGTTCTCTACTGTTTTATGCAAACAAACATCATTTTCCATTCGATACGTTTAACCCTTTGTTTTCAGCAAGCCGGTGAGATTGACAACCTCACTGTTAAGTTGGGGCAAAGTAGTTTGATTGTGTTGTGCAGGTTCCACGTTGGCACCGGAATCCCTGGTGTTGCGCCGCACTACACTCCTCCACCAACACCTTCGAAGCAAACCTCGTTTTCCTACTGGTCCGATTAAACCTTGGTTTCATACTGAGGGAAACTTACTGCTGCACTCATCATACCTTCCTCTTGGGGTTCCCAACTGACGTGTGACGTACAAGCATTGTTTCTGGCACTATTAACCTAGAGCCACCAGGCCGCACCATAAAGATGGCTTTCCATAGCGCCCAGCTGGGGGTGACGCCGAGGAAGCACTCGCACAGCGTGATGAAACACGCAATATGAATAACACCGTTCGGGGTGAGATCATGGATCTGCACCCCGTAAGCAAAAAGAAGACCACGCACAAAGTCGTGGAGGGGAAGCGAGAAGCCCCTGGACGCAAACTCCGCAAAACATACACGCTCGTTGGCGCGTGGTTCGGGGAATACCTCCTTGGGCGACGGTGCGCGGACGGCGAGCTGTTCCGCGGGTGGCAGATACCCTTGCTCGCGGAGCTTGAGCAAATGGGCGTCCTTGATGGTGGACCTTGCCCAATCCCCGCTGCCTTTCTTCAGTGTGGCGGCGTCCGCAGATGTACCCGCCACGGTCTTCTTGCCCTTGGCCGCATTGCTACAGTGGAGGGTGTGTGGGGCAAAGAACTTGGGCGCAGAGCAATGGAGGGGCAGCGCGAGGAAGGAGACGAGGGGCGGCGCAGGGAGCAAATGGCAAGTAAAAAACTCTGCCAGCGCCGTCCCCACTATTTACCACAGAGCGCAAAAACGATCGCAGCCGTTAAAACAAATGCATACGCTCCGCGCGAAATCTGGCCATACACGTGGCAGCCACGAAGAGCAAGCGTCGCCGACCACTCCGCCCACTACGCACGAGAATCCAGGAAACCATCATCACGTCCCGTGAAAATCGCGCCAGAACGGTCAAATCAAGTCCACGCGGTGTCATCCCTGGTCAGCTCTGCAGAAACGGGCCCACAAAACAGGGTCACGTCTTATCAAGCCTTACCAAGCACGCCACCGCTTGTCAGAGATGGTAGTCGCAAAAATGCGTCATTGCTGACGTTATTCATACTGCACAAATGGCATAAATGTCACTCGACGACATCTTAGGGTGGCTTCTCACAGGAATTTCGATTGGTTCTCGAGCAAAGGTCATACATGTCAGTCGAAAGAATTTCGACTGCAACATCATACTCCATCGGGAGCATATCAAAAAATTTCTTTGACTAATATGTGCAGGGTAAAAAGATTTTGAGATTATCCTCCATTGCAAGCAATAAAGCACAATCTCGGGGGCTACTCCCATCGGGAGCGCTGTCGCGCACCCGATAGAATTATGGCAAAGTATCAGTCGACAAATCATTCGACTCAGTTCATAAGCAAAATCATACTCGAAATATTCCCGAGTTGATCCGACGATCCTTGGATGCTGCATGCATAGTGCAAAGGTAAGACCGCCGATCAGTCGAGCTGGGCTAAGGACCGCCCCAGCAGCGTTATCCTTAAGTGTTCCGTGTCAGCAGACATGATGAATAATCCCCGACGGACGCGTTGGGTAGATTCAAAATTATACTGCAGTTCGATTCAGTAAGACCTCAATGGCCGTTTCGAGTCTGTCCAGTCTGTTCCAGATTCGTGTCCGGGGACTCGAGTTTGATTGAAAGCTAGTATGGTTTTGCCACAAATGGTAGTTAACTGGCCCCGATCCGTCGTGTGTGCCGGGCCTGCTAAGCTAATATCCCTTGATTATCATAAGCAAAAATCATAGTCGATGAAACAATCGACATAGCCAACATGTGCTATCTCATACAGAAATTTCAAATCATATGACATAACGCAAAAGGAAATAACGTGCATGATGTATGAGTCCATGCCCGACTCTTCGAATCAGACAAGTACTCGGGGGCTACTGACATGGGTATGCCTATTGGGTACCCTACCGTGAGGGTACCGGTGCACGTATCGATTAGGCCCAACTATCAGAGCCTACATGAAGCCCATGAAGGGAGACCCAACAAGATGGAGTATCCTCCAAGCTGGCGAGGCCATAGTCGGTTTAGAGTTTCTTTACTTGTAAATCGAGTCGGTTACGAACACCCGAGACCCAGCCTACTATTTAAGGACTGGGAGGGCCATCGAACCAAGACACGTACTTTCAGAGCCACTAAAACCTAGCGAGATCGACATCTCGCCGGGACCCTTGTAACCATCATATTCACAAAGCAATAACAGACAGGCAGGACGTAGGGGTGTTACCTCCACACGAGGGCCCTGAACCTGGGTAAAATCCTTGCCCTGCTTGTCAGCCGACGATACTTCCAGCTCTACCACGTTCTCTCCCCCATATTCATAACTAGGGACCTTAACCATGGGTCTTGATGAGTCTACCCCTCGTCATATACCATGCTAGTGTATTTGCATGTAGGTCAAAAACATATACTACATCTCACACAAATATATTTCAGTTTGAACTAATTTATATATGAAATATGTGTGTGTCGATAAGTAGGTTTCATTCATGTGATCGGTTTCGAGTTTTGTGGGTTGTACCTTCTTAATTTTAGACCAAAGCTTGTACCATTTTAGATGAATTTTGTCAAATTCGCCGCACTTGGTTTACCGTTTAAATTTTCCTTTCACGAATAGATCGATCTCGCCATTTTCCACAACTTTTGTGTTGTAACCTTTTTGTCTCAGCGGACATATGCATGTTTATAGTCTCCTTGTTGAACCAAATTCACGGTGTGGTCGTGTTCGTTGCCCCTCCCCGCCGCATAGCTCCAGAAGCAGACATATATTGTATGGACGACCGTTTAGAAATATGTGATCATTTATGGGCTTTCGGATTATGTCATGCTCTATGTTTGGAATTATTTGAAAAAATAGATAAACTGAGATAATGAACACTTATATAACATCTTAACCACTCGGGGCATTCCAGGCATTTCACCCCAACCAAAAGCAACAGCTGCCGACAACACTTTTGCCAGACATCAAATCTTTGCTTAAAGTATGCTTACAACAGCTGCTTTTTCACATCCCACTACAGCTGTTCTCCCAACAGTTGCATCTCAAACAAACAGACCCTAAGCCCGGCGGTTGTCAAAGCTAGCGGTAGTAGCGAAGCATCCATCCTTTGTGAATTTATTGGCGAATGGCTTCTCCATTTTTAAAGAGCTAGAATGGACAGTTCAAAAATAATTTAAGCACAATAAAATTGTTCTTATACTATTGGTATTTTATACTTATGTTTGATGTTTTCGTGGATTTATTCTTGTTATCCAATAATTTGACTGCCTCGACAAATTGGACACTCTAAGCAGAAGGAGAATGGATGGCATGATTTTTCACACAAGATTTTTCGTTTGTGGGTTGTTTGATTTATATAACTGAGTTACAAATGTTCTCTAAAAAATACTCTATGTTACATTTTACTACAAATATATTACACCCACCCATATCTCTTGAAATATGTTAACCTCCAAAGAAAGAACCCTTGAATAGATTTTCTTTTTTAGCAATTAAATTTTATGTCTTTGATTAGTAGGATTCTCAAAATGCAAGAATAGGATAAACGAAGTATTAGACTGTCATGTCCGGTTGAATCCTACGGGATTTAGAGCCTAGGGGAATTAAGTCAAGAAGTGTTTAAATTGCAGGAAAAGTAAAGGAATTGTAACATGAGATTTGAGTGAATGAAAATTTTAAGTCAAAATATAGTGCAACGCAAATCAAAGGAAAATTTGCTAAGTATTGAATCCTATATAATGGAAAAATCACCCTCTATTTTTTCCGCGTAGTCTGGAGATAATTGCACATATTGATAGATTGCAAATTTACAACTGTGATATTAAGGAGTAAGGACTAAGTTGAAAATTGTTAATTTGGAGAAAAGGGTACTATAAAACCCATTTAGGAAAACTGCTATCTTGCTGTTAAAAAGGATAGTATTATGACCATTTGTCAAGGTAACTTTTTGAATGTACTCTTGCCTCACATCTTCTAATATCTCATGCATGATGTTTGTAAATGCCCGTGCCGATTCTCAAAGTGTACCACGCGCGGGTATGTACGGTAATATTTTGGTCCGGTCGAAACCGTAGCTCAAAACACTTGAATTAATTAAACAGTGAGGTACAATAAGCAGCAACCGGGTTAATTATGTCGGACCGGTAATAAGTGTGGCATTTAATACCGACTCGATCGCATTTGACATCGGGTTAATTTGCCCGAGAGAGTGTTCTGTTCAGCGACATGACGTGGCTCATTGTCGCGAGATGATGGCAGTCCTCGCCTTGCTTGATGACCTAGCGATGTAAATCTACCACCTCATCTCTCTCTACATAACTACACAGCACAAAAAAACAAGGCAGCTACCCGCCCCTTCCCTCTTGGGGCTCAGTAATGTTACAGTTTTCCCATTCATCACATTTCGCCGGCCACTTCTCTCATTTTGCTCACATGGCCAGTCAAAACTTATTTGGCACCAGGGGAAATAAAATCAATATATTTATACTCGAATTTCATACTGAATTAACTTTATCAAACTATAATGTTAACGAGTTGTTTTGTATCAAGTTTCATACTAACACCACATTTGGATGTTGCTAATATTTATTATATCATTCTTTATTATACTATTTCAAAACGAGTTGTTTTGTATCAAGTTTCATACTAACACCACATTTGGATGTTGCTAATATTTATTATATCATTCTCTATTATACTATTCCAATGTCTAATTAAAAAATCTTCATGGGATTTAAAACTTTTATTGTATAAAAATTATCCATGTATTATGTTTTCATATTTACATAACTTATAGAGTGTATAGTCTTATGTGTTTATACATGTGTGTGTTCGAGTCTATTTCAATATCCTTAATATCATGGTAGATATCTCTGCAGTATACGGTATAATAAATGAATATAATAGTTAAGAACATTTATCTCTGCAGTATACGGTACGATAGGTAAGAACATTTATATAAACATCTAGAGTATAATTCATAGTCTTACAAATTTGGTTTGGTGATACGCTTAAATAATATGCTTTGTAGTATCGAAATATCAATTTACAATAATAAGCTGACAGTCGATGTAATTTGTGGACTTGGAACTCTGTCCTACGTTTGTAAATTTTTGATAAATGAGAAAATAGAAAATTAAGGACTACGGGTCTTCCCTACTGTTTTGCACTTAAAAAAAAACTGATAGTCGATGTGATAGCTACGGCCATGCAGGATATGATTCTTGATTCCGCGCTCTGAGCAAAATGCATTCATCCTTCTTGTTCTGCAGTTCGCTAAGGAAGGCAAGGTGCTTAGAGTTAGAGAGGTGCTTACTAACATAAACTGTTTTTTCTTAAGCGCCTATGCAAATGACACACATAAGAAAAATCTGAAGGATTGAAATACTTCAAATTCCTATGCCATTCCATTGAATTAAAGGATCCCAGCGAATTTCGGCGAAAACACAATTTCACAGGATTCAAGTGGTTGTTATCTCTAGATTTTTTTTATTTTTTGATTTTGAATGGGATCTCTAGTTTTTCTTGTTCCCGCGTTGTTGCAATAGTGCAAATAGGACAGGTTAACCAAAACACTAGACGAAACTATTTACGGCAATAAGCACACAATACTCAGCATCAACCGATGAAAACAATACTTGGCATCAATTACAAACTGTTAGATCACAGACAAATCTCCCCTGATATTTGTAACATGATTCCTATATGTAAACCTTGAGATTGATTGCGAACTCACCAACACGTACACATGTATACCGGTTACACGCACACTTGTTACAGCAGGGGTACCCAACAGCGACTAATGTACAAGCACTACAGCAGAACTAGCGTGCCGTCCCACCGCCGGTGATGCGCGCGCCAGTCTCTCCCTACACCCTGACAAAGAAAATGCTGAGCTCGGTCCCACCGGCAGCGCCGGCGCCGCCGTCCCCGTCCGGGCTGACCATGTAAAACGATTCCGAGTCCTTGCTCCCGGTGACCCTGTCGAAGCCGGCGCGCATGTACGCCACCTCGCCGTCTGCCTCGGCCGCGCCGGCCGCGGGCGGCTCATCGTCCACCACGTCCCCCGGCAGCACGCCGGCGCCGGCCGACACGGTGCTGAGCAGCTGCATCACCGCGAGGTCGCCGTCCGTGGCCTCCCGCCTGACCGCGTACCCGACGCGCCGGCCGTTCACGTACGCCGTCCACATCGCCTCCTCCAGCAGGCTCACGGCGCTCCCGCCGGCAGCGTCGCCGCCGTCCGGAGACTTCTTGGACTTCTTCTCGCACTCGAGCGCGATGCGCACGTGGCCGCCGGCGGAGATCTCCTGCATGAGCTTCCCCGTGGGCACGCCGAGCTCGAGCACGAGGGTGGGGAGGCTCCCGGGCCGCTCCTGCACGGCGAGCGCGATCCGCGCGCGGCGGTGGCCGTAGAAGGTGCCGGTGACGCGCGCGCCGCCGTCGTGCGGCTTGTTGCCGCCGTTGTGGCGCCGCGGGAGCGCCGAGGCGGGGCGGCACGCGGCGGGGGCGAGGATGGGGAAGGACCGGAGCAGCGCGCGGATGGCCCGGAGCGCCCGCGACGAAGGCTTCCGGATGGCGTCGGCCGCGGGCGCGCGCTTGTCGGAGGGCTCCCGGAGCGTGATCTCCGGCCGCGGCGTGCGGGGCGTGGTCGGCGGCGGCGTGGACGCGGCCGCGCCCGCGGCGTTGGCTGCCCTGCTCGGAGGCGTGCGCGGCGAGGCGGGGATGGCGCACTGCGGCGTGGACGGGGACGCCGGGGCGACGGCCAGGCGGGTCGGCGTGCCCGCCGACGGGGAGCGCGGCGGCGTCGCGCGGGACAGCGGGCTCGACGGCGTCGTGCGCGGCATGGCTTGGTGGCGAGCCGCAGCGCGCGCGGGAAGACGGACGGGAAGACTGGCGGAAGTGGCAGGCGAGTTCAACGAGTTTCTTCTTCTCGGCGGGTTTAACCCGGCCCGAGCGCGACGTGACGGCATGCACGTCTGCCGGAGCACGACGTGGCGGCATTACCCCGACCGACGCACGTACGGGCGACGAGTGTAGTGGTAGAGGCGACATGTTGGCGATCTGCTAGTGATGATTAGTTCGTGCAGTTTGACCAGGGTGTGACATGGTGACGAGGGCATCACTCCTGAAGATATATCTTACAGTACTATTTCGTTTTGTTCGTGGGCACTTCTTTTGTTGTGACATCTTATTTCGAGTTTGATCGTGCACTCCACTCGCATTACGTCCGCATGTTGAGAATCACCTAGATGGATATGTTTCTTTATATTTCTTCCTAGTATCAGACATATTCTTTTGCTACAGTACCTTGGAAGAACAGATCCATTGCCAGATGTTGTCTGTTCATCCTGAAGCACAGGGAGAACGAAGCATTATTTGTTGTTCATCCTGAAGCACTGCGAGCACGACGCATTACTCGTTAAGTAGTGAGACAGCTGATTATTTCAAACAATAGAGAAATGATAGAATCAGGAGAATCAATGTTTTGACCAACAATTTTGAAGCGACGAGCAGCGAAAAAAACGGAGAGCAAAACTGTATACAGTGGGCAGAATCTCAGATTCAGCACAGCGAGTATAAATGACAGAATCAGAGATCCATATTCACCAAACCAAAACTCAGTACAGTCATCAAAACGTAGACCCAGAAAGCCCACCGCATTGACATCAATCTCCTGCTTCTAATATTTTTCGACAGCATATATGTTGTTGGAAGACATTACAGCATTGAAAATCAGGCAATGCAGCATAGGCTGGCATGGGCAGGCAGGTCTTGCGGAGACTATTTCGCATGCTTACAACAAGTGAACCCCTACATCAAGTCCTCTCGTGTTTATATTGTTTCTCGGACTCCAGTAATCGACGCGGCACAGTGGTCGAGAAGCAAGCTACATCTCACCACACTCGCTGATAACGCATGCAAGCTTGGGTCGGTTGTTTGGTCCAGTTGCTACGTTTTCAATCTTGCGCAGAACGAGCAGACCATCTCCTAGCACCCTCTGAAATGACAATGGAAGGTGTCAATTCATCTCACGTAGTGCTACCATCTGAAGGCGAAAGAAAATCTTAAAAGTCTAGCACTCGCACACCTTTTTATTTACCTCCGCCTATTAGTAGGCACATAACACTTACTTTTAAATTGCAATCGATCAAAGAAGGTACACCATATATCGTGTACAAATTTTGGGGCAAAGTATACAGCATTAATATTGAGAACTCTTACCCCAAAAACCACGTGTTTGTTGTCCAGCCATTCACACTTGGCACAGGTCAAGAAGAACTGCAAGCACATGGTAGAAAAATGATTTATTATGAACAGATAGGAACAACACCGCAATATGATTGCAAAGAATTGCTACAGAACCCATATAAACAGTCATGCTGAAGGGGAAAGAAGTAAATCGTTAAAAGATGAAAGTACCTGAGATCCATTAGAGTTTGCTCCACTGTTGGCCTGAAAAAAAAAGGGTAAGGACGGCAATTTAGATCTAGAAGATGCAACTTAAAATTATATGCCTTGGACATAATAATGAAAAGTCCTGTCATTGTCTGCTAAGAAATGAAGACGAAATCACTAGTAGTCAGTTATACTGAAACACAACTGTTCTAGTCTTCTAGAGCTAAATAACAGACCCATGGTGGATGCGATTTTCTAAAGAACCCATGTGAAAAGGAACCCATGAGGGTAAATAAATCAACACTTCCATCATAGTGATTTGGAACAAATCATCATTCCCATGACTTCAAAAATGCCTTAGCATGAGATGACAACCTCTGGTTTGCTGTGCATCTAACAAAACATAACCTATTACAAATGTTGAAAGTGAATTGTAATAACATACACATTACAACACCTAAAAATACCAAATTTAGACGATTCACTTCATATTGTGCACAGTATCTCCATAATTAAGTACACCATTTATAAGTCGCACAAAGAAGGAACATAGATAGAAGAGAACCAATAAAACGCGAAATGATACAAAATAAAGGGAGTGATAGAAAGCTTTATGTGAATGCAATAGATCTCAAGCAAATTAACATTCATTGGGAAAGTAACAACTCCTGGCAACAGTTTCGATTCAGAAAAAAGGTGGAGAGGTAATACCATGGAGAGCAAGCCAGGCCCAGTATGCTTTGCAATGAAATTTTCATCATCAAATTTGGTACCATAGATGGACATGCATCCACTACCATCACCCTACAGGACATGAAGGAACTTTAATTTATACCAAATAAACCATTCAGTTCTAAGCAGGGATTCCTCCAGAACAGTTGGTGACTCGGAAGTAAATCACCATACTGCGTAGAGGCTGAAAGCAAGATGCATCATTTTATCAAATAATTCAGTAACTGAAGTTCAGTCGTACTATCAATGTACGGACATGCCACAGTCCAAAACAGCTAAAAGATTATGTTAACTTATTTTGTTGATGGCCGGAGCTAGTAGCATGTCACGAACCTTCATGAAGTCACCTCCCTGAATCATGAAATCTTTGATCACTCGATGGAACTGACAACCCTTATACCCCTGAGGCATACCTGACTTCCTGCAAAATCAGCATGTTGAAACTAAGCATAACAGTACACCATATAGTACAACTAGTGCAACCATTCCTATTTGCACAGTTGAAGTTGCTAGTTATGTTTTATTTACATAGCATCCTGAATGAAACAAATAACAACCACCACTCACTAAGAAAAGCTACTTAGACCAATTTTCCAAAGTCATAACTCATGACTATAGATCTCCTAGGTATTAATGTAATTACACATTCAGAACACTACTGTGCAAAAGGAAAATGCATTCTACCCAAAGTTATGTGTCCAATTCGCCCTTCTGGACATTATAGTACATCACACCCTTTCACTGACCCAGCAATCGACATCAATTGAACAAAACATCAGATCACTAAGGCACCAGAAGAATAAAAGCACGGAGCAAAGTATCACAAAATATTCAAGTGGAAATTCCCCAGCACGTGTTTGCACTCTGCAAGCTAAATTTGCTCACCACTCATAACAAAAGCAGAGCTCAAATCAGCAATTGTTCCTTCTTCCAATTCCTTTGCAGGCAAACTAATGTCCAGTTGAAATAACAAAGCTACCCATGACATATAATAACACAAACTTAAGCGCAATACTACAACAAAGTCGAGCAAGGGATCTAAATGTTTCAGGTTGGGAAGGGAATTCAGAGCAGCATAATTAGCCTCAGAAGTAAGCCCATCTGCAATAACAGTAAGCGATTCGCCGGGAATGCGCACCTGTGCTCGCCGGTGCAGAACTGCCTGCGTCCAACAAAACAAAACGAAGCAGAGATCCGTCAGAAAACAAACGCCGCAGCAGCAGAAGCGATTAAGCGGAACTTAGGGTTTAAGCGCGGTGCAGCGAAGGCAGTAGTACCGGAAGTTCTCGGCAGTCTTGGGGACGATGTCGGCGAAGAGCTCCATCTTGATGCGGCCGGCGGGGATGGACCCGATGGTCACGTCGAAGAACACCACCGGGTTCTTCGGGTTCGGCGGCCGCTGGTGCCACTCCACCGACGACACCGTCGCGGACGGCGGTGTGGGCCCCGCGGAGATGGCCGACGCCATGCCGTTCGGGGGGTTTGCTCGGCGGAAGCTTCCGGAAAGTTCGGGAGCTGAGCGGAAGATGCTTCGAGTTCGAGTCGAGGGAGGCCGGCGGCGCGCAGTGGAACCGCGAGGAAGACGGAGGTGAACGAGCTAGTAGTATGCGCCAAGATTCGTGCTACAAGATTCGAACGTTCGGGACTCTCGCGTCATACCCGTCACACTGCCAGGTGGGCCCGTCGACCAGTCCGGGGCCTACACGGCAGTGGCTATCCGGTCCCGAGTCAGGTCGGTAACTCTCCCTGATAAGTTCACCGGTGGAGAGATGCGGCTACGCAGGAAGCAAATCGTTCCCAAATCGATTAGGCGAAACACCGAAACCAAACCCTAGAAGTCGATCTCGGCGGCGGCTATGGCGGCGGCGAGCCTGCGGAAGGGGAACGCGCGGCTGCCCCCGGAGGTGAACCGGGCGATCTTCGTGCGGAACCTGCCGTTCAACATCTCGAGCGAGGAGATGTACGACATCTTCGGCAAGTACGGCGCCATCCGGCAGATCCGGCTGGGCAACGGCAAGGACACGCGCGGCACCGCCTACGTCGTCTACGAGGACATCTACGACGCCAAGAACGCCGTCGACCACCTCTCGGGCTTCAACGTTGCCAACCGCTACCTCATCGTGCTCTACTCCCAGCCCAACAAGATGGGCAAGAAGATGGACATCAAGAAGAAGGAGGAGGAGATCACCAAGCTCCAGGAGAGATACGGCATCAGCACCAAGTCGTCCCCGTGAGCAGAGTGGTGCCTGTAGAATCGAGGATTTGTGAATCGATCCTGTAGCTTGTGCTTCGCCAAAGTATGTTGTCGTTTTGACGCTCAGTTGAATTTGATGCAACTTAAGTAAATTGATTGATTATGCTGCCGATATCTGTGACTTGTTAATTAGTGATGTCTGCTTGGAAATTGTGATATGTATCTTTATGATGTGATGATTGCTCAGATTATGATCCGTGGATATTAACTGAAATCAATTTAGAGAACCAATCTATAAAACATTTCTAATAATGTGTATGTGCATTGTGATTTTTGATGTTCTGGCTACTTAGAAGGGTGGAGGGAATTTTGATGTTTGATGTTCTCGCTTTGTGCTTTAAGGCTGCTTGTTTGATGTGTATGATTGTTGCCTATTGATTGTACACATCTTTGCCCTTCAGCAAAAGATAAACTCTAGCGACGGATCACCTGTATTACCATGTAGCATATTATTGTGAATTCCACCTTCAATGGCTACTCTTAGATGCTAAGGGTGATGGTTTATTAGTGTTGCTTGTTATGGTTTGCCAGGGCTGGTTGTGCTACTATGTTTACTTCTTTTCATTAGTCATTGGTTTCTTAACTGGTGTAAAGATGCCTAGTTCAAACCCACCTTCCTGGCGTCAACTAGCCCGTCATATTGTATACTATCGTGAGGTCTGTCATGCTTGTGTGATGACCGTTTATTAGTTTGTAGAGTGATCTATGGGAGACAACGAACAACCGAGAGTTCTTCGAGTTATTAGAATCTAGTGCTTCATAAATCCTTCTGCTTGCTGTTTATCAGGAATCATGTTTGTGTGGTCAGTAAAGTGAGTACTATTCATGTAGGACATGTGTCTATTTAGGTGTCACCCTCTTATACAGTCCATTAGTTTGGCTTTGAAGTGCCAACTTAGTTAGTTTAGGTGGTCACCAACCAATAATGGTTAACCTAGCTGACCTACCTCTCTGAAGCCTACATGAGAAACTTAACAGTCCTTGCCTGGTGTTGTTAAAGGGATCATCACATTTCTTCCTGGAATGGCATGTGAAACATGAACGATAGCTCAGCTGCAACCTCTCCTCATATACCTCTACTTGCATGATATATGGCCACCATATAGCACTGCATAATGAGAGAGGCTGGCTACCCAGCAAGCTATATACAGAGGCAGTGAGCATACTTCTATCTGAGAATAAGGAGGGGAGAATATACAGGACTGTGCCAGGGGTGTTCATTCCGCTGGTGTTGTTCATCCTGCTCTCGCCAAGCCTCCTCTTCCAGATCCCTGGCAAGTGCCGGGTTGTCGAGTTTGACAACTCCCACACCAGCGCCGTGTCCATAATCGTCCATGCCATCATCTTCGTCTGCTTCGCCACTGTCTTCCTCGTCGCCATCGGGGTGCACATCGAACTCGGCTCCTGACCGGTCCTCTGAATCCATTCTAGACACGTGTGGGTGTCGTTTCCTGTTTTCGCCATCCATAGGTTCAGTATGCTGTTGAGTCAAGAATTCTTTGGAAGTTCAGGTGTTCTTATGTTCCTTTATGTGGTGTCAGTATGTCGTTGTGATCAAGAATGAAACTGGTTCCTTGCTTGTAGCTAACTCGCCTCTGGAAATAAAGTTCCATTTTTGTAGCTCATTTCCATGTTCAGATTGTTTGCATTTGTTTCTCTGCAACTGTTCTGATGCGGTTGCACTGACTGACGTAACAAGTCAGTTATGGCATTGGATTGAAACGAAGATCGGCAGAGAGTTTGTTGTTTGTTTCCTTTCAGAAGAGAAGTTTGGTGTGGAGTCGCAGCAATGAGGATGTGAGTGTCGCAGCCTTCCAGGAAAGGAACAAAGAGAAGAGAGAACCCAAGTCCAGCTTGGAATTGTCTTGAACATTCTTCAGTACATTCGTTCAGTTCGTAACTGAGCTTGGATTTGGTGGACTGTATCGTCTTGGCTACTCTATCTAGCTTGCTTGCTTGTACCCAGTTGTGAGAAATGAGCAGGCAGGCTGCATCATGTTTTGTCAACATTAAGCTACTGACAGTGACATGTGTAGTCTGCAAACATACATAGATAGGCAGTCAAATGTACAGTAGTAAGCAGTACCTGTGTATTACGGGTGGCAAATTATTTTACTGATGTGCCTGTGTATCTTTTATTGATGACATTTATCATATCCATTCTGGGATCAGTGTCTCTTGATTTGTGGAGTGTGATTCTCATCTTGGATTCGAGGACTACATCAGAATTCGGTACACTGACCAATGATGGGTTCAGTGAGTTCTCTTGTTTCAGTTGTACAGTATATGTCTTCCATTTGCCAGTTAGCGCGGTATTGTCAGTTACATGCATTTACTGTGGCATACATGTTTGAAATCATCTATATGAGGAAATTGTACTGTATATTTTGGTTTGTATAAGGAGGTCCGATTCCCAAGTGCTTGGTAACAGCATGTAACATTGTTTGTTTGCATAAAAAATCTACTGCTAAATTTCATGGTTTGTTCACCTAAGAATGATGGCTGGAGGTTTGTTATCAATAATATCAAAATCGAAAAGCAGCTTCTGCTGTTGAAGTTCTTAACTAGCAAGTTCTTCAACAAAAAAGAACAGGGCATTCCTTTCTTGGTAAATTTCTTATGATAAAGGTATTACAGAAGTCGTACATTTCCAGCGTTTAGGTGGAGATATGCGTGTCACTAGGTGCTTCACAAGCTTTGTACTCTCCCCTGCATGAAATGGCTAACAGCACTCTAATGAGCTTAAAGTTGTGCTGCTCAACACAGCTCTACAGAAAGCAAACACCGCTGCAGCTTATAAAATGAACATAACAGTTTGATGCCCCTTGGAAAGAGAGATACAGAACTAAAGTCCTCTTGTCAACAAACAAGTTTACACATGATAGCATATACAGGCACACCGCAGCAAAAATAGGATGAACAAATGAGCAAGCAACATGGCTAAGAGAGTCAAGTCAAAGCAGCTCTCTTTGAATCAAACGTTTCAAGACAAAAAGTAATAGTGCATGCTGATATTATTACTCCACAAAAAGAGCAGTTTAGCAGCTCCGATATCTGATGCATGGCGATATGCTATTTTTGTTACAGGATTTCTTCGACTGGAAACTCCACTTATATCAAAATACTAACTATCGAGTATTCATCGTCCGGCAAAGAACACCAGTAGAGTGGACACATCATTTATCACCATTCTTGAGCAGGGCAGCTAGACCCAGTGGCCAGTTAGACTTGATTGCCAACTCCTGCCTGGCCACCTTGGATGCCCTACACAAAAGCAAATATGAGAACACCAAACATGAAATTAGGTAACAGGATAATCCTACATTCCTACGGAAACAAGTGGTTAATCAGCAAAGAATCCAGGACACGGACCCAAGAGGAGAAGTGTGCTGGGATATTGTTCTACACCCAAAAGAAACTATTAGTAAAGGCGATCTGTGGTGAGTCCAAGTGTTATGTTGACTGAAGTTTCGTTCTCTTTTGTCCCTTATTAATATTTCATCTGAGTAATGAGATCATCATACCATATATGATAGATGCAGTGTAAAAAGGGTGCTCAAGGACAGTTACATGTACACAGCAAATAATCATGCCAACTCAAAGGAACGAATTTAGCATCGGAATCACTATAAGGAGCAAAGGCCACAAACAAATGCAATAATATACATAGGTAAGTAAGTTCACAGCACAAACTTGTCAACACTGTCCTATAATTTCACAGGTGTAACTTAGCCAGTAAGTGGCTACACGGGTACCGCTTTCACTATGATAGTATGATCAGCTCGAACAGTTTTGGCAGTGACTTGGCAAACCAAGGAGATTTAACCGATGCTCATAGCTTCATACAGATTACTCAGGGCAGGGTAGACTCTTAGGCAATGTTAAATTCAGCGTACATGGCAGTGTTAGACTATTAGGAAATGTCAAATTATGTGTACGCATATGCGCGCTTACGTGCTCAGCGACTGCCTTGCGCCTTGCTTCTGGCATGAGCGGCTCACTACGCGCTAGGTGGAACTAGGTGGTGAGCTCAGGGGTTAGGCGCACGATTGAGCACGCGTAGGCGGAGCTAGGTGGAAAAAAAGCGGCGGCTGCACGTTGGAGGACAGCAGGCAAGAGAAGAGAAATTGGGTGTCGAGGGATGGAAAAAGGGAACAGGCGGCTAGGGTTAAAAAATTCTATTGGGTCCCGACTCCTGACCTGAGAGAGGGGAGAGAGCTTGGTGGCGCGTCCTCATCTCTGCCACCTCCAGCACCGGCCACCGGTCAAGCTCCCCAACTCCACCTCGTGCGAAACCTCCAGCTCGTCCCCTTCTCCGCCGAGGCGCACGACCGCTTCCTCTCTGCCCTCGATCTCGGCACAGGTACCCCGTGCGCAGCTGGTGCTGTGTGTGTGCGCGCTTGTTGCGGTGCCTGTGTGCTGCTGCCCTGCTGCCCTCTGTGCTAAGATGTGTGCGTTTATTCGTGTGTTTAGATATGTTGCCGTGTGTGTGTGCTGCTGGCCATTTGATTTAATTGTACATTTTTACTTAGATCTGTTGCTGTGCAAAGCATTTTCCTTAATATTTGCTGTTTTAGACTTAAGTATGCCCAGAAAACAATTTATGGATTTCCTCTATACCTCCCCTGTTTTCTGTCCGTACACCGTCCATACAGCTTAAGTGACGCCTAGGCACACGTAAGCGACAATTACACTAAGCAGTGCCTCACAGCTCGTTAAGCGCTCAGCGCTTTTCTGAACCTTGCTATTACGCAACACTCCACAGGCTTAAACCCAAAATGCTTACAATGATTGAGACGCCAAGCAGCATGTTGTTGGGTAAAATGCCATCGAAGCTGAAATCATTGCACATGTGCATTTTTTTTATGAGCTAGTATTGCCTTGTAAAGAGATTTTAGTCAGTATTGTGGTGCAAAATACAAGATGGTTTGCTCATCTCTAGTAGGGACAAGGCCTAGCTTAAAAATCCCCTCATTTCCTGGTGTAATTCTGTGGTGCCTATGCTCACAATTATGCTTCATTATGGATGAGGATCAAGCATCGGTCCAATCACCTGCCTCTAATTGGCATCCTGAATATGGCGTACACGTCACGACCAACCAAATCTTGTCAGAACCTAGCGCGCGCTCTCCAGATGCGGGAATAATTAAAAATTAGGACGCGAAACGCAGGGAGGGGTGAAATCCCGTCTTACTCGGCGAAGGCGGCGGCGGAGGCGGTGGTGCCGGTGGGCGGCGGCGGCGGGGGCAGGCATGCGGCGATGGTGGAGAAGCCCTGGCGCTGCTTGTGCTTGAGGTTGGATTTGCACTGGATGAAGACGATGCCCCGGCGCTTCACCACCTTGCAGAAATTGCACATCCGCTTCACGGACGCGCGGACCTTCATCTTCCTATTCCTCCTCCTCGCGTCCTGCTCCCGAGCTAGGATCCGATCACCGAGTAGCTATCGGGTTTTGGTTCTCGTCTTGGTTGTTAGGGTTTGGTTCTAGGGATGGATATTTCACGATGGGCCGGGAGGGTAATACTGGCCCGGGCCCATGGGCACTGATTTGACACATCTTGATTTCATTTGAGTAGCGGTAAATCAACCATTTGCCCTTTTGCTAAGTCATTCCCACCCTAGCGCCACACAAGCTGACCACAAAATACACGAAAAAATTGACACGTCTTGATTTCATTTGAGTAGCTAGGTAAATCAACCATTTGACGTATTTTGATAACGTTTTTTCATCGATAGTTGCCAAATTGTCAATACTTAATTGTAAACAGTATCGAGTTGTCAAATTATAATAACTTATTTGCCCTGCCAATGTACGTCGTTCCATATCAATGCGAAGTTGTGTATACTACTTTTAGTGAAATGATATCACCTCTTACTTACTGTAAATACTCACTCTTTACTTTTGCGTAACATTGCAATGTGTAAAACCATGTGAAGAATATCAGAGAACCACGCAATATTATCTTAACAAGTGTTTTTTCTTCATTTGACAACTGCGGTATATAAAATGACAATGGGTAAGAAGAAAAAAATCTTTGAAACATAGAAAGATATTATCTATTTTTATTCCCTCATCGATAAAGATGAATCGCTAATCAGATACACGGTTTAGTAGATAAATCATTTTAAATATTTGCAATTTGCAATTAATGCGATAACGTGACAAATTCTACATTGATTTACATGTGCTCTCCCTATCAACCTTGCTCCCTATAAGTGTGGAGCTCCATTGGACATCTGTCGCAAGGAAAATTAAACAAGGACATGCTCCATGTCAGGAAATTGTATATTCTTTCGGAAAATGAATCCCCTGCATGATTTCTTGTGAGTATCTAGGTAAATCAACCATTTACACTTTTGCTAAGTCATTTCCACCCTAGTGCCACAAAATTTGACCACAAAATACACGAAAAAATAAAGAGAATCTCCCACTTCTAGTGATAATCATAGAAACAATGTGCTAGTAATTGATCATCTGGGTATTCAGTTTAAATTAACTAACATCCGACAAAAGCTCTAGTTTCCACCGGTTTCTCCGATTGCTCCAACGATCATTAATTAATGTGAGGGGTCTACATGTGCAAAGTCATCAAGTGCAAGATATTCGTCTATGTCTAGTTCGTCTTCTGGGTTATTTGGCGGCTGATTCCCATCAACGTTGTCTCCGCCTCCGCTGTCATTTGCCTCATCGGCATGTTCCTCACTTTCATCATCCGTTTCATCCTGGTCTTCCGTATTGAGCAACTTGCAAATCACCCATGGATCAAGCTGCAACAAAACGGCCAACTTTTCAATGGTGACCATCCATAAAGGATTTAACAATAGGTCAAGTGACGAAGTGAACGGGAGGACATTGTACATGATGATCAAACATAGTTAAGCAAGCAGTAGGGATTAACATGGAAAACACTAACTAATTATGTAATTAAATGTGTGATTACTTATATACCAAGAAATAGATAAAAGTCTCGGTTTCTTTGAGTAGAATCGATTCTCCAAAAAAAGTAGTAGCATCAGGAACGTATGATATCATAAAATCTAGCTAGAGTACTTGAAATCATGAACATGCATGTGAATTCTTTCAAGATGTCAAGTCAGTTCTAATTTTCCAATGAAATGCATTGCAAAGTTTATCCGTATAAAGAACAATTATAAGAATTTCAATCCTTGAAAAGTAGTTTGGAATCTGTTGATTTTCGAGAATACTCATACTTAAAACAACATACCTCGTGTCTAGCTTCTACAGTGCCTACTACGCGATGCGAGCTACCTAGACATGCCGTTGTGATGCTGTGATATGATCTACTATACCCTAAAGATTGATCCGGTTCTCACCACCAATGCAAACTCAATCTTCAAACTCCCCACGAGTAAACAATATGTTTGGCCAAAAAACACGCAAACTACTTGTGAATTACCTCGCGACAGATGAATCAAACTGGCTAATGTGTAATGCACGTATTTAGTTACCAGTTTGGACGGAGGCTTGAGTTGGTACTCCTCGATGCGGTACTCCTTCAGCTTCCATGTGGTCTTGTCCCCCTTGGGTTGGCGGCCTAACATGAACGTGAGAGAGTTCACTTTTCCGATCCTGATGTTGTTGAATAGTATGGCGGCCTCCTCGGCGTTGGACTTCCAGTAGCCTACTTTCCCCACAGACCGATTCGGCCGAATCCGCTCGGGTATTTCTGGTGCCTCGGTGAGAACACGTACCATGATTTGTTGGTGGGTTTTCCCAATGTCTCTGCAAATTAGAGCAAGTTTAATAAGTGTACTAGCAAAATGTTTCAAAACGGAGTGAGCATCGATCAATGCAGAGCAACACCGAGTACCCTGGGGACAAATACCTTTGATAACGCTGGATGGTCCGTGAAGATGTTGAAATCCTTGATGAAGTCCACGGGCATCCTGTGACCGAGGTACTTCCGCCTGAGGTAGCCGATGATCTCGGCGTCCGACGGACTGAACCGGGCTCCCGGTATGTTCCTGTCCGCGTACTCCACCACCTCCTCCTCCACTCCGTCGCTGCCGGCGACCACGGCTTGTTTCTCGCTCTCCTCTATCTCACAGGCGTTCCAGGCGATGGTGGCAAACACGGTGCCAGCTGGCTGCTCTGACGGCGCCAACTCTTCTTGTCCGGATGCCGCCGCCGTCAGCCGGCACGCAGCTGCCACGGCGGTCTTTGCGAGCTTGGCCTTGGGCTTGTGCTTAGGCTTGGACTTTGGGGTGCTGCCGGGAGGCCGGCCGCGGCGCCGGCCAGTAGCAGGTCCTGCAGGAGGCAGTGGCGCGTCCGGAAGTATGCCGTAGTGAGCGGCGGCGTGCACCCCAGCGGCAGGTCCTGCAGGAGGCAGTGGCGCGTCCGGAAGTATACCGTAGTGAGCGGCGTCGTGCACCCCAGCGGCTTCTAGATATCCATTGTACTGGCTTCCGTGCATGGTCCCCATGGCCGGTGGTTGCTGGTTGAAGTGTTGCCACTGCCACGGTGGCTGCATCTCCGGCGGGGCAGGGATCGCCGGTTGCGTGAAGGGAGGTGCATGTGGCGGTTGGACAGACATGAATCTGATCAGGTCAGATAGGCTGACATCGAAGGCGCGGTCGCTGTTGAGCTCGGGGATGCCGAAATCGATTTGTGGTTGCAGCTCCCATTGATCGTGCTGCTGCAGCGGTGGCGGTGGCAAGGAAGAGGATAGGGTTGGATGTTGCGAGGAGGAGGCCGGCAGGATGGGCGCCTGAGCCAGTGGTGAAGCGCCGGGCTGGTCGGCGACGCCATCGTCTTTGTCGGTGCTACTTGCCATCATTACCCTACAATACAGAGGTTACAGCAGTATTTAGCACATGAGAATCATGCTATAATATCGCATCAATGTGGAAAAACAACAATGGGATGCTAAGATTTGTTATACATCTAGAAACAGAAGATGGGCACTTTGAACTTCGAACGGAGTATACGATCGAAGAATTTTACTTCCTAACAAAAACACAACATGGAATGAACTGAACATAGCGCTGAGAAAACGGAAATTAGGTACAGGAACTTACCTGCCGAATTGGGGTTTGCTTGCTCGTGAGATCAATCGGGTAGATGAGATTTGTCCAGAATCGGAAGGTAGGTAAATATAGTGCGACATTATACAGAGTTGTAATGTGTTGCGATGGCCTGCATCGGTGTTATCCATTCTCGTTACTGTTCATTTTATGGGCCTCTTTTTTTCCCACGCATCAACGGGAATCCCATAAAAAAGGCCCACCTAAACGCGATCAAGGTTTTATAAATACAGTCTTTTATTTAATTTACAATACATGGTTAATCGGAGTCATTACAAGAATTCAACATCGTGACCTCAATAAGACATAGGCCGCCATATTAGTTTCTCTAGGACCATGTTCGGAAGTTACTTCACGAACTGTATCACTATCAAATACTAGCAGTCCTTCGTGAAAGTGTATCTAGTGCCCTCAATATAATTTACAATACATGGTTAAGGGACTAATTTGTTTGTGACTATATATAGGAAACAATTCACGTGTGATTGGTTTAACCACGTAAAAAGTTGACGCATCTTGATGAGAAGAAATAAGATGAAGACGTATCATAAGGAGGTCAACTTCTCAACATAGAGTGAAAACAGGACGAGCAAAACATGAAAACTCAAAGCCAAAAGTTTAAAATCTTAGATGACGCTACATATTTCAAACACGCCAGAATCTTCAAACAGAATCAACAATGAAAATCTTTACCAATATCATAGTGTTTCTTGATTCATCCTCCTTTCTCCAACGTTTCGGTTGTTGTGTTTTTCCTGGCATTGCCAACACAGTTACAGGTTTCATTCCACTCTTCCCTGGATCAAACATATTGACCATGTCAGCCACCATTAAAAGGTTGGTTCTTATTTGCCCAGGCTAGATCAGCCCCCGGGTCATCATAAGCTAGATTCACACGATTAGGCATATCCACATCATCCTATGTAACGTCGTTGATCATCAACACACTTTCTATTGACCCGAAGATCCTCCTACGAGTAGTCATCAGAAAAACCGTGATAGGACCCACCTCTCTTTACCCACTGGCGGGTTCCTCCCTACACTCGAGCCACACCCGACTGAGCCCACAACCCACCCATCATCAACTAGAATGAAGTACCCCACTCCAGCTTTGATTCGTCATGCTCTCCCGTGCCTCAGTCTTGATGTCAATGACCAATCGATCGACACACACCCTCTGGGAGTTTTATGCTTGAGTTGACACCTTTTTCTTCTTCTTATTGTTGGTGATATAGACAAATCAAAGTAGTTTCTTGTTTACATCAATCTTCACCCTGATCCGACCAAAATCACCAAAAAAAAACTAGTGGGGAGCTTTACTTGAACTTGTGCAAATCACCCCAATGGTCTACACATTCCCTTGATCACAACCTCAACCAAGTAGTTATCGGGAAATTTCATGACTCTAGCCCACACTGTCATCTTGTCCAATACAAACATCGTAGGGTTTTCAAACCTGGAAAACCATGGTCTGATGAGAATATATATATTCCAATATCCAAGGCATCTGAAATGGATGTTATCTTCGATCTTCCTCCATATCACTTTCTTAGACGGATTCCACGTCGATCTCATATTAGCGTTTAGCGCACTAGGGTTGAGATCCCTCCTCCTCCCCTAGTTCAATCTGCTGAGAAGATCTACCACTGCATCTTTTCCTTTCTTCGCAACACCGCTAGGTTCGTCGTGATAGCTCATGGCTTGGCACAACCCTCCGAAGAAGCAAAAAGGAGAACTAGCTGAGAGATCGGGAGAGACGGTATAATCTCTCGGCGAGCTCGGCCATCGGAGGGAAGAAAACCTAGTTTTTTCCTATGGGTTTCTGAAAATTTGTCGCTCCTAACTCTCTTGCTAACATTCTCTTAAAAAATCAACTAAACATTCTTACAAACATTCAGGGGATCCTTTGATTTATAGAAGAAAGCTGTTGAGCCGCACTCTTGCTAACATTTCATACAAACATTTTTTGTTTACATAACATTCATACAAACATTGGTGCTTGGTTCCTTCAAAAAAAATGGTGCTTGGTGGTGAAGTTTGGCTTGGTGCTCTGTGGTGAAGTTTGGCAACAAAAAAGCGTGGCAGAGAAAAGTATTGTTGCGAGACGCGTTCAACCGACGCGACCCGTTAGCTGGCTCTCCCTCCCTCGCGTCCCCCACGGTTAAATACAACGGCACAGGCCCCAACGCAACGCCACTCTCTCCCTCGTTCCTTCTCGCGCCCCTGTTTGTTCCCGTCCCCCATCCATCTCCGGCGCCGGCGAACCCACCGCGGATCGAGTTCTTCTTCCGATCAGGTAAGCGACCCCACTCGCTGGATCCACGCCTCCCGTTCTCTCCCTCCCTGCCTCCTCCATCCGCTAGATCCGCCCCTTCGTCGACGGATCACGGTCGGGCGGTCGCGGTTCGGTAGATCTCGCAGGGATCCACCTCCATTCCGGCACCGAGGTCTCCCGCCGCGCGGATCCCGTGCCCGCTCCGTAGATCGCGGGTGTGGGCGCAGGGCGATCGGCGATCCCGCGGCTGTTCGATCGGGGAGCCGGATCTGGCGCGGCGCGTGCAGATCTGGCGCATTGAGACGGCGTCTGACCCGTGGTTGATCGCGTGTTGCAGGAGAGGCGAGGCGGGAGGACCTGCGCGGGAGGAAACGAGATGGGGCTCACATTCACCAAGCTGTTCAGCCGGCTCTTCGCGAAGAAGGAGATGAGGATCCTCATGGTGGGTCTCGACGCCGCCGGAAAGACGACCATCCTCTACAAGCTAAAGCTCGGCGAGATCGTCACCACCATCCCCACTATCGGTGAGCACCGCGTGATCCTGTGCCTGTTTTTTGTTTACGCCTTGCTTATGTTGGTGAAATGTAGCGGTACTAGCAGAACACGCAAATGTTGGGGAAATGTAGCGGTAATACCAGCCAGAATATCAATGTCGATATGAATCTTCGAACGTTAGAGCGTCTTTTGTTCATTAGGGTCTCTGTGTAGGTTTACAAGTACTGCGTTTCTGTTCATAGAATTACAGTTCAATGCGTTTTCTTTCTAGACCATATAAAAACACTGGTAAAATGATCCTGAGCTAGTCGTATTTTAGCAAGGTACTTAGTCGTTGATAGTTACACTCAGCTCAGTTTTCCTTTAAAGTAATGTTTACATGCCAACAGGAATTCAATAATAGTAACAATCACTCAGTTCTCCCTTTAAACAAATGTGCCAACAGGAAGTCATTGATAGTAAGAATCGCTCAGGTTTTCCTTTTATATCAATGTTTACATGCCACATTGATCGTAAGAATCACTCAGGTTTTCCCTTTAAAGAAATGTTTACATGCCTACAGGAAGTCATTGATAGTAAGAATCACTCAGTTTTCTCTTTAAACAAATGTGTACATGCTAACAGTAAGTCATTGATGTAACAATCACTCAGTTTTCCCTTTAAACAAATGTTTACATGCCAACAGGAAGTCATTGATAGTAACACTAACTCAATTTTGGAGCAGTATCTAGTGAATAAATAAAATCCACTGTAACCAGCAAATAGCCAGCTCCGCTATTACATAGTAAAGTAACTTGACTTGATATGGGTATTGTGAATTGACTACTTGCTTTTGTATGGCATTGGATGATATGTGCTAGCATATTAGGTGCATACCATTTTATGGATCTGCACTAAAAAAGCAGACAATTTGAACGCTTGTTAAGCTGCAACATTATTTATCCCATTTTTTCTCAAAATTAACTTTCCTCCAAATACAGGATTCAATGTTGAAACTGTGGAGTACAAGAACATCAGCTTCACTGTCTGGGATGTCGGGGGTCAGGACAAGGTATATAGATAACATACTCTGCACCTCTTAACCAATTTATTTTGTAACACTATCTTCAATTTGCTTCCATTGATCTCCTGCAGTGGATGATCTACTAGTTTCTCACACCTAATTTCCTATGGAACAATATAGGCTCGCATTTTCTTAATCTGAATCTGCCAGGCATCTTCTGTTAAAACTAGGTTCTTATGGTTGCCATATGTTTGTAACAACAGATCAGGCCTTTGTGGAGGCATTACTTCCAGAACACGCAGGGTCTCATCTTCGTTGTTGACAGCAACGATAGGGACCGTGTTGTTGAAGCCAGGGATGAGCTCCACAGGATGCTGAATGAGGTAAATTCTTACACTGGGCCTGAATAAACATAACTGGAAATGTACCACTTTTTGGACTTTCTCCTAATAATTTTGCATGCTCACTATTCACATGTGCACTTATTACAGGATGAGCTACGTGATGCTGTGTTGCTTGTGTTTGCTAACAAGCAAGATCTTCCAAATGCTATGAATGCTGCTGAGATTACTGATAAGCTTGGACTGCACTCCCTTCGCCAGCGACACTGGTAGACTATTACCCTTGCTTGCCTTGTTTCTCCAAATCAAGATATGATCGTAGCATTTCATCCCTGTCACTTTAATTGGTTCATTTCCCCAATATAGACATGTATGTTCTTATTTATATATATTTTCACGAAGAAGATGAAATGTATACGGGCCCTTTGGCTTGGTAATGAATATAGGCGCATATTGCTTTTGGCAATACAGCAGATGACTTGATGAATTCTTCTTCTTGCTTGCAGGTACATCCAGAGCACTTGTGCTACCACAGGTGAGGGATTGTACGAAGGATTGGACTGGCTGTCCAGCAACATCGCTAGCAAGGTAATGCATCAACTTTCCCTTTTGGTTCCCTGCGGGACCTTTCTTCTGGAAGACGGGGCATTCTCAAATGTGCAAAATTTATAACCATGCTGTGGCCTTGCTCATTTAGTGTATTTTAATGTCCTTGCAGGCCTAAATTTTCGTCAAGATTTTGATGGATGAGCTAGGAGCATTGGATGGATCATTCACCGGGTACCTAGGGATGGGTTGGAAAGGGATGTTGTCCCCGTATGTAATGTGTATTTCCTGAGATCAACAGTTATTGACCTCCGGCTGTGGTTTCACTGTTATATTGTTTTATTGTATTTTGAGCCCAAGATGTTCCTGAAGTAAACAGCTAAAGAGAGTCATGTTCAATTTATATCAGTCTTCGTAATAAGCTTTCAGTCTGTTATGCATACATTGCTCGCCCTTTTGCTACTGCTATTTTTAAGCACGGTCAACTTGGCCGGATGAGCATGTTTAGGCGGAGCTACTGCAAAAACATCGATCTCCGTCTATCTCATTAAGCGATCAACAAAATACCAGCACATACTGCCGAATGTGGTCAGTGCAAAATAAGCGATGGGCTAAGCCATCTGAGTATGACGTGATGATCATTTGTGACGGCACTTTACAGAAGCGACATGAGCGTAATGTGGTTTCTGCGGGTGCTGGTGACACCGTCCTCCACGACATGAGTGCAAAATACTGCTATTTTTAAGCACGGTCAATTGGGACGCCTGCATGCATTTCAGAACACATGCCAGACCTGAAGCTGAAGGTTACGAGAAGCGACTTCTAGGCTGTGGAGATGATCCACGGCAACCTTGCACTGTGGTTGACAGATGTCCCAAAGATGTAAGCCGTTTGGAGAAGGCCAATGGAAATCATCACCCAACGCCATGTGAGATGTGACCAAAGGCGGGAGCACGAGTTCGCAAGGGACTAACTCTAACCATAGAACAACAAATTTTGCAACGCAGAACACGCAGCCTGCAAGAGTTACATCAACTGGTACCACTAATGGCACGATAAGTACATCCATTTCGAGTCTGTTGTCATGCTACAGATTCCACATGGCAAACCCTACATCTCTAGACACAGGTTAATGGCAGGTTCTACCCCGAATCAGTATATGCCTCGGTGTGAAATCTTAGTGTGATTCCTAGCATCTACTGGAGTACAGCACGAGCCACCCAACACCCAAAAATTGCACCTCTCTCCAGCTTGGAATGCACATGAACCGGCAGGGCCTTCAGTAACCGAATCAATCTTCATTTTCCATGATCTCCTCTGCAGCCGCGGCCGATATCAGTGAAGCTGACTGGATCTTCCCAGCGTGCTCCAGCCTCATCAGAATGACTCCCCTGTGGCAGACCAGCAGAACGATTAGTGTCCAGTTGTACAAGCAGGAGGTAAACACAACTAGAGGCCGTTTGACAATAGATGAAATTAAAATATAGAGGTTGTCCGAGATCAATGCTTCAAATGAGGAACATATTTGCTTTTGAAACACAAGACAGAAGTGTTCAGAGAGAGTTACTTTGTCCCACGACTCTGGATGGATATATCCTTCACCATGATTCTGTTCACGGTGCCCCCCTGGCTTACTAAAACAACCTGCTCGTCACTTGCTTCGTCATCTGTCATCACATATCGTACACAGCGGCAACCAACATATTAAAACACAGCTTATTTGTGGTTAGGCGGCAATGAAGAACTGCAGCGGAAGTTACCAGTCGATTTCCCGACGACAAACACAGCTGCTAAGCGACAATCTTCTGGAAGCTGCAAAGCCAAAATAGCATACCATAAAAAACTCCATCAAAGTCAGATGACATAATGTAACATGCATCTAAAGGTTATTTGCAGGTTAAATGTAATTCAGAAATGTTTTAGCCATGACAAATTTCAGTGCCAACAGAAGCTATAAATTCCAAGGTGTACTTCACGTTTTATTCAAAACGATCCGCTGAGCATGATAGAACAGAAACTTTATTGTACCTTGTAGCCTCGCAAGCCTATACGATTGAAACTTGTTTTCCGGAAAGCATTTAGGGACACACGCTTCCCAAAACCATTTTCAGCTATGAAGAGCAGCCACGGAGGACTCGAATCTCTGAACCTGAACAAGCATTAATAGTTCAGAGATAATTTGGTCAGTGCTTGGGCAGTGGGTGAAGGAACTGAACAAACCGCGGAGATGCACAAACTGACCAAATTGTGAGCTATTATACAAAATTAAAATGTTTTGGCGCCAAATTACCCGCTGGTATTTTTTTCTTGCATTGTATGGATTGTGGATGGAATTACATCCATGGCTGCCATCTTGTCACCTTCTTTTAGGTTCATTGCACAACCGCCTCTTGTACTTCTTCCAAGTGGACGAAGCTGGGACGTGGAGCAAACATAAATATAAAGAATAATTGTCAGTAATTGACAAAGAAGGAAAAATGGTACACATGAGACAGCAGGCAGGACACTAAAAATCATGCTAAAGTTGGGGAAAATGAAGAGTAAATTTTCATTTAAAAGTCAACAAGAAACAGACAATAAAAGAACAACAGAAAAATCTAATCCATAGTTCCTAGCGAACATAATATTAGTGCTTGTCACTTGTGATTTCTGAACCAGTTACAGGAAACAAGCAATATAACACACAAAAAAGAAAACTTCCTGAAATTAGTGGTTTTAGAGAAAATTATGTCAAATGATATTTATGACAGAGTCATGCTCAACTTAAAAATATATCAGATATCTGCGAGCATGTGATTTGAGAAATCAGAATAAGCCCCGATATAGTTTTTCTCATACATAACTTTCTATCACATGGAAAAACCATCTGGTCATTGGACATGGCAAGCATCAGTTAAACACAAAAATTACAATTCATACAGAGATGCACATTTGCAGCCTACCTTGTTGCATGTGTTGACTATAACCCTCCCGTTTTGTGAAGCCAAAGCAACAAGGTCATCATCCCCACAAAGACGGACCCACTTGAGCTCATCGCCAGGAACCTAACATGTTAAGATGGTAAATGGTATATCACAAATTAAAGATAACCCAGAAGTATGTTATTCAGAAGAGATATGGACGCATGAGAGAGTATACCAGGCGTATTGAAATAATTCCTGTTGACCTGATTGCTGAGAAAACATTCAGAGGAACTTTCTTGATATAGCCGTTAACAGTCAGCATCACTAGATATTGGTCTTCACTAAATTCACTCACAGGAACAATGGAGGTTATTTTCTCCCCCTCAGACAAAGAAGTAAGAAGCTGAAGAAAGGACAATCAAAACACAGGTCGGTCAGTATGTCATCTGCTAAATTGCATTAGCATGACATATTAACAAGTACTGTACCTGCACCATTGGAGTCCCAGCAGCAGTTCTTGTGCATTCAGGTATCTTATAAGCACGTGCTGAGTACACTATTCCCTTGTCACTGAATCAAAAACCATTCCAGTAATCCAGATACATGAGAGCACGAAACTATGAAACATAACTGTAATTGTAAGTTCAAGCAAGCGATGGAAACTGCTTCAAGGGAGTATATTTTGGTTTTGAAGATGCTATTTAATTGGTAGAGCATAAGCTTACGAATGGCCATTCAACTCACTATTCCAGTCAAGCTGTAAACAGCAGTAAACGAATGAACTAGCAGGTGTCTCAGTTGAACATTCTCTAGGGCAATCAGTTAGAACATTCTAGTTGACTGAAACCACTTCCGTCCACCTCCAGGGGCTATACAACAAGAATTATCTCAAATACTCTCCCACCTACACAGGAAGGCCCTGTCTGAAACATTTCAATTCCGACAGGAACACGAGAAATTGTGTGTTCCAAATGAGGGCTGACAAGGTTCCATTCTCTCCACAGTTGTCCAAATGAGGGCTTACAAGTGTGCCCAGCAGACCGCATGCTAATTTAAATTTCAAAGCAAAAGCAAGTTCAAGAGACAACCGGACAAATATTGTCTGTCATCATGATCACGTTTCACATACAACTTTCTAATGGTAAATTTGGTTGTTTTAACTTTTAGTACACACTGGTAGCATGTCATGTCAGTAATTCTTTAAGCCTGAGCTTCAAGAACATGCCGTTGAGCTGAGATGTGCTGGCCTAATACTTTTTAGAAAAAGCAACCAATAACATCGGCAAATAAAGGGGTCCAACTTTCGTAACATGCTAGAAGATTTAATGACAAGTGTGCCCAGTATCACATACCTGAAATAAAGAACATGGTCATGTGTTTGGCAGACAATGAAATCTGACATACTGTCATTATTTCGCATCTTTCCAACAGATTTTCCAATTGTCCCCCGGTGTTGTAAATTGAAGTTATTGGGGTTCATCCGCTTAAGATAGCCTTTCTCAGTAAGAATCTTCAGGTGAGAGATGGTTGTCATGTTAAGAGAGGTCCAAACAAAAACAAGAAAAGGAAAATGGATTCAGCCAATATCTATCTAGGACCATAAGGGTACATTAATACATAATTGTGTTTCTCACCAAAAGCATTTCTTCGTTAGGAATAACATCCAAATCATCAACTTCGCCGTCTGCTGAATCTTCTAGGAAAGAACGTCGTGGGGAGGCATATTTGTTCTTTAAATCAACTGCTTCTTGTTCGATAAGCTAACACACCCACCAAACAAGAGTTAATAACTGGGAGTGTAATCACAAGAAATTCACCCCAGCAAAAAAATCAGTGCAGACACTAATTAATAAACATTGAGGAAATTACAGAGCCTACAAAAAAATTCCACCACATGTATTGACTGTAAAGTGGCTCGAATGTACATAACTACACTCAACAAGGCGATGCTTTTTCACCATGCATGTCCTTTTATGCTGATACTATTCATGATGAGGTTGCTAGAGGACGTCTTTAAGAGCTAAAAAGCTGCCGGTGAGATCTAGGGATTTCTCATTTGCTTTTCGCAGATGATGGTCTGTTGTTTACGAATGGCAGTGCACAGCAGGCTCAGTTGATTAAAGAAGCTCCCAACCGGTTTGAGCAAAGTGCAGGACAGTTTGTTAGTCTGTAAGAGTGTTTGCTCCTGTTTGGTAGCGGTTGCTCGAGCGATCAAGAAAAGGTTGGGTTGACGAGAAATATCATGGTCCTCTGATTGGGGTGTTCAAATTTGCCGCTTGTCTTTGTGATGAGCACAGCCAGTAAAAAGACCACTGGATTGGCTGGGACAAAAATGATGATGGCAAAGGGCCGCTGTTACATGGGATTTTGCGAATTGAGGCTGTTCAATCGGTTCGTCAACAGTGGAGGTTAATGTCTATGCCGGACAGCCTTAGCAAGACTACTAAAGGCTCGGTACTACCCTAAATGGTGATATTGTGGTTACAGTATCCCATGCTGGCCAAGACCGCAAGATATAGAGCGCGATCTAGAGCTAAGGTATTATTTGGCGAGTTGGATCAGGAAGCAAGGTGAGGATTGGGCATGATAACTGAATACCAGGGAGAGATCTCGCCGTATCACTTTTTGGTCAGGAAGATCAAGGACTTCATTGGGTCAATCAGCAGACTAAACCAGATGTTAAAGAGTGTGATGAGGGTGTTGTGCATAGAACTTTCTTCATGCATGATGCCAATGAAGTTCTAAAGATCGAGCATTTGGTTCCATTAACCCGACGTCCTATATACAGCAATGATAGTAAACCAGACGTCCTAGATACAGCAATGATGCTGTATTTTTCACCAACCAGTTATATAATAATTACTGAGGTGATAGCATGACATCAAGGACCGTCACATGGATCATAAAAATCAGTGTTCTCTGTCCTGACTCCTGACTAAACAAGGTAATATTTGGCCTGCCGTGCTATTAATTTAATGGAACTAACATGGATAGCCATCTTATAAAGTACCCTCGAATATATCTAGGAATCAGTAGTTAAGGATGCAGGGGATAAAAAGTGAGGAACAGAAAAGTCAGGTGAAATAACAGGAGAATTATGGAGATGTGTTTTCTCGTGAAAGTCAGGAACAGTTTTATTGCCAGGTTTTGTTTCACATGTTAACACGTAACACTGATATTCTTAACTAACAAAATTGCAGAGAATTGGGTATATAGTTGATACTTTTCCTATACCAAGAAACGAGTTCATAGACTTCAGAAGATAACAGGGTATAATGCCAGATAAAAATAGAACAGACAGAAGAGATGAAGAGCATAAAATGCTGAACCTGAAACATCAGTTTCTTGCTTGACAAGAGCTCATTCAACTTTGAAATACCCTCCGACAAAGAAGTAGCTTCATCAATAAACTTTTTCCGCTGCAACAAACAGAAGCCTGTTCAGATTCTCCAAATAGGGAAATAATTTTGATTAACAGCAAGACAATGGGATATAAAAAGAAACCTCGAGGGAAGTAAGTTTCCTTAGTGTAATGTCCAAAAGAGCTTCTGCTTGCTTCTCAGATAGACCATATTCTGCAAATGCAATTCAGGGTAAAATACACAGATCTGCCAAAAGCTTATATAGTTCAACCAATAAGCACGTTAGTTTATACTTACTACTGTGCAATGATAGATAATAATGTGTTACAAACCATTCACATAGGTGATAGCTCTTGTTCTTAATAAATAGATACTCGCTCATACTACTGAAAAATCGAAACCAGTGTTAACTAGCATAGAAAACTGAAAGAGCTAATGACTTATTTAGCGCAGGACTTAAGAACAAATTTTCATTCTTGGGTTAAAACTTATCCAGGGAAAATATCGAACAAAAGATGTGCTACTTTTGCCCTTGTAATGCAATTTTGCATGATGCAGGGAAAACTGCACAGCATTCGACTGCATCATAATTAGCCACAGGCAATTATAGCTTGAACACCAGTTGCTACAATGTACTCCCTCCGTTCCTAAATATAAGATGTTTTAGTCTTTTCTGCCCCACACGTATCTAGACTTGTTTTAGCGTAAGATGCACATGAATCTACACACTAAAAAGCGTCTAGATATGTTCGGGCCAAAAAAGCTTAAAACATCTTATATTTAGGAACAGATGGAGTAATCTCTAGGAGGAATTAGCTAACAAATGCAACCTCCAACTAAGTTTGTTTAAGCTATTTGGCTACAGCATTGTTCCGAAGCCTGCGAGCTAAAGATAACAACTAAAAACACTCAAGTGGGTGCTTTGGGCGGAACTATTGTAGATGTGTAGAAGGTGAGAAGCACAGAAAATAGGAGACAGTGTGAGTTAAAAAAAGGCTCCCGGTCACAGTGTGTTACAGCATTGAAAATTTTCTAGATTTCACCTTCATTGAAAGATCTACAGTACGATTAAATGAAGTAAAACCAATGAAACTGAAATAGAAGACGTTACCCTTCACTAAAGATTCCTTCGCCATGGTGTGATTTGATGTTTCTCTTATTATTCGAATTACAGAATCTAAATTGTCAAGGCCAATGACAATGCCCTGCAGGACCAAGCAAATTAATCATTGACCTTCCATTGTCCAAACAAGGTAACAAATCCAACTGAGGTAATATGTCCAAATGATTTTACCTCCACGATATGTTTTCTTTCTAGAGCTTGTGAAAGCTTAAACTTTGCACGCCTTTCAATAACAGAACATCTGAAGTCAAGGAACGCCTAGAGCACAATCAAGATTTCAATGGAAAATTAGGCCTGAAGTTCATAAAGTGCTTGATCATTTATCCTAATAATCATTCATACACCTAAACAGGGACATGCAGCATAAGTAATTAAGGATATTAAATGCACACAAAAATTGCAGCTACTGCATAAGATGTTTTACCAATTTTCATACAGACTACATACGGAGCATAATGAGTAAATTTACACACTAAATTACGTCTACATACATCTGTAGTTGTCCATATTGAAATACCTAAAACATCTTATTATGAGACGGAGGGAGTACATATATGATCTAGTGCAATATCTGGCAACAACATATATATGGAGTTCCTTGATCATGACATGGAATGTGAATGGACAGGATAGGGGTGAACATCATAGCACCTGCAGAATTTCCTTCAGTCCCATCAATTTTGGATGCCCATTAAGAATACTGAAGAAGTCAAGGAAAATAAGATGTAAGAACTGAAGACAGGTCAAGTTAGTTACTGTTTGAAAATGCGACGACATGGAAACAAACTGTAGAGTATAGTAACCGTGCCACGCTTGATTAACATCATCAAAGCATAAAAAAAATCCTCTTAAATATTACAAGTATACTTTCTTATCCTGTTAACACTTTTAAAAAAGGCCAGTATATATCAAATCAAACATACTACACACACGAGAAAATTTTGAGCCTGCACACATGACCTTTTTTTCATTTTTAATTAAAAACATTGTTCGGAAACTTTAGGTAACATGCACATCCTTAGAGCAAAGACATGGACAGTTTTTAATTAAAGAAATACCACATAAAATAACTTGTAAACACAAAAAAAATCATGTATACCAAACAAGACAGTCCACAACAACTAAATTGGATTAAAGATTTTGGATAGGAGTACCCGAACCTAAATGGTGCCTTTTATACTGGTATAGATCATGAGTGTATTATTTATTTAGAATAAAGAGCTGAAACCCGTCGACCAAGATTTTAAGTATTAAATTTGACCTGCATACAGGGATGCATCCATAGCTTGATATAAGGTACTCTTTTGCAAGAGCTTGATATAAGGTCTTTGATAGCTATTGCTATATCAAGTACTAAAGAGCTGAAACCCGTCGACCAAGATTTTAAGTATTAAATTTGACTCCTTAGATTATCTGCATACAGGGATACATCCATAGCTTGATATAAGGTACTTTTTGGAAGAGCTTGATATAAGGTCTTTGATAGCTATTGCTATATCAAGTACTAAACAATTGTGGCAATTATTTTAATGTGGTGGTACTTGACATGTTTGACAAATGTATTTGCATCAAACGTAATCTCCAGTTCTCCATATGTGATTGTATTTTTTTGCAAATAAGTTGTTAATGCATGGCATGGATAATGGATGAAACATGATTTAGATTCAAGTCTCCTACCAATTATATTTTATATATTCGCGGCAGATACACTTCATTATGGCAGGTTAAGGACTTGTGCAGCTAAAGATGTTAGATATATCAAGCTGAAAGAATTTCAATATACTTTGTAGCTTCTTGTATACTTGTTATCTAAAATAGAACTTTCTAGCTTCTTGTATACTTGTTAGTTTATCCTATAATAGATTTGGTTCGGACGGGTATTTTGGAAACTGGAATAGGACTTTCAAGGTTATATCTGTGATATATTTCCCTAATTTTTCATGCAATCAACACCTTGAGGACAACGACTTTGTTTCAACGTAGAAGTGCAGAAGGGATAAAAGCTGAGGATGGACTGGTACTATGATTCAAAGAGAACTATTGGAATTTATAACAGACAAGCATATGTGCCATATACTTCCTTGTAACAGTGGGCAATGCAGTTGATTGACATAAAAATTTAGGAAGCCCCTTAAAATAGTTTAAGGGATGAATTCAAATTTGCGATAATATCCCAAGTCTGAACATACAAGAATATTTAATGAAGTGGCCAATACTAGGAAAATCAAACTGAGATAAGAAAAGACATATTTTTATTGATGCGAACTCACGTTTAAGAACAATTGGGCAAAGGAATAACATCGGAGAAGAAAATGAAGAACAAATTATGCACGTGTGAACAATTAACAGTCTTGCTTTTACCGTAGAACACATGACCAAACGAAATAAAGTCATTAAACTGTATAAATTGTTAAAAGCATACTTACGCTACCATGTTGCAGCTAAAACCAGATTGCAATGATGTATGACGGTACAGGTTGTTCAGGACTACGGCAGGATTTGCACCTCTTTTCACCTGTAACAGTGTGCAAGAAGATAAGCTCAGAGCAAGCAGTCAAAGATGGTGAAGATAAGCTCAGAGCAAGCAGTCAAAGATGATAGTACAAACCTCAATAACTACACGCATTCCAGAGCGGTCACTTTCATCTCGAATGTCACTGATGCCTTCTAACACCTACACAGTAAAAAAGGGTTGTTGGCCCATACTTGTGATACTGATGATAGAGTTCAAATTAAGCTTAAGTTGCGACCAACCAGCTAGCCAACTTCCTGTTTTTTTATGGATGAACCCAAACACCAAAAGGCCACAGCAGATTAATCGAAATAAGCAAGTTTCTAGTAGAGAAGAAATGCAACTAATTATGCCCCAAAATGATGTTACCTTGTCTTCAACAAGCTCAGCTATCTTTTGCACAAGAGTAGCTTTATTTTGCTGGTACGGAATCTGCATGTAAGCATGAAAAATTACAAATCAGGCAATATGTTCCCTGTTAATTAACCAGGTATAGCAAGACTATCCAAAAAAGTAACCAGTTACACAGGCATTGCTCTGAAAACAATAGCATGAAATCTAACCTCTTTAATTATGAGAGCAGTGCGATTGCTTTTCTTATCAATTGTTTCCATGTCAACTTTGCCTCTCACCACAACTCGTCCACGCCCTGTTCTATAGGCTTCCAAAATACTATACAAGGAGAAAAACATATGCTGAATGTAGCTCCCCGTAGTGTTGAAACAGTGAAGAGAAATAAGACCAATGAAATGAGAATCAAGTACCCATTATTTCCCATGATTATCCCTCCTGTAGGAAAGTCGGGACCAGGCATGCATTCTAGTAGTTCTTGGAGCTTGCATACAACATGAAATTGCAATCAGGATTATGAAAATCTATAAAACGAAGAAGCAAAAGAAATAGAAGAATAGAACTAGAGGAATCCATTTAAGAGCATCCACTATTGTGAATCTATAAAATTCTCCTAGCATGTCTACACCAATGACAATGTTTTCATGATATTTTCTTTAGAGAACATGCAAAAGATGTACATGTACTTTTGGTTAAGAGGAAAATTAAAATAAACTACAAGAGTTTGCCACCAAGATATACTTAGATTGAATTAGTACGTCTTAAGTAATGCACCGGAACCAAACAGCTACTCTTTCTTTTTACACAGAACCAGACAAATATTTGTGGAACAGCATAAGTTTAAAAAAATAGCAAACCTTATAAATACTTCTTTCACTTTCAAAATTTACAGTGAGGTATTGACATTGTTTCAGTAAACTAGTCAGACTGAAGAGCTCACTTTCAATTTCTACTTCTAAGTTCTAATCATGTAGTGTATCTGTATGGCCATGTCACCTAGATACTTACGAATAATGATGCTAAACTACACTCGGAGATTGTTGTTCACTTGTAACAAAGAACAATCTAGTGGCGTTGACTCTACAGCTGAGATGTGTGGATGTGTAAATTACTAAATTATACATTTCAGTTCGACCAAAGAAGCCATTTCAACATTTTGCTACTAAAAGCAATCAGTCGGAAGGCTTTGCAGACACAATCCAAGACCAGCATAGCAGCAAGTCTCGACTGGGCAAGGCCCACTAGTATCCTGGCCCTAGTGTTCTGTCAATGTTTTAGCACAAAAGAGTGGACACAAACAACAAGTATTGCAATTGTACTTCCAAAGCTCTGGTCGTGATCAGAAAAGGGGAACATGACCATATACTTTTGACATATTCTATTGCTAAAGGTTTACCAGGAATCAGCTGAGTCCAAAGTGCCAGCCAATTATGCCACCACCAACCAGTAAGTGGTTATTTATGGATCATCATGCTATGGACTAAGATGCAATTAACAGACAAAAGTCGATTGATCGAAAAGGAGGTAATGATAGAATACTAACCGTAGCTTCAGGATTTTGAATTATAACAGACAGTGCATCAACAAGTTCTCCCAAATTATGAGGAGGGATATTGGTGGCCATTCCAACCTGAGACAATACCACAAATCAAAAAAATCAAATCCAGAGCATCATGTTTTCTTATTTCATTTGAATAAATAGGTGTCCAGATGAGCTGAACGTTTCTTCAGCTTATAAAAGAGCTCATACTGCAATTCCAGAAGATCCATTCAAGAGTAGTGATGGAACACGAGCTGGCAACAGAGATGGTTCTTTCTGTGAATTATCAAAGTTTGGAACGTAGTCGACCTGTTCAATGGCAAACAAGTGGCATGAAATAGGTGCGAAAAGGAACATACACATTAAACAACGTGTGCATGCACACACAAAGAGAAAAAACATGAAGAACTGAAGCGTAAAGATATACAGTATTCAGGTCCAGATCAGTCAGGAACATGGCTTCCGTTAATGGCTGCAAAACAACAAGATGGTCTGTGAGACTTCTGTTGGTGAAAAAGTGGCTCGCTTAAAAAAATTGAAGTGAACCAAAACCTACATCCAAGCGGCACTCCGTGTATCGCATTGCAGCAGGAGGATCAGCATCAATTGAGCCAAAGTTACCATGTCCTTGAACAAGGGGGTACCTCATTGAAAAGTCCTGCAAGATCACATACATAAAAGGCTCTTTAATTACAGTTTAGTAAGCAAATTTGACATATATGATGCAGCTTCAGTTGACAGCAGACTGAAATAGTGAAAGTCAAAGCAGAAAATATCAGCAAGCAACTGAAGTGTAGCTCGGTTTTAATTGGAAAGATGGGATATGACATAGAACATTCTAGATGCAAAATTATATTGAAGTGCAAGTTGAAATATTTAAGTATCTGCCTAATATGAACTAAACTGTTACTGCTATTTTCATATCAAATAATACTGTCATGTTCCTTATAAAGGTTGTCCATAATGCAAGTGTCTGTTACTGCTATTTTCATATCAAATAATACTGTCATGTTCCTTATAAAGGTTGTCCATGGCACCACCTAAATAATAATATCCCCACAGTAATGTTACCTGAGCCATTCGCACTAAAGTTTCATAAACTGCTGAATCTCCATGAGGATGGAATTTACCGAGTACCTGCAATAAATAAGAAAGTTTCATGTTTCTACACCTAACAGGCAGAAACGGGTCATGCAACAAACACAGTACTGTTATAAAATGTTTATCGAAAGAGGTACAAAGGTAACGCTGCACTGCGACATTAGCCAATAACAGATACCATTTTTGTTAATGTCGCAATATATGCTTAACTAGATAACTTCAGGATACGTGGGCAGGCTAGACAAATATGAGAAGAGTTTTGATACCGCCAGTTCTGCAGCAAAATAAGTGCGGTGCAAAATAATCTGAAAATCTGATCAGAGTGGTAGAAGAACATGTGTGTGCTCCAAAAATATAATCCTTTCAGTGTATTGGTTTAATGGTTAGTGCTGCTGTTATATGATACCCTAGAAGCAAATAGCTTGTTCACCATGAGGATGCAATTGAAAAAGCAAAATAACACCCATTAGCTTACAGTCATACCACGATAGCTGCAAGCCTGCTACCAATTGTTTGTTTTACAGAGCAGAGTTTCAAAAACTTTGATGTGCACCATGAGAATGAATTTACTATTTGAGACAGCAAAGTCTTGGAAAGTGCTTTTAGAAAGTTTGATTACTTGTTATAGCCTAACCCCCAGATTCCTAACCAATGCTCAGAGAAGCGTAAGCATGAGCATAGTATTTTTACAACAAATAATCTTATGTACAGCACAGGCAAAAACTTAAAGTGACAGCATGGCACAACAGGATCGGAATATACGCTTCAAATCGCTCATGAGATAAAGAAGTTCTTTCATGCATACCTCACCGACAACCCTGGCACACTTCCTGTGTGGCTTACGAGACGCAAGTCCCATTTCATGCATGGCATAGCTGTAGAAAAATCGAGGGATATCATCCAAATGGTACGGAGCAGGGTCAATAACAAAAAGAATTAATTATATCGGCAAAATGTGCTAGTGAAGCACTAGTCATATAGATAACTTTGGAACTGGAATAGCACTCTGATCCTCCAGTATTCCTTCAGAACGAGAACTTAGATGTTATGTAAATGTAAGATACTTCAGAGTGTAGATTAGCTGAAGAAACAGATTCAGACACAACAGTTGTCATACTATACGTTTACAGAAAAGAGAGCTGGCTGACAAAAGATAAGGGTGATGATGTGATCACAGAACAATATTTAGTTTTCAACAAAACATCAAGGTGTTTCTCTTACAAGCTGGTATGACTTGATAGACAAGCAAGTATTGCCAAAACGGCCATCAAGGCTTCTCTAATTTCTGTTACACCAAACGTTGACACGGTAGTATGGATTTTATTTTCAGATAATGGAAGAGAAACAATCTGACAGCCTGAGAGTCTGAATCCGAATAGGCACACATCACAACAGTATTACTATGAGGCAACGAGGTGGCAAGGCAAAGGCCAGACGTTGCAATCGGTACGGTCGCAGAACGAGTTATACCTCTAAGTGAATCAACTTCAACCTAGCTTGTAAACATACCAACGCACACGGAAGCCCTAATCAAGCAATAATGGTTTCGAAACATGTAGATCCAGCGAAGCCTCAAACCCAACAAGCCAAGCCAGGCACCGGGTATTTATTTTGCTGGGGTAAAAGTAAAACGGGGGACTGGGGGGCTCACAGTATCCTGCGGTGGACGGGCTTGAGGCCGTCGCGGACGTCGGGGAGGGCGCGGCCGAGCAGCACCGACATGGCGTAGGCCATGTACGCTTCCGTGGCCTCCTTGTGGAGCTCCACCTGCACGACCCGCTCCTTGACGGCGAGCCCGTCCCCACCGTCATCCTCGCCGTCGCGGCGGCGCGCGCGGGGGACGGGCCCCCCGGGGCCCGAGGAGGAGGGGGAGGGGGAGGTGGTGGAGGCGCAGAGGAAGCGGAGCGCGGGCGAGGGTCCGCAGGCTGCGGCGGCGGCGCGGCGGCGGGAGGCGGCCCCGGCGGCGGCGATGAGGGAGGGCCCGCGGAGGAGGCGCGGGAGCGGGATGCGGAGCGCCGCGGAGAAGGCCATCGCGGGAGGAGGCGGGGAAGGGGAGGCTACTGCTGCAGCATTGGGGGCTGGGAAGACGGTGGGAATGGCGGACGGGAGGGGAGTGGGTTTTGCGAGGGTTTTGGATTGGGGTGGGGTGGGGAGGGGGGAAGCGAAATAAACAGGGAGGACAGGAGGGAGATGGAATGGGACGGTGGTGGACGACAGCAGGCGGAGAGCTCGGGCCTCGGGGCAAGCGATACAAATGGACGGGGCTGGGTGGGTGGGCGGGCGGGGCTGATCCGACGGCTGCGGTGGCGAGGATGAGCGGAGCGCGGAAATGGCCCTGGGTCGGCGTGAACTGGACCCGTGCGTGCCGGATAGGCCTGGGCTAGGGCTCTGCATCTGTGTATACTTTTGCTTTCCCGTGTGGCAGCCCAACGACGAGTCTCGGAGCATTTCAAGTTTCCTTTTAACTCCGTTCGAAAAAATAGCAAAGAAAACTTAAACTTGAGCAAGGCTTTAGAAGAGAACTAACATGGAAAATCTGTTTTGGCCCCCGTGGATGCACCCACTATTTAAAAACTGCATTTCAAAATGTCAAAATAATTTGAACAAAAAATTTAGGTATATACACAGACATTAATTTATGTATGCACAAAACGTTTCGCAAAAAAAAAAAAACATTCTATGTGAGCTATGTAAAAAGACAAATTCCACTGTTTCAAAATGATTTTTGACTAGACATTTCTTCGTCTTTTTAATACAACTGACAAAAAATGTCTTTTTTGCGAAACTTTTTGTGTGGATATAAAATGTCTAGATATACAACCAAAAAATTGTTTGGGAATTTTTTGACATTTTTTAATGCATTTAAAAAAATTTCATCATGTCCAATTAACATGGAATAATCATATAGTAACCGTGACATGCAATCGTTGCACCAGTTACTGCAACCTAGCCTGCACATAAACCATTTCATTGGCATGGTCTCATTAATTAGAACTAGATCTTTCAAAAAAAAAATTTGGCGCCAGGGATTCTTCATGAGACAACATGAAGGATGTTGAAAATGCTCTAGTGGTATACTTCTTATGACATGCTCTCGCGCTATTAGTCAAGAACCAAGGTCGAGGTACAGATACCCTCCACAAAAAAATGGTCAAGGTAGATGCATCTCATTGCAATCTCGCGTGAAATGAGGCAACCATCTCTTTCGGACTGTAATCATCTTGCATGTGTTGAACTTTGCATCACACACCACTAAAAGCACCCTCTGAAGCCTACAAAAACGGCGTGACATTGGTGATCAACCTCTCCTTTGGGTTACAAAGTAGAGACACCGTTTCAGAGTGCTTTGCTGTAACTTTTAAAATTTCATTGTTCTTTACTGTGTTGTTTATTATATTACACCGTTTCAGAGTGCTTTGCTGTAGCTTTTAAAATTTTCACTGTTCTTTATTGTGTTTTTATTTTTTGGTCAGTTCCTTCTTAAAAAACATGGAACACGTCTAAACCGCATGCTGTTTCAAAAACAAAACTTGTTAGACTTTATACACGGCCAGCAATACGGAGACAGCCCACCAATATGGCCCATTACCGGTTGTTTGTTGTTGCCCCATTTTCCACGCAACTTTACATCTGACAATCTGCAAGAGAGAAGCGCTAGTTGGGGATCGGGAGTTGGGAAGCCGCCGCACCCTCTCAATCCACGCCAATCCCAAACCACATCTCCGGCGATCTTTCGCCATGTCGTCAGCAAGCTCATCGGGGAGGTTTTCCTGGGTAGTGCTGAGGAAGTACATCCCGATCTTCGACGCCGACGAGAAAAATCAGGAAGACCTGGTCATGGCCAATGCGAGCAAAGATTGGGCGGACATCAAGGACGGGTCCTTGATCTTGGAGCAGTTCTCGCTCGACGCGCACCTCGTCGAGCCCCCGGAGCTCTCCACCTTGTTCCTGCGTGCCAAGCTCGAGGTGCAGCAGCGCGGCATATTTTGCATCCTCGACTCTGTTGTGGAAAACTTCGTCTACATGACTCTGGGGATCGAGAACAGCGTGTACGGGCTCGTCTACGACGCCGCCAAAAACTCTCTCTCGCTGTTCATCACCGCCATGGATGACTTGGTCTGCCGCGACTTCAGACCGACATATCCCCCCGTGCCCTTCGAATTCCTGAGGCAACCTGCCGTCCTGCAGCGCGACGACGGCTCCTACGATCTGCTCAACCTGGGGCTCCTGTTTGATGGTTTCTCTCGCGGTGACCAGGTGTTGCAGCGGTCGGGCATTCTCTTCCGGTGGTCGTCGGCGGTGACAAAGTGGACGAAGCAGGATGCGAGGTTCAACCCGCAGACCGTGCTGCCGCGCGGACACACCAAGCGGCCGATGTACGTAGTTGATGAGGTCTTCACTTTCAAAGGGAAGGTTTTCTGGGCTGACCTCCTGCTTGGCGCCATCGTCTGTGACACCGGCGCCTGCAACGATGAGGACCGCGTGGACCTGGACTTCATCCATCTTCCCGAGGAGTGCAAAGTCCAGGTCTTGGAGGAGTACGGTTACTACCGCCACGCCTTCCTGGACGCTTACCCCAGGGAGCGTCGGACCATGGGCCCAGTCGGGGACTCCATAAAGCTCATCTCTATCGTCACCACCGACGGCGACACCCCCGACAACCAGACGCATCCCAGAGACGTTGTGCTGCGGAGCTGGACCCTGGCGCCGGACTTCCGGTCCTGGACGAGGGACGACGACATGGAGCTGCCCCTGCCGCAGCTCTGGGAGTCGGAGGCCTACAAGCGCGAGATGCTGCCGGAGGCAGTCCCACTGAACCCAGTCCTGAAGTCTGACGAGGATGGCGTCCTCTACCTCTTGCTGGGAGATTACTACGTTGATTGGCATGCAAGGGCCCGGCTATGCAGGGAGATGGAGTGCGTGATCAACATCGACATGCGCAGGAAGTCTCTCCTGTCCCGCAGCCGTCGTCCGATCACCGATGGCTTGCTTCCGCCGCTGGAGTTTGCTGTCAACATGTGTGCTTGTCAACATGCAAGGGCCCGGCTATGCAGGGAGATGGAGTTTGCTGTCAACATGTCGGCTTGCTTCCGCCGCTGGAGGTCCGATCACATCGACATGCGCAGGAAGTCTCTCCTGTCCCGCAACCTGGCATGCTTAGCCTGTTTGCTGTCAAGTTCTGCGCACAGCACACAGAATGGTCCGACGGTCTTCGGCAAAAGGAAAAAAAAAATGATTCGGCTGATGTAGATGGTATAAGGCATGTACAGTGATAGGGTTACGACCTTCTCTTAGCTGTACATATCATTTGGAGAAGACAAAATTATAAATTATACAATGCATTATCTCTTATTATCATCCCCTATAATTAATGAGAAATAATTATATTTTAATAGGAAATTATAGTTCTAAGGAAAGACAAATTATACAATGGTGAAATTAGCCTTCTCTTATTTTGTAAGGGATCAATTCTTAGCTAAGCGAAGGCAGCCTCCTCTTTATTCATTTTCTCTCCTCTAACTAGACAAATATCCTATGTGTCAACGCTAAGAGAAGGTTTTTTTTTTTTTGAAATAACGCTAAGAGAAGGTTGACGCCACCCCATTGTACATGCTCTAATTTGAATCTGAATCTAGCACTACTTCTACCTAATGTTTTTTTTTGCACTTTGCGTCCCTGTTAGTTTTTGCAACTTCTGTTAGATTAAGAATTAGCTTCTTGTTATTTCTGGACATTCTGCTAGATAAAGAATTTGTTTGTTATTATTTTTGCACATTCTGCTAAATTAAGAATATGTTTGTTGCTAAATTAAGAATATGTTTGTTATTATCGTTTGTGAACATGATGCTAGATTAAGAATTGTTTGCCTTGCATGTCCTGCTTCCCTAAGAGCATCTCCAACAGTCGCGGCAAAACACCCGCGCGTGCCAAATAACTAGTTTTTCCCGCGCGCGGGGCATTTTCGCACGCTCCAGCAGAGGCGGGAAAAGAGCGCGCGCCAAAAAGCGTAGCGCGCGCCCGCTAACGTGCTAGTTTTCGCGTCATATACCCCGCCCCGCGCTCAGCACGCGCTCACTCCACGCGTCGCTTCCTCTCTTTCCCAACCGCTTTTCCCCACCCGCGCCCGCTCGGAAACCCCACCGCCACCGCGCCGCCACCACCGCCACGATGCCTCCACGCCGCCCAAGCCAATCCGGCTACCGCGGCGTCCGCCCGCGCCCGAACGGAACTTTCACCACGGAGATCCATTCCGACGATAGCCGCGTCCCGCTCGGGACATTCGAGACCACGGCGGCGGCCGCCCGCGCCTACGACGCGGCGGCGTGGAGGCTCAATCGGTCGTCGGCGACCATGAACTTCCGCGACTGTCGTGACGCGCAGCAGGCGGCGAGCATGGCGCCTCGGCCGCGCCTCGTCACCCCCGAAGACCGCCACGAACACCGCCTCCGCGCCACGCTCCGTCTAGTCGAGGAGCGGGACCAGCGCGCCGTGGAGGATTGGTACCAGAGCCACCCGCGCGACGCGGCGGCGGAGTTCGAGTTCTGGAACACACGGGCGGCCGAGCGTGCGGAGCGGCGCGGCGGCAGGCCAAGGCGGAGGCGGAGGCTCTACTGGCAGCAGGCTGTGCCACCTGGCCCGCTGGCGACGAGCGGTGGGCCGCGCTTCAGGACGAGATCACGGACACTACGAACACGGACTCGGATTTCTCCTCCGACTCCGCCTCCGAGTTCGAGTTCTAGTTCGTGTTCTATTTCGAGTTCGTGTTCGTGTTTATCTAGCGCGTTTGTTCGTTTCGTGTTCGTGTTTATCTAGCGCGTCTGTTCGTTATCTTCCTGTTCGTGTAATCGAAGCTAAGCTATATATTTATATTTTTCAGTCATTTTATTTTGTGTTTTCGATCTGTGTACGTAGCAACACTGCATATTTGTGTTTGTGGCGCTGTTTTTTTAGTGCGACTGCTGAAGCGCGACAGCGACGCGCTAAATTATAGCTCGTCTGTTAAAGCAGAACAGGCGTCCCGCGCGCTAAACCGCATTCCTGGCGCGGCAAAAAAAAAAAATAGCGCGTCTGTTAGAGATGCTCTAACCAACATTGAATAATTAGTATAGTATTCAGGTGTAGCTAATCTATTAGTATCTCGCAACCAAATGGTAATTCTAGTTAGCAGAATGATAGGGTACGCATGGCACCCATCCCCCATTAGAAGCGGGTAGAGTTTAACATTTTATTCACATCCTCAAACCCACATCCTCGGATCTTACCCGTCACTCATACCCGCACCCGTACAAGGGTATAGATTTAGTCACATAACCTAGGCCCTCCTACTAGTGCAAGTACTTTTTTAGCGCCTAGGTCAAATGTGTAACATTTTATTTATATAGTGGTCCGCAAATAATAAATAAATCATTGCTAAAATAGTATTTACGAATCTCCATTGGTGGTTTATTAAACAATTCCAAAGCAACAATGAAAATTAAAGCAACGTACGTAAATAAAGTTATGATGACATCAATTTGAAAAATAAAGTTGACTTATTTTGTGAAATCATTGCATGCTTTGAATGTGTCCATTGATCCTTAGTAGAAAGACTCCGAGTGACGATCCTACCGCGGATTTCACACGGAATTTATATAATTAAGATAGAAAACCAGGAACGAAATAAAACTCAAAGTCATCGAGGCAACCTTAAGCAAAATGACACCACACATTCACAACGCCGAGCATACACCTACCCACACACACCAGCTAGTTAGCACACCAATCGGTTCGATTGCACGTCGCATTCTAGTCGGATGAATTTGGATGTCATCGCTTTATTGCTTTTGTTAATTGTTTGTGCAATTAGATCATACTTCTATACAACATAGAAGTAGAAGAAAAATGGACACGTATAACACAGATTCATAATGTATCGGAATCCCGAGTTCCTCCCAGTGGGTGCAAAAGAAGAAAAAAAACAGTTCCGCATAAAGAGGTTGGATCTTAACTTCCTTTCTCCAAAATAGATCCACCCACCCCCCCCCCCCCGCCCCCCCCCCCCCCCCCCTCTTTTTTCCATCACTTGGCTAGATTAGTTTAAGATCCATCTTCTTAAACATTCAGCCGGGTAAACATCGAGTTGTGTCTCTGACAAAGACATCGCCTCATAGCTACAAAGTTTTTGTATCTGCATAAGTGGTTAAACTGTTTTGCCAGTTGCCCAAACCCCGGTAGTCCAGACTCTGAATTTTCACTCCTCCCGATGGTGTCCCTCATGGGAGCCCTGTGGTCAGGGGCGGCGCTAGCGTGTATTCCCTGTCTTCCGTGGAATACCCATGTTTTGGACGCGAAAAAAAATGTAGGTATTTGTCCCAGCCCACTAAGGCATAAACGGAAGAAAAAGCCCAGTTCGCTCCCTCTCTGACTCTCTCGCTCGCATCGCACGCAGCCAGGCAGGACACACATCGCACGCAGGGTCGTAGCCACGCACGGACACCCTTTGCCCTGTCCCCTTTCCCTCGACGGCTCGATCTAGACCGCCGCCGGCCGATGCCCGGAGCAGCAGGCGACGGCCCCGCGCCCGCCGCGGCGGTGCCCCGCCCCCCGCCGACCCGCGCCCCTCCTCCCGTCCGCGCCGCCCCGCCTTTCTCGCTCGCATCGCATCGCACGCAGCCACGCACATCGACCTAGACCTGCCCACGACCGCCGCCGGCGATGCAGCCCGGAGCAGCAGGCGACGACCCCGCGCCCGCCGCGGCGGCGGCGCCCCGCCGACTCGCGCCCCTCCTCCCGTCCGCGCCGCCCCGCCCCAGCGTCCCCGAGCAGCGCAGAAGGTACGGCCGCCTTCCTCGCCCCCAATTTCATTCCTTGCTTGATTTGCTTCATTGCTTGCTTCCTAGATGAATCATCCACTCCTACTAGCTTCGTACTAATTTCGTTCCTTGCTTGATTTGCTTCATATACTACATTTAGAGCAAAAAAAAATTTGTTCCTTGCTTGATTTGCTTCATATACTACATTTAGAGCAAAAAAAAAAAAATTGGGTGGAATACCCAGGCGCCATTTCCTGGCGCCGCCACTGCCTGTGGTGTGTGTATATTGGTGTTCTCTCCCTCCTTCATGTGTTTGGAATCTTAGCTTCCCTATGAATTTTCTTACTACTTTGTCCTAGTATGTATATGGGATCATCCCCTATACCCATAGTCACACCACTAAACGTATGCTCACCGTTCTGAAGGGCTAGCCTTTTCCTTGTTTCCTAGGCAAGTTTTGGAGGCGTACAAAAAGAGATGGTCATTCGCTCCTCCCTGATTGAAATATCAAACATTCTATTTAGTTGAATTTCTTGACTCTGCGCTGCTGGTTATCGAATTTTGCATCAACACTCTGTATTTGACTTGGCTCAAACTGCATGCAAATCAATGGAGTACCTTTGTTCCAAATATTAAAAAACCTCATCGGCTCATTAACAAAAAAATTATCACACAAGAACAAAACGCCACGTGTGTGTGAAGTTGAAATGTACTACCTCCTTTCAAGAAAACGACACATGCTTTTGCAGCGCCTCCGGAGCATAATGCAAATACAATAAAGGAAAATGGAGTCGACACGATTAAGGCGATGAAAGTTTGTAGGCATGCAACAAATCACGAGCTTACGCATAAAACGATGGGCTAGCACGGCAAGAGTTACATAAAAATATACTCTGTGAATGTGGAATATTTTTTTTTCCTTTCTGTGAATGATGACGTGCCCACGTACCATTGTTTTTGGTTAGTGTAGCCGGCCCACGACGATGACGTGTCAGGCTGAAAGGTGTCGTTCTCCTTCTTGATCGCGTCGTTGTGGAGCTTTTCGATCTCGACTAACGCGTTTGGTACCAAGAGCTCCGGGTGAAAATCTATGCTCTTCGGGAGCGGGCGGCGGTGACGATCTCGTCTCTACCTTGTTGGAGGCGCCGCTTTGGAGCTCTTGGCCAGCGCGGTGTGACGGTTTCGCGGCGGATGTGCAGAGTGGGCGTGTGTCGTGGGTGGTGGACGTCGGGGCGGTGGCTCCGGGAGGTGGTGGTGCACCGAGGCGGCGGCTTCGATCCCTGTTGCAGTGGCGGTCCTATGGGGCAGGACCGTGACCTTACACAGGCTTGGGTGACAACCTGGATGAAGACTGCGTGGGCAGAGGGTTCGTTGACCCGACTGGATCGCCTTCGGGCAATGCGAAGGTCGATCTAGTTGCTACACCGGGGCGGCGGCCCCGGAACATGGTGGTTTTGGTGGCAACCTGGATGAAGACTACGTGGGCAGAGGGTTCGTCGACCATGACTGGATCGCTTTCGGCCAATGCGAGGGTCGATCTGGTTGCTTCGCCGGGATGGCGGTCCCGGAAAACGGTGGTGTGTTTGGTTGCGTTTGGTTGACTTGTGTCGTGTGGGCGGCGGGTCGCCTCGCTTGTGCGGTTTTTTGGCGCTGTTTTCCTTATAAACAGGGCATTTGTATGGTTTTTGGGCCCGGTCTCCCTTATAAACTGGGCCAATTCTTTTCTATCTATTCGAGGGTGGTACGACCACGTTATCCTCAAAAAAAAAAAAAAATCAGTTGCTAGCGGTGCAACGAACTAGTACTGGCCAGCATTTTAAAACTCGCATCTAGTGGGAAGAAATATATAAAGTCGGCATTTTAAATGAACACGACTTACTATATATCGGACAAAAATGTCAAGGCAGCACCTTAGACGAATAACAATTTAAGTACTCCCTCCGATCCATATTAGTGGGCATAGCTTTGTCTAAATTCATATGTATCTAGTTAAGTATTTAGACTAGATACATGTGTATCTAGACAAAGTTGTGCCCACTAATATGGATCGGAGGTAGTATTTTTTTTTAGCGCTTCAGCAGAGTCGTCTCCTAAGGCCACCAAAGATTCTCTTAGGTTATAAAATGCAAATTAGCGTTGTGGGAGAATAAAATAATACCATGGTTAAAATCTCCCTTGGCCAGGTTTCTCGTGACGCACCTAGCCCGGTTGAAGTTCAAATCACAGATTTGACATGGGTGCTCGGCATTTCTCTAGATTTAATTGGCCATTATTTCAGTAGTAAATGATGTGTCCGTTAATATCCGCGGCGTCTTTGTCAACTTCGACATATGTTGGCTCAATTTCTCAGAGTCGTTCTTACATTCATTCATAGGGTGAGTATATGTACATGTTTATGAGTCTACATCCATACTACGTTTCTCACCAAAAAAATGGGTCCCAAGAAAGAATACAAGCATTAGCTCCAATGCAAGCTTCAATGTTGGTGATTATTAGCAAGAATGCAACCGAAGCCTGACCATATGTGAATCGAAAGCATTTGTTATTCCTCACAAGTGGATCAAGGCATCGCTAGTGAAACTACTTCTAATCCAATGTCGAAAGTGTAAAATAGTATTTATGAAGCAGTTTCTCGCTATACTTCAACTATAATGACCAACGACAAATAATTTAGTATTTATCAATATCCATTGGCGACATAACTACATAGCTACACAAGTAATTGTGCACGTGTAACCTTAGAAATATATATTCGATGAGTCTAAAGCATGAATAGAGATTGAATCAATATGAGCCTTGCAATCATACAAGTGGTTATATTGAACTACTTAAGTATCGACCAAAATAAATTATATAAATTTGCTAGCGTAAGATTCCATAAAAGTACAATTCATCCTAGTAGTCGTTCATGCTATTGTAGGCAGTCCTACAAAAATACACACTGAAGTAGTGATGAAGCCAATTTAGAACGCCATGGATGTTGGCCTTTCCTAAAATGGCAGAAGAAAAATAATATGAAATAGAAATTAGCATTTGATCATGAATCACCTTTACAAATACCAACACAATATTGGCTTCACAGCTCAGAGTTGTTTGACATATGCGCCATGCACATATAATATCTATCAAACGGCATACATTGTAAATACAATTTAACTAATCAACCATCGTACTTGTAGAAACACAGTTGCTAATATCATATTTGGCAAAAAAAAAAAAAAAACGAGCAATACATGATCTGAGACTACCAAAGATTTATTACAAAGACTTCAACTGAAGCCGGTCAAGCGACCCAAAGTACTTGTTACGTCTTCCTCACAAGTGCTATACAATTGTCAGCGTGTTCTCCCGAAACAGTGCCACGCTGCAACGCGGACTCCACACGGAATGTACGTACCTAAGATAAACTAGTTGAATTTCAGCGTGGCGACACGCCACGCCCTTAGTGAAAATTATGTTATCGGTATGTTTTCTTATTTTAGCTGTAGAATACAATTTGTAAGTAACAGCGGTGATTTTTATCACTATAATAGGTTAAGCTTTGCAGCAGATTTAATTTACATGGATGGAAATAGAATGTATAGTTTTTCTTAATAACGGCATAAAATACTGCACTAAAATACTGTACTTAATGTAGACTATGGAGTTGGAAGAAGCTGATATTATATATATAATTACATTAGCTGGCACCACGACCACGTATACATACAGTGAGCTGGCTCGACGTAATTCATCTAAAGAACACTGATATATCAGTCAAAATCAAAATCTTGATACTGGCCCGATTGATGTTGTGGCTAGATCAATGTAGTGGCTAGATCGACATCATAAAAGATCAGAAGACGTCTCCATCTCGTTATTCTCTATACCTGCAATTCAGCAAATTAGAGGTGTCATGAAAATGTGTCACGTCCACATATGGTGTAGTAATAAGAATGAATGGTTTACCACGAAAATGCCAAGTCAAGAAACAATATAAGAATCAGCTCATATGCTTGAAAATCATTAAAATTTTAGAAACACCGAAGAACATGTTTCAAGCATCAGGAATTTAATTTTCATAAACCTGACATTAGTACATTATTCAGATAGATAAACAGGTCAATAAACCTGGAAGAAGACATCAGGCAAAAAAAACTTGGACCTGTAAGAGTAAATTGAGTTCATGAAGCTAAGACACAGTACACAAAAGTTTTTTCTTTTGTTTTTATTTACCCTTTGTAAATCAAGAATCAAGTTAGAATGGCACGAATTTGTCCAGTTGGACAGGACCAAATCATTTCATCTTTAACATGGTAGCCTACAGTGTCCTTGTTGGCACTTCGGGCAACATTAGTACTGTCAGTTGCCAACAACTCGTCAAAGAAAGTACATAATCCGATTAATACTACATAAATCTATGATGAGAAAACTACTTGTCTGACATCGACCAACATACTCACCAGTGAAGAATAACCCAGATCAATAATATGGTACTCCATAAGGCTTTCGTTAATTGGCCATACTCAAACTGCCTTGTGCAATATGCACCCAGTTCAGCTTCCAACGCATGCTTCCTTTGGTTCCATTTTGTAAAGGCATTGTTTGTCTACAAACACATTCACTGCTCAGGTTTCCGCAACATGTTGCATCAGGTTACAATGGTGTGGACGTCTTTGAACTTCATCTGTGAATAAAATTAGAACTCTTAACTACCGGAGCTGAAATCAACAGTTGTCACAGGACTGATATAAAAAAAATCAAAAAATAGCCAACGCAAGAGTAAACCAATACAAAGCTAGCATTCTTGCAGGAAGGTGATGTCGCGTGACCCATGAACTGGCTGGTTGAAAACAAAATGAGCTTTAACCACATAAAATGAACCTCAAGCACTCGTTAGTCATACATTCCAAAATTGATTGCACTATCGACTCCAGATATCTAATGACCTGAATGATTAGCCGAAACCTTTCTCTGATTGTTGGTTCGCATTCCCTCGCACATTCCTACACAAATGGAAGGCAACATCGACAGAAACAGCAAAGCGAAGCATCACTTACAGTTTAATATGTATTGAACTCTAAATTTTGAGAAAATGGTGTTGAGACAATTACTGATATAGCACAATAGTGAACTTTAAAACCCTGCTGGTCAGTACAAAGGTATTGCACAAATACATCTACATGCTGTTGCATCTATGTCACCAATATGACACTGAATCTAGCAGCGAGGGAAAACAACACTGTTATACAGCAGCAAAGGTATATGCAGACTATTTGCAAGCAAACCTCCTTTAAAGATACATACCGATCAGCGCCTCTGCAGAAACAAACCAGCGGAACTTGGAGGTCCCTATTGACAGCTCAACACCTAGAAGAATGCATTTGGAGAACATTTATTTGCCCTTCAATAAATCCAGAGTGACAGCCAAACCAATATATTGTTTTCAGCGAAGACCAAGCTCTGAAATTATCAATCAAACGGAAGTCATCAAAACAAATTGTGGAGAAGTCGTCCTAGATTCGGACAAAAGAGCGACGAATTGCAGCAAATGAGAAAATAATAAGTGTTACCGACCAATGTTGTCAATATATAAAGTGCAACATTTATTAATTTCAATTGCATAAATGAGGTGTTTTGTTCGGCTTCCTAATTTTCAGTTATTATTGACAGAAGAATCTCGAGTTCAGAAGATAACAAAGCTCCATCGGTATCACTATTTTTGCGAAAATGCATCTATAACAATGACCTACCTGTTTTTATCAAGCTTTGTGCTTAACACATAAATACTTACCATCTGTTTCATGTTCACAATTCATGCATTGAAGCTGGTTCTTTGTTCAGATCAGTCTGCACCTGTACACACATTATAATGATAGCATACATGAGTCAGCTTTGAGTAAAGTGGAAAAGATGCAGAAATTGTAAGGATTTGAATAAAAAGAAAAAATGTAACAGCGAGGGAAAACAACACTGTTATACAGCAGCAAAGGTATATGCAGACTATTTGCAAGCAAACCTCCTTTAAAGATACATACCGATCAGCGCCTCTGCAGAAACAAACCAGCGGAACTTGGAGGTCCCTATTGACAGCTCAACACCTAGAAGAATGCATTTGGAGAGCATTTATTTGCCCTTCAATAAATCCAGAGTGACTGCCAAACCAATATATTGTTTTCAGCGAAGACCAAGCTCTGAAATTATCAATCAAACGGAAGTCATCAGAAACAAATTGTGGAAAAGTCGTCCTAGATTCGGACAAAAGAGCGACGAATTGCAGCAAATGAGAAAATAATAAGTGTTACCGACCAATGTTGGCAATATATAAAGTGCAACATTTATTAATTTCAATTGGATAAATGAGGTGTTTTGTTCGGCTTCCTAATTTTCAGTTATTATTGACAAAAGACTCTCGAGTTCAGAAGATAACAAAGCTCCATCGGTATCTCTATGTTTGCGAAAATGCATCTATAACAATGAACTACCTGTTTTATCAAGCTTTGTGCATAACACATAAATACTTACCATCTGTTTCATGTTCACAATTCATGCATTGAAGCTGGTTCTTTGTTCAGATCAGTCTGCACCTGTACACACATTATAATGATAGCATACATGAGTCCAGCTTTGAGCAAAGTGGAAAAGATGCAGAAACTGTAAGGATTTGAATAAAAAGAAAAAATGTAAATAAGGAAGTTGATCTGGTAGGAAGAAACTGGCATGCTCTTTATTTAGATGGAAAGAGATACAATACAAATACTATTTGACTTCTATAAAGCTTGAAATAATCCTAAGCGATTCATGAGAATAAATTTATTGAGATGTGATAGTGCAACATCTTCACTGAAAAAAACACAATCTAGTTCAGGAACAACATGTGCAGTGTTTTAAAAATGTGTGCTTAACCGCCACAGAAATTCTCTAGAAAGACACAGCCATGAGTTAGCCGTAATCTAAGGCAACAAAGCTGCATTGGAACATATCGTCAAGTACCTACCAGTCCATCTAACCAGCAATGTCAGGGTCAGCCCTAGACGGGCTCATTACACTGGCATAAGAATAATCCTTAGAGGTTGCACAACTTTACATAGATGTACTACAGAGATCATGAGAGAGCAGAAACTAAGATAATTTCGTGAAAACAATAGATTCATAGCCTCCTTGGCGTTGCTACAATCACAACTACGCTTGTGTGATATTTTCTCTATAGCATTCCCTCGAGCACATAAAGACAATGACGAAGAACAATGTAACAGATTTTATTCAGCTATTTCATCAAGCATGTCAAGGGCACAACCAGCCACCAAGAACCACTCATGGCCAAAGAGGGGGCATTGTGGTTGAGTTGAAATGAACTTGTTTCTTTGGAAAATAAAAGGCAATCAGTAGGCATAATGAGTATTAAGCTAGGATCGACCTTGCGCTGCAGAATCAAAATCATGGATGGATCAGATTTTGGATTTGGGTAAGGTGGACAACCAATCAAAAGCAAGCTAATGGTACCTTACCAAGATAAGATGGGATGACCCGAGCCCCCGAGCCGGTCCAGTAGAAGGCAGGAGGACGGTGAGCGCTGCTAGCGGAGAAGTCCAGCCCGCGGCGTGCTCCCGCGGAAGCAAGACCGGTGGCGGCGCAGGCGAGGGCAGCATGGTTTCTCCGAGGCGCAGCGCTCTGCGAGACGAACGGGTCGCCGCCGGCGGGAGCAGGAGGGCGTGCCGGCGAGGCGCCGGGAAGAGGCCGGAATGGCCGCACGATCCGGATGCCATGGGGACGTGGACTCCTTGTGGCTTTTGAGATAGGGTTGCGTGGGCATCCGACGGTGGAAAGTACGGCAGAGCACAGCTGAGCAGGAAGCTCCGGCGGGCCAGGCGAGCGGGGCGTGGAGGCTCCCCGTCACGCTTGCCGGGCGAGATGGCTCGAGCGCGTCGAGCGGGGCGTGGAGGAGGAGCGACGGGATGAGAGGAGGAGGGCTGAGGTCGGGGCTGGGTGGTGGCGCGGTGGAGGAAGGCAGCCGACGGCGAGGGGCCGGAGCGTGGCCGCCGCCGCCGCTGTGAGAGAGAGAAAGGGGATGAGTGGAGCGTGAGGATAAGGGTCCTAGGGTTAGGGGCTGGGCTAGCAGCAGACGGGGAATGAAGACGGTGGACCTGTTGTGGGACAACGGCGGCCCGAGTCGGAGATGAGTCCGGCGAGGGCGGCTTGAAGGCGAGGGCGAGCACGACGGAGCCGCGCGGACGGCCGAAACCCTAGCCTGGGTCACGCGCGGCCGCGCCAGGAGGGGAAAATCAAATCGAAATGGAGGAGAAGGTGGAGCGGCGACCGCCGCGTGGACCGCGCGACATCATGGCGGCGGAGTTGGCCGGAGCACGCCGGAATGAGTCGGCGGCGGTGAGGCGGCAGAGGTCGCCGCGGGAGCGAGAGCGAGGGGAGAGAGAGGAGAGTTTGGGGGATGTTGTCGTGAAATTTACATAAAAGTCCAGGATTTTTAGGAATTTTCGAATTGGTCCCTCGACTCGCGTTCTTGTGGACCGCGGGTTTGATTTCTGGTTTTGGGAGGGGCTTTTTTGCAAAACCATCACGGATGTGTTCTGTGGGCCGTCCGATCGCCGGGCGACGGCCCGGATCGAGCACTGTAGAACATTGTTTATTTCTACAGTGCCTAATGTAGCTTCTACAGTAGGAGGGGCGCTCTGAGGGCGAGAAACTGCACAGCTTTTATATACTTAGTAATGCTGGCAATCCTAGGACAAATGACACAGCACGTAGATGATGAAATCACACACCTACTCACGCCAGCTAGTTAGCATACCAATCGGTTCGATTGCACGTCGCATTCTATCATCACACACGGCGGCTGAAAAAAAATGGATCTCATCGATTTGTTGTTTAATTTTAGCTGAGGATTTGCGCAGGTGGACCGGACTTCGCTGCAAGACTCACAGAAGAAGAAGTAGACAAAAAAGGACACGTATAATACTACTACTACTAACGCGGATTAATAAATGCGTCGGAATCCCGAGGCCCTCCCATCCCACTGTTCAAATATTTTAAACGTAGGGTCAAATTTGTAAAATACTTCTTTTATAAAAAGATCCCCCGGTGACAAATAAATTACCTCAGAAGCAACGACTCTCCGCTCGCGGTGCCTTTGTCCGGCGCACGACTTATCCCAATTCCCTTCCCCTTCGTTCCGCCTCTCTCGCCCCAATCGCCTGCCAACACCCAACAAGCTCGCTAACCACTCACGCCGGCGGAAGCTCAGCTCAGCGCAGCTCCTACGAATCATGGCCTGAGCCGGACCCTCGACCACATGGTTTGTGCCCCTGCTTCCCTTTCTCGTGCTTAATTAATTTCCTGCTTCGTCAGTCTGTTCGATCGTCCGTAGTTTCCCTTCCGAGGAAGCGGCACGCGTGGCTGCGATCGCAGATCCTGGGTCGTCGCTTGCCTACGTTTGTTCTTCACACGGATCTGTAGCGAGCTGTAGGGTAGTGGTTCGGATTATTGAGTTAGTAGGCGTGGTTTTCGCTTCTTTGACTCGAATCTGAGGGAGGGCAGACTGCAGAGGACCCTGGGGTTTCACCCTTTGGTTTGTAGTACTCCAGTGAACTATTTTTTTTTTCCGAAAAGGAGTCCGGATGAACTATGCTAGGCTCGATTTCTTGGTAGGCCTGCCTGCTTCGCTTGTGGATAGATGTCGGTGTAGGAAGGTTCCGAGAAGAAGTACCCTGCCTTTTGTGATTGTTAAGCATGGTTAGCAGGGGACTTGTTAGATCTCTTACTTTTCCGTGTTGGTGCATATCTAGTGGAGATGCTCGTGTAGAAAGTTTCCGATAAGTACCCTGCCTTTTGTGATTGTTAAGCATGGTTAGCACTTAGCAGGGGACTTGTTAGATCTCTTACTTTTCCGTGTTGGTGCATATCTAGTGGAGATGCTCGTGTAGAAAGTTTCCGATAAGTACCCTGCCTTTCGTGACCGTGAAGTGTGTTTTTCACCACCAGGAAACTGGTTTGTACCTTTTTTGTTAGATCTGTTGCTTGTTTGCGTTAGTCTAATTTTAGTAGAGATGCTCATGGGGAAAGTCTGTTTCAGGGTGCCAAGGATAGCTTTGATGTGATGCTGAAGGAAGGAACATCTTCTTGACTGCGTAGTCAGTTGTTTGGATGCTATAAAGTGCTTCGGCCGTGGATTAGGAGGACTGGAGGATAGGGTAGGGAGAGGGAGGAGGGAAGTGTTTGCATAGTCACGAGATGGAAGAAGCTCAGGAAACCAGGTACTGGTGCCACCACTGCGAGGAGGTGGTCGTTCCCGTGGAGCCGGAGAAGAAGTGCCCGGACTGCGATGGCGGGTTCGTGGAAGAGATGGGGTCCGAGGGCTTTGAGCCGTCGACCAACGTGAGGTCAGAGCGGAACCTCTCGCTCTGGGCCCCGCTGCTGCTTGGGATGATGGGCGGTTCGTCGCGGCGATCAAGGCCCCGCAGGGATATGATGGATTCTTCTTCTGATGAGGAGGGACGGCAAGCGAGGATCCGCAGGGCGTTGAGGGATACTGATGATGAGGATGAAGATGAGGATGACGATGATGATTCGGACCGTGAGCTTGAAGACTTGATTAGGAGGCGGAGGAGGGGCTCGTCACTCGTCAGGCTGCTCCAGACCCTCCGTGATGACTTAAGGGGCTTGGATGACATTGGCAGGGACAGAGGCCAGGAGGGCCTGAGAGAAAGAAGGGAGAGGGAGAGGGCTAGGAGAGACAGGGAGAGGGCGAGGGAGAGAGATCGAGGGAGAGAAAGGACGGAAAGCTTAATACTGATCAACTCCAACAATGAGGCCATTCTTCTTCAGGGAACATTTGGACCTAATGACAACCAAGAGAACTCAAGCAATACCAGTTCTGGTGTTTCACTTGGAGACTACTTTCTTGGTCCTGGCCTAGATCTTCTCCTGCAGCGTTTGGCAGATAGTGACCTGAATCGTTCGGGCACACCGCCCGCCAAGAAGGAATCAGTAGCAGCATTGCCAACTGTGAACATCCTGGAAATATTGGGATGTACAGTCTGTCTTGAGGAGTTTGAAATGGGGACAGAAGCTAAGGAGATGCCTTGTCAACACAAGTTTCACTCCCATTGCATCCTTCCGTGGCTGGATCTCCACAGTTCTTGCCCAGTTTGTCGCTTCCAGTTGCCTACCGAGGAGTCAAAGAACCCCTGTGAGTCAGGCAGCGGCGGTGGGACAGTGAGCGCTGATGGAGATAATGCTGAGTCAAGTAGTAGTGATATAGAAGGTACTGACCATAATGGAGGCAGCCAGCCTGGGAGTCCTATATTTCCAGAACTGACTGACAGTGCTATAAGCTCTGCTTTGGACGCGCTCTCCCCAGATCAGCCATCATTGTTCTCGTCTGATGAAAATAATCCACATGCTTCCGAGAGCTGAAGGTAATTAGCTGCTAGATCATACTGATGTGGGCAATGGTAAGAATTACTTATTTCGCTTATCCGATATAGTGCTAAGTGGTTGCGTTATCTATATTGTAGCCAGCATCGCCCCTGGCCCCCTGTGCATCCAACATGCCAAAGGAGTCCCGAAAGGAGATTCCTGTGAGGCCGGGCGTCTTTATGCGGTGGTTTCCTGTAAATATGTGTTTAATTCGACCCTGCAAGAACAAGCTGTTATGTTAGCTTTCTTTCTGAAACCTTAGTGGATTGTAACTTGTTTGATTCCCACCGTTCTTACAGTACGGGCGCAGTAATACTTATGTGAAATAAAAGTACCCTGGTATGTTTATGTGAACGGGATAGTCACCAGTTAGGCAGTTGAACCAAAGTGAACCTGCTCCTGCTGAATAGTTATGTCTGGAGCATCTGTTCTTTGGCATAAATAAAGCGAAAAGTCATATTGTAGCTCGTCCTACATGTAGGACGGTTTTTAATTTTTTTCGAATTCAACAGTTTGAAGTTTCAAAAAATTCCAAGATAAATCACAGAGGTTGAAAATGACATACTCTAATGTGCTGCAAATTTTAAACTCGAAATGTTTTGTATTCCGGCCTACACAAAAAAACAAATTCTGACAAATCCGAAAAAAATCGAAATTTGTACTGTTCACCACCTCAGATGTACAATTTTGTCATTTGTACACAGTCCAAAATACAAAATGTTTAGCATTGATTTTTTGTACACTGCTAGAAGTGATCAGTATCTACATCTAGGATTATTTTCAGATTTTTCTGAAACTTCAAAGTATCTTATGTAAAATTTTCAAAAAAAGGGGCATGTAGCCCGTCCTACAAAAAGCTGCACTCATAAATAAAGCTGCTATTCCTGTGAGAAGTCTTCTGAAAGTGATTTGGAAAAGGTTTTACAATGAGAAGTAGCTTTCCTTGGCCCTCATGTTCCAGATGAATTCAGGATTCAGGATATTGATCCAAAGTGGTTGATCTAAGCATATCTGGTACTGTATTCAGCACTGATGCTCTCCTCGCTGTTATTTTCTTCTTGTCACCTGCAGGAGTTCATCGAACATGATAAATAATTATCTCTTGTTTATCAAACATGACGATGATCTCTTGTCACGGTTTCTGATGTTTGTTCAGATGAATTCAGTCCTCAGTTAACTTGACTGCCTCATTTTTGTCCCATCGTTTATTTGCATTTTTGAGCTTCGGACTGGACAAAGGATACATGCTTGGGCAAATGGGCAATGTTCTTGGGTCGATATCAGACTGCTATGTGCGATCCTGCATCAGTTTTCTGGTTGAGATTGTAAAAATTGCACCTGTTTGACTAGCAAGAACAGGCTAGTTTTCCGGTGGACACCTACAGTACTTGCTAGGAGTGGTTTAACATGCGTTTTGTGCTAGTCTGTGCAGCTACAGTCCTGAATTTCATTACTTAGTATCTGGATCATGGGACAACTGGTTAACACGTTATAGTCGGGGGATATACTATCCAGAAACTCGTGGTAGTAGAATAGTACATACATTGCATGTCAAAATTACGGTCATTTTCTTAAAGCGGGACCACACTTTTGCTATCTGTTAATTAAGAAGAAGAGAATTGTTCGGTTAATTTATGGAAAACTGGACAAAAACAGAAAAATAAAGGTCATTGAATTCTACGTAGATTAAGTTGGTGCAAGATGAAGTCCAGTGACAGTTCCAATCTCAACCTGAACAGATGTATGTCCCGCACGGTATTCGTCGTGGCGGCGGGCAGCCTAGGTACGGCGGCGCGCAGGATGCTGGGCCTGGCTGCCCAGTTCGGCCGGCTTCGATGATGGACATCGTGATCTCTTTGTCGTGCTCGTCGGCTGTGCCATGGAGGGTGCCCGTCGGAGTTGGCGTCCGGATGCTGGGGCGGCGGTTCCGGATGGTGGTCTTCTTATCGTATGAGCTAGGAGGAGACTCCGCTGGTAGTGGATCTGGCTCCGGCGCCTAGTTTCGTTCGTGGACTCAGATCGTCGGACGCATGGGGTTGGCGGTCTACGTGTGGGATGGAGATGGCGGTCTGGCCAGTCTTCAAGGGGTTGCGGGGGTTCGCGACTCTTAGCCGGGCGAAAGCCTTGCCCTGGTTGTCCGCCGGGAACGACGACGGCGACGCCCTCTGGCGCCGCGTCCATTTTGAAGGCGTCGTCATGGCGGTGCTCTCGCTGCTCGGCCCTGGTTCTCCGGGGGAAACCCCAGATCCCGCGCGGGATCGGACGAGGGCGGCTCTCTTGCGTCGCTTGCCTCTTGGGGGCCTCGTCTTGGATGTTCCACCGGCCGAGAGCTGGTGGTGGGCGACGACATGATTTTTGTCTTCGGCTACGTAGTACCCAGCCCTGGGTTGTGGATGTCGGAGCGGCGGCTCCGGGTTTCTCCTCCGGTGTGCTATGTCGAGGTGTTAGTGTCGATTTTGGTTATTTGGATGACTTGATCGTTGGCTCGTGTGGGAACACGGACTTGGGGCTGGTGTGGATGTCGGAGCGGCGACGCCTGGCTTGGAAAAAATCTTGTGCTGCAATGAGATGCTACTTTCTGATGGAAATCATGGGGATGCAACATGCAAGTTGCAACGTCTAGGTCCAGGAAAAGACCTCCCCTCTCTCGAGTCAAGCCAGGACCTGGACCTGGGAACACACACAGGTCGTTGTCCCTTTCTATGGGCACACGCTAGTGGTACGTGAAGCAGGTTCCCCGAAGAAACTTCATCCGTTGTGCTTGATGACTGATCTCTCTACTGTCTACTAGTGATTGGATTAGGCCGTTGGGGGATACATAGTCACAGACGATCCGTGTAGTAGCAAGACATGTTTTAACCTGCCCCCACGCGTTCGAAGTGCAGTGGGTGAGAACTGAGAATGGTACGAGTTCGGATTTTTTTTTCCCGCGCGCCCTACCTATGCTATCAGACTCGATCGGATTCATAGTCTGTTTGAGAGTTCGAAGCTGCGTACACGACGACGTGACATGAGAACTATAAGCCAGTGGACTTAGCTTCCAGGAAATTTCCTACCTACTGTTGTCAGTGGATAACGAAAGTTTTTTTTTTTTTTTTTTTTGAGAAATAACTACTCCCTCCGTCCAATAATAAGTGTCTCAACATTGCCAAATGGTGGATGTATCTAGACATGAAACATGTATGGATACATCCACTTTTTGACAAACTTGAGACAGTTATTATTGGACGGAGGGAGTATTCATATTAAGGTAGAAGCAGGGAACACCACGTACACACAGAGTCGAACACACGAGAAGCACAGCTGTGCTGGAATATTACACAAAGGCCCCAAAGAAAAGACAAAAAAGCAAAGCAGTCCCTGGAAGACCTTGTGCGAGCACCTTCTTGCCGATGAGCTCCGGCGAGCGAGCATCTTCTTGCCGATGATGTCCGGCGAGCGAGCACCAGTCGCCAGAGCACCCTTCGAGCTGGAGAAGCCCCGTAGGTTGTTTTTTGGACCTCAAGAGTGGGCCACCCAAAAGGATGGCGCCATTGCCGTTGAACGGACGTCGGCCGGGACAGAGTCCCGGACTCCTCGAGCTCCAGATCTTCTCCGCATCGAAGACGAGGAGGACAAGACCTGCAGACCTTCCAAGCCACGAGCCCAACCAACGCAGCTGCATCATCTCCACTCGGCGCATCAGATCGAAGCGAAAAAAGTCTTCTCTTGCCACCATGGCAACAAAAGAAAGATGCACGCCCTCGATCCGGTCCACCACCGCGATTATCGAGCTTATTAATGAAGCCCACGCCAGATCCGCCACCCTTGCATGTCCTCCACCATGGAGGGGAACAAGAGGAGCTCACCGGCGTCCCTGCGTCGTCGCTCGCGAACGACAACACGCAGCTTCCGAAACACAGCAAAAAGCTGAGAGAAAAGCAACCTAAACCACTAACTATACAGCACCGGGCCCCCCTCCCACTCACCGCCGGCCACCGTGGCCTCCGGCGGCAAAGGGGAGGAGAGCCGGCGACAGGATCTGGCCGGTGGTCTAACAGTCGCTAGGGGAAGAGAGAGACGGTACCCACCAGACAAAGGAAATTTCTCCTTCACCGTTGGTCTTGTACAGAAAAAGGTGAGGATAACGAAAGTGACTTGTGGAGCCTGGTCGGCCTGCAGGGCACGCGCTCGCCACAGCTTTCGATTCCAAGCTAGCTAGCTTGCCGCCCCTACGCAGGCATCACTCAAAACCGTTGACGACGGGTCACCTACGGGTGCAGTGCACACTTCTTGCTTGCGTCCTACCTACTCATCATCGGTGCGCGCCATGCATTTGCTTACACTGATACACGACTCTGCTTCACTACACATGATGTAAAATTCCATGGCAATTTAGACCGAAACAACTGAAACCCACGAAAAGACATAACTAAATATGAAAAGACAATATACTTTCCCCACCCCGTTCTTATCTCCTCCCAGCTACTGTTCAGAGGCGGATAAGGGCGACCAGGTGCTCTGCGTTTTCCATCGGCGAGGCTGCCGGGCCTCCTTGCCTCCAGCTGCCCGTTGGGCGTCGTGATGCGGGGAGGACGGTAGTCCTTCGTGCGGTGTGTAAATACAGGCTTGGTAGGTGTAGGGTAGGGTTGCCTGCCGTGGCTGCCGAGGCGGAGGCGTCGGCCATGGTGCGAATAATATGGTTCCGGCTCCTCCGTCCGTCCGGGGTCTTCGACGCCGGCGCTGAGCTTCGGAGTCCGTCGTCTCGCGGATTCGAGTCATGGGATCTGGCGATGGCGTTCCCGGGTGTGGTCGGCGTGGCGGCGTCGGCGACCTCATCGTGGGATTTTGTTCCTCTGGCATCGTCGCCTCCGCAGTGCTGCTTTCTCCAGCGTTTCTGCGGCGCCAGTGAGGATTGTACAGGAGTGGCGGGGAGCTGGTGCTTGGCGCCGGCTGGCTCCTCCGTTCTTCGGGAGAAGCTTTCTGGGATCTCGGTGGTCTTCGCCGGTCTTTGGCGCGGTGGTCAGGCTTCTTCTACCAGCCTTGGTGGCGTGGGGAGGAGTGCTCCTGGCCCTGTGCTCTGCTTCAACTTGTCTTCGTCTCCTCCTTCTCCGGCCGGCCGCGGTGGCGAGGGGAGAAGGTGCGAGCAAGGCGAGCTCTTGGCGTCGACTCCGGCAAGCTGTCTTCGTGCTCAGTGCAGGTTTGTTTGGTTCGAGGGGTGGTTCCGGGGAGGAGGCGCCATGGCCGTGCGCTTTCAATGAGCTTCAGTCCCGTCGCTTGCGGCGGGCGGCTTCTGCGGTCTCTACATGAGTGGGGTGCTCCCTTTTCCGGCGTTGGCGGTGGCCTGGTGCCTTCCTCTTCGGCGTTGCGGCGACGGAGTTCGGCGTCAGGCGTTGCGGCGGTTCAGCGGGCTGGTTCCTTTGCGCTGCTGTTGTGCTGAGCTTCGGTGGCTTGTTCTTCTGCGTGTTCTGTTTCTTACTTTGTAATCTCAGTTGTACACGCAGTGTGGATCCTTTCAAAAAAAAAAAATATGAAAAGACAATTAGAATGACAATGTGATAAATATTGAAAAGTAGCTTCACTTCGTTCTTATATCAAAAGAAAGACGACACATCTGCCTTTACATATGCATGCTTTTATACAAAGCACTAAAATTCTCAGGGCACTCAAATATAGATCGAGTGATATAAACACCAAAGTAGAAGTGACAACCGAACAACCCAGCACAGTTCCCCACCACGGGGGCTCCCCAAACCCTAGCGCCACCGCCTCCCTTACCCACCCTCCTCCCCTATGCTGTCGTTGTAGGACGTTGCCGGGTGAAACCCGCGCGGCCAACGGCGGCGGCGGGACAACTTCTCGTGGCGTCATCGGGGACCCCGTGAGACGGACTTTGGTGATCGTTGGCGCGCGTTTGGGATTCATCCGGGCATGCGGCGTGGGTGAGACGAGTGGTGGAGGCGCACCTTGGATGTCCTCCTGCGGGACGGTCCACGGCGGTGGCAAGCTGGCGATCCAGTCGGTTGCAAGATTGGGGCGTGGCGATTGCCTGTGTAAATCGGCTTTGGTTTTGATCATGTCGGACGATAGCGGTGTCTTGAATGTATCGTATTTGCAGTCGTCGTCTCCTCTCTCGGGTTGCTCCAGGAGAAACCCAAGGTTTGGGCCTTCTGGATTGGACGATGGCGGTGCTATGGTGTTGTTCTCCCTCCTGAGGGAATCGTCTTGGAGGCTCGAGCAAGTGCTTGCTAGAGGTGTCACGAGGTGGAGCGGCGTGGAATCTACCACGTCGACAATGACTAGTCTCGGCGGCGTGGCACCGCGGGTGTCGGTGATGGACGTGAGAGGATTGACGCGCAGGGCAGTGGCGCTATCTGGTGACGTCGACGGCTAGCATGGCAAGGTTAGTGCGTTGATCTCTGTGCCAAAAATGGGTCGGCGGAAGACGGCGGCGGCGGCTTCTGGAGCGTGCGCATGCGTTGCGCGCTGAGCGTCTGTTGGACCGTTTGTGCTCCCGGCTCGCCATTGGGCAGCTTGGTGAGGCTTCCAAATTTAGTTGATTTGCATAGGTGTGAGGTGATACGTCTCAAACGTATCTATAATTTTTGATGTTCCATGCTTGTTTTATACCAATTGCTACATGTTTTGCATCTACTTTATATCACTTTTATACATTTTTTGGGACTAACCTATTAACAAGATGCCGAAGTGCCAGTTCCTGTTTTCTGCTGTTTTTGTATTCCAGAAAAGCTAGTCTGGAAATATTCTCGGAATTGGACGAAACTACACGGGGGTGCCTATTTTTCCAGAACACGCCTGACGGAGCGAAGGAGCAGCAGAGGAGGGCCACCAGGAGGCCACACGCACCAGGGCGCGGGCCCCCCTTCTGCCGCGCCCTGGGTGGTGTGGGCCCCTCGGGGGTCCGCAGCCGCCGCCCTTTCGCCTACTTATTCCCCCCGACGCGAAAACCCTAAGTACCTGAGCAAATATCCACGAAAAGTTCCAGAGACGCCGCCGTCGTCAACCCTAGCTCGGGAGGGTTCAGAACCTCTTCCCGGCACCCTGCCGGAGAGGGGAATCGTCACCGGAGGCTTCTACATCGCCATGCCTGCCTCCGGAGTGATGCGTGAGTAGTTCATCCTTGGACTACGGGTCCATAGCAGTAGCTAGATGGTTGTCTCTCCACTTTGTGCCATCATGTTTAGATCTTGTGAGCTGCCCTACATGATCAAGATCATATTATTGTAATGCTACATGTTGTGTTTGCTGGGATCCGATGAATATTGAATATTATGTCAAGTTGATTATCAATCTATCTTATATGTTATTTAAGATCTTGCATGCTTTCCGTTACTCGTAGATGCTTTGGCCAAGTAGATGCTTGTAACTCCAAGAGAGAGTATTTATGCTAGATAGTGGGTTCATGTCTCCGTTTAACCTGGGACAGTGACAGAAAGTTCTAAGGTTGTGGATGTGCTGTTGCCACTAGGGATAACCTAACGATGCTATGTCCACGGACATATGTGTTTGTTTACATTACGCACTTTACTTAATGCAATTATCCGTTGCTTGCAACTTAATACCAACGGGGGACTCGGATGACAACCCGGCGGTGGATTATTAGTCATAGATGCTGTTGGATAACGATCTATGTATTATGTCGTAATGCCCAATTAAATATCATAGTAGTCAACATGTCATGTATATGCATTGTCATGCGCTCACTATTCGTCAATTGCCCAGCTGTAATTTGTTCACCCAACATGTTAGTTATCTTTTATGGAGAGACACCACTAGTGAACTGTGGACCCCGGTCCATTCTTTTACACTGATTAAACAACCACAAACTGCAAACTGTTCCTTTTTCATTCTCTGCAATTTAATACTCATTTTCCACACCATACGTTTAATCCTTTGTTTTCAGCAAGCCAGTGAGATTGACAACCTCACTGTTTCGTTGGGGCAAAGTAGTTTGATTGTGTTGTGTGCAGATTCCACGTCAACAGTCCAGACTCCCTGCGACAGCTATTTTTCTGGCGCCGTTGACAACCTTCTGAAGAGTTGCTGCTCCTACTGGTTCGATAACCTTGGTTTCTTTCTGAGGGAAAACTTGCTGCTGACTACATCATACCTTCCTCTTGGGGTCTCCCAACGAACGTGTGTTTCACGTCATCAAGCTATTTTTCTGGCGCCGTTGCCGGGGAGACAGCAGTCTTCTGCAAGGGGAGTTTCACGCTTCCAATCTCTTTACTTTGTTTTTGTCTTGCTTAGTTTATTTTATTTTATCTTGTTTGCTTTCAATTATCAAAAACACAAAAAAATTAGTTACTTGCATTTAGTTTATTTTCAGTTTTGTTTTCTGTTAGTCATCATGTCTAGCCCTGTTCCAGTAGTAATGTCACCTGAAGAAGAGATCTTCACTTTCAAGCAAGGGAGTGAGGAGAGTTTTAAAGATGCTTGGTCTAGAATATCTGAGTCCTATGCTAAAACTGAACCTAAAATGACTTTAAGCCTGCTTCTTAGTAGCTTTTATTTTGGTCTTGTTCTTTGCTACAGATATGCTTTAGATGCTGTGGTAGGAGGAGATTTCCTTCGTTATGATGGGGATCAAGCTTTTAATGCTATAAAAAAATTGATTACAATTTCTAGCCCCCAATCACTAAAATTGATTTGGCTTTGACAAGCATAAGTGATAGACTTAACGCTCTTGAAACGAACATATCTGGTCTAAGAGAAGGGTATAATCAGATTCGTGAACATTATGATAATGTGCCAGTAAATTTTGAACCATCGGGATGGATTCCCTCAGTAAAAGTTGTTATAAATGGTGAAACTTTTCATTCTCGCTGTGATATTATGTCTGAATTCTGTTTAATGCCCAAGAATATTTATGATTCCTTAAATCTTTGGGAGCTTTCCAAATGCGAAGATTGTATAACTTTGGGTGATAATACTATTAAATTACCAAGGGGAGTAGCGAAGGAGTATTTACAAAACTCTTAGGGATAACAATATCTATTGATTATCTTGTCATTGAATGTGCAGGAGTAGGACAAATTACGCTTGGAAGGTCCTGTTGAAACGCTTTGGAGCAATAATAGATGTGGGCCAAGGCACTATGAATTTCGCCTCTTCACCTATGTGTAACCAAGTATTTCCTAAAGATAAAGGTAAAGGTAAGAGAGCTAAGCGTAAGAATGTTGATGCTTCTTCACTTGGTAATACTTGATGCATGCTTTGTGCCTAGCTAAAAGGCGTTAAAGAAAAGCGCTTATGGGAGGCAACCCATTTTATTTTTCTGCAATTTTTCTTTTATTGAGTCAAGGAGTTTGTTTACTTCTGTAGCAACTCCTTTGTATCTTTATTTTCTCGCATTGTTGTGCCAAGAGTAGCCTCTAATGATAAGATGATGCTTAATTTTGATTGCTGCGCAGAAACAGATTTTTGCTGTTCACTGTACGAAATTCCTAAAATCACCAGATTGTTAAAAATCTGAAATTTTTGTGCGTAATCTTTATGAATGTCTGAAACTTTCATTAGTTCAGAGTTTCTCGATCTGAGCGTCGTAAGTGCCTCGAAAAAATTCGTCTTTGCGGACTGTTCTGTTTTAGACAGATTATGCCTTTTTATTTTGCATTCTCTCTTTTACTAGTGTTGAGTGAAATTCTTTTTTGGGTGGAAGAGCTTCACATAACATCAGTGGCTGTAGCTAATGTTTAAAGTAACAAATCATATTGCGTCTTTATAGAACATGTGAATTTTTGATTATGCACTAACCCTCTAATGAGATCTACTTTGAGTTTGGTGTGACGGAAGTTTTCAAGGGTCAAGAGAGAAGGATGATATAATAGGATCAAGAAGAGTGAAGAGCTTAAGCTTGGGGAGGCTCCCATGGATCTCCCCAGCATATTTCAAGAAGACTCAAGCGTCTAAGCTTGGGGATGCCCAAGGCATCCCCTTCTTCATCGTCAAAATTATCAGGTCATCTCTAGTGAAACTATATTTTAATTCTTTCACATCATATGTGCTTTTCTTGGAGCGTCTGTGTGCTTTTTATTTTCAGTATTGCACTTTTATTTTCAATAAAGCTTGACTGGACCCTAGCATTCTTGATTGGGAGAGAGACACGCTCCGCTTTTTCATGAGAATACTCCTATTCTTCACTTATATTTGTTGAGTATTCATATCTAGCGCTGTTCAGCTTTTAGCTCTTGTTTTCATGTATCTCTTGTCAGAGCTATTAGCTTTCTTTTGTAGAAAGTACTCTCTTGCTTCACTTATATTTGTTTGGAGAGTTGATGAAATAAATTGATTGGTGTTTGGTTGGTTCAGAAAATGTTGCATGTGGTAATTGGTATAAGGAAAAACTTGCTTAATCTTGTAGATCACTAAAATGGATAACTTGATGCTTGTCAATTGTTTTGAGTTAACAAGTAGATCATGATTAAATTGTGCATCACATGAGTTAAGCCTATTAGTGAAGAACTACCGTAAAGCTTGTTGAAAATTTGGTTTGCATCGGTGGTACCTCTAAGGTCTAGATATTTTCTAATAACAGGGTTTGGTTAACAAGGAAGACGGTATGAAGTCTTATAACGTTTGCAATATGTTTGTCATATAAAACTTGGTGTACGGGTTGATATTCTTGTTTGCTTACATAACCTTGCTAGCCTAAACTCTGTACTGAGAGGGAATGCTTCTCGTGCATCCAAATCCTTGAGCCAAAATCCATGCCATTTGTGTCCACCATAACTACCTATATGTGGTATTTCCTTGCCACTCCAAGTAAATTTTTCATGTGCTACCTTTAAATTATTCAAAATGTTATTATTCCCTTTTTGTGTCAATGTTTACTAGCTCATGAGGAATTAGTGTGGTTATTCTTTATTCTATTTGTCGAGTGGACTTTTACACCTGGACTAGTGGCATATACATCCGCTTATCCAATAACTTGCAAAAAGAGCTGGCAACGGGGTGCCCAGTCCCAATTAATTACAACTTTAACCAATTAATTCTCTTCACACTTTTGCCCTGATTCATCAGTAAGCAATGACAAACAGTGAAATACCTGAATGTGTGTAAACCAAAGAGAAAGAGGGATGATCTGCCTTGCTGGTAGAAATAACGTCCTTCATGGGAGCCGCTCTTAAAAGTCCGTTCGACAGGTAGAATACTGTTCTCACCCGCTACCATTCGTTGACAATTAACAAACACCTCTCAAAAATAGATACTCCTCCATGGTATGTGATTGATGGAAGGCACCCGAGGATTCGGTTAGCCATGGCTTGTGTTAGCAAGGTTGGGAGGAGTATCAAATATTTTATGCAATCTCTATATGCTTTCAAAAACCTAAAAGCTCTAGCACATGATTTAATCCCTGCTTCCCTCTGCGAAGGGCCTTTCTTTTACTTTTATGTTGAGTCAGTTTTCCTATTCTTTCTGTCTTCCACAAGCAAACACTAGTGTCAACTTTGTTACAACATGCGTTATATGCAATGTATTGGACTTGTTATACTACTTTGTGTTGACAATATCCATGAGATAAATATGTTGAAAGTTGAAGCAAATGCTGAAACTAAATTCTTCCTTTGTGTTGATTAAATACCTTTTATTAGAAACTATTGCTTTATGAGTTAACACTTATGCAAAACTGTTTGATGCTTGTCTCGAAAGTACTATTCATGAAAACGTTTAGCTTGTGTGATTCATTGTTTACTCATTATCTATTTGGTAGCAAATTATAGACCATTGACTTGGATCACTTCATTCATTTACATGTGCCTTGCAATATTATATGATCAAGATTATGATAGTAGCATGTCACCTCAAAAATTATTTGTTTTTATCGTTTACCTACTCGAGGACGAGTAGGAACTAAGCTTGGGGATGCTGATACGTCTCAAACGTATCTATAATTTTTGATGTTCCATGCTTGTTTTATACCAATTGCTACATGTTTTGCATCTACTTTATATCACTTTTATACATTTTTTGGGACTAACCTATTAACAAGATGCCGAAGTGCCAGTTCCTGTTTTCTGCTGTTTTTGTATTCCAGAAAAGCTAGTCTGGAAATATTCTCGGAATTGGACGAAACTACACGGGGGTGCCTATTTTTCCAGAACACGCCTGACGGAGCGAAGGAGCAGCAGAGGAGGGCCACCAGGAGGCCACACGCACCAGGGCGCGGGCCCCCCTCTGCCGCGCCCTGGGTGGTGTGGGCCCCTCGGGGGTCCGCAGCCGCCGCCCTTTCGCCTACTTATTCCCCCCGACGCGAAAACCCTAAGTACCTGAGCAAATATCCACGAAAAGTTCCAGAGACGCCGCCGTCGTCAACCCTAGCTCGGGAGGGTTCAGAACCTCTTCCCGGCACCCTGCCGGAGAGGGGAATCGTCACCGGAGGCTTCTACATCGCCATGCCTGCCTCCGGAGTGATGCGTGAGTAGTTCATCCTTGGACTACGGGTCCATAGCAGTAGCTAGATGGTTGTCTCTCCACTTTGTGCCATCATGTTTAGATCTTGTGAGCTGCCCTACATGATCAAGATCATATTATTGTAATGCTACATGTTGTGTTTGCTGGGATCCGATGAATATTGAATATTATGTCAAGTTGATTATCAATCTATCTTATATGTTATTTAAGATCTTGCATGCTTTCCGTTACTCGTAGATGCTTTGGCCAAGTAGATGCTTGTAACTCCAAGAGAGAGTATTTATGCTAGATAGTGGGTTCATGTCTCCGTTTAACCTGGGACAGTGACAGAAAGTTCTAAGGTTGTGGATGTGCTGTTGCCACTAGGGATAACCTAACGATGCTATGTCCACGGCATATGTGTTTGTTTACATTACGCACTTTACTTAATGCAATTATCCGTTGCTTGCAACTTAATACCAACGGGGGACTCGGATGACAACCCGGCGGTGGATTATTAGTCATAGATGCTGTTGGATAACGATCTATGTATTATGTCGTAATGCCCAATTAAATATCATAGTAGTCAACATGTCATGTATATGCATTGTCATGCGCTCACTATTCGTCAATTGCCCAGCTGTAATTTGTTCACCCAACATGTTAGTTATCTTTTATGGAGAGACACCACTAGTGAACTGTGGACCCCGGTCCATTCTTTTACACTGATTAAACAACCACAAACTGCAAACTGTTCCTTTTTCATTCTCTGCAATTTAATACTCATTTTCCACACCATACGTTTAATCCTTTGTTTTCAGCAAGCCAGTGAGATTGACAACCTCACTGTTTCGTTGGGGCAAAGTAGTTTGATTGTGTTGTGTGCAGATTCCACGTCAACAGTCCAGACTCCCTGCGACAGCTATTTTTCTGGCGCCGTTGACAACCTTCTGAAGAGTTGCTGCTCCTACTGGTTCGATAACCTTGGTTTCTTTCTGAGGGAAAACTTGCTGCTGACTACATCATACCTTCCTCTTGGGTCTCCCAACGAACGTGTGTTTCACGTCATCATGAGGTCAGAGCACATAGCCCCGATCATGAACACCCCCTTAATCAAACTTGTAGGTTTAGCAAGAGGTGTCGCGAGAAAGGTGGTTTCAGATTGATCGATATATTTATTTGTAAAGCTTTGTGTAATAAGATAATAAAAAACATGTACATCATTTAGATTCAGAGATCAGAAGTTTCAACCTCTGTTTTGAGAAAGAACTATATACATCGAGTGAAAATCGAGGGAGTGAGCTAACCTTGTCCCGAACTCATCTTATATTTCAACCGCGCGAGGTACATTTCTTTCGAGTCGGTCTCGAGTCAAGCTAAAATACGAGTAGATCTAAATCTAGAAAGGCTCGATCAGAATGCATCCACATTTATTTTTGGCCCTACTAGCGAGTGAGACTTGACGCCGGCCTGCCAAGTCAGCATGGAAAATGTTCGAGTCTCCCTCCGCTCTCGTACTACTTGCGTGAAGATTAACTCCTCCAAGCTAGGGGATTGTGCCGTTACGCGAGATGAGAATCGGTCAGCTGGTCGATCTGAGACGAGCATGATAATATGGGTGAGCTGTCTGCAGAGCTTGAAACGGGGTCGATTTCTCGGACAGGGATCCAGTGACATGCAAATGGCATGTCACCACGTAACATGCGCCCATCTATCCACCGTTCACACTCTATCCAACGGTGGAGATTAACCCAAAAGTTGAAGTCAAAATTCAAACATTTCAGAAAATTTTGAAATAATTCTAGCATGTCATATATGGTTCGTTTTGTATTCTGAGAGAGTTTCGCTTCATTTGGACAACCCGTTTATGAGTTAATAGCCTTTTAAGTTTGAAACATGAAAAGCTATTTAAAAATTAACCAATTATCGAAATGAAGCGAAATTCTCTCAGAATACAAAACGAACCATGTACGACATGCTAGAATTATTTCAAAATTTTCTGAAATGTTTGAATTTTGACTTCAACTTTTGGGTTAATCTCCACCGTTGAATAGAGTGTGAACGGTGGATAAATGGGCGCATGTTACGTGGTGACATGCCATTTGCATGTCACTGGATCCCTGTCCCGATTTCTCATGCCCGTGGTTGAGCATTCAGACTTTCAGGGTAACTCTCGTACCAGGGTTCACAACTCCGGCAGGAGACCGGCCTAGACTTCCAGCCGGTCTGAACTCTGAACTCAAACTACAGCGCAGTAGGCAGTACCAACACATTCACACATTATCGTCTTGCCTATGTACCTTACATAATTATTGTTTCGTTCTAGCTATAAGCCAGTTGGGCGCCATTCCATTCGGCGCAAGAACTGCCGGGAAACTTCCACAGTGACTTACTACGCGCCTGTGGTTAGCCTGTAGCGCACGGACGTACATGCATAGGTCGACACCAAGTCGTCATCAACGAAGATCAACAGCAGTACTAGTGGATAGCGACACCCCGGGGAAGACCGCAAACACTTTCATATTCCTGTCCAGTTGCCGCGAACTTCCGACCCCATTTGCGTTGCCTCCGTCTCCAAGTTTCGCTCCCTAGTACGCTATATATATTCGGTTGTCTATCGATAATACAACACCACAAACGTAGTCCCAAAGCAACGATCTGTTTTGCAAATTAAGAATCTGCCAACACTGTCCGGATCACACGGCTGCGTTGTCTCGCGACCATGTGGTGACCTGCGCTCCTCTGCCGCGACGACGGCCTGGTCATGTCGGTGTCATCTCTCCTGATCGTGCTGGTGTTCCAGCCCCTGGCCAAGAACGCCATCCTCATGGGCCGTAGCATCCTCGACCTCCTCGCGCGCGACCTCGCGGACGACGCCCCACCGCCGCATTGTGAGCGGTGCGCCGCGACGAATGGCGACGTGCGCCTGTCGGGCTCCGACGCCGCGGCGGTCACGGCGAGCCTCGGCATGCCGCTGTCATCGCCGGCGACGCTGGCGTGCGGCGGGTGCGAGGCGATGGGCGTGGTGGAGGAGGTGGCGTGGGGCAGCAAGGAGGCCGGGGAGGCGGAGCTGCGGGAGGCGTTCGGGGTGTTCGACCGGGACGGGGACGGGTTCGTGAGCGCCGCGGAGCTGTGGGGCGTGCTGCGGAGGCTCGGGATGGCCGAGGGCGCCAGGTACGAGGACTGCGCGGCAATGGTCGCCGCCGCGGCTGCACGCCACGGGGGCGGTGGAGACGGCGGGGTCGGGTTCCGCGAGTTCAGGGCCATGATGGAGCACGCGGTTTGATCAACGGACGGGACGAGTCCGTGGCTTTGCATGGCTAGTTTGACTACTCCTAGTCCTAGTGGAGTATAAACATTGGCGCCGTCCGTTTGACTGCTTTCAGTTCTGTTCATACCGTGGTTTGCATTTCTAGTTGGCTACTCCTAGTAAAACGTTGTTACCGTAGTAGTACGTTTGATTGTTTTCAGTTCGGTTCATACTTCAGTGTTCGTGTAGGCTTGTAGCCGTTCAGCAAGGCTCAACAAATCCGTTTGGGACTTGAGGAAACTATGTTATTAGTGTTGAATGAATGAATACTGAAATGAGTACGAACTTCCGATTGTTTCTTGAACAAAAAATGCATCGTATATACCGGCTCAAATGTACGCCTGCTTGCTCCAGCGAGCGTAACTCGATCGTTCTGACTAGCATTTTTTTAATCCTGGTTCTGACTTGTGACTAGCTGCTGAGTGAGTAGCGACACTGATGCCCATTTTTGGTTTCAGCGTTGAACTGTTGTCGTACCACCGATCACGCATCCAGTGCAATTCCGTAGCACACAAGTTAATTACGTACACTGCGAGAAGTCACCCAGGGGCTTACTGGCTAGCACCACGGATGGTGGTCTAGGCAGCCTGGGTTCGAATCTCAGCTTCTTCTTAATAAAAGTAGTGTCTAGTTCTTCCTAGGCACTCATTCATTCAATTACGTACACTGCAATGCCTTGGCGTGCAATTTTCCTCGTGATGTACTGGCCGAACACAATGTTGACTGCAAATTGGATGCTGTCATAAGGTTGAGAGAAAGATCGATGCTGCAAATTTTCCTTTCTTAGCAAGACGGAAGCTCGCACGAAACTTAAGCGCGTCGATGGGCAACCGGCCGTCAGCCGGCCATGGAGAGTTATTAAATCTGAATGACTGAATGTATCTGCCGCCGAAACTGATGTTTAGTACGTTGTCGGCTGTTGTTATGTACGCCTCGTCAGCAGCTTGCTTGGCCTGGGACCTGGGGTGGACACGCAGAGCAGAAAGATTGTCGTATTACTGAACCTGCCACCCGTAATCCCCCTCCACAAAATATAAAGAATGCACGGCATCAGAAGATTGCAGCATACCGAAAACCGAATTTTTTATTTCGAACAAGCTTGGTTTTCTCGTATTTTTCATTGCTTTTTTAGCTGTAATAAAAAGATAACAAGTTGGAATTCATAAATGAGAGAAACCCGCGGTCTATGTTCTGATGATAGCATCGACTGTTGTAAAATAAATACATTCAGAAATGGAGCTCCATGATATTATCACTCCTAGAAACCTGAAATGCAGTCACAGTACATTACCTCCCTGTTTCTTCCAGCGGGATTTTTTTAGGGAAAATCCAATCTTTCACATTTTTCAGGGAAACTTAACACTTTGGCATTTTATAAAAAAAACAACAATACCACTTCGATCGTGTCTCCGATTGAGCTACGGCAACGGCCAGGCCGCACGAGCCCACTAGGCCCGTTTTACACCCAACAGTTTTTAGGTCCAACCAGGCCCACTACAGGGCAGGCCATTAATCCGCTTATCCGGGCTTGGACGGCCCCGATCGTCCCCATAAGGAAAGGACCATATAAAAAGCTAGGTCCGGCGCCCTGGAGAAAACCCTAGCTCGCGAAGCGGCATAGGCGGCAACAGCAGGAGAGCGGCAGCTCGCGCGCGCGCACCCCCCATTCCCCGCCGCCGCCGCAGCTCGCCGCTTCCAGTTCAAGGTGAGAGCTCCTGACTCCGATCCCTTTTGCCAAAGGCATCTCTCGATATTTGTTACATGCGTAGTGGTGTATGATTTGACTTAGTTGTCGAATTCATCCGCGCAAAATCCATCTTCGTCGATCTGCGGACGCCCTCATTGCGTGATGGCTGGTTGGTTCATGCCGTCTGAGGAACTAGTTGGAATTCTGTAGCTGTTGCTGTGACTTACTTGAGTTATGATATGTCTCGCTTGCTAGTTTAGACCCGTGTGCTTTTTAGAAGACCAGTTCCTCGTGCGTCAGAATTTTTTCCCTGTACCCTGCTTAGCCTATGTACATTCATAGAAGGATTGCTCCTATTGTCCGTCAAACCCCTCTATGATGTACTGTAGTTCAGTTTAGTCTGTTAATGTATTCGATATGCACATTGCAGCAGGGCTTCATATTTGAAGCGGTGTTATTTTACGGCAATGTTTGTTGGCATTGATTGATATTGACTGATTAATTGTGATATTAAAGGCTTCACCTGAAGAACTACTCTGTAGTCGTTGGTGTGATTTACTTCACTATAATATGTGTCGCTGGCCAACTTCGTAGGAGTTGTTAGTGTGATTTACTTCATATTATGTTTTCATATCCTCGGTTCTGAACATTGTTCCTTGGATTTGTTCCTGTTGTTAAAACTTTCCATGATGCACTGTAGTTCAGTCTATTTTGTTAATCTCTTAGTTATGCCGTGCACTAGGCTTTTTCTGTGAAGCAGTGTGTTATTAGAGGCCAATACTTCTTGATATTATTGATTGATACTGTGGATGCTGATAGCTGTACATGTTATTTCTAGGAGGAGCTTTGAAGGTCTGTCTGGGCAGAGAAGATGGTTCTCAAGTATGTTACTCTCTCTTTATAAGCTTGGCACTTATATGAATCTTATGTTGTGCAGGGCTATTCAACATTTGTAAAGTTGCTTATTACAATCTTACTTATTAGTATGTCTATCTTGTTTCTACAGGACCGAGCTCTGCCGTTTCAGCGGTGCCAAGATATACCCAGGAAAGGGTATCAGATTCATCCGTTCAGACTCTCAGGTAGGCTCTTTGGGTCCCTGTCGTTATTGTGCAATGTGCATAGAATCAAAATAAGTGGAAATGTGCTAAAGTTGTGGTGCTTTCTTCACCCGACCGAAAATCAGGTGTTCCTTTTCTCCAACTCCAAGTGCAAGCGCTACTTCCACAACCGTCTAAAGCCTGCTAAGCTTACATGGACGGCCATGTTCAGGAAGCAGCACAAGAAGGTACATGCAACAACGAAAACTCTCTTTGGGGATATGTATGGTAGTTCAGCTTATGTCTGATAATGTTAACCGCTTGTACTATTAGTGTGATAATATTGTTACTCTTGTGTAAGAGGTGCAATGATCTGGTAGTTAATTGTCCTGTTTTATTTTTTTCCCTGATAAATGGAACCATTTGTCAATAGTTAGTAGCAGTCCAAGAAAATGTCATGTCTAGTCAGTCTAGCTGATTTGTTTACTACATGTTCTGATAGTCTGTTGACAGTATAAAGATGTATTTCTTGAATCTTATGAAATTCAGTTTGCTGCACTTTTTATTACTATTTTTACCAATGATACATGTAGTTGCTGTCGTTTTTATGCAATTACAGTCTGTGTTCTTTAGATATGAGCTTGTGCTTATAACATGTTTGTGTTTGATTGTAGGATATTCACGCTGAGGCTGCCAAGAAGAGGCGCCGCACCACTAAGAGGCCATACTCCAGGTCTATTGTCGGTGCTTCCCTTGAAACCATTCAGAAGAAGAGAGCTGAAAAGCCCGAGGTCCGTGACGCTGCCAGGGAAGCCGCTCTCCGGTAATTCTTCCTCCATTGCTTGCATCCTTGTTTCTTCTTTTTGCTAAGAGGTATCATACAAAGAAATCCAGTTTGACTCATCGTACTATTGTACTCTGTTGCACCTGTACAGTAGATTGTTATATTTGTTCTGATCTAATTATTGAAGTATGTGTTGGAATTGTAAACTTCTAATGACCCAACTAGTACTGTTTTTGAACATGTATGACACAACTAGTGGAGCGAGGCTAGCTTATATTTGTTCTTTGAGAAGCCATTTTTGTAACCATTCCATGGAACATCCACATAACACACACTATGATTATTTGTTCCTGTGTTCAATCATTTTACAACACATCAGTCTTGGCGTCACGTTTTTCTTTTTGATGTGTATCTATGAGATACTTACAATGGAAACTCCTTTATGACAGTGAGATCAAGGAGCGCATCAAGAAGACCAAGGATGAGAAGAGAGCGAAGAAGGTGGAGGTGACGAAATCCCAGAAGACCGCGGGAAGGGGCAACGCCCCCAAACCCGGGAAGGCCCCCAAGCTCGGAGGTGGCGGCGGGAAGCGCTAGGCGATGCTGTTGGACCTGAGTTCTAAACTAGTTACATGATGTTCTGGCACGTATCTTTAGGAATTATTTTTGGCTCAAATCCGCCGCTGTCACTGTGCATGTCACAAACCTGTGGTGCATTGCTGTGAAGATTGTTCAATGTTTATCCGGTTGATGATGTTTTTGCCCAACACCTTGTCAATGTTTGTTTGTAATTTTTCTTGCTGTTATTGCACGTAATGGATGCGGTGCAAAGGCGGCATGTCATAAGAATGCGATGCACCCGTTGCTTGGGTCTTTTTTTTTTTTTGCGTCTCACTTAAGTTGGTATAAGTTGTAGTATCTGATCAGACACACAGTCTTACACACGCACACCACACTCACACCACTAGCTGTGAACCTAATCTAGACCTACAAACTAGACCCGACTTGTCTGCCTGGTACAAGATTTTTTCCCTCATGGAGCTCACAGGCTAGACCAGAAACACTTATTGATGATGCGGAATACTGTTCCTAGTGAACAGTACCACGGACACTGTTCAACAGTGCCCACTAGCGTGAGACACCCGAAATTCATCCACAAGGGATCGAACCCGGGCGGGAGGAGCAGCCACCGCTGGCTCCTACCACTGGGCCAACGCCCAGTCCTCTTGCTTGGGTCAAAGCTGCTGCGAAGAGTCTGCCGTTTCAACGGACGTTGATGTCGCCCTTAGAGCCATGGTAGTAGGTAGGTGTTGGACAAATGCTGCTGAATTTCGCGGCGGCAAGGTTCAGTGCACCCTGTCTGAAGAAAATATACCTCGTACCAGCAGCAACCCGTGGAGCACGTGTTTTAGAGTTTTTCCTGCCGTGACGTTAATTTCTTGTCTGGATAAGATCGCAGGAGTGGATTGATATGCCAGCAAGCTTATCGCTGTCCCACACAAGATTAGTTCCGGTCGTACGGCTAGTCGGTGCCGAAACATCACTTGGCCAACAGAAAAGCACGTGGATATTCAAAACACGTGTGAATAGAGTGTTTAGTTTGGGATCAAGACGAAGTATAGGTTGCCATTTGTTAGCCCGCCTGGCAGGTGCAATAGTACTTTAAATGCATGGCAGGTGCAAAACACTGCTAACTATGCACGGATTTGACACGGAAACAGGTGCGTTTAGTGTTTCGCTGTTCTGCTTCGGATCAATTTATGTGGCTAAACTTTGTAAAGTAGATTTTTAAAAACCCGCAACACGACATAATTCATCAACCACGAGCGGAGCGAACGTAGCACTTTGCTTAAACTCGTAAACACAAATTGAGCTATAGTTGATTCAGAAGCATGTACAAATCGTCCAAGACCAGAGGGCTTGAAACCGACGTCGTCAAACATGCATGCATGATGTACCGTCGTGGGTTCACTTGCGAGCAAAACCATGTTGGGGGGCACAGTTGACTTGAGATAGTTCTTGGTGGATCCGATGATCCTCAGTGAGTCCGGTAGTCGGTGTGCTCCGCGTCAGGCGAGTACGTGCATTGCGTTCATTGCACCGAACTTTTCGCCTGAAAATAAAAATCTCTCTGACTCCAGCGATGCCCCTTATCGCTCGCGGTCTGACATGAGGGACAGCGACCGCCCCGCAGCTAGCCGGAGACCACGTCGCGCCCTGCCCCGCACGCACGCACGCCACTTTTCTTCCACGCGCCGGCGGACTCCGGTGAGCCTCCACGCGCCGCGTGCCGTACAGCATGTGCGACTGGATAAGTACGCACGTGTGCTGGCCGCCGCCGGGAGAACGGAGGATGGACGTGGTGAGTTAGCGGGCGCATCTTCTCGACCCGTAGAGAGGATCGAGCAATGGCCGTTTCTGGCGCTCAGAAAACGGTTGATGCCGATCTACAAAGTACTTCCTCCGTTACAGATTAGATGACTTTCATTAGTTTTAAATACGGATGTATTTATATATGGAGAAAAACGCTCACGCGGTCTATCAAGTTGCGGGACATGAGCGGATTGGTCATCTACTCAAAAAATGCAAACTATTCGTCACCAAGTTGTGAAAATGTTGCACGCTCGTCTTGTTGTCACTGCAGCTGTTAAATTTTGTAAAATACCCCCTGAACTTTGATTTCTTCTAATGATTAAGTCCTCTTATGCCATTGGGTACGGAAAAAACCGTACAACACTCAGGAGCTAGCCCATCTTGGCGAGGGCTTGCCTGAGCTGGTCTCTGTCGTCCCTTCGCCCGGCGGGCTGTTCCATGTCCGCACGACCACACCGAGGCAAGCTAAGTGAGCGAGCTGGTCCACATCTGCCGTCCGTCCGCGCCCCGTCGGACTGTTCCATGTCCAGTTGTCCCTACCGACGCAAGCTGCGTGAGTGACACCACTGGCAGCACCAGGTCGACATGCCACGAACCACCGCCCCGGCGACGGCGCAGGTGTTGGAGCAGATGCCATGCTCCGCCACGGTCTCGGCGGGGTCTGGACAAGGCCGGCGCACGGACGGCACATCAACCTTGGCATCGACCGCCCCCGACGGCATTGCGCGTCCGCTTCCTGTGGCGTTGGCGCTCGGGGACTGGCTAGGCATCATGGAGTGCGCGGCGGCCATCGTCGCCACGCTTGACGAGCCGGAGACAATCGACTACAACACCCAGATGCGCGGCCATGTCGTCGGTGGCCGTGACCCCACGCTGCGCTGCGGCTGTATTTCGACAAGCTGGAGAATGGCGTCGACCCAACGGCTACACGTTCCCGTCCCTCCTCAAGGCCTACGTGCAGCTCGCCGCCTCGTGCCAATGGAGGCAACTGTAGGGACATACCATGAAGTTCGGGTTCGTCCAGCACGGCAAGCACGTGCAGAACAGCCTCATCAGCTTCTACGGAAAGTGCGTTGAGGAAGAGATGGTACGGGAAGACAACGCGGGGTGGAGGTCAACTCTCGATACGCAGCCGTGCGGGACGCTGATTCCCTGCGAGCTTACCACAGTGTCTGCGAGCAGGTTCAGGATCCATACAAACTGTTTGATGAAATGACCCAGAGAATTTCGGCAACTGGGATGAACCATTCAAAAGGAATAAACATGTGGGGTGTTTTTTTTGCAAAAATCTAAATTGCCAGGTCAGCAACTTAACGGCCACCGTGACAGAATGACAAACATGCAACATTTTCACAACTTCATGACCAATAGTTAGCAATTTTTCAGTTGGTGACCAATCTGCTCATGCGTGACAACTTGATATACCACGCGAGCCTTTTACTCTTATATATGTAACGTGTCTAGATACATCCATATGTAGCTAAATGGAAATCATCTACGAGTAATTTGGAACGGAGGGAGTACCTTTTTCCCCTCAAACCTGCTGTCACTGTGAGCGTCTGGGTAACACAGACCTGTCATGGACCAACCTGAAATTGGTGAATCTCGATCGTCACCATAAAATATATCGTTCTCATGCCGATACTCAAAATAAACTTTAAGAGGAGCGAGGTTTCATTTTTTGGGGCTGATCATGAGAAACATGTTAGAGCATCTCCAACCACACTTGCTAAATTTGGCCACTAGCGTGTCCGCGGACAGCGACCGGACACCCAAAACAGAGCCACTCCAGCCGTCCTCGTCAAACTAAACCCCCAAAACCATACACAACCATGCAACGCAGATCACCGATTCATCCTACACATAGATAGATAGCAAGTTTCATCGATTCATCCTACAAAAGTTCATCCAATCGACATACATACTACAAAAGTTAATATATAAACATAAAATGGACAAATCTCACATCGGAGACTTGCCCTTTCCCTGGCCAGAGCCGCCGCTGGCGTCGTCCTTGAAGCACTTCCATACTTCGTCTTCCTCCTCGTTGTCGTCGACTTGGCCGGCGAAGATCCGCACGGCGCGGGCCTGCTCCTCCGTGTGGCGGCTCGCATTGGCCGCCACCTTCTTCTTCTTGTCCGCCTCCTTCTTCGACAACTCGATGGCCGCCTCCAGAGCTTCTTGGTCCTTGCGGCGGCGGCGACGGGCGTCCGACTCGGTGGAGGTGAAGGACTGCACCACGACCTGGAGGGGGATGCCATCGTCTGCCCCAGCGACGGTAGCCGCCTCTCTGACGGTTTGGCCCGCCCGCCTCGCCTGGCGAAATGCGCGACCCACCGTCTCCGTCGCCCGTTGCGGCGGAGCCTCCACCAGGCTCAATCCGTCCCCATCCGGTATGATCCTCCACCCTGGCGGTGCCTGGACCGGAGGAGCCCGAGCCCGCCGCGGCGGGGCAGAGGATTGAGCCGATCTACGACTCGAGGGGGAAACCCTACCGCGGAGGTGGGGCGGCGCGGATCTACGCGGCGAATCTGACCAGCGGCTGCACTGGCCACTGGCCGCTAGCGGCGCCGCCGAGCTGGAGCCTCCTCTGAGGATGCCGCTTTTCAAGCAGCCCATGCTGGAGAAGATGGACACCTTCTCTTCGATGGTTTTGGGAATGCACAAGGAAAAACCAGCTCTTCTGTGGGGGTGATCTCAAAGCTGTCAAGTCTGTCCCTGCTTTCGGCAGCTACATCTACCTTACCCAGGTCTCTTGCCACTGCAACCCCACCGTGCTACGCACAGATGATGGCTCCACATCCAATGACTCCTGCCTGGCATGGCACCTTGGGGAAGCCGCCCTATTGATCTAAACTAGGTGAATACCCGTGCGTTGCTACGGATCATTTTTTTCGTAATTTGTATCAATAAAATATATGCAACATTCATGTGTAAGAATAAGACACACACAAGATATTTAAAAAACCGAATAAGATTCCCCACTTCACTTAAAGTGTATGTCCACAAAATGTATAATTTGGCATGGTTCAAACATTGACCTTGCTTGTAGTGTGTGAGACTTGAATCAACTATCACTTCCACCAACACCTCTTCGGGGTCTATGTCGGTTGGTTCTTTAGTAGTGTTGCCATTATTATTTTTGATTTGGAAATATCGAAACATACATGGTAAATATTATATGGATATACAAAACATCTATAAACTAAAATAATTAATTTAATTCTCACCACTTTTGATTGTGTAGAACTTGTTGAGTTTTCAATCTCCATCGCCATCATTGCATCGCATCGGGTCTATGTCATTAATTTTTTTCGGATTGTCGACAATATCTATTTCTGGCACACTCATAATATGCAAAAGCAAAAATTAAAACATAAGTATTAAAAATTAAATATGGCAATATAGAATTTGTACATAAAGAACACAAAGTGTATAGCTCTCTCGTTGCTTTGTTTTCGATTGTGTAGACCTCGATAAGATTTCGCTCCCACCCAACGCCATCATGCCAATGCGTATTGTTTTTATAATTGTTTATAATTAAAAACCTATATATATTAAATAAAAATTAATAACAGAATTTTTGGTGAGCACAAAACAATCAAACGGGGACAAATATTGCACGTACGTGTAAATCAGCTAATCTGGGTTTGGCAAACGATTGCTACAGTCTACTCGATAGTCGATACTGAAGACAACAAATAAAAGTAGCCAGCATCACTCTCTGGATGCTCCGTTGACCTCTCTAGCTCCCAATCTCCCATCCCATATTCCTCACTCCTCACTTGCTCAGTGCTCTGCTCCCATCTTCTTCTTCCACCGTTCCATGAGCTACGCCTACGCATCGGCTGCTCTTCAGGCCGCCCCCCATATCCCCGTCGCCGGCTCCCCCATGCCCGCAGCCGATCCAAACCCCGCTGCCTTGCGCTTACGACAGGACAGCGCGGGTTCCGGCCGTCGCCTCTCCGGCAGGACGCCGTCGACCTCCGGCCCTCTGGAGCCACGCCCTCGACCTGCGGCCCTCTGGCGCCACGCCCTCGACTTCCAGTCCTCCGGCGCCGCGCCCTCCCCCTTCGGCCCTCCTGGCGCCGCGCCCTCGACCTCAGGCCCTCCGTCGCTCCGAACTCGCACGGGGTTGGCACATATCGAGCCAGGCTTCCGCCGCCTTGCGCAAGGCCATCGTTGCTTCCACCACCGGCGCAAGCAGGTCTCCACTTGCCCCATTGTGAGTTTTTCTACAGGTTGTGTGCATTCTTGTGTTAAGCTCTTATGTTTGATTTGTCCTCTCTTTTTTGTCATACTCTCATAGACTTGTATAATGAGAAAGAGGTTGGCGCGGAAGGCCTTTGATATGATGCTCGGTATTTCTTGTAGTGAAAACAGAGATGTAAGCATTTTCTTTTCCATTCCATCGGAGCATTATTTTCGTTGGTTGATTTCGCATATGAAAGCTTACTGCAAGAGTTTGAAGCATTCTGAGAGAATTATGACAATTTGTTAAAACTCAGTTGCATGGAAGACAAGGAAGTGCACAAGATAATTGCTACGTTGGTCTGGTTCTTTTATTCTCAAGGCAAGGAGTAACTTATTAGCTTGGATGAATATGTGGAAGAATGAAGCCTGAGCAGAAGGCCATTTACGTACTTCATTGCTGGAGATATGAGCTGTACAAAAAGAGCTAGTTTGAGCTGTACAAAAAGAGCTCTTTTCTTCGAGGTGCCTTTGAAAACGGTTCTGAGGTATGTGCCGATGATAGCTTAGTGTGTCTTTAGTTAAATAATTCATTTGGGTTAATGCTGTCAACCAGCACAACCATAGGCAAAACCGATGATTACTATCTAAATTCTACGCGGAAGAATTTGGGATGGTATACAGTTCACTGTCAGCACCCAAATTCTGGATCCAGATGGAATTGACTTTACCTCCAATTATTTTTAACCTTTACCAAGTTCTGTAATGACACAATATTAACTTGATGTAGGATATGTACTGAGTAGAGTATGCATAGAAGCTCTAGTTCGTGTTCATCTACATTATACTGTGGAAACTATCTCAGAAGGTATGAAACTTGTACGAGGGTTGCAACTAAGGTCCACATTTCCTGTTCTGCGCGTCGCCATCTTGTCATGTGGCGTGCCATGTGCTGGTTCCACACGCGTAGGACAATTATCTCCTCCCTGTTAGAGCAACACACATTCATCCAAGAGAAGAACGAATAACTATTTGCAACAGTAGCAAGAAAGCATTATTTGCACAATGTTATCTGAACTTACGCTCTGTTGATGAGCATGACACCTCGGCACGGTGTGCTCCGGCCGTTTGAGATCTGGAATCTAATGGGCTCGACATGCAGAACAACCCCAATTATCTTTACTATTAAATGGCCGGTGTGCAGGTGGTTGTTGCAACGATATGCCGTCTGTCCATATGCCTTTGCGTCCATTTTGTCTCCCTGCAAAAATAGTGAAGTTTATTGCATGGTTAATTGTTTCAAACGGCGAAGATTGATAGAAAGATGTAGAAACTCCATTTCAAAGCTTTAATAGAAAGTTATTTGTGGTCGAATCAAAGAACTTTTGATAGAAAGATGTAGTAGAATGTATCTTACAAACTGATCTATGAGGATGACACAGTAGAATGTATTCCCACTCTTGCAGTAACAACTTTTGTAGTAACCTCCCATGATATACTGTGGATGTGCATTGTTTCAATGTCGTCGAACCTCACTTCCCTGCGCATAATGTTACGTAGACAGTTAGATAATGCAAGATAATTAGATATGCAAAACACTAAAATCATTCAAGAGAATGATACAGGACATGTTGTCAGTGTTGATCGAAGGCCAGACGGCGGGAGCTGGGACTGGTGGAGGTGCCATCACCCTCATCGAGACTGGGCGTCCCATCCTGCCTCGAGTCGCTAAATATGTTGTGATACATCTTGCCTGGGACATGTTGTCTGCTAGCAAGGAGAGTGTTTCGAGCTGGCGATTTCTTGGGTTTAAGTAGTAGAAAGATGGCATAAGGCAGCGATGATGTTGGCTCATTATTTCCGCTAATTGTGTTGACTGATGTTTAGGAGTGGTGATTTTCCTAATAATAATTGGCTCAGGTTGATTTTTAGGAGCAAGATTTTGAGGAGAGATGATTTGAGAAGCGATGATGTTACCAGCCGTCAACGACACAACAGTTTCCTGATAATAATTGGCTCAGGACATAATCGCTGAAATTGCTTTCCTTTTCCGTTGATTGATGCAAACAATAACTACCATCGCAGCCATGCGTGAGAGCGTACAGTTGGGCCGGCCCAACGATGATTAGCGATCGATCAATGTCGGGATTATGCCGTCGCGGCCCAGCGATGATTAGCGATCGATGTTGGACGAAACTTTTCTGCCAAGTAAACGTACGTACGAACTCCCATTTAATAGTAAAGAAAAATGTGTGCGGTTTCAGTGACCACTAGTGCAATTTACTCATTTAGCCATTGCAAAACGCTAGATTCTACGGAGTATATCTTTGTTGTGCGTGACCATAACGTAATCATGATCATGCACTGATCCGCAAGAGAGAGTAAGCTGGAATATCCATATTGTCAAACACCCCGTGCCAACCAAACTATCGAAAGCATAGGCAGCCGTGGCGCGAGAGGCCGGGCTCGCGGTCGATCGACATGAAAGACAGCGCCGGGCACGGGGCCAACCGAACGACGCGTGTCGACCGCTGCGGCACCCGACCGATTCGGGCTCCGACGCTCTACCCACGAGCAGGTGCACGGTCAGGTTCGGTTGGTCAGGCGTACATGCATCAATGTACCCGCCAAATTAACCAACAGTGTGTGTAGAAAAGCGTAGAATATCTATCAAGACGATAAGTACGTGCTGGCCGCCGGGAGATGGACGGAAGTGGTCGATTCGGCGAATCGTCTCGACGAATGCCGAGCTTGCATCTGCGGTGATAGCGACCCCCCGGCGAGGAGATGATTCGGTGGCCGTTCCTGGCGCTCCACTGACTCCATCCATCATTGCGCGGTCGTCTCCAGAGATCTGTGGAGCTCCTTGTCGACCGGACCGGCCGGCAGATATTTACCAATTCCGGACCGTGCACGTGTTATCCTCACATCTTTTTGCCGATCCACCTTTACACTTTCCGTGTTTTTACGAAATCCGCAAGCTTACAAATTTCGGTTGCGCCAGAAGTTCAACTACGTATAGTCAATGCGAACCTGTTTTGTCAAATACACGTATACACATATTTGTGATATTTTTTACATGAAATCTGCCTGTATTACCAAAATACTGTTTAGTCAGTTATTTTTTACATCAAATCTGCTTGTATTACCAAAGAACCATGTAATTAATTGCTATTTTTTTACATCAAATCAGCTTGCATTACCAATAAAACTGTGTACTCAATTGACTTCATAGCTCTAGTGTGGCTCTGCAACTGTTAACTCTAGTTCTCTCTTCGTCAGAAATACTTGACACAAATTTATCTTCATAGCTCTAGCTGCATCGGAGTTGATGACACACGTACCCTGTGGTGACGGAACCCATCTTGGAGAAGAAGAAGCAGGTGTCCGGAGCCGGTTTGAAAAGATTCGATCTAATCAAGTCAATATAGGCCAATATCTTGCCACAGGTGGTACGCTGCGCTAACTTCAGAGTTCCTCGCCTCGTTCCGGGCCTACCAAATAACCATGTTTGTAGTGCCCTGTACCGGTTAAAAACAATATTATTGGGACAATTTGAAATTGTCCAAAATAAGCTAACAGGACTACACATAAATTGATGTTAATCTCAGACGCGCGCCATGTCGTTAAAATGTGACCTGATGTTGCCTGGGTCAAGCCGCTACGAAATTTGTCATTTCAACGTCGTAGCCGTAAGTTTCAGAAAAAAGAAAAAAGTCGTAGCCGTCGCTGCTGAAATCCGCAGTTTGGGTAGTAACCCGGCAGGTTCAGTGCACCTGATTTCGGTCATGTTGCACTGCTGAGATTCGGTGCACCTTGCTCTCGAGAAAAGGTTCAGTGTACCTCGTACCACCATCAAGCATCAACCCGTGGAGCGCGTGTGTTGTCCTTTTTTCTTTTCCTTCTGGCGTGATGCTACAAAGACCTGTAGGATCATAGGACAGCTCGTTGTCCCCGACAAGATTGTCTCAAATCGTACGGCACTAGGGCTAGTCGGCGCCGGAATATCACTTGACCGACAGAAAGCACGTGTTTGGTAACATGCTTCCGTAAGACTTGCATGTCCAGATCATGTGTAACTAGACGATGTTTACTTATCCATGTTTAGCTTGGGATAAAATCGTACTGTACATTGTCAATTAAGTTATGTTATTATTAGGATTGTCGTCAAATTCTTAGCACGCCTATGTTCGTTTGTCGACTCTATGGTGGGGAGTAAACCTAGATTATGACACAATCTTCACTGGTTTCTTTTATGCGGAAATTGGTAAAAACTCAACTTTTCCGGGGAGCAAACATGAATTAAGAACATACAATGGTAGCCATAATGTTATTTTGAATGCGAGACATGCAGATACATGGAACATGGTGGTACTCAGCTCATGTATTGCGGTTACACCATGATTGAACGAGTCTTGGTAGGAGAATCAATCTGTGGTTGGATGATTATAAGGGTGGTTGTATCTGAGACTTTCAGAGTCCAAATCTCAGGTTTGATATATGTGTGTCTCATAATGGCGAAATATTTCAGTGGGAGTTGTCGTTCCCATCGATAGCGAGGTACTCATAGGGTAGGATGTTCATGTGTGTTCATACGAGTGAGTCTATACGGTTATATGTTAGTATCTGCATTTGTGTTTTAAAATAATGATCTTGGTCGCGAGGTATACGACACCTAAAAGTTGAACCTCTTTGAAATACTGTTTGTCCAAAGTTATGAATTACTGGCTGGTTCATGGACGCTACTTGCTGCGGTGGGTGCCAATGGCAACATAACCCTCTCCAAATATTCTGTGGTCGGCGACGACGAAACGCCGTGGTCGTGTGTCGTCTCTCCAAATAAGCATGTATGAGTTATTAGCTAATCCTTTCGTCCTGCCGCTCTGATATCCTGCGACTTATATAAGACATAAAGAGAGAGAAATCTTCATAAACAAATAAATACATAAAACGGGCACGGCAAGGCGCACTCTTTTCCTTCTAGTAGGATGTGAGCCTCGCGAGATGTGGTATGTAGGGATGAAGAGTTGGGAAAGAAATAGGCTCAACTTGGCTCGTAGGCGAGAACTCGCACTTAGGCGGCGAGAACGAGACAACCCACCACATCCCATGTGGCCTCTCATCCCCACCTTTAAGCATTTTATTATCCGTTACCACAATTCTCCACCATCATTCTCATCTCAACACCTGTTTCCAACAGGAGGTAACCATAGCACCACTATGCCAGTACTAAGCATGGCTAAGCATCAACCTAACATAGCAGATATTTCGGGCCATCAATACAAACCTATGGATAATAGGAGGGAAAACAGGTAATGGCATCGGAATCTTAATGCAACTATAGGATACTCTAATCCAACAAAATTGACATTTAGAACCGCATGCAATATTATAGTGGAGAAAATATTTGCGGAAACATAGGATAAGATATGCTCAGAGGGGGGATTACGCTTGCCTGGTTGAGCGGAGTAGTCAAACTGCTCGTCGGAGTAATGATGCTCGACTCCGAACTCGTGATCTACCGGGGAGCAAACAACACCGGAAAGCAGAAACAACAATCAACACATGGCAATGGTGCAATGCATACAGAAATGATGATATGACATTTTAATGCACCGACTTATTATTAACAGCTCTCTAGCAATTTAAATGGGGTGCGGGAACAATTACTTCAGCGAGATAGGAAGACACCCCATACTTAATGATTCTCCTAGCGTCGGAGAGTACATTACGGTAATGGTGATCAAATATGCATGACATTTATTTTAAAAGTTAGTTCACAAAGTTCCGGACATTTTGGTATATTGCTCGCCTTTTTCCGATGATCCGAATAATTACAAGTTATTACCTTTTATTTCCTCCTTTAAACATGCCCTGGTTATACGGTATTTTAAAAAACACCGGAATTCAGAATAGGAAGCAAATAAAAGAAACAGTAATATTTTTGGTACTGGGCACTTTCGGAAATTCCGAGTGTATTGCAACCGGAATATCCGCTCGCCACATTCGTCTCCCATTTTCGCTAAGGACTAAATCAACTTCGTACTGCCGAAGTTCGGAAAATCCGAACTCTGTAGAATCGGAAAATCCGAGCGACGAAAGAGGCTGAAAATTTCCTAAGGACCTAACATCTACTAGCACTGGTATACCTCGGATTATCCGAGTTCATCTTCTTCGGAATATCCGAGAGCAAGGAGATGCATGGCGAGGCGCAGCGGCGTGAGCGCAAGGGCGGCGAAAAAAAAGCGACGGCGACGCGCGGCACCGAGACGAGGGAAGGAACAGGGGGCGAAGGAGGTGGGTGTGCTCACCCTGAGCTCGGGAAGATGCTCGGCGGCGGCGGGGATGGACGGAATAGGCGGGAATCCCCGCCATTGTAGTCCGCGGCGGCTCCCGGACGGCGGCGGCGGAGTCGCGGATGGTGAGCTCGATTCCCGGTGTTACCGAACGATTCCTTTGGCGGAGACGGCGAGGGGAACACGGCGGAGCTTTTGCCCCTCACGGCGATGCTCGAGCTGGACTACAATGGCGAGGATTTGACGGCGAGCGCGAGCTTCGGCTCGGCCATGGCGTGGAGAGAACGGGGAGCAGAGGGGCAGGGAACAAGGGGATAGGGCAGGGGCAGTGGGCCTCGGGATGCTCTGCTCCTCCTCGTGGTTGACGGCAGAGAGGGGGGGCCCGGCGTGGTCGTCGCGCGGCAGGGGCGGGTCGGCGACCTGGTGCGACGCGAGCTCGGCGGCTCGGTCGCTACAGCGCGAGGAAGAAGACCGTTTTCTGAAAACCCCCTCGCGAACCGTTTTACCATCACAGATAGGTCCTCCTCAAATTACAAAGAAGCCCTTTTCTGTTTCTTTTAAAACCAACAGCGTTTCTCTGATTTAATTGAGGCACCAAAACATTTTATAAAAATATGAGAAAATTCTGGTAGCCTCCCCATATCGTATAGAAGCACCACAAAAATTGGCGTCTCAAAATAAAATTGTTTGGACCACTTTTGTTCATAGGGTTCGTTTAAGGCATTTTGCTAAAATTCAAAATTGTTGCTCCTTTAACAATTTGGAGCAAGTGCAAAATATTATTTTGGAGCTCTTGGAACTTCCTTGACAAATAGGAGATGTCAAAGTAATTTTAGTTTGCAAGATTGAGTGCCTTCGTTGTTTTGGAATTTGTTGTAGCAAATTTAGCATCTTGTTTGAAGTGGTGCCAAACCACAACAATTCGCTAGCAACAACAACAATTCCCTAGGACAATTCCCTAGCAACAACAACATGATGCATGATGCCATGATGCAATGAGCACAAAAGTGGAAAATTTACACCGGTTTTTTGGTTCTCAAACATCGGGCTGTTACAGGTTTTTGTTCTCTGCGCAGTGCTGGGCTTTATGGCAAACCAGAAACAAATTTTCCATTGAACATATATTCCCTAAGCAACCAGCTGAGTGCACTTTCAAAATGTACTTCTTTTATGCAGCACTGGCGCCCGCTAGCTAGAAGCAAGGATTAGGCGGGCCTTGAAGAACTCCTGAAGCTGGCCAAGACGCTCCTGTCCGAGACTTACTCCAGAAGATCGACATCCTGATGGCTGGTCTTCGTTTTCCACGTGGGGCTAAACCTAACGACATAAATCTACATGTTTTTATATATCCCTTCGATAAATTAAAATGATAAACAAGCGTGTTTCTGTAACTAAACACGTGTGTTTCTATAAGTGGAGGGGCGGGGGGGGCAAGCCCGTCATCAATCTCGAAAGATAATAATTTGTGATGTGGTAGCAAGCCCGTCATGTTGCAACAAACGAGGATCGAAAGATAACTAAACATGTTGGTCCGGAGGTGGTGAATTTTTCGTTGGCTATGGTGCTTTTTTGAATCTTTCAATGGTGGAGTCTCGGCGGCGCTAGATTTGAACGGCGGCGAACGTTGGCTACGATGAGTAAACGCTAGGGAGATCTTTTAAGATTTTGTTTGCAAATTCAGGATAAACAGTTTATCACAGTTTGTTTTTTAGTTTTGTTGCTTCATGTAACTTGATGATGTTGGATTAATGAAATACGTGGTTGCTCTAAAAAAAAAAGTGCACTCTCGATGTAGTGCAGGCGTGGCAGTTCCGGCGCAAAAGCGAGTCACACCACAAGCCGGCGCCGTCGCGTGTGTGGGGGTACACTGAACACCGATCGAAGGAGCGCAGCCACGCATCCACGTACGCGCCCTTTCCGTTTCGGGTCCGATCCCGATCCCGCTCGCGGTCGATCGACATGAGAGACAGCGACGGGACCAAGCCGGAGGGAGACCACGTCGCGCGTCGGCAACGGGGCCACGCGCCCGCCCTCGCTACCACCAAGAAGGATAGATCCCGGCACCTGTCCTCTGCCCAACGGACTCGTGTCGACGACCGCTGCCGGCAGCCGATTCGGGCTCGAGTGTCACCAGGCTGCTGGGCGAATCTTCTGGACGAATGCCGAGCTTGCGATTGCGGTGACGGCGACGTACGTGCAGGGAGTGGATGGCCGTTTCTGCCGCTCCATCCATCATTGCGTTGCGTGGTCGTCTCCAGACATCCATCTGTGGGTTCCTGGTCGACCGGACCGGCAGATCTTTTACCATTACGTGTTACCCGGCCTCACCTTTTTCCGTTCCGTGGAGCGACTACGTACGTGCTTGTGCAAAGAAACTTCATACTCCCTCCGTTCCAATTTAGATGACTTCTATTTGTCCACATACGGACGTATATATACTTGTAACATGTCTAGATACATCCGCATTTGGACAAATAGAAGTCATCTAATTTGGAACGGAGGGAGTACTTGTCACACTCAGCCGAGCAGCTTTTACCCACTCCACTTTTTGTTTTCTATGAGAGGCTAAGTATTTAATATCGGATGGCTGTTGTCGTTGCATGCCAAACAAAAAAGAATTTACGCTGTGACAGCCACCCAAAAGTGTTTTGTTTTCTTGACTATGCTTGTGATGTGCGCATGCACGCTAAGTCGTGTGTGGGGGACGGGCGATATCCCAGAATCAGACTTCGCGTACGACAAAATACTTGCCACGTCCACAATTTTCAGTGACGCCGAACCCAACAAGTCAGTCAATACGCTAGAGACTTCCCCTTACCATGTTTCCCAAACCCATTGTGTAATACTCCGTACGAGATCAATACGATATATTTTTGGACGGAGTGAGTATTATATTTTGCATTGAGATTTTGCACGTTTGTATGATATATCATTTTGAGTATGCATGTTTTTTCATTTTTTTTGAAATTTTTAAATATATTTTTTTGGAAAATACGAGATCAATAGAGCTCGGGACATAATTGACTTTCCGGTTCTCTACTCCGTACTATTTCGCCAAAGGTTAATTTCAATGCCACGTCCTTTAATTTTTTTTAAAAAAAGTCCAGAATATTGCTTAACGGTCTTTGATTGTTACTCATCAAAACTGGTGCATGGATTTTGCATGCTGATGCCCTTAAAAAAACTTGGAAATTATTTTGGTGGGTGGCTAATTCTCATTTAACTAAGAATTGGCTTAATTCTAATCCTCATTCCACGATTTTGAATTACATGAACAAATTATCTCTGATGGGAATATACCCCACGATTTTGTATGCCCACTCCGTCCAAAAATAAGTGTCTTAAGTTTGCTTAAAAGTGGATGTATCTATACATGAAACATGTCTAGATACATTCAATTTTAGGCAAAGTTGACACACTTATTTTGGAACGGAGGGACTAGTTATCATCAACTGCCATGATTGCCCCCTAAAAAACACTATGATTGCGTCCACCAGACAAGCATATCCTAAATAAGAACTAAAGGATTCTCCCAAAATAGCTGCCACGATAAGCATCATGAAAATAATACTCCCTCAAATCCATATTAGTGGGCATAGCTTTGTCTAAATTCATATGTATCTAGTTAAGTATTTAGACTAGATACATGTGTATCTAGACAAAGTTGTGTCCACTAATATGGATCGGAGTTGTAAAGAAAAACCAAGGGGACAGCTGCCGACCTGAGGCGCCGTCCACGTACTCGCGAATCCACAGTATTCACAACCTCTCGTGACAATCCGCGGTGGCCACAGATGAAGCTAGGCCGACCACCGCACGCCGCACGCGTCCCGCCCAGCGCAGCTGAAGTCGGCCGTGACCTCATCCTCCGATCCGTGGCCAATCCCCGGCGATCCGCTGCCACAAAGCCGCCGCGCCTTCCCCGAAACCCTCCACCTCATCCGTCACACGTGCCCTTTTCCTCCCCAAGTAAAATCCCGGCCCTCCACGCAGCCGCCGCCGGTACCGTCCCCTGCTCTCCACTCACTCACCTCCCTCCTCCGAACCTTCCAGACCTCCCCGCCGCTCCCCCTATTTATCCCCCCAAGCCCACAGTTCCTCCTCCATTCATCACCACCACAGCCACCACACACAGATTTCACAACAGCGCAGAGGAATCATCAGCAGCAGGAGCAGAGATCTCAAAGCCAGCAGCTTTCGTTCTTCCTTCCAACAACAGCCGAGGAATCATTCATACAGACATGGGGATGGCCGTGCGCAGGAGGGAGCGGGACGCGGAGGCGGACCTGAACCTGCCGCCGGGCTTCCGGTTCCACCCGACGGACGACGAGCTCGTGGAGCACTACCTGTGCCGCAAGGCGGCAGGGCAGCGCCTGCCCGTGCCCATCATCGCCGAGGTCGACCTCTACCGCTTCGACCCCTGGGCGCTCCCCGACCGCGCCCTCTTCGGCACCCGCGAGTGGTACTTCTTCACCCCGCGCGACCGCAAGTACCCCAACGGGTCGCGCCCCAACCGCGCCGCCGGCAACGGGTACTGGAAGGCCACCGGGGCGGATAAGCCCGTCGCGCCGAGGGGCGGGAAAACCATGGGGATCAAGAAGGCGCTCGTGTTCTACGCCGGGAAGGCGCCGAAAGGGGTCAAGACGGATTGGATCATGCATGAGTACCGCCTCGCTGATGCCGGGCGGGCCAGCGCCGTCGCCAAGAAGGGCTCACTCAGGGTAAGCTTTTTTGAGATTCTGCGCGATCTGTTCTTTTTGGGTTCAGAAAAAGGATAGATATTTGCTTCGATTGATCTGATAGATTAAGTGAGGATTGTCTGAAGCTGATTAAAATTTCTGAATTTTCAGTTGGACGACTGGGTGCTGTGCCGGCTGTACAACAAGAAGAACGAGTGGGAGAAGATGCAGCAGGGGGATCAGCAGAAGGAGCCCAAGGCGGAGGAGGCCTCCGCATCCGACATGGTAACCTCGCAGTCGCACTCGCACTCGTGGGGCGAGGCGCGCACGCCGGAGTCGGAGATCGTGGACAACGACCCGTCGTCGATGATGTTCCAGCAGGCGGCGGCCGCGGCGGGGTTCCAGAGCCCCGCGGCGCACCAGGAGATGATGGCGACGCTGATGGTGCCCAAGAAGGAGGCGGCGGACGAGGCCGGGAACGGCGGCAGGAACGACCTGTTCGTGGACCTCAGCTACGACGACATCCAGAGCATGTACAGCGGCCTCGACGTGATGCCGCCCGGGGACGACCTGCTCTACTCGTCCCTCTTCGCCTCCCCAGGCTCCGCGGGAACCAGAACGGCGCCGGCGGCATGCCAGCTCCCTTCTAAGCAAGCAAGACGAAGACTGGTGAGACGAGAGACAGATTACGAGATCGAGAGAAGTGGAAGAATGGCTTCCTCGCCGCGGATGGAGATCTGTGTAAATACAGCAGTAGGAAACGGGAGAGTCGGGTCGGGGCGTGGTGCGGCGCCGGCGCCGGGGCGTGTTGTACATCGAGAGCCTGGTGCTGGGGCTGGGTCATTCTTTTGTTTTACCTTACTCATATACATATGTAGCTCCTCCTCTCTCTCTCTTCAGTGAAACCGACCAAATTTTGTTGTTCTACATCTCACTGTTTGGTTAGTGGTGTCTGAATCGTTTATACTCTAATCGCGGTAAAATTAAGCACCATCTGAGCAAATGTAGTTCAAGCATCGTTATGCAACTTTTAACTGTTTGCTGCTACAGCCATTTAACTTTGGTATCAGGCAGAATGGTATTGCAACTTGAGCGTTCTTTGCATTTGCTACGATTCATCTAAAACGCTAGCTACAGACTCGTGATTCGTCTGAAATTGTTGCCATGCCAGAGCTCATTTGGCTCGAGCATAAGAGCATGTCTAATACGTACAGCGGTACAGGTAGAAACCGAGCTTCTGCTTTTTTTAGGTAAACGGCTTAATTAACATCAATATAAAAGGTCTACCGGATGCAATCCCGAGCATGGCCTAGAATAAAACGTGAGCTAGCAACATCCTGTGCCGCACCGTTGATAGAACGATAAACATGGTGAAAGGCAACTGACGAAAACCCAGCATCCTGAAGTTTGATATCCGCCACAACATTACGAATCGGAGTTCTGTCAGAGGTATTCGAATTTAAACGTTGGATCAATGACAGGCAATTAGAGGCGAAATGACCTAGTCGTTGCCTCCATCACGGGCCAGTGACACCGACCGCCGGAGAGCCAAAGCCTCCGCTAATTCCGGCGAGGTAAAACACCGAAGAGGCTCGCTGACGGCTAGCAGACAATGCCCAGAATTATCACGAATCACCACACCAGCTGTCATACGTTGACCTATATCAAAGAGTGAGCATCAACATTGACAACCACAGTACAGGTAGAAACTGAGCTTCTATTGTGCTAAAACTTGAGCGGATATGTGTCAGTTAACACTACTAAGTTACGTAATAAGCCAGGCTGGCAGGGCAAGGATAACACAATAACTCAAATTCTTATTGATATAGGACGGTTTGGACAAATCATGAGAAATCAGACTAGATAGAAGGACTCCAGCGAGGGACGGTCAAATGCGCAAAGCTCTCTAGATATCGGACGATGTAGCGTGGAGGCAGCAGTTGTAGTACTGATGAATTTAGCCAGGGAAGTGAAGATTGGAAGACAGTAAGGTAATTTCATTGGCATCAGATCTCCTTGAACGCAGCGAAGAGGTCGCCCTGGATGTAATCGTTGTCCACAAGGCTGACCAAGTAGTAGCTCTTCTGAACCTGCGAGTGGAAGAGCAACGAAACATGTCACTGAATGCTCAAGATGTGTTAATTATCAGCTCAGAATGGTATCGACATCATCCTTGCAGCGTTTCAGAAAATATCAATGTATCGGAATGCTACTGAAATTTAAGTAGATGTGGATGGAATTGATAAGCTGATAGTTCAGATAGCATGTAGAGTTGACCGAACTGATTGTCGCGAGTAGTTAGCTGAAAGGTGTTTCTTTATCCTAGCAACAAATTTTCAGTAGAAACGGGTAGATACCAAGAGCATTTGGCTACACAGAAGGTTTTTCTTTTATGTAGCATAAAAGGAGCGATTAGTAATGAAAGAAGGTACCTGCTCTAGCAACTCTCTAGACGAGTCGCCCTCAGGGAACAAGCAAGCCCACCCCTTGGACCAGATCTCGAACGCCTCGTCTTTCCAGACCAAGAAGCTCGCCGAGTCGACGACGGTGGGCTGGACGATCTCCTTGCCAGGGAACACGCCCCATGTGACGGCGTTCACTGCGTTCGCGGGGATGTTAGAGAACGTCTCCCCGTCCTTGTTCACGGCGATGTACGTGAGCGAAGGGAACGCCTTGCTCTTCTCGATCAGCTGGTCCAGCTTCTCCTTCGCGCAGAAGAATTCAGTGTAGGCCTTCTGGTAAACGTAGCCTCCTGGGCCGCCCCATCCTGCAGAAACAGAATAAAGATAATGCAGGTTGGTATAGTATACGAGCTGTACAAAACAAAATTATTGAAACAGGCATGAACAGAGAAAAATACGAAAACAAGGATGAAAGGGGGGAACTATTATGACAAGTTCCTTGTGAGTTGTGACTGAGGATTCAATAGACACAACCCTAGAACATGCTGAGATACTGGAACATGGCACCAGTGAATATCAAGCCCGTGCAAAATTCAGCGATGGGCTAAGAATGCAAGTTAGGGTCCTGACGGTGCCAGGCCCACAAAACATGTCTGAGTTAGTACAGACTGAACTAGAAGCACTAAAATCCTCTAATGAATGGTCCGGATGCTAGATAGCAGTAAGCGGACCGCAGCTTGCAGCCCAAAACAGAACATCCGTAGACAATTTTATATGGTCCAGAACAATTTGACGCTACAATGAATTTGGTGGTTAGCATCTTGTATATTACACATATATGCATTTACTATGAAGTACTTTGGCACAGCAAACCTGTGCACAGATATATTCAAATTCACGAGTAACACAGGCTTCTCACACTAAATGAGCTTCAGGCCCGCAACTTCGAATAAACGATAAACAACATATTAACTGTGGCATGACAATTTCAGGGACTCATGGACTTACTGATGCATGCACTAGTGCTGTTTAGATATGGCTGTAAAAGGGTGTTATGTTTGAAAATACATGCATATACTGAAACTTGCTTCCAATAACACCAGAGCAAGACCTAGCATACGACCAAGTAGAATTAACGTACCAACACTTGGAGAATCAGATTTCTCTGCATTTACAGCAGGTTGGCTGTTGATGGTGAGGAAACCCTTCAAGTTAATCTTCACCAGCTGATCGTCAATTATCTTGGTCTCTGGTTGAAGACCGTCTAATTCAGACCAAGGGCTGCTTTTAAGGTTTCCTTGACAGAAGTTCATGAATCGCTGTAAGTGAGAGAGACAAAAGATTAGCAAAAACAGTGACATGGTGAATTTGTTATTGTGCCATACAGAGCAATAATTTATCATGAAATTCAAGAGTCTTACCTCATTAATGTCTTGCACAGATTTCAGAGGAACAGCCCATTCCTCTTGGAGCTTCTTACCACGCCCACGTGGCCGCGTGAACTGTGAACATATACATTATACAACTACAACGTTATGAAATCTTGTTTACAAAAAGCAGCTCCACTACTCTAGTACTCTTGGAAACAGAGAATAGCCTATGCCCCACAACTGAGTTATGTTGCATGGGCAGACAGTGGTCTTGGAACTAAAAATGCAGCCCATCAAGGAAAAACTGTTGGGGAACCATAATAGTCCCTCCGTCCCACAATATATGATGTCATTACAACCAATATACTCCTATATTGGTGGCAATAACACCTTATATTATGAGACGGAGGGAGTAGCATTTTTCTGCTGAACCAATATATCTGGATGGTTTTAAATTGTTCACTATTAACTTGATTTATTTCTGGAAGATACCATGCACAATTCACTGTAATTCTGGATTATCAGCCAAAAGCTCAACAGCTTGCCACTTTAGAGTATTATGAAAATGTTGCACACAATCTCTGTACAATTTTTTGAGAACATCATCATTACTGATTCGAACAAAAAGATGATGAAATTACCTGGTAGTCAGTAAGTGCTCCATATGATGGGTTCCGGGAATCACCCCACCGACCATGTGGATACTGATCCCAACCTATGGTCCTTGAAATGTAACTCTTTGGTCTGTTAGCCCTGCTCAGTTTCCATCATGACAAGATTGACTGAGTATGTGTACCACCAGTACAATCAGCTACACAAATAAAACATTTACAATAACTACCAGAATATAGGGCGAACATCTTCTTTGACACGGAAAACATTTGTTGGAGGCCTCCAGGGTAATGTTCTTGAGAGCTTGGACTCCTGTATTAACCCAAGATTCTGAAAAACAAAATAGTCGTTAGCAACACATCAGAACAAAAAACTAAATACAGCAAGACATGGAAATTACCATCAAAATTGCCAAAGCAGTTTTTTCCATGTTTAGTGTGTAAAGATGCAAAGTATTAATCCCAGTAGCTAAAATTTTCTTGCACATCTCAGTTCCGAGGTGGATTCCATATGCTTTGACAGCCTCCTCGTTGTCTTTAATAGGATCCAAGGCAGCAGTAATATCAGCTGGTATCTGTTGTTACATTTAAAATGGCATTCTGTGAGAAACCACATTGTGAAATTCAATAAATGAAAATAGATCGAATTCCAAATATTGCGTATGCTTATTTCAATGTTTTTTTTTTTTTGGAGTTGTCTCCATGAAAGAGGGTGATCAGAAGCAATCCGCCCTTTCGGGTGCGCCCATGCATCTCTCGTCAAATATGGTGCACATGGAATGGTCGCAGAATTTTTTGAAAGAAACGAAGACCACTGAGGCAAAATAAATATAGCACACCAAACATTTCAGGTTTAAATTTAAGTTCATTAAGTGTGGCAAGGAAACCAGAAATTAAAATGGAGACATTAAAGCTACTATTCCTGAAGTTGAATGTTTGCAGGGTGGATGACGATATAATGGCATACAAAACTAAATAATATTCAAAATATTTCAGGAACATTTGCGATGTGTTTGGAGTATAGGTGCACAGGCACGTCTAAGAGTGGGATGGAAAAGATACACATTCCTCCATGCAATTACTTGTGGTGGAGCTATAGCGACAGACCATACCTTAGTTTTGCAGAATCCAGTCATTCGGATGAAACCTTTGTAGTTATTTATTGGCATTATGCCAGGAACAATGGGGCAGGTTATGCCAATCTGACGGCAGTCGTTCACAAACTTGAGAAAGATATCGGTGTCATAGAAAAGTTGTGTAACTATAAGGTCAGCACCAGCATCAACCTGCAGAGAAAATGTAAAATGAGAATGATGCTGACAAAGGAAAATGTTTTGCTCAATCAGTACATAGGGATGCAAGAAGTCACATCATCACTGAAGATTTTATGCAAGACCATGCCCAATTGATCAATCACAAAAGTAATAACACTTTTTCGGTATATCAAGGCGAACCTTTCTCTTCAAATAAGCAAAGTTCAAATACAGTTTTCATTTTCAACTTAAAGATCAAGGCGAACCTTTCTCTTCAAATAAGCAAGATCGTTGCTATATGCTTCCTCCGTAGCCCCTTCCTCGCCTAGTATTACCTCAGGGTGTGCCTCTGACATTTGGAAAACGTATTAGAAAAACATATAATTTCTAAGGTCGAAAGCATCCACCACAGTAGAGAGAAGAAAAGTTCTGCTCACCTGGATAGCCCGCAACAGTGATGCCAAAGTAATCACCATACTTAGCTCTAATGTGCTGCACCTGCAATTAGAAAACAAAGGGCAAGTTTTAATAAAGAATGGGTTCCTACCAGGGCTTAAATGAGTTTAACCATGATCCTAGATAACAGAAGTGATGGCATCAGCAATCAGCTTGTCAAAATGCACATGCCTCTCCAATGTAATAAACATCGTCATTGACTTAAATGAAATCACCAAAGGAGTGAGATATGCTTACCAGATCTAGTGCGCAAGAAAATCCCCCAGCAACTTGAACAAATTTGTCCTGACCATGTGGAGGATCTCCTCTAAGTGCCAAAACATTTTGAATCCCATTGCTCTTAATGGCATCCAAGGCATTATCGATCTTCTCTACTGGCATGTTGGTGCATGTCAAATGCATCATTGTTTCCACGCATACCTGGAATATAGCACGTATAATTTAGAGGTGCCAACAATATGAATGGCAGCAATGTGTACTTGTATAGAAGCATTGAAATTGCAAAAGAAGCGTCAGGAATCAATTTAAAACTGTCCAGAGAAATATATTGGCATCCAGATAGAATGCTCATACTAGAAGTTAACATCCAATGAATGCCTTCCTCCAAATGACATCGGCTATTTGTTTTCACAAGAACAAAACACTACTTTCCATGAGTAACATCTTCAAACCATTAATAATTGCACATCCTCCTGTCCCCAGATAAAGAGTAAAGAGATCACAGGCAAGCACCTGATGGGTCCTATGATTCATAAATTCAGAACACAATGGCATGAAACCTGGATCGGAAATCCTATCAAAATGAATCATCCCAGATAAAATTTTCAGGGTCCTGTCTTCTATATGTAGAGCTCTGATTTGGCATAATATTCCACATTTGAAAATCTTGCATATGAAAGCAGAGCTATAATTCAGAAAGCACAAACCCCTAGAGAGAACATTGGCCGATGATCGGATTGGATGTACTCAATTTGGCTCAACGAAACTTTCGCAGCTTAAAGCTCTAGTTAGTCACTACACTAAACACCACAGGCATAAAAAAAAATCCATGTCTATAAAACTCTCCGATGTGGCTATGCACGTCCGAGCTTAAATTGGTCATGAACTCATGATCATCTCTCAAAAATGATCAGCATTCACCGGACATACCAATTAACTACATAAACCATACGGGGGCAGATTAACTCCTGTTCCACAACAGGCTCCATCCTAAATCAGCAGCTCGCTTCAATGAACCCATTTAGCTTAAATTTAAGCGAAAGCAATCTACACTTATTAGTATTTGGGTATAACACCGAAGTATTACACCCAACTCCAGCAACAATCGATGCAATTAAGCAATTCTGATCGCCTCAAACTGAACTGTCTAAACACATATCTCACAGTATCCTTGCAGAATTTTTAAAGGCTCGCATTGCGCCTAAATTCGCACTAGATAGAACTAAACCATAGCCAGCAGCCAAGCAAATCAAACCCCGCGCATCTCGCTGAACCGAAGGCGCGCAGAAACAGATCAGATCAGATCGCGAACGAGAGGGTCGCAGCGGCATGCCGACAGGGACGTACCATGTTCTGCATGCGGTTGGCGATGTCGAGGGTGACGTCGGCGGTGGAACCCCCGGCGCCCCAGGTGATGTCGCAGAAGTTGGGGCCGTGCGCCACCATGCGGTCCATCCGCTCGAAGAGGTTCTCCACCCCCTCCTCCGTCTTGGGCGGGAAGTACTCGAAGGAGAAGGCCGTCCGGCCATTCGCCGCCGCCTCCTGGATCTTCTCGATCACCTTCATCTTCCTTCCTATAGAACCTTCCCTCCCCTCCGCAACGCCGCTGCTCTAATGGCGTCCGTCGTGGTGGGGGGCGGCGCGCGGGTGGAGCGGGTGGCGCCGAGTGGGTTTATAGGAGATCTGACTCCACCAACCACGCTTGTTCCATGGACGCGGTGCACGGAGGCGGTCCATCCGCTGGTCTATGGGACCCGGTTTCTGGCTGCAAATCGTTTGGCGTTTGTGAGACGGGTCCAGGGAGGGGATGGTGGGACGGGTGCACGGTAGGTCCCAGCCTCCCAGGCGTCGCTATCCTGCACCAACCCAAATGTGTGGGTAGGACACTGACTGCCATGTGGGGCCATGGGCACTTAAGTAGGCATCGGTGCTGTTCTTGTGCAGTTTTTTTCTATGAGACTTTTTTGGATTTGGAGTGGTAGGAAACGGCATGGTTACACCAACCCTCCCAGCTACCTTTGTTTGATTCTTGTGAGATTCTTCCACGAGTGCAGTGGACATGTGTTGATTTGGTGATTCCGTGACGTTGGCTTTCCACCATTGAATTTTGGTTGTTTTGTTACGTAAAAAGTGTTGGTATATAATGTCGAAGCATGAGAAATTATGTAAAGTATGAATATTTTTTATGCGGGTATAACCCGGAAGAAAATAATGTGGACATAGTGGACGAGATAACTACTACCAACTAACCCAATTTGAAATAAATGAAAGGGGGTACTGTCCCAAGACGCTCTTGACTCGCTCCTTTTTGTCGTCTTCTTCCAATGGGATTCAACAAAATTAGGGTAAATCGATAACTAAATGACAAATAAAACTAGTTTAGGATTCGATTCAAACAAAGATATGTGTGATATAAAACTTAAATTTGATAATTAGATATAACTTAACTGGTTCTAGTACATTGGTATTCATAGGAATAGCGCTATAAACTCGTATAATAAGCGCATGCTAGAACACATCATGTTTAGGCACAATAGGACGTGATTTGGTGGGAGGAGATACAACAATGATGAATTGTTAATGTTTGACGGCATAATCCTACACAATTGATGTCACTTACTTCTTCCTTCAAACTCTTGTTCGCCTCACCCACTTCTATTCACACAGGTCAAGTAGAGGTGTATTGAGTGAAGCGTGTCGAGGAAGGGCCACTCAAGACCTCATTGGTGATGTATGGCATGATGAACTGCAGAGACGTTCATAAGAAGTAGGCTACCAAAGTCGGATCTCTATTGCCACATCATCACAGTCATAGAAAAAAGCGTACAATTGTGATGACATATCATATTGAATAATGTAGGAATAGAAGAAAAAAAAGTGTAATAGAAGCTGTATAGTCGTTGCATGATGGAAAAATGTAGAAATTTGTCTAAAAATGTGTATGCCGTGGTTGTCACTAAAATAAATCATAAGAAGTTCCATGCAAATTAGCCCATGGGAAACTTTCCTAGATTTTCAGTTGTACAATACAAGTTACATAGAAAAAGTTCTTAAGAAATGGAATTAATCTTATGGAGTTATTTTGAAACAAAGAGGCCCGTATAGGATTATAAGAACGAGATGTGTTGATCAAAATGGCACGTATTTCAATACGATAAAATTATACGATTCAGGGTGTTGCCAACACGTGTCAAATATACTAGGCGATGATGCAATTCCTCAAACTTAGGGTGGAAAATCACTCCAATATCTAAGCTCTGGAGGATTTGAGCTCCTAGGTTGAGCCACGTGGCAGCCTCTCATTAATTCCTGCTAAACACATTGGTGTACATTAGATTGAGGTCAGAATAATAATATCCGTTGGTTCAGTTGAACACAAAATTTAGAGATGAATTTTCTAACTACCGCACACGAATCTACGAGCCGCTCTTCTTTTAGACCATCTCCAATAGCTTCCATAGTTTAGGGTTTAACTACTTTTTAGGACATATGAGGCAAAAAAATCTTACTCCAACATCTATAATTAATTGATGTAAACTTTGTCCAAATTTATTTTGTGCAGTTAAAAAAACACCTTATGCTGCAAAATACAACACTTGGGTTGTTGCTAAGTGGAAAAAGGGCAACTTGGGCACGCCAACCGTGAATTGAAAGTTTCATGCCCCCCTCCCCCCCGCCTCTTCTCTGGTGACCGCGTTGCCTCCTCTCCCATCGCTTTGGCTTCAAACTGGCCGCTCCATCAAAACTTATACTGATTTGGCCGTGAATTTACCGCCTTTGATCGAAGGCACAGTAGGGATTCGACCTTGAGGGTTGTCGTTGCTCTCCTCCCCACGCGTCCACCATCGCTTCCTGTTTGTCCATAGCTTCAGTCGGTGAGCCACCCAAGCAACCCTTCTCTCCACCCCCTCCTAACCGTGCCTCCTCCTTCCCTACAAGCACGCGCACGAGCGGTGCATGCAAACTCTGCCTCCGGATGCACCTCGACCAACCACCGCCTCGCTAAGACTCCTCTGCCTCCATGCACCAGGCGCAGGGCTCGCCTTGAATGGAGATTATGAAATTAAAAGTTGGTACGTGTGCATTATATGGTTTATACTGCTGATACCTGGCCACCTCAATAGTTGCGTGTAAAAAGATTATGAATTTGTACCTGATCTAAGGGACTAATTTTATTCAAACAAACATGTCATGTATTGATCAACCTACTCCATCCTCTTCTAGTACATATACTAAGCTCCCTAAAATTCATGCTCTCTCCTTGCTCCTGCATGTCCTCCAATGAAGCACCGACACGTACCACCACACGCTGGATCCCACTCGGCTCTCACTTTTTTAATTCACAACTCTCAAACATTAATATTTAGTTTGAGAGAATAAGCTTGCTAGAATTCATGCTCTCTCCTTGATCCCACATGTCCTCCAATGAAGCAGCGACACATTGACCCCACGGTGGACCCCACTCAACTCTCACTTTATAGTTCACAGCTTTCAAATAATAAAATTGAGTTTGAGAGAAATTCTTTGGATATATACACATGTTCTGTTGTCAAATTTTCGGTGAAAAAGTGGTATTTCCAGCTACACAAAAAGTAAAATCGTGGTTGTGAAAAAGGAAAATAGCTCCATTTCCCTCTCAAAATTTCTCTTTTTTGTGTAGCCCAAAATACAAAAAAGAAATATTACAAAACTTTTCGAGTACATACAATACAGGTAGTTGTATGCTTTATTTAATTTTTTTGAAAGCTAGACATATCAGTTCGATTTAAAGAAAAGGAGATGCGATGAATTCGGAACTACTGGCACTTTCCTGACAACTCTCCCCCTTATCCTTTCTCTGCCACCAGCGCTCACCATAGGGTCACACAGCATGTGCCACGAAACACCATTTCTCTCGCTCTGTTTCCCTCGATTGTATTCTACCGAAACAACGTTCCGCTGCAAAATTTGCCCATCTCTCCGCACACACCTATGGCTCCGTCAAGCCCCAAGGACTATAGGGCACCATCTCCCTGATGTCGCACCTCAAATCCATTGTCAACTTGTACGCCACGTGTGCTCCTCGCACGGTGCATATTTTTGTGGCCACCCAACGTCAGTGAGCTGAAGGACTTCCTACATCCCTAGCAGTAGTTGCACGTGAATACCCATGTCACCTCTCGCTTTGGTCGGCGCTGCCGCCATTGCTGTTAGTGGTGCTCGACTCGGTGGTGGTGTGGCAGTTGCGGTTGATACCATGAGCGACAAGTCGATGGTGAATGGGGTGGAGGATTTGTTAGACACCTGGTTGTTGGATGCCACCTAATTACTGATGAAAGATGATCTGGGTATTTATCCGTGAACCTTTTCTTTGTAGTATGTTTGGTTATATCTCACTTGTATTCAGAGAACGTGCCAGATTATGTAAGTAAGTGCATGTGTGTATTTGGTAGATGGTTGAATGCATATACTGAAAAGGACCTATGTGTGTCTAGGCCCAGCTGCAGTCATTAAAGTGCAGAAAAAATCATGAATATGTGTTGTTGAACGTGTGGCGAACATGACAAACTGTATATTTAGAGATGGGCATTCCTGCAATTAGATATATACTCAAAATTGTTGGTGGCATTCATTCCTTTTATTTTTGTTTATATTTTATTTTACGTAATCTGGATCCGATGCACATATAAGATGGCATGTAAAACGCTTAAGACCTCACTTTGCTCTTTCTTAGTGCAGTATTTAGTATTTATCGGAGTAATGTTTGTGTGTTTTTATATAGTATCGATTGTGCTCGATTCAATTGATTTAAGTATGCCAGAACATAATTAAACCAACTATTGCTGATTTTGTGATAATTTATGTTAGAAAAGTCTACTTGATTTCATCATAATAAAATCAATGACCTTGGCTATAAGATCTCTACGCAAATCAAATCTTGGCTAATCCATCTCTCGAGTCTGCAATGTTCATCGTATCGTACATTGTCCACAGATTGTCGAAAACTTTGTTCCTTTTTTGTTGTTGAAATCCTCATAAAACAATCTACACAATTTAACTTTCATGACATTTCATAATTGCAGTCGTATCCTGATTGTCCACCTGAGTATCAGCAGAGTTTAAGCCTTTTTACGTGGGTCATATTCTCTCTGATGAGTGGTGTACTCCTAACCTTGCTACAACTGATATAATTATGTTCCTGTAACACCCCGGCCCACCCCCGGGTCGGGCCTGTCACCCCTGGCAGCTCTCTATAATTTTTAGATTGACCCCACAGATCAACACCGGTCTTTTCTGCGCACTTTGTCCTCACTCGTGCGCACCCGGGACGGTCACCCATCCTTGGAGTGCTCCGAGCCAAGCACGCTTAACCTCGGAGTTCCTTCCAGATGAGCTTCCGGAAAAGAAGTTGCAACTTGTTGATATGAGTATTCTATCAATCCTATTAAGTCCTGAGCCAGGATCTCACATCCTTCCCCCCTTAGAAGACCGACGCCCTCGTCGGTCAGCCCTCAGTCCAAGAACTTCCCCTCTTGGCACCCGTCCATGCGTCCAGTGCCGGCACATGTCCACATGTCCGCCCACTAACCCGCACACGTCCGATTTGCCGCGAGGGTCGGCTCACCCCGGCCCACCCCCGGGCCGGGCCTGTCACCCCTGTCAGCTCTCTAGAATCTTTAGACTGGCCCACAGATCAACATCCGTCTTTTCTGCGCACTTTGTCTTCATTCGTGCGCACCCGGAAACGAGTTCCCGGTCGGTCACCCATCCTTGGAGTGCTCCGAGCCAAGCACGCTTAACTTCGGAGTTCCTTCCCCATGAGCTTCCAGAAAAGAAGTTGCAACTTGTTGATATGAGTATTCTATCGATCCTATTAAGCCCTGAGCCAGGATCTCACAGTTCCCTTCTCTACTTCTCTACGTTTATGTGAGAATGTCTGACTGAGTCAGTGATACTATTTTCTCCATTATTACTACTGTTTCTTATATGTGTTTCGCTATAAAAATGATTTGTTCATCTATCGTCTGTTGTACTCTACCGGACGCGGCAACGCGCGTCTTTTCCTTCTAGTCATATTGCAAAGTTGCTGCAACGTAGGAGAGTATCCTGAATACCATGGTTTTCCTGAAGAACATTCAGAGGTAAAATCCTAAGAATGAGTGGTGACGCTGAAGATATTCGTTGAAATAGGTTCCAGGTACTAGAAACAAAAGCTCAGCGAATTGAAACATTCGCAGCTAGGCTGAGATGCTAGCTAGTTTAACTCATTTTCTTTGCTACAAATCTTGAGACTAGGAGTTCACATCCTATTACCAGTGGCTTCTCTCACAAAGCCCCTGCGTTCATCACCAGGGCCACGAGTCAGTCGGAACCCTCGTTCTCGGCGACAAATAAATACATACCTTTTTAAGCGAGGATAACTATCCATCTCATAAAATCAAAAAAAAAAACTATCCATCTCATTGACCGCCCCATTAATAGTTGCCTGTTTATCAAACAGATAACCATCTCGCTAATTATAATTCTTAACTGGTCACCAAATAATTTCAGACGCGCTCACTATAAGTTTGCCCCGGCCCGTACAACTTTGCAAAGAGGCAGATAACACACCAAGGTATCCATGGCCACCGTGCAGATTTGCAAGAGCGCTGCGGCGACACTCCTCTTTCTTCTGCCTCTAATGCTCTCTGTCACCGTGTCGTTTGCACGCACGCTTGGCGATCCAATGTCGCTCAGTCCTTCTCCTCACATGCATGGTGATCCATTGTCAGTCTTACCCTTCCCGGGCGACCCGATGCCAATCATCATCCCCTCTCCACCACACCGCAGGCCCGGCAACCCGACGCCAATCGTCCCCTTTTCGCCATACCAAAGGCCGGGTGACCCGATGCCGATAGTCCCTTCTCCGCCACACCGAAGGCCTCCACCACACCGCATGCCCGGCGACCCTATGCCGATCATCATCCACTCTCCGCCACCACCCGGCATGCCTATCGACCCTATGCCGATCATCCCCTCTCCGCCACACCGAAGGCCGGGTGACCCAATGCCGGTAGTCCCTTCTCCGCCACACCAAAGGCCTCCACCGCACCGCATGCCCGGCGACCCCATGCCGATCATCATCCACTCTCCACCACCACCCGACATGCCTATCGACCCTATGCCGATCATCCCCTCTCCTCCACCACCCGGCATGCCCGGCGACCCGATGCCGGTCATCCCGTCCCCGCCGCCCCCATTTGTGGAGGAGGCGAAGGAAGGCGCCATGGTGGATCCAAAGCCGGTTCCTACTGGACCTAACCCCGCACATAACTATCCCGCCCCAGCGCCACAACCCCATACCCCGCCATCACGCAGCATGCCCATCGACCCGATGCCAGTCATCCATTCCCCGCCACCCGCGGCGACGGAGGAGCCAAGGGAAGGCGCCATGGTTGTACCAAGGCCGGTTCCTTCCGGGCCGAACCCCATACACCATGGTGTTCCAACCCCAGCGCCGCATCCCCACCATCACCGACGTCACTCCCCGCCACCAGTGCCTTCTCAGGCGTGACGGTTACTTGCGCGGAGAGAACATGCACCCTCTTAAATTTAGTTACAACATAAGAAGAAAGTAGCGGAGAATAGATGGACTATTACACCGTATTTACTAGTAGTATGTAACATTGTGTTATGTGTAATCATCATTGTATTGGGACTCCATTTCTCTATGGCTGGATAATAAAGTAATAACAGATGAAATGTTTTCTTACTATGGTACATTGCCTTGACATGAAAGTATGAAACGTTGGTAAGTGTAGGCCCATCGCTTCAGGCCCAACACGCCGAAACCCAATCGGCACCACAATCCAAACGTTATCCTCTTCAAAGCCGAGCGGCATCGTCGTGCATCGCCACCCTCTCCGACCAGACCCACCACACTCCTCCTCCGCTCGCTCCCTCTCCTTCCCCAATGGAGGCCTTCGCCTCCGCCTCGACCTGGCGCATGGACTCCCTCCGCGCGGCCCTCCCCTCCCCGTTGGCGGCCCTCGGCGGCGCTCCCCGCCCCCGCAAGCAGGCGGCCGGCCGGCTGGGCGCCTCCGCCGCCCCGTTGCTCCGGAGCTCCTTCGTCTCGACGTCCTCCGCTTCGTCCTGCGTGTCTCCCGCCCCGGTGACCGCCGCGGTCTCGGCGTCTCTCGCCTTCTCGTACACCTCCTCTTTCTCCGGTGAGGTATCTTTCCTCCTTTGCAGTGTCATGTCTCACCAATGCTAATTTCTCACCAGCGACCAATCCAGCAAACCATTTTTTCAGCCCTAACGACGCACTGCATATATACATTTCCGTGTCCACCTAGGATTACACGAATCCTATTGTACCAATTATTTTGCTCATGGCCTTTCAGACGGTCTCCTGCTGTTCTAAAAATATAGTGGCTTTACAATTGGTTTCATTGTTCAAGCATGCTCAACTCGTTAAATCATCGACAATGTACAAAACGATCGATAATTTCTCAGTTTTTTTAAGAGAATTTATCCTATTACTGATTTCATCACTCGTGCCTTGTATTGAGCATATGTTGGCCGTTACCAATAGGAGGTTAGCAAACCGTTCGGATGGAGAATCGGTCACATATTTTTGGAAAAAATACAAGCCATTTCTGTCGTTAACAGATCCATCTACATTTGCACCAATTGATGTGAAAGCAAAACATTTCGTCATAACTTTGCTGCTTTCACTTTTTTTTTTTTTTTGAAACGAGGCAAAAGCTTTGCCTTTTATATTGATATAGGAGAAGCAAACATGACACGGCCGAGGCCAAAAAGAAAAAAGTCATACAAGAAAAAAGTCATACAATAGCTTTCACTTTCTTGTTCTGTCTAATCTGATGATGATGATGCTTGACATCACTGTGGTAGTTCAAATTGTTTAGCATCTTGCTTTGGAGAGTTTATCTATGTAAGATGTAAGGCTGATGTTCCCTGGATGTTGTCCCTAACTGACTCCAATTTCTTAGATGAAATTGGGGGCCGTGTGGCCCCTTTTAAACAAAAAGATGTCAGATCAGCCAAAAAATCCTGAGCCAGCCACATTAAAGATATAAAGTTGGAATGACTTATTAATTCTATGCATTCAGCAATAAACTCATTCATGGATAAACTCTCATCACATGCACAATATTGTTTCCTTGGTTCATTCTGATCTACCACATCATGCAAATCTCAAACAGTGCAACAGTGTCCTGGAGAATTGAAGAACTCGTTTGTTACATGCTAAATATGTCAGATCAGCCTAATAATCTTGAGCCAGCCAAAACCTAAAGATAAGACTAGGATGGATTTTTGAGAAAATTCTATACATTTCACAAATAAACTCATTTATTGACTTTGTCAAAAATATGCAGTGGAATCAAGCTTCGAGCACCGATTGTTTGGCATTGATGTCCGTGGAAGGATATTGGCAATGAGGCACGGGAAACGCATTCCTAGACTTGGCAGACCTGCAGATCAGCGGAAAGCACTTCTGCGCGGGCTGACCACACAGCTGCTGAAGCATGGGAGGATAAAGACTACCAAGCCAAGGGCAAAAGCAATGAGGAAGTGGGTTGATAAGATGATCACGATGGCTAAGGATGGATCTCTTCACAAGAGGAGGCAGGCCCTGGGATATATTTATGAGAAGAATATAGTCCATGCACTGTTTGCTGAGGTTCCAGACAGGTATGGAGAAAGAAACGGGGGCTACACAAGGATCATCCCAACATTTCCAAGGCGGGGAGACAATGCACCTATGGCGTACATCGAGCTTGTCTAGGTGAAGTGTTTTTTATATAATATCTCTTGCCCGTTAAAATATCTTTTTTTTGTTCAAATATATTGTTGCGATATATTGACTTGTACTATTGGCATTAGAGTACAAGTTAATTTGCCTACGTTCAGTTAAGCACAGAAGTTCAGAGCATCACTTATGTTTGATGGACGATAAGAGGACACAAAGACATACTTGCAGAATTACAACCACTAAAAGTCCCAAGGCTAAAATGGCCTGTTTGATTTATATCTTTTAGTTTGGTACTAACGACTTCCTTCCTTCTAATGTCTGTCTTGTTATCTGCAGAAAATCATCCATTGTTTGCGCTCCATCCGTTTGTGGTTGCTGAAGCCGGGTGTGGTTCTGCAGATTGCCTTTCAATATCTATTTAACTTATGTTATTTCTGTAACAACCAAGTGTAGATCACGTGTAAACTTTTGGACGGCTAAATTTTTCATCCTATGGTTGCAAGAGCGGTGTGCTATACTAGTATTGTTTTGGAGTGTCATCCTGGTTAATGCAATCTGGTTTGGTTTCTTTCAAGTTTCTACTTTCTAGCTATTCATTCTGGGAGCTGTTGCTGACATTGTTGGCACGCGTCTCCGATATTTCCTGCCAGTTTGCCATGTTACCGGGCAGTTTTGTGTACCCAAGTGCAGGTCTGCTTGTAGCTGAGCATGTGTGAGGAAAGTTCCTAAAATAGATCGATATGTATGATGCCTCTGATGAGATGTGTACCGGCTAAGCGTTTCCTCTGTTTGGCCGTGTCGATGTTAGCAGGGTAATTTTGCTTTTATATAACGTATTACCACTACATTAAAAGCAAAGTCAGGATGGCCGAGTGGTCTAAGGCGCCAGATTCAAGTTCTGGTCCTCTAACGAGGCGTGGGTTCGAACCCCACTTCTGACACATTTTTTTGTCGCCCTGGTTTTTTGTTTTGTTTTGTTTTTGAACAAGGCCATGGTTTTTTTTTTTCTGGAATTACCTATGTTACGGACTTCGAGTCAAATACGACCCTCTTCTTCGCAACATTTCCGATCCATTTAATTTCTTGTCCTACTAAGTACGAACCTACCTGCGGTTTCACTCAAGAATACATCTCTTTTTATAGCCGTAAATTGTTGTGGTAGGCAGCCATGCGTGTGTGTGGATCGAATTGGATGCTCTGCGTAACGGCCCGGCAGCTGAGTCAGAGAAGGTACGTAAGTACCGGGGTAGATATGTTTGTCATGTCGTTCTTGGAGCGTTATAATTCAGGCAGATGCATGGCAACACAGGGCAGCAATTAGTCTGTCTGGCAGGCGCACGATCGACAGACAGACCATGCACTGACCCTCACCTACAGTAGTAGTGAGACAGCCGCGGTAGGTGGTGGAATCGTACGTGCGCGCATGGTGCACGTGTGCGCGTGCGTGCATATACTATAAGTACAACACAAAAATATACTGTAGCATGGTATACATAAGCAAAAGTCTGTTTTAAATCTTAAATAAATTGGTAGATGTTAGCTAAATCGAACCCCCACATTTGAATGCCGGAAGTTGACATCTAAACTTCTGATTAATCCCAATCTATTATGAACCCTAGACCTGGTCTGTTTGGCACACTGGGAGAATGATGGAACTGAGCCACCCACCGAGATAACAAGTACTCTCACTCATGATGCAGACCCGGGTATCATATACGTTTCTTTCCCAAGCCCTCTCCTTTTAACCGCCATGAGACTCTACCGTGTACGAATAAGATGACCCGCCCTCCACCATTGGCACCGCCGCCACAACTAAGGCATTAGTCGCTTCCCCTGACATCCGACACTCCCTTCCTCGCCTCCAATTGGATGTGTCCTCCTTGCCATCACCGCATCCCATGTGCCCACTGTAGAAGATACACCATCACCGCATCCCATTCGTCTTTGTGAAGCATGAACTTGTTTGCTTCACAAAGACGCGTAGCTACTAGCTCCCAGGCCTTGTGCACGCGGACTCATGTCGTTACTGGACAAGTTAGGCGCAGCCGCCGTGGCCTGGGTATCAAAGGGAACCGGTGCCCTATGCATTTCAACCGTGCAACGTTGGTCGCAAGCTGTTCACCTTGTGCATGAAGGTTGCCGTCTCCGGCGTCTCTAGCAAGCACAGTCGCAGCCCTTGGCCAGCAGTCTCTGCTCACGGCGTCCTCGAGGCCCTCAACTCCACCATTGCTTCATGCCGCCGGGAGACCACCCCACGAGCAGGGGCCAAGCTAGAACTTCTGACATGTAAAACAGGTCTAGTGTTTGGGATAGACCGGGATTAAGAAGTTCAGGGTGACAACTTTCAAGATTAAAGTTTAGGGTTCGATTTAACCAATTTCTATAAGTTCAAGATTTAAAATAGACTTTTGCCGAGAGAACCATATTATACTTGGTCGATGCCGGAGGCAGCATGTGTCGTAGGCTGACAAGCTAGGTCCTAACAGCGAGGCTTAACTGAGGGTTTGACATGAATGTATGATATGGATGCACGATCATTTTAGCTTAGCGCCCCTCAACAAGAGTAAGGCTAAGGAAAGTTGGATAGGGATTTTCCACTAGTAGGTTGCCCCCCCCCCCCCCCCCCCCCCCCCCCCGAATATCTTTACCGTCAATTTTCTATTGGAGATTCGTGCGGGTCAACTGGTCGAATTTTTGGCCTTTTTGTGTTTTAACCCCTGTAGAAATAACAATTCAACCCACAGTCCCATGGCCACTATATATAGGCGGAGAACCCTAACCGTATCCCGAACCCACCCGCCCCACCTCGTCTCCCGCCGTCGCCGCCAACCTCGCCTCCCACCGCCCACCTCGCCTGCCGCCGAATCCGTTGCTCCGGCCAGCGGATCCCATGCTCTCCGGCCGCCCCCCTGCCGCCCACCTAGCCACGGCATACCGTGTCGCTGTGCTCCGGCCGCCGGATCCGACCTCTCCGGTCGCCACATATATGAAAAAATATATATATTCTCGGTACAGATTTCGATTTTCTTGGATTTGGATCTGGCGCCACAGATACAAAAAAAAATTCTTCATTCTTATATTTATTTTTGTATGCTTTATATATTGTTGCAGTGCAGATTCATTTTTGTTTCTTATATCTTCGTTGGTGTACCTTTGTAAATTTCTGTTTCTTATGAAGTCTGAATATTCAATATGCATTGTATGGATTCAGTCTGAAACAACAATAAAATCGTTCTATTTTTCTCCTTTTTTCTGGGATTATTGGATGTAATTTCAATGAAAAAACTTGTACAAGTTTATCTAATTATTGGATTTAGTCTGAAACAGCAAGAATCTGTGATACTGATTGTGTATCAAATTATTGCATTGTAAGTATAGACACCATTGATACTGATTGTGTATCAAAAAGGATGAAGCTCTCTGTTTTATACTGTGAATCATCAACGAATGTTCATTGAACTTCTGTGACTCGTGTTTGAGCTCGTGTTGAATATATTAATTGCTGTATGAAAAATCTTACAGAATTATCTATAAGAAAAAATGATGAACCATGTATCAATGTTGATCTTGAAATTTTCAAATAAAAGTGTAAATTTCTTGATATTTATGTTGGTGCACTCATATGAATCACTGCCACCAGGAGAACTTTTCTTGATATTTATATAAAATATGTGCAGGGAAAATATATTTATATGTGTTGAATCTATATTTTCCTTTGTGAATCAATTGTGGATCAGTGCCACCAGGAGAATTTTCTTAGTACATTACAATTTCTCTTGATACCTACAAATAAATTCTGGAATAATCATTTCGTTAAATTAATCTTTAGGTAATATATGTATCAGACGTGGGATAAAACCGAAGCGAAACATGTAAAGAATCATATAATGTGAGGGGTCGTTGTGGAAGATGTGATGGACTTGAGAAATAAGAAAGGACAGAGGTGGAAGGGAATTTCTGCAAAATTTCAGCACGAATCTCCAACTTTTGAACGTTAGAGATAGTGCCGGGGGGCCAACATACGTTTGGAACTGCATTTTTCAAGAAAGTTGGTGAACTGAAGCAGATGGAGAACGACCGTACCTTGATCTGTATATCTATGCTCGCTCGGCTTCCAAATTTGACCCAAAAAATTGTAAGTTGTAGCTAAAGAAATTTTACAAATAATATATTTTTTATCAAGATTAGAGATTTTTACTTTTTACAGTTTATCAATATGGTTATGCTTTGGATTTGGCTGTGGTACTATCTGCTCCTTGATGCGACATCTCTAATGTTCTTCAAACTGTGTAGTTGCTGGCCCACTAATAGACTGCATATTGCGCAAATAATACATGTTATATTTTTTACTAATTGATTCATGTAACGGCTATCTGTGATCTTTGAGATGTACGTAACTGAATAATAAATTTTGTAACAAATGTGGTTAAGTAATAAAGCTTACAAAATGGAGTTGGTGATCAGTTGAAGGGGACAAAGAACAAACATTGGATTACTTATACGTGAGTCCTCGACACATCAACTAAATTTGAATTGAGTTTGATTCCAAGCACTCAAAACATGGGAGAAATTTCTATTGGAAGGATGTTGTGTTTGGTGTACGGAACAGTTGTGAACGTACGTACAAGCAATACGAAATAAAGTTTAAATGAGCATATGAAATTAATTGTATACATCTTGTTGTTACAAAACATTTTAACACTTTAATTAGCGGTCCACAATTAACAAACCAACTAATAATCATAGACGAGATTGATGCACAACATGGCTGAGCAGTTGAGGTCCTAAACCGCACAATGAGGCTATATTCATGGTAGCCGGTGTCGAAGCTGAGTCAGTAGATGGGTGACAATAGAGGATGGAATCGACGATCTCTGGCCGGAGTTCTATTCATAGCGTCCTGACCTCTCATAAGGGAAACATTGTTTTGCCGAGACATCAATCCATGGACAGACATATTCTTCAAAGGGATGGGATCCATAAGGTGGTCCATCAGTTCATCAAACCCGTATATGTGCAAGTTAATCGGTTTTATGCATCTTCACACCCAAAAAATGGAGAATTGAATGTAAATTACACACGATCGTTTCCATGTTTCTATGCATTTTTTTTTTTACTAAACTTTTATACTTTTAAATCGTTTACTTCTATTGTACTACAATCTAAATATGTATATTGTAATAGTAGCACAAAATAAGAACATAATTGGCAAATATATTAGTTATGTTCTCTATGTTATATAGTTCTAATGTCAACCACTAAACAGACAAGAGCAGCGGTTATAAATATTGCTTTGTAAATCATCATTTTTCCCTTTTGCAGACACTTTCCCTTAAAAAAACTTCAATTAAATCACATTAAATGTGAAAATAGGCCTTATGGAGATTTATTTGTGACACTTCGAGGAATTATAGTATATATATGTGTGTCCACATATACTTTTTATCCTTTAATATCTAGGTAGAGATTTACAAAATGCACCATCTAACAAATATCATAATAGAGTTTGTAGTGTCAGAAAACAAAAAATGATTTTTTTTGTACTCCTTTGTAATTTATGTTGAAATTGTTGACGATTTTCATTCCAAATCGATCTGCAATTAAAGTGTTATTTTAACCATTTTTTGTAGCATTACTTTTGCTTAGTGTAGCAAAGATTTGTCGCAATAATATTTTTGGTAAATCACCAGAGTGGTATAGTTGCTGCAAATATCGGAAAAGCAAAGCTCAAAAAGATATACTCTTTTGTTATCTGATAACGTCGGTACCGCGGGTTAATTTCACAAAAGGTGGTGGTGTTGGTGTGTGTGTGTGTGTGTGTGGGGGGGGGGGGGGGGGGGGGCTAAAATATAAAAGCTTGATGCGGTTCATTCCGAGCATAGGATGGCCGGTTGGGAGGACGACTGATGTTAGGATCATATCGGACTATCGGCGCCTACTGTCTGCCTAAAATGACCAACCCCATAATCACATGTGACACACCCGACATGTTATGCGTCTGGGAGCGATTTGGAGATTTTTCGCCGTGAGACAATTTTAACATGGAGCCATGGAGGTCACATATGTGAACAAAACACTCGATGACATGGATGCACATACCCAACCCCCGTGGGAGTAAACCTTGGAGACAAAGACTCTATTCGACATTGTGGTGGAATTGTGCCAATCGCACAGTTGCATGTCTCGCTATTTTCTAATAACCTACATCGTCAGGATCTCCTCTTGATTGATAAAGAAAATACACTTACGTGAAAAACTAGCACGGAAATCTCACAATCACGGTAGATTGCAAAACATAAAATCCTAGTGGAAACCGAGTAAAACCTTGATGACAATGTGAGAAACAAGTAGCTAACAAGGATTTTGATTGTTTGAACCACGCAACAAAACAATGACATAGGAAGAAAAATAACTTCGCTCAAGCACCGATCACCATCACCATCAAGATGTCGCAACAGCCCGCGAGCCGGCCTTCACCACCAAGTACAAGCACCGCCCAAAGAAGGACGTGAGCTGAGTTCTTCGACAACGTCTCCAACGGAGGAAATGACATATGAGGACGGCGTCGTCACCGACACCGCCCCCTGGGACAAGGCTCTGGTTAGTCCGATGAACGTTTGTTTATTTTATCCTACTAGAGACCAACGAAGCATTTTCTTTCTATAACCCGATTACATTGGTACATATGAACCTATTTTCTTGAACGCAGGAAAATTCGTACTTTATGTTCTAAAAAAACCATGAAAAAGTTACACATACATATGGGTACCAGATAAAAACTCACCCATGTAAAAGTTTAATGGAACATTTCAAAAAAAAAGTTTAATGGAAAGTCAGACCCATTTGTGATATGTACATGTTCTGTTTTCTAATTTTTACACAGACCGCAAGTGATCATAGTATCCTTGTACAGAAATTGTCTGAGTCCACTGCATCCGTACTACTGCAACTTGAGTATATGAACACGGTCTGCCGGGCTGCCCCCACGAGGAGCATGCATCACGTAGTGGTGCGTGCGCCCCAAATGCAAACGCCGCGCCCGTTCCTGCCAGCGCCAACGTGCGCTGCCTCCCGATGGCAATAACATCCGTCTCCAACCACGCAAGGATCCTATGCTGCTCGTGTCTACGCAGTGCGGATCAAATCTCTGCTAGTACAGCAGCAGTGCTGGATACACTCTCTTGCATGATGATGATGCAGCCCACGTCCTTGTGTTTTAGTTGGATCCAATGCTGGCTTTTGGTGGAAAGATGTAATTAAGCTGCATTTTTATTTCAGAATTTTAGGACCCACTTAGACATAAAAAAAATTTAGTCGATCTAGAGTTCTAGACACAATTGTTGAAATAGAATTGCCTAGCCTCTTCCATCAGAACGGCTTTTTGATTGAACTGAATAGCCAACACAAAATCGGTCTTTTGGTTGAACTGGGTAGAACATGTAATTCTACAATAAGACAAATCTTAGTTGATCAAAACATAGACGTACCCTAAAAACATTTGGTTTAAGCATAGAAATAATCGCCTTCAACCGAGCTCACTCCCAGTCTCTGCATCGACTAATGCTAAATGGTAAGTAGGGTTATATTAATCCTATGTCTGGGCTCCATGGTGCCCTTTTTTTTTTGAAAAAATTGATATCGATATTTTAAAGCTTAAAAAAAACTGAGTTGTGGACTATGATGCATTCTACCAACTTGTAAACTCTCAGCTCATAATAGCTCATATTCTAGTAGGCTACAAAAAAGATAAAAGTGACAGATTTTGGCGTTTTCAAATTTGCACTGCTCATTACTTCAGATATCAGATTTTGTTATTTTTTCGCGGCCGAAAAATTAAGATATTTCAATTTAAGGTTTTGCACGTTGATAGAATACAACAGTGTCGACACCTAGGATTTTTTCATTTAAAAAAAACTTTGAGATGTTCTTTTTTCTTAAAAAAAGAGCCCCGCTAGAGATCGGGAGCCATATGTCGTCCGTACTCTTGGTTCGGCTCGGTTCCTTGTCGAATAGATCATTGCCGGATGCTCCCTCCACTGGTGATGCATGAGGCTGCAGGGAGCATGCATGTGCAGACTGATATATGAGCCAGGAAGCGAGGACTGAAAAGGGCCAACACAAAAAGTTGATGGTAGGATCGCAGCATCCTTCCTGCCTACCTGGTTTCTTCGGGCATACAATGCCTCTTGTTTTACCCCGATCGGCAACTTTTACCCGACTTACCAGACACACTGCATGTTCACCTGTTTACCAAATCGAGCTCGTGGACAGAACAACACACAAAACAAGTGAAAAAATATGGGAGAAATGGAGTTTTGATAACCAGATCACACTCACATCATCTCCTGGAAAAGGTAACTTATCACAGTAGTTCATTGCTGGTGCTCTTTTTTAAATTGCTATTTCGTTTTCTCTCTGGCTAGCTAGTGTGGTCCACGTTGGCTTATGTACTGCAATTTTGTCAAGGGAAAAAATTAAGTATTGGTTAATGTGTCTTTAAGCATCGTTGGTTTGGTTCATTCATCATTGGCTAGTGAAACTCATGAATTTAGTTATCTGCCCTGAATGTACATAACCTGAATTTGCTAGGCTGTTTTAGATGGTTAATATGGATTTATTGTTGGTGCATATTTTTCCTGAGCCAGCCTTTGCCACTAACGTGCTGTAAGAAATGTCGTTGCTACCTGCTAAAGATAATTTCCAGTTCATGCTGGTTTGACTTCTACTCCATTATGTTACGGTAATAATGGTACAACTTTAATTTTCCATTGTAATTCTAAATTATGATGATAACAAAACTTCAGCATGGAGTAGCAAAGTTATGACACCACGTTATTGGACTGTAGATAAGCCCGGCTGAGGATGAAGACGACACCTTGTCTAATCCAACCATCGTTCCATTTGTCCCCCAAATTTCTTTTCATTTCTCTTTTCTTTTGCCTTTGGTCTGCGCGGCGCCATCTATCATCGTCGCCGTCGATCCATAGATGCAAACAGTATCCGCCGCACGATGCCCCGCCCAATAGTAATACAATTATAATTCTAACACGCCGTCTCTATGCTATCGATAAGGCCGAACTTCCTCTTGTGCAAACTGACAGCGACAACCATGTTTTCTGCTCACTAGCTTAGCTACCGACGACACATCTGGTATGGGAAACAAACAACAGCACACAGCAATACTACTGATGATCGATGGAGCACCTCAGTACGTGGGCCTCTCGTACACACGCTTTAATTTGGTTACGGACTAAAACAGTGGTTAGAAAGCGTTCCTGTCGCTTGCTTGGGACAAATATGTTACTTATTTCGTATATATATCTATGAGGCTATTTATGATATTACATGTATATGTTTATATCTGTACATTTATATTTTGGATACGGTCTTGGTCACTAGGGTCCATGCCACTAAATGCTTGACAACAGCCAAATTTGGAGCATAATCAAGAGGCTCTCCTTTATATTGGCTGGAGAGTTATATCAGTAGGGAGAAAATATAGAAAAGGCTGGAATTGGAATTGACTCTAGTGACAAAATAGACAGTTTGGTAAGAGTGGGCAGCATTTTTCTAGCTTGCCCAAAATTGCCAGGTGTATCACACTCACACTTAAGATGGGCCCACTAACATGTGTCTCATGCTTAGCTGCTAGTAACTATTTACACTTGTCCATTTTTAGCACATTAAAAGGTAAGGTTTTCAGCTATATTGAAAGGTCCATATCTTTACTATAGGTTATGGAGATTTTAACATTATACTTAAAATAGTGCATTAATAGAAAACAATAGAATCATCATGGTACAGTTCATGAAGGGTCTTGATCCATCGTCAGATTTATCGATTGTGAAATGTTTTTTTTGTATCATTCAAGTGTGCAAAATCGGCATTATAAGGAAAGTAACTACTCACTGCACGACATTGGTATGGAAATGGAAATGTAAGTTCGGTTGATGAATGTTAACCTTGAGTTTAACATAACTTGTTCTAGACATTTAAATGAAAAAATATATTGTGTTTATGAAATATAATGTGACAATGAATTTGTGCCCGCTAATTCTCAAAACAAAACGAAATACATCACTTTCCCGTCACATCGAATTATGTATTCTTCATTGACTGATTCACCTATACTTATACGTCGAATATGTTGAATAACGCCATATTTCCGTGCGTCGCTCTCCCACACAAACTCCTAGATTGTACGCATCAAAACAAAAATCTTCCTATATAGTGAAAGATGCCAACAATATTATGAGAAAAACCTATTACTTATAAATCACAAAACCGCGGTCTTAGCAGCTAAATAACTACACAATTTCCTTACTAAAAATTTGTCATAGATTAAGAACAAGCCTCCCACAATTTTAAGTGGATATTTCAACTTTTCCATCCTCGTAATCAATCTGTTGAGGTGTCGAAAACATATTACGATACACGTGGCGATGTCTACACCGTGCAAACCTCTCGTCGAGAAAACCATTGTGCATAAACCACGAAAAAACAAGGTGTTGTCATGCATTGTCCAGACACAGACATGATGTGACCCACAAAAAAAAATCGAAAACCTCTCCCTCTCATATTTTCTTCCTTTTATTATTATTATTTGTCAGAAATTATGGCTTTTTGATAAAGCCTTTCCAAGGGGGGTGCCGTGCTGGCGTGTTGCAACCTAGCAAGTAGCAAAGGCCAACTCTAGAGAGAGAAAAGGGTTCCAGCCGCTCCCCCCTTTCTCTCCCCTACGCTGGCTGCTGCCGCTGCAGGCTGCACCCTAAAGCAGCGAACCTTTCCACCTCTCCTCTTCCTGCCACCCCCACACCGCCTCCTCGCCGCAGCCTCGGTTGCGGCGCCCTGTCTGTCGCCCTCCATCGCTCTCTCTCGCCGGCGAGAGAGCCGCCACCATGTCCGGGCTGTACAGCCAGCAGGGGTTCTCCCCTGCGAGGAATATGTCCCCTCAGATTAGAAGCAACCCGGATGTTGACAGGTAGAACGGCGGCGCATGGATTCTTGTAGTTTCTTTGGCTGTTTCATGGCCGATTTCTCATGCCAAGATTGATTCTTTTCTCTGTTCGGTTTGCTTGATGAACGATGATGATGATGTGATTGTTGTGTAATTAATGGTTTTGTGCAGTCAGTACCTGGCCGAGCTGCTCGCCGAGCACCAGAAGCTGGGGCCGTTCACGCAGGTCCTGCCCATCTGCAGCAAGCTGCTGGGCCAAGGTGAGATCTTCTGATCTCCCCCTTGTTGTTTTCTTTTGCAGGATGATGTGATTTCCTTGTGGTTATGGGAGAGGTGTTCCTTGGCAACCATGAATAGGGAAGCACATGGCTGCAGTGCTCGCATAGTGCCCGTCTTGGATGGCATTGGCTGTAGGCCTGTAGCTGCCTGGTTGTATTGTCTCTGGTTCATCTGCTGCTTGGATGATGCTCTGTTTTATATTTGTGTTACGGCGTTTTCGTTCATTCGGCGAGATTAGGTGGTTCCGGTTATACGCGACAATGTTGTCACTTGGTGGTCTTGATGGTCAAACCGGATGTAACAGTCTGTGTTTGCGGTGGTGTAGACCAATCTTCTTGACTGACATATTGTGGTGGATTGATGTTCGATGCTTGTCTGATATCTTAGCAAAAATCTCGTCATTCTCTTGGCGAGAGCCACATGTCTGGTTTAGAGTTAGTCTTAACTGTGCTATGTAAAAGCAGTTATAAAGCTCGTGAGCTGTATATAAATTGGACAGTGGTAAATGCTATCTATGGACGTCGATATATGTTTTAGTCGATGTCAACCATATCAATGACATAATTTTCAAGAGGGTGTTGAGATATCGTGCAGCCTTGCTTATTTCCATCCTTGATTTTTTTTTGATCTTTGCAAACTGACTGATTATAGAAATACTTCGCTTGATACTATGCACTACGCAGCCCTCTTTTTATAAGACATGCTTAGACCATCTCACTCTGTTATTCGCGCCCAGTACACACGCGTAGACCAGGATATATAGGATTGTCTTTATCTCACATATTAGCCTGAGGGATTCACTATCTTCAAATGGAATCATCAAGTATTATTTACTAAAAATGCTGGTGTTAGATCAAAAATTACGTAGATTGCATCACATTCTAATGTCTTTTGGTTAGACCAGCCTATAGATAGAACTCCATGCTGAGCATCTATCTGTTGTAGGTATATTGGATGATTATATTTGATAAATGTTTAATGTTCTTTAAATGATCGAGGAAAGTAATGATTTGTGTTATGGACCTATTGTGAATGATCATACGATCTATGTTGGATCTGGTTCCTATGTGCACTTGCCTTTTGATATCTGCCTTTCGCCAGTCAGTGTTTATATGGTGCATGATTGTATCACGTCTTAATTGTGAAAAACAGTCTATTAATGATGCACAGGATTTTAATTATACTAAACAATTTATCTATTTCTTTTGATCTAAGTTCTCACCTGACTTTCACGCCCCACAGAAATTATGCGGGTATCAAACTCTGCCCAACACCCTGGATTCAGTGATTTTGACAGACATCGATTCAGAAGTCCTAGTCCAATGTCTTCACCAAATCCAAGATCCAATCTCTCTGGCAACGGGTTCAGTCCCTGGAATGGACTACACCAAGAGGTGCACATATAACATGTATTTATCTATTTAGGAAGATACAACAAATCCATGCAATTCTTTTTTTTTTTGCGAAAAGTAGACCCTCTTTCACTCTGGGAGTTCTAGTCATTGTTACCTGTACAGTGATAATGAACTTATAGATGTGCAATATCCCTTTGGTGAGAAATATTGTCTGTTATCTATGTTGTGCCATGCTTCTAAATGTTTTTATTTCGTGAAACAATACTTATAAATCATTTGTGCTTGCCATTTCGAATTATTCAACAGAGATTAGGTTTTCCTCAAGGAAACAGTATGGATTGGCAAGGAGCGCCACCAAGCCCTAGCTCTCATGTCGTAAAGAAGATTCTACGCTTGGAGGTCCCAGTTGATTCTTTTCCGAGTGTATGCTGCCTCTAACTTGTGCAGTTTTAATTTTACACATGATATTGCTTGATCCATTTCAATCTCTTTACTGATATAATTACTTTCACCACAGTTCAATTTTGTGGGCCGCATTCTAGGACCTAGAGGCAATTCTCTAAAGCGGGTTGAAGCGTCTACTGGTTGTCGTGTTTTCATCAGAGGAAAGGGTTCCATCAAGGATCCAGGGAAGGTAACAAAAGTTTGCAATGTTTGATTGGCACCCACGTGTTAATTACTAGTGTTTCTATTCGGTCATTATGCCAACATGTAGTATAGCAATCAATTTTGGTTTAGCATTTTACATTCTGTGAAATCTGTAAATTGGGCTGCATAGTAAGTTGAGTAGGTGTACTGGAATTATCTTCCAGTGCTAGGGATATCATCCATCACCGTGCTTGGCATTTCACGGCCTGGTCATATCTGTAACATTGGATTGCGTTTCTAACTTTATCCTTAACTCCGTACCCCCTTTTTAAACCCGTAATGGTAATTCCAGGATATGAGTTTTCTATATAGCAACTATAATTTTACACTGACGTGCGGTATATTTCTGTTCTGTCCACTTTACCAGTCAACTTTCCTTTTGTCACGCATAAATTGTATTTTTCCTTTTGGCTATTTATACCTGGAGTTCCACTGCTTCGGTTTTTTTTCGCGATCTTGTGTTTCTCCTACCGTCCTACGTTGCTAAGAACTTAGGTTTTTTCTGTATTTCTTGAAGGAGGACAAACTACGAGGAAAACCGGGCTATGAGCATCTGAGTGAACAACTACATATCTTGATAGAGGCTGAGTTCCCAGCCAATATTATTGATGCCAGACTGAGACATGCACAGGAAATTATAGAAGAATTGCTAAAACCAGTGGTAAGTGATTAATAAGCATCCCATTAATCTTTCCATGTACGGGCTTACATTCTGGAGAAAGCCAATGAGGTAGCAAATTACCTATGTTATGGTTCAAGTATCATGGTAGTGCTTTTTTATAAAAATAATAATCAATCATGTAAAAACCTATTACCTCCAGCTTCCCTAATGCTAGTCCTCACCGCCTAGCATATATCTCTTTTCTTGAATTTCTCGAAATTGATTCTCTATATTTTTCGTGTAAGTCCATTTTGTTTTCTCGTGCTTTATCTGGAACTCGTGTGCAATTCAACATATATCATGGCTTCTTGCTTCTCCCAACACTTAGTATTTATAAATGGACTATGGATATGCTTCATTTACAAAGCCATATTGGTTTCTGCTGCTGCAGGATGAGACACAGGATTTCTACAAGAGGCAGCAGCTCAGGGAGCTGGCAATGCTAAACTCGACCCTGCGAGAGGACAGCCCTCACCCAGGAAGCGTCTCTCCATTCAGTAACGGTGGTATGAAACGTGCGAAAACAGGCCAGTAGGGAAGCAACTATTCCCACCGTTACCGGTGTTGGTCCAGTTGCCTTATGCCCCTATGGGATGCCATGTCTTGGGGACATATGCCGTGGGTGCACTTGAAGGAAGCTACACCTGCGTTCACTAGCCGAGTCTGGTCTGGTCTGAGTCTTGGTTTCTTCTACCGACTAGGGGAAACCGCTGGGACAATGGAAGTAGTCCTGGATCCGTGGGTCAATCCAGCTTTGGTTGATGTAAGGTCTAGAACATTCGCTTTATTTGTTAATTGACTGTTAACCCTAGTATGTGGTGCTATAGTAGGTGGATCTCCATGACAGACTAGATAGGCCCGAGTATGTGAGCTTTCCTGTTTTCCGTTCACCCCTTTAGGTGTTTTAATCTGCCTTGTATATTATTATATCCCTTCTACATTGTGGAGTCGAGGATAATCCAATAATAAAAAGGTATAAGGATCATCAGCCTGTACCTTATGATGTTTGGTTCACTCGTGGAAAGTTTCTAATTGAGTGTAGCAATCCCAGATGGATGCCATCAGTGTTCTTGATCGTGGTGGTTTCATGTTAATTTTTGGTCCAGACATGTTTGCTCTGATTGGCATCCTAGATGGATGCTGCTGCTGCATTCCTGTGCGTATGTGGGAATGACTGACTAAAAAGTAACATTATCTGACGGTTGACACAGGAATGCTGTGTTGGGCTGTTAGTGAGAAGATAGTACAGGGCATAGGCAAATGTGATATTGTATCTTGAACATACTAGGCGAAAATGGGAATCGGCAATTTTTTTTTGGCTTAGAGCCTGAGGTTCTCAAACATTGTCAAGTTACTGCCAGTTGCAGCGAAGACTTGAGGAACTGCAGATTTAAACATATTCCAGGTATTTGAGTAAATACTCTTGGAATGGTTGTATCCAGTCATTTTTGCGCTTCCCAGCTTGCCTTTCCTGTGACCATGAAGGTGCACAGCACAGTGGGTATCTTCTGGCCCCGGAAGCCATCAACACAGGACCCAGATTGTTCATTTACATAATACTATAAATTGGATTCCTTATTTCTAGTGAATAGTCAACATGTAGCCCTACAGTACTTGTAGCTGTACCTACAGAAATACTATGTTGTCATATCTAAATTACTGCACTGTACAAACAATTATTAAACTTCCTGTTTGACAAAAAATATTATAGCCCCTCAAAATGATAAAACTGAGGATGGTCACAGTGATTCTAATTATTCCAGCTAGCCATAGTGGTGACTGGTGAGACAAGCAGAGAAACAAGTACTCCCTCCGTTCTAAATTAAATGAATTCCATTTATCCAAATATGGATGTATCTATACATGTAATATGTCTAGATACATCCACATGTGGACAGATGGAAGTCAATTAATTTGGAACGGAGGGAGTAACAATGACAAGCCTAGCTCTGAACAACAGTTTTTCACTTGCACTCACGTCGATAGAGAGCCTTCAGGTTAACCATATGAACAGATGATGCAAAACTCTAGCATGAATCGACGATGCAGAAAGAGGCGAGTGCGGTAGCAAAAAACGTTTTGCATGAGTTCGTCAAAGACTGTTACACACAGATGCCAAACTGAACATCCTTCCATATGCACCAGTACAAAAGAAAAGGTTGTGCAGATACAAGGAAAACACCTAATACACTTGAAAACCACAAACACCGAAACAACTCCAGATTAAAGCTATAAGATGTCGCCAACTTCAGCTACAAAATTAGATGAAGCGTCTACTACTATCATAACATCATATACTGTCACCAAGATTCATATTCTAACAAGCCATTAAATAAGAACTAGAATCATGTCATGGTGATGGATAATGCTAGGAGATGACATTGACACATACCAAAACTTATTCATATTCTAGCAAGTCATTCAATAACGAATATAATCATGTTTTGGTGATGTTAATACTAGGATATGACACTGTCCTATAGAAAAGCTTACAAAGGTCCAACTGAAAATAACGGCGAATCTTGGCAAGGACGCATAGGACAATCCTGCTTCTACTGTACTGATATAACATGCAGAAGGTCATTTGTTTCACTGAAGAGTTCACAAAGACGATCACAAATTCTAAATTACAACTGACCGACATAGTTCCACATCATCTTTCCTATTGATCCAATATTCTACCAAGTCAGTTTAATAGGAAATATAATCAAGATATGGTGATGTGAACAAGGACATGACATTGGCGCATAACAAAGGTAACATAGGTCGTCTAACTGAAAACAAATGTGATCCTTGGCAACGACACATAGGACAAATATGCTTTAATTGCACTTATATAATTGGCAGAAGCACACTTGTTTTGCAGACGAATTCACAAAGACTATGTCATATTCTGAATTACAAAAGACTGCCATAGTTTCCAAATTTCCAACCATCCTTTGTATTGATCCAAGATGGCAGCTACATATCTCATAGAAGAATTTTATTCTGGATGTAGCAAATCAGTTTCCTTACACATCAGACTATATCAACAGGGTGGTATATACATCAAATCATCAGCAATCATATGACAAGTTTTCACATCAAGAAGTTTAACACGGACAGAAATTACAGGACACGAAGTTCTAACGATGCTAGGTAAAACAGGAAAGCTCTAACGATAGTAATTACGGATGATTGGACCTTCAGGTCCCGCCAACTTCCTCCACACAGACGGAGGAGGCGTGGAGGGCGCCAACGCGGGTGCCACAGCCTGACCGCTTCTTGCGCTTCCCGGTGATGATCGCCCACACCGGCTTCACCGCCTGGACCTCAGAGCTACCGCCCACCTCTTTCGCCTCGCCTGCAAAGGTGCCAGCTTCGACCTTCACCTCCGTTGTGCAGCTCACATCCTCGAGCTTTACATCGCCTGCACAGGTCACACCATCCTCCTCCTTCACCTCCTCTGCGTAGCTACCATCTTCCTCCTTGACCTCCCCTGAATTGCACCAATTCCAACCCTTCTCCTTCCCCTGCGGAGGACAGGAAAGCTTCAGCCTCAGCTTCAACGGGAGGGTGAACGGCGTAGCTGGTAGAGGCGGCGGCGAGATGGTCGGCTCGGCAGGCTCTGGTGGCGGGGGCGGTGGTGGCGAGATGGCTGGCTCTGGTGGAGGCGGGGGCAGCGAGATGGCTGGCTTGGCATGCTCAACCGGCGGCGGCGAGTAAGGGGCGGAAGGGGGGAAATCGACGGGCACGTCGTTGTGGTGGATGCGGATTTTGGTGACGCGGTTCTTGGCGGCGTCCCCGCGGATGCGGATCTTGGCGGCGTCGTATGCGGCGGCGGCCTCCTCTGCGGTGTCGAAGGTGCCAAGCCAGAGGCGGCGGCCCTGGCACGGGTCGCGGATCTCCGCGGCGAACTTGCCCCAGCGGCGCTGCCGCACGCCGCAGTACCTCACCTTGGGCCTCCTCTCCCAGGAGGACGAGGAGGAGGAGGACCCCGCCGCCGGCGGATCCCACCTCCTCCCCCGGTGGTGGCCTCCATCACGCGGCGCTTCTTCCTCCTCCCCTGCCCCTCCCCCCGCCGCTGCCGCTCCTCCGGTGGCGGCTGCGGCGGCAACGGCGCCTCGTCCTCACTGGAGGAGGAGTCGGTGGCGTCGGCGTCGTGCACGAGGATCCGCACGATGCGTCCCCTCGGCGCGGCGCCGGGGGCGGCCATCTTCTCCAGGCTAGGGTTCGGACCCATGCCCACGGACCCGCTCAATCCATCCTTGTGCGCGATCGGGTGGGGCTGCGCTCAGCCTCGGCGCTCCGCCATGGGAGCGGGGGAGCTAGGGTTAGGGTTTCGTCGGTTGGTAGATGCGGGCGGCGGTGCTCGTGCGGGCGGGTGCGGCTTGTGGGGCTGCGGTGGAAGCCGTGTGGGGAATAATCGATCGGTGGAGACGAGACGACCGGGCCTTCCTAAAAGGACGGGTCGGTTCAGGGGCACTCTCGGTATTTCAATCGGGCAAGAAATATCGCCGCGCTGGGATGGATGGCCAGGATGGCATCTCGTTTCAACGGATGGATATTCTCGGAACATGGGCGTCGGTGTTTGAATTCATCAACTTGTCTCCGAAGAAAAGAAAAGTTGGGCCAGTTCAAATTTACCTGTCTGTTGCTTCACGCCACGCCAGGTAGGCAGGCAGCGTGGGTGCATGATTGCCCACGTTTGGTGGATGCGATCCAGGATTTGGAGTAATCCATACGAATTATCACAGATCTCAAGAACGGGTTGGTTGTTCATATTATTTGAAAACAATTGTGGAGATCTCCTTTTAACAAAAATATATATAGGGGTGTCTATTTAACAATCGACTGATTAGGAATTCGTCATAAATCAAATTTTCGTTCGGTCATAAGATGACATGTGGCACGAGGAAAATCACCCGAACCCATAGATGAAATCGTTAATGAGCTTTACACGTGGGCTACTAGTTCAATTTGCTACTCCCTCCGTTCCAAATTAGATGACTTTCATTTGTCCACATGCGGATGCATCTGTTACAAGTATAAATACATCCACATTTGGACAAATGGAAGTCACCTAATTTAGAACGGAGAGAATACCTATCACTAGCATTAAGCCAGGAAATTTAAAAGACACAAAATCCACTATGCACCATTTCAAGACCAGAATTATAATGTTGTTTGCCCAAAATTACATGTTTTGATCATGTAAGTACTAGTGTAATGGATAACTTGCTAGATAAAGAACTTGTGAAAATAATACTCCCTCCGGTCCGAATTGATTGTCGCCAGCCCCGTATAGTTTTATACTGCCGTAGCTCACTTCTTGCGTCAATTATTTCGGACCAGAGGGAGTAGAAGAAAAATCCTGTATGTGTGTTTTCAAAAGTGAAATTACAGTGGTGTTTGTTCAAAAGGGAGACCTTTTGGTTAACTTCGATCCACAAAGATGCATGTATTTCGTTGCATGTGGTGTTGACCGAGCCATGGATGCTTTTGGTTAACTTCGTTTATTTTTTGCGGCGGCCCCGGATCGGTGAGGCGGTGGGTGTGCACGGCGGCGGCCTCGGAAGCGTGACGACCATGATTCTTTGAGGCGGAGCCGTCATTCTGCATCACAGGGGGTGCTAAATCAGTGCCACGAGGGTGGCTGGTTCGTCACCATGGTCCTTTTATTTTCTGTTCGTTTCCGGATGTACGTCCGGATACGACATCCGTATAAGTTTCCCCTACATACAGTTGAAAAGTCAACATTTGCTGGATCTTTCAGAAAACATCACTTAAGCATTTTTTTTCCTTATAGCTTTAAAATTGGTGGGCGACAATTGGAAATTTCAGCCCACAAGAGGACCAACTAACATTCTGAAATCCCAAAGTTAGTGCACAACCTTTAGTCCAAATTGGTGGGTGATTTGGAGGCGGCTAGCCTTGGATATGGCAAGAAGATTGCTTGCGTCTTGGTGAGGAAAGATTCAGATGGTGTTATTGGGAAGGTGGAGAAGTCTCTCGGAAGGAGAAAGATAATTCGCGGCGCAAGAAAAGCTTCTGCAACTTCTTGATAGATGGGCCCTGTTCAGATTGTCGTGTCCGTTTTGTGGAGTTTTTCTTTTCGACGTGGTGTTCCATGTGTCGTCTGGTCGTGGTTGTAGTTGGTTGGGAGAGTTTGCTGGTTTGGCTAGTCAGTCGGTTGCTTGCTTTGGGAGTTGTTCGCTTGTGTTACTTTGTTGTAACGATTTTCATCCGGTTTTTCGTTAATTAACTGGGCAATTCTCTTATTCTTAATTAATAGATTGGGACAATAGTTTTGCCCCCGTTTCAAATAACATAAAATAAAATAAGATGGAAACTCTTGTTGTTTTTCTAAAATGTAAGAAACACACAAATCACTGCATCACACACATAAAGCGCACTCGCGGATTTTTGCATGATTGTCGTGACTTGTGGTTTATACACCGAATTTACCACTATCTCTATTGTTTTCTCTCTCTCAAACCTGTGCGAGTATCGTGTCATCCGAACCTGTCTACTACTGAAGTGCACTGCTCTGCAATGCATCCAAGCACTGCCTCAAGTCTGCACCGAACCAGCACGCTTCCAGTGTTTGAGGACATCAACAGACTCACTGTGAATTCTACACGACCTGTGCACTATGCCGCGCATATGAACTGCTCCTGGACTTGCTTTGGTTAAAACTATACACCACATGTGCACTGCATTTTGTGTTAATATGAACTGCCTAAAGATGGTGGTATGCACTGTTGTTTGCAGTTTATTTCATCAGTTATGCCGTTACGCATTTTATGCCGCTTCGTAAAATTTAGATTTAAAATATTGCCCATATTTCCCAAGCATCTTCTTATCTCTTATGGAACATTTGGAAAGCTAGAAACGATCATCTTCTCTCAATAGAACATTTTTGCAGTCCTCCGCATGTTCTGTATGCACTGAAAGCTCTTCGGAATGCAGGCGTAGAAAACTTCGGTGACCCCTGCTGCTCCTGTTCCACTTACTGTCGACAGAAGAAGGGTTGAGCAAGCACCAAATATGAAAAATATCAGGAAATGTTGCTCAACTGGTTGTGATCTTAATGCAGACGTGAGGAGTAAAGCTGGACTAAGGAACATTTATGCACCGTCTCAACAATGAATGCAACCAGGTGGCCTTCGTTAAGGCCATATCTGTTGCCAGATTGGCAGGCAAAGGCTCAAGCTTTGCAATTGGTTGCTCAAGTTGCTAAAGCTATGGAAATCCCTTATCCCAATTTACTAACAGATTGTCAAGTCTTAGCTGAAGCTGTAGCTAGAAAGGATCCTCTGAAATACCAGGGCATTGGATGATCAGGCCAAACATACATCAGTTTCTTAATACACTCAGCATGCTGATGCCATAGTCTTCAAGATAAAGAACGAAAGCAATAGGCTTCGTATAGTCAGGCTCAAAATGCGTAGGGCGATGGTTTTATAGCTGCTTGAACACAAAAGTATAATGTTTTTCATTCACCTGTAAAAGCTGTTAGCACCACTCCGTATGTGCATCCACCTTGCACCGTCTTTGAAGTACAAATAAAATATTAGCTTCGATTCACACGAGAATGGAATAGCTTCCGATTCTCATGTCACCAACAGGAAGCTTCACTTCACAGTGCGATCCACCAGCTCTCCGCATTGGCATAAGTAAACTTCTACTAGTACACATCAGGCTTGAACACCTGACACACCCACCATGTCTCCATCTCCACGAGAACAACAACATATGTTTCTGCGTCAGTGCTCCCACTATCCCAGTTTAGCAACATAGAACTATCTCCTCATAAAAGTTACAGCAGGTATGGCAAATAAGCCAACAACATTTATGCGGTCAACTAGTACAGTCTGAATAAATCAGGTCCTCAAAGAAAGAAGAAGAAAGAAAATAAAACAGGCTCCTAAAACGTACGAAAAACACCTGCCTGTCAGATTCTTCAAATGACATCGCTAACAGGACTGACACCCTACAAGTACAGCTAAGTCGGTGCTCAGCAGAACTTCCAGTGGTTGTCGCAGTTCACGCACGTGACGAACGTCGTCATCGGCTCATCAGCACTCCTGGTCTGCAGCTGGTAGTAGGTAGTCTTCCGCTGCCCGCACCTCCCACACTTGAACTGGTCGGTCGACGCCTTGGGTGCAGACGCGCGCTCGCAGTCAAACAGAGCCTTCTCCTTGATCTGCTTGTTCTCGAGCTTCCTCGCGTCACTGGCCATCTCATCGGGGGATATGTCCACAAGATCCCCAGGTTTCACTTCGCCCAACAGAACCCTCCGCCGGAAATCAGGGTTGTTATCGGCCTTCAGGTTGAACAGTATCGATCTGTACTTCATCTTGTGAGTCCCAGTGGAACGTCCTAGCTTCTCAAACAACGCCGACTCCACTGTCACAGCCACTCTGTATGGGTCGCACGCGTCTACCTGATCCAAGAGGTCCCTCACTTCCTCTCTGTCTTCCTTGCTAGTTTCTGGGGAGACCTTGACGAAGGCCTCTACAAGAAGCTCCCTGTATTTATCCCGAGCAGCATCATTGCATCTGACAAGGGATGTTAGCTTTGGTGGACCGTTTGTAACAGAAGATGGCTTCTTTGTATCAGTTCTACTGACTTCCTTCGAAACCTTCTCTACCTTGACATGTTGAACTTTGGAATCATTATTCAGAGTCTTCTCAACCTTCACACTCACTTCTTTTTTCTCAATCTTCACACTTGGCGACAAAGGATTCTTTTCAGCCCTCACACGTGGCGACATAGGATTCTTTTCAGCCTTCACAGTTGTCGACGTAGAATTTTTCTCAACCTTAATAGGCTGAGACTTCTCAGCCTTAGCTGCAGAGTTATCTGATTTTCCATTCACTGATGTGCCGTTTTTCTTTCCTGTCTCTTCAATAACAACCTTCTTCCAGTACCCAAAAAGTTCTGTAGCCACCGCCTGTATGTCTGAGTGGGGGTGCTTAGTAAGGTACCGAAGACGTTTGCCAACCTGAAAAAACAGAACATAATCGGTAAGTCGAAGATCCCCTAGCCGTAAAGAGCTGTGGGGAAAATAGCCAACAGAAACTAACAGTAACCAGTTAACAGGGAAAGCAGATGTTTAATAACAAAGTATTAGAATTGTGAACTAAGTTTCTGTAGTTAAACAAAAACTTGCTTAGCAATTCAATTTGCACAAGCTGTTTCACAAAACCCCAACCAAGCGCAATTATTAAATGCAGACCATCAAAAGTAGTACCATTGCTCATAACTAGTTTTTATCCATTTCTGGCTCATGCTCAGAATACCTTTCAGCCTTACGGAATTAGATATACTTTTTCACAAATGCAAGAAAGATCCAGCAAAACTAATTTATAAATTGGATTACACAATTACCCAGTCTCTGAAAGGCAACTCACACATGAAATAAACTGTCACTGCAGCCTCTTTAGGCGTCCTAGTCTCCTAAAAATTGATTCAGAATAATTATATTTTTAGGCCCATTGCCCAAGGGTACTTATGTAGGTGTTTTGGAAGGATTTTTTAAAATATCTCTATACATTCAAAAGAGTTTCCATTATAGACCAGCTTACCTAGTTTTAAATCACAAAGGTCTGAAAACTAAATTAAACTTTAAAGACTATAGCTGGCGAATTCTGGTGTCGGTGGCTGGCTCGAAGAGAAACTGACTACTGGGAAGTTTGCAAAGTAAGATGCACCTTAACTTAAACGACAGGAAGCCGTTACAAGTTCAGATGAGATTTACACAAAATGGCAAGTTGAGAATAGAGTAATGACTAGTTTAATAACCCTACTGCAACGTGGATTTTCAGGAAAGTTGTGCGGGATGTCACAACCTAAAGCTCCTGTAATTCATGGCTTTCCCGAATAATATAGAAGATTTCTTACATCTGAATTGTTCATATTCTGCACGCTTTTCTTACCAAATCAAATTTTCACATCAACACTTAAACCAAAGACCAACACATTTTCTTCAGGAAAATTGGCAAGAGTACTCAAAGGCCATGCTAGCAAAAGACAGGGTACAAGGCCAAAAAAACTCCATGAAAACACCAAGTCCTGAGGAAAGACCAGCTAACTGTTATCTGTTCTTATTTCGTGAAATTTGAAACTAAGATATCTTATTAGACAAACAAGTTATCACATATTTGGCATACTTCTACAGCCAAATACTGAACCTGTGCTTGATCAGACCAATCAAAGACAGGCTCAATGACTACCAAGACATGCTTTTTTACATTCCTTCTTCATCAGTACACATTCTATTTGTTGGCAACCCAAAAGCATCATCATTCGGAGACCACTTTATGCAGAATCCCAATTAAGATGAAACTAGTAGCGTCAATCTGATCCATATCAAGGTGAAAACAGTCCACCAACACAGAATTTTAATTATTTTTTTGTTCATCTCGAAACGATTCAACCCAAACTTTCCTGACACAGAACGCCCGTTAAAAGAACACATCAATCCCAGGTATAAAAAAGAGGAAAAAGAAGCGATATGCACCCACAAGATCTAATTCCAATACAACTTTTGGCATCTCTTCTTTATCCTAAAGAAGGGAACAGCCGCATGTCCTCCACACACGGTAAATTTTGACAGAGATAACTGAGCCGAAAGGCTCAAAGAATCCAATTTGAACGCAATGGGGCGCATTGCACTCGCAATTTGTCCTCAAAGGTTGGTCGCCGCCGCCGCACGCATCCTCCGGAAGCCACACACAAAAAAACAGAGAGAGGGTGCCACGAATAGACGAATTCATCCCCAGCCACAGAATCCGGATCTCACCTGCGTGGAGACGAGGACCTCGGTGGTGACGGGGAAGGCGCGCAGCCTGCGCAGGGCGTCGAGGCAGCGGCCGGCCTCCGGGGAGGAGCCGCCGTCCTCCTCGGCCGCCGCGTCGGCCGCCTTCTTCGCCGCCTCGAACGTCTCCATGAGCTCCCTCTCCATGGCTGGCCGCGGCGGTGGAGAACCAATCAATCAAAACTCTAGCAGCAGGAACGCCTCTCGCCGCCGCGGTCTCCCCTGTTGGCTCGGAGGGTGGGAAGAGACGGGAAAAAAGAGAGGTTGGATTTGGGGGGTAGCCGGGAGATTTATACGAGCGGCTCTCGCGGCGCGGGCTGACGCGCGCTGCCGCCGTTGATTCGGAGGCGATTCTTCTGGAACGGGATCGATCGGACGGCGGATGTGACTGCACCTGGCGGGCGTTCGGTAATTCGGTTGGTGGGAAGGGTTGTCCATCCCTCACTGTTGTCATTTCCCTTTTCTCGCAAGGGACGAAGGAGGAGCTGACTCGCCATTCAGTAAAAGAAATGCGGTAAATTTTACCATGTAAAAGAAAATTAATGCAGTACCTTCTGGAGATTTTCACCGGCATTGCTGGTCGGTCCGGAGCAGGGCGGACCCAGAAAAAATTAGGGGGGGGGGGGGGGGGGGGGGGGGGGGGGGGGGGGGGGGGGGGGGGGGGCCATTCCTTATATAAATTTACAAAATCTGAAAAAAAAAACCTTTAAAATATGAAGAAATACCATAGGAAATCAAAAAATTGAGTGGGGGCCTAGGCCCCCACACAGCTGCACTTGGGTCCAGATCAACAAGATGGTGATCTGAGTATCTGACGATGGATGTCAATGGTGATATTACATCTAGATGACAGTAGCATCGTCGTCGCCAGTTAAGGAGGTTCATAGGTGTCGGTGGTCCATGGTGGAGGCCGGCGTGATGACACGTGAACCGAGTACAATTCTAGGCGTGACAGCCACAACCACATTGGAGGGAGCTAGCGTTGCAACAAGTCGAGACCTTAGTAAGGGAGGAGGGGGCATGGTGTGCGTCACCGACAACTGTGCTAGAAGGAATCAGACAAGGCCTGAGTGACAAGCAAGGCTGAGACACATAGTCCACTACCGAGAAAGAGCGAGGGGAGGACCGCCGGTGAAGAAGGCGCGTCGTGAAGATAAAAAAGGAGTTGCCTATATTGATTTACATGTCTCCCAAAAAGCACAAACTTACAACATATTTTTAAAAAGAAACTTATCATTTATCCTGAATGCTCGTTTCACCAAACTTCCTTTTGTGTGTTTTTTTGGACAGGCAAACTTCTATGTGCCGTTGCCCATTGTTGGGCTAATTTTTTTAAAATAATAGGCAAAATTTATTTAATTAGGAAAATAATACGCGTTTTTATTTTTTTCAAAAATATTAGTCAGTCGTCTTAGCCTAAGCCGACTGGGCTAATCGTCCTTGGGGAAGACGATTAGGGCCTTATCGTCTTGGCCAAAGACGACAGGTCCACTTGGTTTTTGTCTTCTTCTACATGTAGTTTGCATGTGCAAGGGCCTTGTGGTCTTCGCCTAGGACGACAAGTACTAATCGTTTTCGGCCAGGACGATTAGTACTAATCGTCTTCGGCTAGGACAACTGGGTAATATTTTTGAAAATAAAAAAAACGGATATTATTTTCCTAATTAAATAAATTTCGCGTATTATTTAAAAAAAATTAGCCATTGTTGGCACCATGCATATTTCCCCCTTTCGATATCCTCTTTTCCTTATGTAGCCTCTGGTCCAAATGTCCAACCACCAACCTGATAACATTACCGAAATAGTGTTCTACAAAGATCTGCAAAGGCACTGACACCAAATGCTACCTCGTTGTTGCTACCAGTACCAGTGTACGACGCTTCGCAGAAAAGAAGAGCAGGATAAAGCTTGGCACGAGATTGGCTACAACAAAAGATAAATGTTCCTCCCGCTCGACTACCTCCTCCTGGAAACACAAAGGAGGGGGAGGCGATCCAATCTGAATGACCACGACACATCATTGGCACCTTCTACTACAAAGCAATTGTGTATCTGCTTTTGCAACTCACAGCCAGCTTGCGTTTTGGGCATTGCTTGAGACCACAGAAGAAGGCTCGCCGCCGCAGCTGTCGGTGAATTTCGCCAAGGAACGGTACTGCAGCTTCACGCTCTCCGCGTTGTCCAGAGTCTTTACCACATACCTGTTCGACACGGGCGGCAACAGATGAGCGCCATGTTCAGTCTCAGAAAGATGTTCAGGTTAACAAGCAGATAAACTTTCCTACCATCCGTTCAGGCACAGCGCCGTCACGACCGCCACGCGCCCCACGAACCGTTCCAGGGTCCTCTTGTTTCCCTGATGAAACTTGTTTCAGTCATCGCGAATAATAGGAAAAGACGGAGGGAACAAAAGTGTGCTGCTAAGATGATGACTAAAGAGACAAATACCTTGATTATGACCCGGCCGAAGACAGCGAAGGGATACTGAACGCCTTTTCCTCTGGAGAGCTCGGTCGGATTCGGATCGTCGTTGCCATTTTTGTCCTCATTTTAGAGAGACAGAGAACAGATTTAAGAACATCATGTAACACATGAACCTTCCTAATCAGACATTGGTTAATGTCAGCTGGGAAAAAGAGCATACCTGTTCAAGGCGACTCTTCTTCTTTTCAGTGTTTTTGCTGACTCCTCCTCGCGTCTAAATGCCTGGACTGCAAGGCGAAGAGCTGAAAACATGGTGAAGAGAAAAGATCTTAGGATTAACAGGACATCAAGGAAGCTAGCAAAAAGCATGGAAGCGCAAACTCAGTACATTGGAAACGCGCTGAATTATGTAAGATAGCTGAAAGTAACCCCTAGAAATCTTACAGAAATTTAAGTCCATACCCAGGTTTGGTCGAATGGAGTCCTCAGTAATTGGCTGACCACATTTTCTGCAAGCTTTCTGAATGGCAAGGACAGAAACAATTATATATCACTTTCACGTGCATTCTTAATTTCGATAACCCCACTTTAACTACCGTTGCAATAGCAGGTTAACCAACTTTCAGAATTGTTAAAGTACTTTGAAATTAAAGTTTTTTTTTGAAACTTAAACAGTGGTAAATTAAAGTTCACCAGAGGTTGCTACTCATGGTGACAACAAATGGATAACTACAAAGTATCTCCGAGATGTTTGGCCATAAATTTTAAGGTTTTGGCTTTAGTTGAGTAGGGATGAAAACCTTCTAATCAGGGAACAGCATGGTTAGCTCCTCAGATGTTTTGGAACCTCTGAACTGGTTGCACTGTGTTATCAGTTTTCATGCTAATGGAAATTGGGGGCAAGCCCTTATATTTGGATCTAGTACATGTGTACTAATGAATGGAAAATAATGCTACTGGAGCCTTCATTTCATACAAAAAATTCAAATGCAGTTCAGGCACGTAAATATGTACAAGGAAAAACACTATTTTTCAAAGCCACAAAGTAACTATGCTTAACGAAATCCTAATGTTATCAATAAAGAGAAACAACAATAAGCAGGAGCTCACAGACTATTTAAACCGCAGACAGTATTTTAATAAACTACAGCCCAAAGTTCGAAACACTGTTACGCGGTAAGGATCCTTGGACAAACCATTCTATAAATATGCTGCATCCCATTACTTCCATAAGAATGTCCACAGGACAGAATCATTGCATCATCCATGAGAATACCTCTACAAAGAGCAGTTGTGCGAAATTCAGACATGGGAAGATAAATGAGTGAAAAGTTCACTGCTTGGTTGCATTTCAATATAAATGGATCTTCTCTACAAAAATGAGTGAAATGTTCGATTAATGTATCCCGATTATGATGCCTATTATTATCTCAACCAGGTGCCAACCTTGGGTACTCAAGTGCTATACATTTTAATGTTTGGCAACAGGCAAAAACTTGCATAGCATGAATAATCCTTCCTCAAAAAAAAAAAAGACATTAACATGTTGGTCATATACTATGAATTAGTGGGAAAATATCATTATCCTACATAGTATAGTAGGTAATGCTTGATAGTATGTATTTGTCAATCAAAAAGGAGAAATAGCTAGGCAACCTTTATCAAGGAAAAACTGAATTCTCAAGACAACACCGGTCAGTTGTTGCAGATACTACTCACGTCAACGGGTCAGACAGGTGTGCTCTGAGCAGGTCCCAATAGCTAGATGCAGGGCCTCCCTCTCTTCTGCCAATGATCCCAATAGCAAGCCGTCTGTGGTGACTTCGTCAATTTTAAGACTCAGACCCGCCGGTTCAGTCTCTCGGAGGTGCTCATAAGAGTAAGGTGTGCGTGCGTGCGTTCATAGGGCTGAGTGTGTGCGCGTGTTTGTGAGCGCCAACGTTATACTGTGTTTTGTCAAAAAAAACATTCAGTGCACTATTCACTCAACTCCACACTCAAATCACATGATTACAATCTAAATTTAAAATTCAGTCACACTACTCACTGTGTACACTCAATTCACATCAATTACCGGCTCAATTTCGCATAGCTTCTTGCTACCGTATGTTTCTGCACATTTGTAACTGAAAAGACCAACAGTTGTACAGCCAGGCAAGCAGCAGAGCAGCCGTCCGAGAAGACTCGGCGATGGGAACTTCCCAGTGGTGTTTGTTTCGTGGCCTCGACTACTCGGCGGCGTCGACGATGCTTGGTCCGCGGCTCAACGTCCTCGACGGCTCTGGAGCGTCGAGCTCTGTTTGGGGGCAGCGGCTGCCTTCGCTGCCTCCACGGCTAGGCGGCATCACGCCCTGAAAGGGGCGGCAATGGTTGTTCCTTGCCTTCCCGCAGATGTCACGAACGGCGAACCCCTAGCTAGGCTAATCGAGAACGACAGGTGAGAGCGATGGTTTGCATTAGAGCATCTCTACCAGATACGATATATCTTGGCACTGGATATCTCTTATCCGGTTGACTGGAAAATACTTTTCCGGTACCGCACGACGCGGGACAAAACAGATATAGCAAAAGTGTATTGGATATTCAAAACTTAGAGCAAATTGCAAGTTCGCGCGAGAATTGTACGAAGCAAATATGTTCAACACTACGATAGAACTGAAATTAAGTTTTATACAACTGAAATTAAACTAGATTTAAAACAGAAATTAAAACCCAAAATCTAGGGTGAGCTTCTACGGCGGCGATCTTCTCCGGAAGCGTCGCCGATCTCCACGGAGGCACGTCGGCGTCGACCTACGGGTCGATGTCGAGCTCGTCCTTCTCAGCGATGCCGCGCAGTGCCACCGCCAGCTCCTGCTCGTCGACCGCCTTCACCAGGCGCTCCTCGGCACCGGGAGCTCGGGCCTCCAACGCCGCCGTCGGCGGCGACCTCCGCCTCGGCTCTGCGGACACGCCCGTAAGCCGGCAGTAGCACTCGTGGAAGCGGTCGAGGGGGACGACGACGGAGCCCCGCCGGCCTTCGGGGGTCACGCGGACGTGCCCCGCCGAAATCCTCCTCCAGCATTCGAGCGGGTGCGCGCGGCCTCCCGCGCCTTCTTCTCGGCCGCCCTCCTCGTCGCCTCGTCTTCCGGCGGCTCCCGACCTCCTCCGCGCCGCCGGAGTTGCGCAGGCTCGAGCCGGCCATGGATCTGTAGGTGGGAAGTGGAGATGCAGCGAGATGCGGCGCGGATTGCTCGCCGAAGATGGTGCTGGGTCGCGGCGGAGCGGTGTTGGGTGTGGCGAAGGGGTGCGGTTTTGGTACCGCATCGACCCCTCCGTCCCCCTAATATAGCGGTCGAGGCGCCGCTTATCTGGCGGCCCATGGGCTTATTCCGCATCTGATCTGGCATGGAAAACGGCCCGTACCCCATATCGGCCGGACTTTTCCGGGCCGAGAGGCTTATTGGGTATCTGCTAGAGATGCTCTTAGACTGGGCTGTATGGGCCGCTTATTTCCATTTCCAAACGAGCGAGAGAGGGAACAAGCTGTAGTCCACGTCGTCGGATGCATGATGGACGGGTATGTGCGTACGACGTCCCTCTGCAGTACTTCGTTCTAAGTCAGACGATCTCTTTCCGGGAGGTTTGGATTAAAGAATAACACCAAGTGAAACCTCACCGTTGCACGCATTTCAAGTTCTACCAAAGCTTAACTCAGTGTTTCTTCGCTTACTTTCCTCTTGTAGCATTTTCTTAGCTTTTGATCTGAATTCTTCTAACATAATGGATGTGTTAGACTTTTATTCACCCAAGTCATTGGCTTGTACCGTGGAATCATTATTTTGTCTCATTTTCTGGCATATATATAACTCACGCAACATGCAAATTATTTGTTCCAACTATTTTCTTTTGTTGCAGCCACAGTATGCCCTGCTCCTTTGTTCATTCAAGGAATAACTCTGGGTGGCCTTGGGATTTTAGATCATCACAAATTTGCGAGAGCATTAAGATTCAGATGGTCGTGGTATGAATGGACGGAACCGGAGAGAGCTTCGGTCGGTTTAAGTCACCCTTGCAACGACGAGGACTTGGAGCTTTTCTACGCCTCAACCATTATCACAACTGGTTATGGGAATACCATCATTTTTGGCATTCACCATGGCTAGATGGCCTCAAACCGAAAGATGTGGCTCCGTCCATTTTTTTCCATCTCAAAAAAGAAGAACTTCTCCGTCCACGAGGCCCTTGAGCAATAATTTTGGATTCGCAACCTCAACTTTGATGAGGGCATTTCGGCCGCCATGATATCCGAATTCTACATCCTTTGGCTCAAAATCCATGAGGTGCACCTCTCCGATGATGTTCGGGAGTCAATTGTGTGGAAACACACTACTGATGGGAGGTATTCTGCGGCCTCGGCTTATTTGGTGCAATTGGATGCGCCGCCTACCTCCTTCATGATACTGGTGGTTTGGAAGAATTGCCCCCCCCCCCCCCCCCCTGCAAATTGTTTGCGTGGCTCATTCTCCAAAACCGTGTTTGAACGGCGGACCGGATGGCCAAATTGCGGCCTTCGTCAACTTTGTAAAAGAGTGTTAGAGTATACGTGCGGTACGTAACCGACTAGGATAGAGATAGGATTTGTGTCTTGTCTTGTACTCCAAGATGGTCCCTGTACGCCTATATATACTCGCCCCGAGGCTCAATAATACAACCAACATATTCCGCATATCCCTCTCTATCGTTCTACATGGTATCAGTCTAAATCGATCCTACCCTAGAGCCGCCGCCGCCAAAACCCTAGTGCCGCCGCCGCTCCCAACCCTAGCGCCGCCGCCTCCCATGGCGCTGCGCTAGACCGTCGACACGCTTCCGCCGCGCTGCCCCGGGGAGGTCGATCTCCATGATCTCCGCCGGGGGCTGCGCACCCCGTACGCAGGGTCCGTCCGCCGATCCGTGATCGGCTGCCCTGTAAGTCTTTTCCTCCGATCTCTTGATCGGTTTTCTCTCTTTTCGTTTACCGATCATAGATCGGATTGCGTCGCCCACCGCCAGTCGATCCTCGCGCGCCTCTACTCCGACACCGGCGCGATCACAAGGCGTCTTCTCCGACATGGCGGTCTAGCGCGACGCGGTGGCCTGCATGGCTGTTGTCCGCGCATCTGCCCGCCCGTCACCCGGCGCCGACCATCGCCGCCTGCTCCGATCGGGACTTCTGCACCATCTTCGTCATCGCCTTGGTCTGCTGCGCCTTCGACCTCATCATCAAGCAGCGTCCCCGACTTTGCGGGCGATCGGATTGATCACCCGCTCGCCTACAATACGCCGTCACACTGGCCACGCGACCAGCCTGATCCGCCGTTTGCACGCGCCTCCGCAGGATCCCGTGAAGATCGTCATCGAGTACGCACGCCTACCACCGATCGAGCAACGGGCTGCCGTAGCGCCGCCCCTTCGGGCCGCGCGCCGCCGCCTTGGTCCACCCTCCGGCCTCGAGCGCGCCTTCTCTGGTGCGTACGTCGCCGATGGCCTCAAGCCGCTGCACCGACTCGCGCACTGCAGCTACGTCGTCCCCCCGGACCGTAGTGCTGCTACACGCGGTCTACCTCGCCGTCCCCGCGCACCGACGTCTCAGGCTACCACCGCGTCGCTCCCACGACGCGGGTCGCCGCCGTCCGCGCATGGTCTTCGTCAAGCTGTCGGCTCTTCATCGCCACGTTCGTGTACCGCCGCCGCGCCTCCTCACGTAACCTGCACGGCCTTCGCCGCCGCTGGTTTCGCCGCCTACACCTTCGTCCTCGTCCAGTACAACTTCGTCGCCAACGTCATCGCCACCGCCTGGCAACGCCTCCTCGGCAGCGCCTGCACCCCGGCTACGCCGCCTCCTCGGCATCGCCATCGTCCACCCTCGCGTCTACTCCGACAACCGCGGACTGCATCGGCTCTTCCCCGTCTTCGCCGCTCTGCGCCTCGCTACCGTCCTGGAGCCTTCTCTGCTAGTCTATCACCGACATGGCATGACACCGTACTGGTCCCGCTCTACGCATGCTCGGTGCTGGCAACACCGCTGCGTGCCTTCGTCCCCGACGTGTCCCCGTGCCTGGCAAGCTCGGATCGGCGCCTCGTCTTCATCGGCCTCGACAACGTCTTCATCGGCATCGACTCCTACGACTGCCTCGACCGCGTCACCGACGATTCATCTTGCGTACTCGGTTTTGGCAAAACCATAGTATGCCTACGCCCCGGCGTGCGCCTAGTTCTGGCACAACTAAGGCCGCACCTCATCCTCGACGGCTCGGACTGCATCGACCTCGGCATCGCCTTCCTTGACGACTGCCCTCGACGCGTCTCCGTCATCATCACCATGGCGCCTTCTTTGCGCCCGCGGCTTCACGTGCGGCTACCTCGACACCGGCATCTCCGACCACGACATCGACCACGGCGTCCCTCGCAACGGCTACCTCGACCTCGGCACCGCCTCGCGCTCTCGACTCCCTCGACATCGGCACAAGGGCTACCACCTCGCCTGAGCTCTCATCACCTTCCTCTCCAGTCCAAGCGTCCGCGCCACGACATCGACCACGACGCTCCCGCTACGACTGCGGGGGGGTGTCAGCCTTCTGGGTCTACTTCGGTTTATCTCCAGTCTGACCGTCCACGTCGTTCATGTTGTTCACGACGCTCCCGCTACGAATGCGGGGGGGGGGGTGTATACGTGCGGTACGTAACCGACTAGATAGAGATAGGATTTGTGTCTTGTCTTGTACTCCAAGATGGTCCCTGTACGCCTATATATACTCGCCCCCGAGGCTCAATAATACAACCAACATATTCCGCATATCCCTCTCTATCGTTCTACAAAGAGAACCAGAGACCGCCGCGCACCTTTTGTTCCAATGTAGATACTCTATATGCATTTGGCGTGGCATCAAAGTTGGAACGGACTAGGAGACTTCGATATATCGCAATGGAACAATCACACTACGGTGAAGGATTGGTGGTGCTCGCTACCGGGGGTCAACGGTCGACATCGGGAGGGGCTCTCATCTTTTCTCATGCTCTCCGCGTGGGAAATTTGGAGCGAGAGGAACGCGCGAGTCTTAAAAAATATTGCTTCCATGCCCTCTCTTGTAATCTCTTTGGTCACCGTGGGGGCTAAGCGTTTGGGTAACATCATGCCGCAAGAGGAAACGTTTTGTGGGGCTTTGGCCTTTTGTAACATTTAAACTCCTTCTTAATCAATGAAATAGGCAAAGCTCTGCGACTCTCCTAGCTCTTCAAGGTGCAGAGTGATCGCAGGTCAAGCTGGCGACTTCTTCTCTTCATCTTCTCGGTGGCGGATCTTCTTTCGGCTAATCCAACAAAGCTAGTTCCAGCTCTTCTCAGTCTGCCTAGTGGTGATGGGTGCTAAGTTCTTGGTGATGGCTGATTGTTGTAGCTCCTTTCTGGTTCTCTTTGTGTCTTTCTTCCCTGTCCCTTCTTGTGTGTGTTGGGGGCTAGATGTTGTAGCCGTTGTTTCGTTGTATCCTGCTCTTGTTTAAAAATGAAAATGGTTTAGGCTGGCTTTTGCCTGCCGTAGCAGATTAAAAAAAAGTCAAAACTTTTGCCTTGTTTCAAAAATATATCAAGGAATAACTCCAGCATTCTGTGTTTGTTCATGCGGTGAAAATTGTCATGCCTTTTGTGAGCTCGAGCAAATTTTGCATGGTCTTATAGGTAGATTTTTATGGAGCCGATAGAAGCCAGCACCTAATTATTCTTTTTCATGCTAATCATGTTTGCTGAGTGTGTTTCTAAGAAATACTCGCAAACTTGCTGAACTCCGTCTTTCACATTCGTCACATGCCTGTTTACCGAGTGCCTCGTCCACTAAAAAAACGCAGGAAATCCGGTAGTGATAAGGTGGGAGCGAACTCGCACAGAAACCACAGCCTCACAGTCACAGGGTAAAGCCACGAGGAGTGGAAGACAGGGCGACTTAAGGATTAAGTTGGTGGGTAGCATATAATATCCTTGTTTTCCAATGTAGTGACGTTTGCACTGACGCAGTTCTACCCTATATATTTGAGTCGCGCCATGATCAAACTGTCCCTTGAGTTGGAACGAAAGCAATCAGCCATGGCGTCGTCAGCTGCTGAAACAGGAGGCGACAAGTACCGATCGTTCATTCACGGCGAGGGCGAGAAGAACACCGTGTGGAGGCTTGGAGCCCCTCCCAACTTCGACGTCGTCAACAAGCTCTTCGAAGCAGAAAGGACCACGGTACTAGCTAGGCCTATCCATAAGTAATATGCTGTTCCAAACTCTGTTCGCGTGATCAACAGTACTGCAACCACAGGAATGGCCGGTGGGGTCTGTGGAAGAGAAGGTGCAGCGCCTGCTCAAGACCTGGGAGATGGAGATGTTCCACAAGGTGCGCCCTGAGGACCAGAAGATCGTCCACTCCCAGGGATTCACCGCGAGCACCAACGGTGAGATCGACCTCATGCATGGCCGCCCGCCGCCGTGCCCCGGCGCTCTATCTTGTCACATAAGTGCGCCGTAAAACGAACGACATGAATGAACGCTCGCATGCAGGGATGAAGCCTCTGACGAGGAAGGAGTGGTCGGCCATGGGCGGCTACAACGCGTTCCTGGCGACCACGTTGCCGCCGGAGCACCGCATCTACGACCCGGACAAGGAGACGGTGGACTCCGGCATGTCGACGTTCCTGACGGCATTCCCCCGGGGCTTCGCCATCGAGGTGCTCGACGTGTACAGCGGGGCGCCGCCGAAGGTCGCCTTCAAGTTCCGGCACTGGGGGTACATGGAGGGGCCCTTCAAGGGCCACCCTCCCCACGGCGGGCGCGTCGAGTTCTTCGGCGTCTGCATCTTCCACGTTGATGAGGAGATGAAGGTGGAGAAGGCAGAGTACTACTACGAGCGCGGGAACTTCCTAGCGAGCTTCTTGAGCGCACCTGCTGGTGCAGCATCGGCTTCTTCAGGTTGCCCAGTGATGAAAGCAAACTGAAACACAAGGGATTCTGAATTGGTCCATGTCGTGACATAGCAATGTTTGAATAAAGCAGCTTATTTGTTACAAATGCCACTGGTGGTTTGAACATGACTTTCGGAAGAGCCACACGAAAAATGGCTCGATCATCATTAAATATTTACTGAACTAAGATTAACCGGCCTTCTTATCTTGGAGCTAAATAACGTCTCCCTTCATTGTTTAGAGCAGCATTCAGATCGTCACCAGAGCCTTTGTGTGAGCAACACGCATTGGCCACCTTATTCATCATAGTACAAGGTATACCAGTTCAAAAAAAAAAGTACAAGGTATAATATGGGATCCTAATAAGTCCATTTTCTTATTCGCTCCTCTGTTGTAAATAGCAGATTGTGCTTGGATCAGAAAACATGAGGTTCACAGAAGCATTACAAGGTCCTCCCGCATCTCAGTGAACCGAATCCTGTTCCTTGTATCTCTCCAGCCCAACAGAGTCGTCCTTTAATTTCTCTACCCAACTGAATCCTCTCCCCAAGAACCAAGCTCACTTGTCTCTCTCCCATTTTTTTTCCGATGTGGCAACCGTCCTTCCATGTCAGATCTGTTTGGATCAGAGGGTTACCATGAGTCGCCATTGCAAAAAAAAGCCCTAAAAGGCCAAACATGGCAGGGAAACAAGAGAGAACTGCTCAACGAAAGCATACACGAGTTATGGGGGACAAGCTGCGAGCTACACATAGCTTGCACAAGTTGCATTTCAGCCTTTTTTTTCCCCTTCTGTATCATCGTCAATACAAGAAGCTAATCCTACACTAGACAAGATCCCCTCTCTTGTATCATCATCCCCTCCCACTGTATCATCATCGTCATCATTAACCTAGGCTAACATTTCTTTACAGCATCACGGAAGAAGAACGTCTCGGGACATGCATGTCATGGCATCATGCCCTCCCATTGCCCCCCGCCTTCTTTGAGGCGAAGAGATGGCGGACGACCGAGAGCTTGCTTGTTGCGCGGGAAACGATGGAGGAGACCGAAGAGCTCTTGCTGCTCAGCGACGATGTCGTGTCCTCTGACTCCGCCTTCGTCTGGCTCCGAAGGGGGTGGGGGAGGTATTGTCGTGAGGAAGGCATCCAGCATGCAGATGATCTGGCTGAAGCTGGGCCGCATGGCGGGTTCCTCAACCCAGCATGACTCCACGATGGACACCAGATCCTGGGGGGTCTCTCAGGGAATGTTGGGCGTACTTGCTGCCATTCCAGACAAGAGTATATAGTTAGTGGATTCAATAAAAAACGGTCAGCAGAAAACAAGTTTATGCTCAAACATTCCTTGGAGAAGGTAAATATAAACTAACATAAGGTCCAATGGTGGTATCATACGTTTCTTAAGATTACCAATGTCAAAAGTCCCATTAGTGTGTTTCTTTGAGTTGAAACCATGCATATGCAATTAAGCAGCCAGTGGACTTGTCATCAAGACACGCAATACCCTGCACTTCCATGGAAGCATAATATACACACAAAAAGGCGTTCTTTGCTCAAATACATGGCCATTTAGTTTTACAATTTCGTTGACATTCACTCTTTAGGTAGCCAAGCGGTTTCTGTAGCTAAAACTTTAAAACGTACAAAGTATTGCCAGTTTAGCAGTAGTAACAGCTTTGTCCACAAAATTGGACATTACTAACTTACTTCTGTCAGCATGGACAATGCAGAGTTATAAGTTATCAAATTCAGAGGATTTTATATAATTGCTACACTGCATTATAGGAAGCGGTATCATTCTGTACAAAATAACAGTTTCATACTTACTTTAAAAGCAGCAGCATATGCAGCTTGTAGATTCGACATGCCTTCGAATGGCATTTTATTGGTTAACAACTCCCACAAGACGATGCCAAAGCTGTATACATCCACTTTATTTGTGTAGTGCTTTTTCTCACCGCGCTGAAGTGTGACAGTGCTGTATAACTGTAATATCATATAACAAAAAGTCAGGTTTGGAATCACAAAGATCATTGCTAGAGCATCAGGTTTCTGCTCGTATAGAAGGTTCTGAAATCATTTACTCAAGGAGACATTTTGTTTTGGCTTCACTTCATAATTTATTAATACTAAGTAGCTATTGCAGAAAGGAGTGATTTACGACCTCTGGGGCCATCCATCGGTATGTCCCAGTTTCAGCTGTCATCATTTCAGTCACTGTTTCCTCTCGTGCAAGTCCAAAATCAGTAAGCTTCAGCTTCTTACGGTTTGCAGTAAGCAACAAATTATCTGCATACAAAAACTTTATTAGGGCGCTGGAAGAGCATAAAGATCTTGACTGAACAGCTTTTCCGGAAAGGAAAACTACTGAAGGAACATAGAAGGCAAAAGGCAAGTAAAACAAAAATGTGGGGCTGTAAGAGAATGTGAAGAAACATCCTGGGAGTAGAAACATGAGCGGGAAGTAAAGCAGAACCATGAATATGGAGCCATGAAAATTCAAGAATCAGATGACAAAACATCTTACTGAAATTTTTCAATGTTAACCAGCCAATATGTTTCTCTCGAAGCAAATCTTAATATCAAGGCATAAAAATATACGTTGTAAACCAATTTCGTAGCTTTAACCTTAAAAATGCATTAGAATCTACAGCTGACCATATAGATATCAGGTAAATATGCAACTCAGTCTTGGTTACCCAACCACAAAATGCAATTTATTATACACGATAAAGGAAAAAAAATAGAGGTGCAACAACCAGAGCCAAACAATTCAAGCACACATACCAGGTTTAAGGTCTCTGTGTATTATTCCATTGGCATGTAAACATTCCATTGCATGAGCTATATTCAGAGCATAGCCTAATGCAGTATGGATATCTAGTTGGCTGGGCCGGATGCTGTTCAAGTAGTTTTTCAATGACATCCCTGGCAATAGCTCACTTACAATCACCATCAATGGTTCCTTGCAAGCTCCAATGAACTAGAGAAATGCAGAAATTCGTGTTAGAACAAGGACACGAGAAAATGACAATTTAGTCAGTAATGGCTATGCAAAATTGGGATCAGGTAGAATAATGTGCGTTCAGGCAAGGACTTACCTTCACAAGATTATCATGTTTTACTTTACACATCATATTTACTTCTCGGATGAAACGATCTTCAAGTGTTGCTCTTTCTTCGGCAGAACTGCCACTGTTAAGAACCTTTATGGCTACAATCTGATCACCATACCTATTCGAGAGCAGACATGACATAATTAGTTCATTACTGATGCAAGACATCACCCTATCCATATAGGCAAAACAACTACTACAATAGACAGTATAATTAAATGGCATAGGTTAGGGACAAGAATGTCATGCTGACAGCTATATTTGTGAGAGCAAGTGGGCAACAACAGTTAGCACCAGAAGGAAAATGTTTTATTTGTTCGTACACACCACTATTGTACATTGAGACATTAACAAATTTGAGAATCCACTCGGCCCAAGTAGCAGAAGAAGATGCAATCTTAAACAATTTCCAGAATCCTTGACCATGGCAGGAACAGAACATATCCACAACAGGCTGGTATAGCTAAATTAAGCACAAGAATAAATCAGGTCCTTGGAGGTATGCTGCCCTTGATTGCATAAGAAACCTAAAGTGGCTCTCAAGCAGATTATCCAATTTTACTGATTGCTGCGTAGGTACACCTTCAACATCCGGGCACAGTTGGCGGCTTATCATAAATTAAAACCATAGCTCTTACCCTCTACTCCGTTGATACTTAACTCTATTGACCTTTGCATTAACACCCATTATGGACGACTTCTAGCACTACAGCTAGGCAATACAGATTCAAATTTGGCGCAATTGATGATGCAAGTACCGGTAACTTTTAGCATAAACATTTGAAAGACTAGGTAGAGGCTCTTAAAAGTTCGTTACGACTTACTTCCCCTTGTAGACCTTCCCGTGCGCGCCCTCCCCAATCTTGGATCCGACGAACATCATCCCGGGATCGACGAGCAGCTTCCTGTCAATCCAGGACGCCGCCGCGGCGTCCGAGCACCGCGCGGGCTCCACCGAGTCGTCGGCCCGACCTTGCTCGGCCGCTGCGCCCGCCTGAACTCCCCGCTGCTGCCGCCGCCGCCGCCGCTGCCGCCGTCCCTGCACCCGTCGCTGCCGCAGCTCATCGTGTCCGGCCGCACCGCCACTCTGTCGGGGTCGGCGAACTTGCAGCCGCGGGACAGCCGAGGCATTAACGCGAGCACCCCGCGCGCGCTCCGGAGCCCCCGCGGCAGCTCCCGCCGCGGGCCAAGCTCATAGAGGGAGCGCGCTCTAGTGTCCCAGGAAGAACCAGAGGACCCGGGCCACTCGGACGCGCAGGATTTTGACCCCAGTAAATCCGGAGGCGCGCGCCGTTCCCGGAAAATCTTCGATTCACGCACAAAAAATCGGCAAATGTGTTTTTTTTCCTTTGCGGCAGCAGAGGCAAATACTGCGGCACGAGCTTGCCCAATCACCTCAGAAATCTCCCGCTTGCACCGCGGAAAATCCGGGGAAAACCTCAACAAACCGGAGGAAATCGCTGGGAAGAGAATGAATGGCCGGAGAACCGAGCGGAAAGCGCCGATTCTGATAAGCTCAAAAGGGGGTAAAAATCCGCACAAAAAACCCACGACGCTGAACCGCGTGGAGATGGGAGCTGGGGAGCGGAGAGGCGGACGGATTGGGAGCGGGTGGGGGGTTCGCCGTGCGGCCGGAGGTCTTCGTCGTCGTGGTGGTGGTGCGGGGAAAGGGAAGGGGACGGGAAGGTATCGGGGTAAGCACCGCGGCAGTGGGCAGCAATTTTATAGACGCGCACGCGGGGAGAGCAATTAAAGGAGAGGAGAGCGTGAGGAGAGAGAGTGGAAGTTGGTGGCGGAACCCGCAAGATCTCCCCCACCGGTGTACCACGAGACGCATCCATGGCCCAAAAATATCTCAAGGTCAGTCGGCCAGTGAGTCAGACCATCCTTGTCCTAGCCATATCCTAAGTCCTAGGGCTAGCCTCCTGCAGTCCCCACCCTGGATTGAAAGGTCTTCTTGTGAGAATTTGGGATCCCAAATCTTCTCACTAGTGTCTTGTATCTGCTACTAATGTGGTAATATATTTGTCGATTAATGGCGAGAGATGGGGGTTTGTTGTGAATGCGGTCACGGGATATACCACACTTGCTCGAAGATGTCACTCTTATTTTGGGTTTTATGCGTTGTGGCTACGACGAACTGAAAGATCTTCCTTGTCGTACTCGGCTACCCTCCTACGGTCTTGTGATTCCCGTTGCTCACCAAAGATCTTTTCAATGGAGATCCAAAATCATCTTGATAGTTTCTTGTATCTTATTGATCTAGTAATATATCTACCGAGTAATGGTGGTGGCTAATGCAACAACGGGTGACAAGTGTATAAAACACTTATGCAATGATGTAACTCTTTTTTGGTTGTGTGTGATTAGGTTACGACCAATGAAAGATCTTCCTTGTCGTACCCTCTTGGGGCCCTGTAATCCCCACCCAAGATCGAAATATCTTCTCCTGAAAATTTAGTTCTGTATATCTTGCTGCTAATGTAGTAATGAAATTGTCGAGTAATGGCGAGAACTCCAGGTTACCGATGTAATGCGTTTAGCGTTAGTGATGAGCATATTAAACCTTTACTCGAAGGTATCACTCTTCTATTAGTTTTGTGTGCTTTGGCTACGAAGAAAGTAAGATCTTCCTTTTCCTACCATCCTAGGCTGCTATATTTCTGGTCGAGTAACGGCAAGATTTGGAGGTACTAATGTAGTGATTTTCGTAATCTTCTTTTTGTTTTGTATATCTTGCTACTAATGTAGCGATATCATTCAAGTGACGGCAAGATCTTGAGGTTAGAGTTGTAAATGACTAGTGTAAGGATACAAAACAACTTGCTTGAATGTGTCACTGTTCTTTTGGCTATATGCTTCGGTTGCGAAAAACAAAAGATCTTTGCCGCTACTACATTAATTAATGTAGTAATGTGTTCGTCGAGTAATGTCGAGAGCTCGAGGTTACCATTGTAATGCGTTAGCGATTAGCATATAAACCTTTACTTGAAGGTTTCACTCTTCTATTAGTTTTGTGTCCTTCAGCTACGAAGAAAGTAGGATCTTCCATTTCCTACCCTCCTAGGCTGCTAAATTTTGGCCGAGTAACGGCAACATCTGGAGGTACTAATGTAGTGATACATGTAATATTCTTTTATTTTTGTATCTTGCTACTAATGTAGCGATATATCTGCTGAGTAGCGACAAGATCTGGAGGTTGCAGTTGTAAATGCATTAGCGGTGAGGATACAAAAAAACTTGCTTGAATGTGTCGATGTTCTTTTGGCTATATGCTCCAGTTGTGAAAAACAAAAGATATTGCCGCTACTACATTAATGTAGTAATATTACCGTTGTAATGCGTTAGCGATGAGCATATAAAACCTTTTCTCGAAGGTGTCACTCTTGTATTAGTTTTGTGTGCTTTGGCTACAAAGAAAGTAGGATCTTCCTTTTCCTACTCTCCTAGGCTGCTACATTTGGTCGAGTAACGGCAAGATTAGAAGGCACTAATGCAGTGATATCAGTAATATTCTTTTAATTTCGTATATCTTGCTACTAATGTAGCGATATATCTGTCGAGTAAGGGCGAGATTTTGAGTTAGAGTTGTAAATGCAGTAGCGGCGAGGATACAAAAAACCTGCTCGAATGTGTCACTGTTCGTTTGGCTATGTGTTTCGGTTGAGAAAAACAAAAGATATTTTGTGTCCTACCCTACTGGGTTTCTGCAGTCCTTGCCCTTGATCGAAAGATCTTTTTGGATGGAGATCTAAAATCTTTTTAGTTAGTTACTTATATCTTAGTATTATTGTACTACTATATATGTCGAGTAATGATGAGGGTAACATTTAGAGTTGTGTAATGCAGTAACGACGATGAGAACCTCAGGGTCAGTCGGCCAGTGAGGCAGACCCTCCTTCTTCTTGCATCCTACTGGTTCTAGGTTGCTGCAGTCCCCACCATTTGTTGAAAGGTCTTTTGATGAGAATTGAGCTCCAAAATCTTCTCATTAGTTTTTCATACCTCGCTACTAATGGAAGTAGCATATTTGTTAGAGTTAATGGTGAGAGTTAAATGCAGTAGCGACGACGAGTATATAAAGCACCCGCTCCGAAATGCCACCTTTATTTGGGATTTTGTGTGTTGCGGTTATGCCGATCAAAAGATCTTCCTTGTCACACCCGGCTACCTCCTACACTTATATGATCCCCGTTGCTCGCCAAAAGATCTTCTTAATGGAGATACAAAATCTTTGGACTTTGGGATAGTTTATTGTATCTTATTGATGTAGTAATATAGCTGTTGAGTAGTCGCGATGGATATCTGGGTAACGTGTAAATGCAGTAGCGGCGACAAGTGTATTAAACACTTATCCAATGATGTCACTCTTTTTGGGTTTTGTGCGCGCGATTTAAGATGAACGAAACCTTCCTAGTAGTTCCAAACTTGAATATATCAAATATGACTGGTGGAGCTTGACCATCAACGTGGAAGGGGAAAAAGAGATTCAGTGATGCTTGTGTATGGTAAAAAATGTGTTAAACACATTTATTGGCATAATGGAGGGGTTGTTAGGTTTGCATGCATGGTCTGCGAAGCCCAAGTTTGGTGAAGACCATAAGGATAATAAAGTATGAAAAATATTAAGTGTTGCATGAACCAAACACATATAAATCACCTAGGCTCACCTAGGCTCATGCAGCCCTCACATTAGATCGAAAAATCTTCTCAGTACAGAGATCCAAAATCTTCTAATTGGATTCTTATATCTCACTATTATTGCAGTACTATATCTGTCAAGTAATCGCGTGATACGGGTCTAGATCTATAATGAACTGGCTACAATGAGGAGATAAAACATTTAATCAAATATGTGGCTCTTTTTTCCGTTTGCCCTTAATATGAGGAAGGAAACTTTTCTAGTGGCTCCACACTATCATACCAAAGAGTTTGACTATCATCACCGAAAGGTTCCAAAAGGTGTTAAGTGAGAGATAGGGAGGCCTATTTGAAGTACTTTGTCATATGTATAGTAAAAACTGTAATTATTAAGCGCTATAACAAAATTTATCTTTGAACCGACAAATGGGCATGACCGTCCTGGTCTAAACTAAACCAAGACAATGTTTGCAGCTCGTTGACCGGGGCATCATTGATGTTTGATTATGCTAGCTCGACTACGACTCAAGTTAGGGTATGCTCAATTTCAATTCTCAAAGGTCAACAAATACGAAATTGCTATGGCCCCGAGCTCATGATCTGAGTCCTTGAAGAAAAATGGAAACCAAAATTTCAAATTTGAAAAGAAATCACATGAGGACATCTGTACATCTAGTGTGCATGACCCAAGTTTTGATAGAAATATATTATAATCCATGGTCTACCCAAAAAGACAAATATGAGGATCAAAGACAAGTTTTTTTTTTTCATTTCTAGAGCTGTTTTTTTGTCTTTTTCATGTAGCGCAAAATTCTCCATATTTTTTCATGAATCTATGCAATTTTGTAGACCATATAAATATATACTCAAATACCCTATTTTTCTTTTTTTCTAATTTACCGGGATCCAAATCGACGCACTCCAGCAAACTGTATTATCTACTATAAGTGCTTATAGTAAAAGAAAACAAGTAGTATCCAGGACATTGCTTAAACGTAACATCACACGACAACCACATTTGTTCAACCAAAATAGACTCTACGGTCTTATGGACAACACACAAACGTCTTACACTTTAATAAAAATCCACAAACATTTTACTCGGTGTTGTTTAAGCCCTAGAAAGCAGGCACATCATCTTGCTCGGGGGACACTTGGGCGGTGTACCATTAGCCAAATCCCCCATGGGCAGCAGCTGAATAAATTACACCCGGAGTACGCTTTATTTATTTCTTGTTTATCTACGGGCGGGCCGAGTGGGCGTATTTGACTGGAGGACTTGGATTGGGTGGAGGGAAAGCAAGTGGGGCCGGGGACGTGGGGCCGCGACTCGATCCATTCCGTCCACGTGGTCGTTTTAGCGGCGCGTGTTTTCTTTTCTTTTTCTGCGCAAGTTGACGGACAGAGAATATGCAGAAACGCTCACGCGGCATCTATCCATGTCTACGGCATCGTCTTCTTTATTGTCACAGCGTGAGTCGCACGCACCCGCATCGCACGTATTCCCCGCGGATTCAAATCGAGTTTCTTTCGATTAGAACAAGTACAATAAGCTTATGTAATCAGGTTATAAGGGTTAAAATAATATTTGTTGGATGACATGGAGGAGAGAGAAGAGGAGACACGTGCTCTAGACACTTTGTGAGAGTGGGAGGTGGGCCATATCTTAATAAAGTAACACATTCTTATAGCTAACTATTGTACATGTTTTTTTTGAAAGCTAACTATTGTACATGTTGGCTATATGGTTGGCTATAGATGACATGACAATCTCTTATAGCCAACTGTTGACTATACTATTGTACTTGCTCTTATAGGACCTTTAGGCCTTGTTTGGATATGGAGGATTGGCAGAACTAGTTTTCCGTAGCCTATTATAACTGTGTAACAACCTAAAATCATGTTTGGAGGCACCAACTAAAACGCGTGTATCTAAAACCGAGTTTCCATAAAGCCAGGAAAATAAGGAAAAACGACTATTAGTAGTTTTTGCGAAAACACGATTAAGCAAAACTTGGGCAGAGCATTGGGCGGCGAGTGCGCGGCGGCCTGGTCGTCTACCTCTGCGACCATTGGACGATCGAAGGGATCCCGCCGGCGGAGACCACACCTCCTCCTCGTGCAGCCCCGTCGAGCTTGGCCGACTCCTGCATGGCTGCATGACCCTGGCGAGCAGTGAACATTTGCTTCCTCGGGCTTCACGGTGGTGGTATCCGGCCGGCGTCTAGCACATGACGCTCCACCGGTGGTGAAACGGCTCTACATGGGTGTGTTGATGACATATACGGGTTCTTGACGGGGAAATAGGCGTAGAATCTGATAATAGCTCATCAATTTGAGAGACACGGAGCAACGAGGAGAGCTAGCCGTCGGCGTCCGGGCGTTCCGACTCATCAAGGCACGCGTGAGCTGCATCGAGGAGCGGCAAGCAGAATCGGGTGGCTAGTTAATTGGTTCGATCGGGTGGATTCAGTGCATTTTGAATAAGGTAGCTTCTTCCCGGCGACCGCGGTGTAGCGATTCCACGCCGCAGTGAGCTTCTCTAGCAGCCATGGTGTCCCATTAACTTTTGTTCCTTGGAAATCGGCCATGGCGTCCGATTAATGTTTTGCTCCCTGGAAATTGGCCACGGTGGTGGCAGGATGCGGCGCAGCCATGAAGTCAGATTATTTTTGTAAATTGGCCATGGCGCGTCCACGGCGAAGACTCCATGAGACCAGTACCTGCAGGCTGCAGCTAGCTGCCTTCCTCTCCAACTGGAATCGGAAGCTATGGATCAGGATCGAAGAACTAGTACGAGTACATTCGCCGTTCGTCTCAAATTCTAGCCAGAGGATTACTAGCGCAACAATTCTTATCCAAACTGAGACTTTTATGACCCAAACATGGTTTACTGTAATCTAGTTTTTGACCGAAAAACTAGTAAAACTGGTTTTCCTAAAAATCAGCCTAAAACTTGTTTTCCAAAAACTGGCTGCTAAACTTGAAGGCCATCAGGTGGAGATGCATCTCCAAATAAACTTGAAGGCCATCAGGTGGATTTGCCTGTCAGTTGGGGACCTGGTGTTTGCATTATTGGGCCTTCTTCTTCAACACGCCATGGTGACGGTGGGAAGAGATAGATTCAGCGCTGCGCGACTAGCGTCTCAACTTTCTGGAGTAGTGATGTCGCGGTTCCATTGTGAACACTCGCAGCGCCCTTCGTTTTGGTGACCGACTCTGGTGACCAACTGGTCGTCTTTGAAGTCGGCGATTGAAGGTGACGCTTCTTCAACCTTCAAGCGGAGGTGCCCAGTTACGGCCTCGCGACGGTGTTCTCCTTCCTCTCGGCTCCAAGTGGTATCGTCCATGACATCGTCGAGGATAGCCGTGGCTCGAGCTCGCAGTTCTTCGAGGACCGGATTGCTTTTTCAGTTCTTGTTTAGGATTTTTCTATAAGACGTAGTGACTTGTTTGCAATTGTTTTTTTCTTCGGAATCCCTTTTGTAAAATGTACCTACATCGCTGATATTAAGAGGCATGCAGGCCCTTCGAGACCTCTCCAGTTAGAAAAATGTATTTCCTTGTTTCTTGTAAATACCCTAAAATTCGTAGACTTTATTTCATATGCACCATTTGTTGTAAATTGGTCGTGTTCCAAGACACTATAGCATTATTGCATGTTTCATCTTAATCATGAGTCCTCCCTATAACTATTTTCAAATATGGGCTCATTTTTACTTTCCCGTCGGTGTCGGGTAGTGAGTCATGTGAGGATTGGATTGGTAAAAGAAGAGGATGGATTAAGAAAACGGATGAAGGACCCACCAAGTGTGCCGCCTCGCATGACCATCCTTAGCTTAAGGTGGGGGTGTTTTATACAAGTGAATCCTTTTTATATTGCCATCTTGTGTGCAGGTTCGGTCCAATAAAAGTTTGGGCCCAGTGCAAATTCAATTTATATTGAACTTTTAATACTTCTTTGGGTCTTAGTTTTCACATTTTCTACTACTACAATTATATTTTTATGTTTGTTCATACAGCTAACGACAGAAATGACAATATTACTAAATATTAGTTTGTATGTTTTTGTTTGCAACAAACTCATTAAAAGATATTAAACTATATTTTGTAACAAAACTTGTTATGGAGTTATGTTGTATACAATGCTTAATCTATAAAACTTATAAATATTTATGGTAATGATTAGTATGTAAAGAGTATACGGCCTAACAAATGTCTTAATACTAGTATCTAGTGTATGATTAAGTAAAAATATTTATAGAAACTTGTAGAGTATAAATTGAACCTATTACACTCCTTTTTTATGGTCAAAATTGTCTAACAAGTATAAATATAACAAATTGTGCATGGTTCGTACTTGGTACTAAAACACCATTGTTTGGAATAATCACCAATGAAAACAATAGTGTGGATTATAGTATGTTTGTGTATGTAAATTTATTATTTGATATGCTCATATGCAATGTACTTGTCATCTTGTGTACACAAGCCCCCCCCCCCCCCCCCCCCCCCCAGTTTATGAAAAATAATGTTGCACGTAATAAACATGAAAATTAGTCAGGTAGATTTTCGTAAAATCTCTTGTCATCGCCGGTCACATTGTTTTATTCTTACCTCTCAAAAGTCATCTCACAAGTTCTGAGATCACTTTTACGAATCTCTCACCCCGTGTCTAAGCTAGGAGGTGCCACACTTGCGGACATGTTGCGGCCTTTCGTCCGCCTAACGGGATCGCACAAACTAGCATTTGTGCCTGCATATTACATACACTAGTACAAGATATCGAAATGTGAGTGAACCTATTCCAGGTTTGTTAAATTCACGCGAAAAAAAGGAGAAGATGAAAGCACAAAAATGAGGTTTCTTATATGCTGACATTGTCAATCCACCATCTGATTCAAACCAAAAGACGAGAGAAAAGGTTAAAAATTACTTTGAACTCAGTTTCAAGAGGCAGACAAGCTAATTCCACTTACAACTTGACATCATTTGCGATCCCGGCGCTTCCACTCGATTTGACCGTGTTCTTTAGGATCCTATGTGTTCTTACATTTTTCCTATATCAACCCGCATTCCAACTCTGAGAGGTTTCATAGAAAATGTTCCGTTGATGTCTTATACGTGTCTTCGGAATGGGCGGAGTACATAACAAACATTTTTTGAAGTTACAAGTTTGAAATATTCTCACACTTGAAACTTTCGTAACATGTTTCACAAATTTATCGTCCAGGTTAACTAAAAACTGAAACATATTTTAAATATTATGAAACTTGGAAGCAAACATCTTCAAAATGGACCTTGGATTCATTTCGATAAATATTACTAGTTTTGTTTTTACAGTTTTCCCCATTGCATGATGATCGATCCTCGCGGACGGACAAGATGTCATCATTAGTTGATACCATCATGTATCTCTACAAATAGAAGCAGCTTGTAAAATGACGCTGCCTACATCTATACATAGCTACAACAACCCAAGATGTCGATGCAGGAGTGCACTTGGTCGAGGCCCGTCCCATTCGGCCATTCTCATGCATGTAAAAGTTGGAAAAAATACCCAGAAACGAGGAATTTTCACGTGGTTACAGTGTCCATCCGTTGTGATGTGATTCAAACAGAAGTGCATGCGAGGGAGAGAGAGACAAAAACTGCTCTGACTCGGTTTCAAGAGGAATATATACACCCTAATTCCACGGTCTAAACGACATCGTTTGAAACCGCAGCGGTTTGACTCGATCTGACTGTTTTGCAGATCCTACTCTGAAATTATGCCACTCGCCTACCCTTATGGAAAATGGAAGTTTCTAAGGAAGAAGAATGATGAGCTCGTACCGCAGAGCAGATTCTTCTTGTCAAACGACCCACGCCGCACGAGCTCGATCGGTCTCAGAATTCAACGTCCTGTTCTAGAACACGTGTGACGCATGCGGAGCCTAAAATCATGGGATGTGTCGGCCGGTCGTCGCACGCACACCGGTCACCGCTCGATCGCCGGCCGGGATCGAGAAGAAGAAAAATGGTTCGCACGGTCAACCGGTTCTTCAAATCTCGTGCGGAGAGAGTCTGATCGATGTTGACCTCTCATCCTGTTAGGTCACGTCGATCGCCGGTGGTTAACTATATCCACTACGTACAACTCCGCTCCATGGCTTATACGTACACCCGTTCAGTCCGGCGAATTTCGGAGCAACTGTGACACGTCCGTTGCATGGGGAGCTCGACACATGGGAGGGTTTTTAGATTTGGCAGGGCTTAAAATGTTGATCCATTGGTCTAATTAGAACGTCAATACGCCACTTGGATTGCATTGAAAAGTCAAAAGAGTAGCTATAGATAAGTGTTTCCAATGAGTGGAAGTCCGATCGGGCTTAAAATGTCCTATCTAGGTTTACCTAACCTAACGATTGAACAACGACCACCGAATTAATCTAGACCCTACACCGTTAACAATCCCAACGCCCTATGTACGTGTATTTGCCAGTAAAAGTCCAATATGGTGTGTTGTAAGCTGAAGTGCTCCTATATCCAAACGATAGTTGAAATCCAACAAAACCAGTGGGAGTTTACTTTGATATCAGTACACAGCTTGATAATACTTGGATCTATAATTCATACTAGCTTATTTAGCTGGAGCTTACAAGAAACAAAACAAAACAAACTCGTAAATGGGACGAGCACAAATCTACACTACTTATAAAAGAGCAAACTTGGGCAGGAAAAATAAATCTCCACCGTACGTAGACATCGATCGAACGTCCATGATTCGCTTGTTCTCCCTCCCTAAAATCACGCGTCCTTCCTTGACGAGGCTTCCATCTTGCTGTGTAGGTCGCTGCCGGCCAACACGCACATCGTCTCTGAACTGCTTACGAAACCCCTCCCTATTCCGCTCAAGCAAATCACGGCCGTAATCCTCACCCTGCTCATGCGAACGCCCGCCGGTGCCACCATTACCAGATGGGCGATTTCTCGCGGTCGCGCCGCCCAGCCTCCTCGCCTCGCTGCCGCCACCCAGACTTGGAGGCGCCAGTATCCGCCGTCGTGCCGCTCCAGACCGTGGCGATGGGATTTGTGACCTGCGGCTATCACGGCGACATACAGACGGACATCGGGAATCACGGTGAGATTCCTCCTACCCGTTGTGTTCCTCCTTGTGCTTCACCGTCCCAGTACACCACACTAGCTCCTCGCCTCAAGTATTCCTTGGGGATCATGTCTTACTTTGTGCGTTCAGTGTATGGATTGCAGGACAGTTCAGCATTTGTCTTCCGCGCGATAATAGCATCAGACCATTATACTTCTTTTTTCAATTTGAATTCCTACTCAGAAGTTGCGCTTTGTAGATTTTGTCTTCCTAATTGATTGCTCTATACTAGGCTGCACGTATAAGCTTTGGAGGGAGGCATGAAGCTTAATCTACGCATGATATTATAGTACAGTTTTGGGATTATAGCATATTGTCTGCTGACATTTGAACCCCATTGCCCATAGTGTGGTACATTTATGTAATCTCGAAGAAATTCTCATTTTGTGGTTTTAGTCGGTTACCTTATGAATTATTTAGAAAGAGAGGAACCATATATTATTACCAGAAATCAGTTGTTCGCCCTACAAGTTGTTTAGTATGAAAATAGCACTGACCAGGAGCGAGCTCTGTCGGAATAATGACATGAGGGGTTGCCACAGTACATGTAGTTTACTTTTCTTTGCATGGTCTGTGATTGCAGATATAATGGAATTAATGTGATGTTGTTAGATTATCAGATAGCTAGCCCACACAATGAAATATTATGTTATTTTTTCGAGGTTTGGCGTTACATTTCGGAAGTAGCATATTTTATTCTTCACCCTATATATATCCTATCTTTAGTGGAAATTTTGCTAACTATTCATTCTTGATAGTATCGATAGATCGATCAGTGGCTTGGTTTTGCTAAATTATAGTATGAAATTTCATCAGCATATATAGTATCGATAATCAAATCCATTTGGTGCTGGCAAGATGAAGGAGAAATCGGTGACGGACAACAAGAAGTTACAACTTTTGCATCATCACCCTTCTGCTACCACACCACTGCCATGTACAATAATAGGTTTAACTAGACTGGAATATTGTAGACACTATGTTTTGAGCCATGAATTAATCTATGAATGTTCGTAAGTGAATGAGTTTGGGATATGGTGACAACAAAAAGTTTCTTTAGTACCAACTTTATTTGAAGGAGATCCTAAGGTGGTTCTTACTTAATTTCCATGCTTCGAGTAATTCAGTCATGAACTAGCCTGAACTTTGGCTCCATAGCACTGTTATTTTGTAGAGGTGGTTTCAATATTTTCTGTTTTTGTTCTGATACCATATGGTTGTCGGTTATAATACACAGGTACAACCCTTGGCAATTATTATGGCCAATTTGGTTTGTAAAATATTTGTATCATTGGAATTTGATGTGGTGTTGATAGAGACAAGTAATGCGCTTAGAGAAAGAGGCAAACACATGAAACATGGTCATAATTGAATGAGTATAGAACACCAAATGGATGAAACAACATTATTGTCTCTTTGCCGTAACATAACCATGATAGTGTCTCTGTTTCGAAAGTACAACTAAAGCGACATTAGAATACCATGCGTCCATTAATATATATTTTGAGAAAGTTCAATTTTATTTTGTACTCTGCGTGAATTTTAAATGTGTTGGTTAACATTTTTGAGACGTGCGTGCACGTGCAAACTTACTAGTCACATCAGCTAGCATAACACACACATCATTGGCCACGTACGAAAGCGTTGCGAGTGGACTGAACAAGACCGATTCCAAAAATAATCTCGAAGCAGTGCATGAGGCCAAAGCATGATCTCATCACCCCCAATAATTGTGTCCCCAAAATTGTGGAGCACTACCTCTCTGCCTCTTGCTTTCGCACATTGTTGTTTAGGAACGAAACAACACGATAGCAATTGCGCTAAGCTTTTTATTCGCAAAGAAGAAGAAGAAGAAGCAGCCGTTGAATCAGACAAGGCTCTCTGCCAACTGAATGTGTATGGTGCTTTGCCCCCGTCCCCATCCATCGTTGGTCTTGTCGCCGTGCCTTTTCCTTTCCGCTTTGTGCTCCTCTTATCACAAACTTTATAAATTTCTTATCACATTCTGTAATTATAAGATGGCGTCTCTCTAATTTTCTTAAATTCAGAGCTTGTCCACAGGAAACGTTTCGACATCCTACGGTTCAAGCAAGTTAAAAAGACCCAAACAGGGTCCTGATTTGTTCTCTCCAATTCATAAATGGCTTGGATTTCGATAAGCTGCAGAAGATCGACCAAAGATATATAGGTTATAATGTAAATTAAACAACACACACCTATGTAGAAGAAGCTTGAGGCTTAAACCTGCGGTTTGGTGAGAGGTCACTGTCCTCCACCGGTTCACCGATCCCCCTCAGTTCGCATCCTTTTTAAACAAGCGTACGCAGATCATGTGTTATTTCTTTTGCCTCCCAAGACTAAGACTTGGGGTGCGAGTTGCGGCGTCACCCGGCGGCCTGTTGCGATCTGCATGCGTCGCGTCGTTTGTATCTCCTGCATTATTGGGGTTCTTTTTCTCCTAGGAGATATAGGTAATGTGCTTCTTCTTCTTCCTGCATTTGGTTAAGCTCACCCGATGCAGCCTTGTCTAGCAGGAGCAGTGGAGAAGAAGGGTTTGCCGACGTGTCGAGCATGATGAATCGATGATGGGTTGGTCACTTGTGATCGGCTTTGTCATTCATTTTTAAACACCTTTCCCCTGGTAATTTTAGGAAACGTACTTGATGTGTTAATTATTAAGAAAAGAAAGACATACAATTAAATAAGATATAAGAGATTCTAAGGGCATGTAGCCTATTTGTTAAGAAAGTCGTGTCTTTTTTAGTGCACGTGTTGTTTAGCTGAAACATATTTTCTTTTTGTACGGTGGGTTATCTCTTGGACTCTGGGTGTTGTCTCGAACAATTAGGTTGTGCATACCCCTACAATTATGGCATGATTCAGTTAAAAGTAAAAATAGAAATTATGGCACGATTAACTAAATCTAAAGTAAAACGCGTGAGATAGCATACAATAGAGAAAAGTGATTTATCTTGCTTATCAATACCATACCTTAGTTGACAAACCTATTTTTCGCTTCTCTCTCCTCCAACTCGTCAGTTATACTAGGTATTGGTAAAATAACACAATTAAAATTGCCCTATTTGTCTTGGTCTTCTAATATGCCACTTAATTAAACAATGAAGTGGACTCTTGTGAGCAATTTCATGAAGTGACATATGGATGTTTGCGTGTTTGAAAAACAACGCACACGAGCTAGCTACTCTTGAAAATAGTCTTCCTATCATCATTGTCCTCCTCATGAAGAACATGTCGTCATATCAATGACAACTGACACATAACAAATTTGCAGGCAATATAAACATTTCACATCTCATAAGGCTAAATTTCTAAGCCCAAAAGAATGGGAATAACATATTTTATGGGTTTATTTCCTCCATAGTTTATCCCCACTGAAATTAATAAGCCTATTTCTCCATAATCAAAAAACCCAAAAGAAGTGGCCCTTAATGTGTGTTGGTTAGTAAGGTCTATCTGGACCATCGCCCCAAGCCCACATTTTTCTTCGATTATCTCTCAACAGACGGGCCATATTCGCAATAAAAATAGGCTCAAACCGTGTTTTGTTCGCTCCCAACCCTTACTTATGCCTCCCACAAGAATATGGCCCAAGCTCCACCACTAGTTAATGTCGCCGTGGTGAAGTTGTACGAGAACCATCAGAAAAGAAGATGAACATGGCATGTGTATGGCTTAATTAATTTCCATTTCATTCACACATGTAGCTATTATGTAAATATAGTCAGACGATATTGTTTATTTGGACCCATTCCTCGAGGGTGTGTTTGGCTACCATGCCATGGGAGCACCATTCGATGCTGAACTAGGTCAATCCATGACCTTCCGTGGCACTGGCGGAGCTCCAGCCAAAATCTTTGGGCTGGCCCAGGTCAGCCTTCACTGAGCTCTGCCAGTGTTCCCTGGTGGAACCACATTGAGTACAAGCCAATATGTGCAATGTCTCAGCGACTCATACCGCTTATTCGATGGGAGGCCAAGCCAAAATGATTATGGAGTAATCCTATGGTCGTGCTTGTAATCAAGCATGATCTCTACGCGTTTTAGCTCTCACTTTTTTTTCGAGAGGAAGTTTTTTTTTTTTTTGAAATTTTTCGAGAGGAAGTTGAGTCACACACCAGAGCTAGCTCGCGGAAATCATAGACGCAGCCGGGCCCGTTCTAAATCCAAAGTTACGAGAACTGAAACATTGGCCTGGGCCTAACCGGCCACAGGAACATTCAGAAGCGGGCCTAACCTAGGCGCCAAAAGGCCCACGAGTCCAGACCCGCCAAGCCCAGCAATCGCACTCCCAGCTCCCAAGCCGCCGCCGCCGCCGCCGCCGCAACCCTAGAACCTCCTCGCGCACTGCCTCTCTCCTCCACCTTGCAGCAACCATGGTAAGCTCCGCCGCCGCCTCAGATCCCCTCACTCTGATGTCGCCGCCGGCTCTGTCTCACCCTTCTCTGCTGTCGTTTGCAGACGTTCAAGCGGAGGAACGGCGGGCGCAACAAGCACGGCCGCGGCCACGTCAAGTACATCCGGTGCTCCAACTGCGCCAAGTGCTGCCCCAAGGTGAGACGCCCCCTTTCCGTTCCTTCTCCTGTCGTGAGACTTGTGTATGGTGGATAGATCGGGATAGTTTAGTAGTAGATGAATCAGTTTCTGTGTATGCGGTTGCGGTAGTGTTATTTCTATGGCGCGATCTGTACCTCACAGTTGGAAGTGTTGCTCGTAGTGAGACGTTGATATTTTGTTCGTCGTGGAACTATTCCGTCGAGATGTTCATCTCGTTGTAGCAGTGATGTTCATATCCATGAGTAGAGTTCAGGTTATTTCAGTTATGATTCTCATAATCCACAATTGATACTAGTTAAAGATACGTGCTTCAGTTTGTACATACGTACTTGCTGTATAGATAACATGGTACCTAACAATCATTTCTTATTTTGTACAGGACAAGGCCATCAAGCGTTTCCTGGTGAGGAACATTGTTGAGCAGGCTGCAGTGAGAGATGTGCAGGAGGCTTGCGTGCATGATGGTATACAATATTCCTCGTTATCAATTATTTTTGATGATCCACCACTAGTTAACGTATACTGAAACATTACTTTGCTCGTGTCCAGGTTACGTTCTTCCCAAGCTGTACGCCAAGGTGCACCACTGTGTCTCTTGCGCCATCCATGCTCACATTGTCCGTGTCCGCTCTCGTGAGAACAGGAGGAACCGTGACCCTCCCCAGCGTTTCAGGCGCAGGGTATATTTCTGCAACCTTCTTTCCTTCATGTGCAAATTATTTCACTATCTTTTGAATAATACTGCCCCATAGGTCCTTATGAAGTCTAGAGTAGTTCATTATGATTAATCAATCACCGTCCCCATGTTGCTTTTGGTGTTGCATTCTTTGTGTATTTGTTGCAATGGATGCGTCAACGGAAGCATAAATGAACATGTTTGGTGCATTGCAGGCTTATTTGTGATGACTGATTCTAATTCAGTCATAACTTTCCGAATGCACTCAGTTGTAAAAAATGCTTGATATATTTTAGAGTTGCTATTTGCATTGCAAGCTAGTTATTAGGTCCCACAAACTACTTAATTGTCTCCTATTTTATAAATCATTAGTGTGTGGGACTTCTTGTCTGCCCCATTGGCTATAATAAGTGTTATCGCCTCTGGGATGAAGCAGTCCCTTACATCTGATTGCCATCCTCTTCACTTTGTCTGTTAGAACCTTCTATTTTATCTGTTCATTAACGGATGGAACATTTTATATCCATCTCTTTTAAGTTTGTTTGCCGTATTTTTGTTGTGAAATCATAACTCCGTGGGCTTCTTGTCTGCCCCATTGGCCGTTATTAGTGAAATCGCCTCTGGGATGAAGCAGTCCCTTACATATGATAACCATCCTCTTCACTTTGTCTGCTAAAATATTCTATTTTTAGCTGATCATTAACGGATGGAATATTTTATAACCATCTCCTTCACTGTTTCTGCTAAACACTTGTTTCTAGCTGATTGCAAGCAGATGTGATATATTCTCACTCTTGTTGTTTGTGATCTGATATCTTGAGTTCAAATTACAGTAGTTCTACCTTTAATTTCTACAGCCTGCTGGATGTTACACAACTTCTTTGGTTGATTAGTTTAAAGCATTAACTAATGTTATCTCATTTGGTACCTCCCTTCAGGAGGACGGCCCCAGGCCCGGTGGACCAGGTGGCCCGCCTCGTGCTGGAGGCCCTGGTGGACCAGGTGGTGCACCTGCTGGAGCTGTGCCCGGTGCTGGTGCTCCTGCTCCCCGCGTGTAGATGTAGCTGAGTTTGGGAATGCTTTGCTTCACCTATGCTGCCCTAGTTTTCTTGTCTCGGATATCAGACTTCTGTTTTTGCTGTAATCGGTTGTACTGAAAGTTCGTCAAAGCACAAGTTGTGACCTGGTCTTTATTTTCACTGCTACCTATAATGAGATGAAAACTGTTTGGTTTGTTTGGCGGTGTCCACTGTGGTATGATCCAATCTTCATTTTTTGTACCAATCAGTACGGTTTTGTCCACCGTAATGCAGGTACTCATATATGTTCTTATACAAATATGTTAATTGGCGTGTAACATGCAACCGCCAACCAATTGTCAGATGCAACTGACGTCGAAAACCGACAACTACACACCTAAATCCCCTTTGACAGGCCAGTCGCCTTACCCTCTCTCTGATACAAATGAGCAGTGATGGTTCGCCGATGGAATTTTCATCTTCAGTACTGTAATGCCTTCACAACATCAACGAAGGTGCGCCTCAAATTGTACAAATTACTCCATTATTTAAATGAATCAAATGTCCCATCACCATTTTTTAGAGCCTGACTGAAAAATTGTATCTTACAAAAGTAACAAAAAAGAAAATCTCACACTTATGTGACAGAAACTTGTAAATTTTCATAACAAATTATAACAAATTGTGAACTGTGCATACATCACAAATTCATAATATGAGTAGTACTTAAGTTTTTTTAAGAAAGTTCCGAATTTTGAAACTTAGTTTGCTGCATGAGTCATTTTCTGATTTTTATACAGAATGCAAATGGATTGCCCTAACTAATTTCTCAATTGTTTGACGAGAGTAAATTTCGTCATTGATGTTTGGTGCAACCAAAAGCTTTAGATGTGCAATCCCATACCAATCTTGCTATTCCCCATCGACGCACAAGCTTCCCGCGCTTCACTAGAGGAAGGGGAAAAGGAGGTGTTTCCATATCCATGGTCTCTCCTAGGATCCTCTCCCTAGCGAATCCTGTTCGCCCCCGGTTGCCTTCTTGGCGTCATGAGGTGAAGGGAACTCCGGGATCTTGTCCTGCGGATCTATAGTGCTAGGTTATCTAGGTTTTTTTTTATTTTACTCGCTATCGGCGTTGTGTAGGGGTGATGGCCTGCAGTGCTAGTAGGAATAATCGTCTACTAGTTCGCGCTCCTGCTCGTCGGGGTGTTGCTGGAGGCTTGTGGAGTTCAACCTTTTGGAGTAGCTTGGATCTAGGGTTGTGACTTGCTATGGCAACGCCATTAGCTAGGTAGCTCTTGGAGGGCGGAGGTGATGGCTACCACGGAGTTGTGGAAGAAACTGGTGGATCCAACTGCATGTTGAGGGGTGGGGTGACTTCGTATATTGTAGCCTCTTCTTCTCCTGGGGCTCTCCTTTCACTTTCCGTTGTATCTTATGGGGACTAAAACCTAGATATAAACTTGTAGCCTTCATTATTCCACTAATAATAGTGTTAACTTTAGCAAAATCCACTTAGGGAAAATATATCATTTCGATCCCCTTTTTTTGGAGGATGAAAACTAGATTAGAATTCATAAAAGGTATTACGATATGCATTGTTTTGGTTTCACAAATGTATGGAGAAATCTCCCCTACATTTGTGCACTCATTAGGAACTTTGTTTTGAATGCAATGTGAACATGAATAGATCAATGGAAAGACCCCCCTATATCTTTAGAAACCGTTGGGTGAAGAAAATATATGAAATATGAAGTGGGATAATCTCTGTTACACAAACTAGCTAGTGAGACAAACATATGTAACTTTAAATAAGATCTCACTCGAAAAGTGTGTGTGGCATGGCATATGAGATGAAATGGTTGACATGGGAAAGGACAAGGGAATGCATTACCTAGGAAGAGCAAATATATCCATAAGCACACTCAAGCTCAAATATGCATGAACTAAAATAAGCAAGCAAATTGTCCACCACACACCAACATAGTACAAACGAACATAAGAGTTTACATAAGACAATAAAGGAAAACAAAGTAAAGGGCTTGCGATCAAATAGCCAAATAGAACTCCACTTATCCCCCCCCCCCCCCATTTGGCATCGAAACATCAAATAGAGGAAAAAAGTTGGCGATGCTAACGTGTGTCCCCACTACTCTCCGTTCATCATCTTAATCTTCTTCACCATGACCATGCCCGGAAGGGAGAAGAAGCACCATGTCTAACAAACAGATCATCTATATCTTTATGCACACTACTCTTCATACCCAAACCAGAAGGAACCTCTTGTCCACATAAACGACCCTCCTCATTGGATTGACAAACAAATAACTTGGAGCGATAAAGAACCATGAGAAGCTTTCACATGTGAAATATAGAATTGAGAGCTCTCTTTTACCAACTTGCCTTCTTATTTGGAGCACGACGAGCACTAGATGGAGGAGGCATAAGTTTGAAATAATGAGCGTTAAAACTAGACATATGTTTTCTCCTTTTGTTGAACTCCCTTCTCTTTGGCAAGGTCTGAAATGAGCTCGCCTGGAACGGAAGACATGGAGAAATACACGCGATATATAAAACCAATTTCGATTGCATTTTTCAGTCAGAACTTAACGTAACCCGTGACACACAAGACAGTTCCACCAAGTGAAACCCATCCGTCCTTCTTGTTCATTTTGAAGTATTATACGATATACACCGGATTAAAGGCCCATAGAACACCAATCATGAATAACGAGGTTCTAATCCGATACCGGCAGCGAGAATGAACAACACTGAGAAGATCACTGGAGCGAAGGTGTATCAAACTTTGTCGGTCCCAAAAGGCTGTAATGAGATGAACATGAACATAATTGCCACTGATATGATGACCACGTGAGTTATACAATTAAAAGAACCAACATCAAAAAGTTTAGATGCGATGGCTACAAGCTACATCACAGGGCAAGAAACAGTGAGAAAAACTGTATTTTTTCACATACATTGAGTCAAGCTTGGCGCCTTTTCCGTGATCCCACTCATGTAAATCTAACGGTTAGGATCATTTGGTACCTCATGGTACCTCCCAAGGGGGGGGGGGGGGGGGGGGGGCGTGGCCTCCCCCGACCTACACACTAAACTCCGTATCTTTCTGCTTCGGCTCACGCTGGAGGTAGAAGAGGAGGAAGGCTCCTTTAAAAGAAGTTGCATGTAGTGTTCCACATAATGACCAAAACACATTTGTGGTGTACTGTAGTATTATTGTGCGAGATGACCGTTTATTGTGCAATGTACTCAGCATCCATTTCTACCAAACAAAGTCCCAAGCTTAACAACAAATGTATCTGTGGATGGTGTTGAAGTGACTATTTCATTATAAATCACAGAAATACATATTCTCTATTTAGTTATTTCACAAAATTATCATATTCTCACACGTTTTAGTTTTTTTCTTCTGTGATCTGCATGCAAGTTCCTAGAAAAGAGGAGCTAAGCTTACTCCTCTACTCACCTTTCATGACCCGTTTGGTACCTAGGAATTCCATAGGAAAACTTTAGGAATAAGAAACCAGAAAAAACTTTAGGAATATTTAGTTTGATTAGCTATAATAGAATTAAAATACAGGAAACAAGTACAAGTACAATCGACCAGTATAGAGAGTGTGCAAGTAGAAATGGATTCTCAAACCAAAACCGTTAGTTGCTTCAAACTCGGTTTCGAAGTTGACGCTTTGTTTGTCTGTTTTATATCTCCTCATGAAATTTATACATGCTTAGTTTCCTGATACAACAATCAAAACAACGAGTTTAAATAATTGTGCCATGAACAAATAACATTGTGAGAGATCATAAAGAGAAATGAAAACAACCGTTTGAGGTATTAAATTCTAAGGGGATGTGCGGAGATCAAAATATGTTTGAGACCTCCTCACAACTCGTAAGGTCGAATTACATAGTTTATATCATGATGTTGAACGCAAACCAATTAGTTGCATTCACACATGATTCTATATCTACTATAATTACCGTGGTTTTGTAATGTCCTTAATTATTTTAACGACCCGCGCTTCATGAACATGATAACCTTGTTCTCTCAGCAGTTGGCTTGCTCGTGGACGAGAAGGAGTCTGACCTTACGAATGTTGATGAGTGCATTTTACATCATGTTTTACTTAGCGTTTTGCATACATAGACATACGATTGTTAGTATTTTACCGCCCGTACGCACCTTTTTTGATTTCTGTAGGAACTAAAAAATAATAGAATAAATTCAAATAAAGTAAAGTACCTATTTTTTGACACAAATATGTTGACTGTGAGCATAAAAAAGCCTTCCATATTATCAAATCCCTCAACATAGATTCTGGTGATGTGCCATAGGAATATTTTTCGCAAGAAAAAGCCATTTGGAGTCATCCATAGGGGCAACAACTATTGCTTCATCTAATGAAGTTCTTTTCTTATTACGTGAGTTTGGACTACAGATAGTTATAATTTTCCACGCGTGGATGTTAGATATGTCGACGTGATTGTCATTCCACAGGAGGGGATGCCTATTTGGAAAACTATTTTCAGCTCCAAATTTGTTCTTACCTCATGAATGTAGGTGTGGCTCAATTAGTTAAAAAAAAACTCTTTACTACTTTTATCTAAAAAAGCAACAATATCACCACTCTCATGGAATGATATGGATCAAAATATAAATCATTTTTTCACGAACAAATTAAAATCGTTTTTCTTTCAAAAAATAATGGAAAAATCACACATACAGGTATGTGATAGAAACTTTTATAATCATTTGTGAACTGTGAAAAATCCCAAATCCCAAATAGTTGTATTTAAGTTTCACATTCTGAAACTTCGTACGCATAAAGTTTCACTTCGTGATTTCTATACATAGCACAAATGGTTTCCCAATTCCTCATTGATTGATGCAAATAATTGAGTTAATTTCACCTGCGTTTTCCGCCCGTCAAAAGTTTCAGATACGCTCAGGAGTCAGGACGACTCCATGATTTTGGGTATAGCGAAAAATGCGAAACAAGAAGTGAAGACTCGAAAAAACCCCGAGAACAAACAACTGATCATTATCCTGTGTAAACATGCATGGACCATGCATAATTCCTGAACAAAAACAAAATGTCGCGTACACAATAAAATATATTAAAGTCCCACGACGGCAGAGCGAGCGCGCGAGCACCGATGCTTAGCCCACGACGGGCATCCGGGCGACGGTCCCGTCGTGGTGGCCGCCGGTGGTGGTGAAGACGCGGACGCGCTTCATGTTGTGCTCCAGCGGCACGCGGTTGTCGTTGCGGTGGACCTCGATCTCCAGCTCCGGCCTGTCGGCTTGGATCTTGGCTATCGCTGGCACAATACCCATCCCACCACCTCCGGCCACGACATCTTCTTCATCCTCTTCGCCGTCGTCTCCATCAGTAGATAATCGGAGTAATATACCGGAGAGAGTTACATTAGTAAGTGACTGACAGCAGATTATTAACTGCAAAGCAGCGGAAACAGCATATGCAAACCTGACGAGGAGGAGGAGGGAAGAAGAAGAAGAGATGCACTGCAGCGGCTTATTGTAAAGGTGCCCATACAAGGTGTATTTATACAAACGTACTTAGGTGCATGTGTATGGAAGGACATCATCGTGTGCAACGCCTACCCCGGCATTAACGCCCATCGGATCACTGAGTGAGTTTCTTGTTAGCTCGAAGCACGGCATTTTCCCATCGATTAGGATTCGCTGACATCGTGCTGGCTGACTTTGAGTCGCTGACATGAGGACCCCGCGAATAGTGGGTCTCATATGTCAGTGACTCAAAGTCACCTGACTTGGTGTTTTCCGAAGTCAGCGATTTCCCATATGTTTGCCGCGTTGCATGCAGCTTTTTGTGTGTGAGAAAAACGCATGTGTACAGCTCACATATGTAACCAGCTTCTGAAATTTCGGTTTTATTGTGTAATCACCTCATGATATAATCTCATTCCCATCAGACAGGAAAATGGTCTTTTAAAGTTTTAATCCAAATCTCAGCTCAAGATACAACATCCTACCCTATACTACTACCTGGGAAGAAACTCAGATGCGTAAACTAGCCGAAGGCGCATGACCCTTTAAGCCTCACTTGGATCGTCGTGTGACAGAAAACAGAGCACACTATTTTCCGGACCTTCTTCATATTTCCAGCCGGAGGTTCCCACGTCCGTAACTTAAAACGATCGTTTTGGCTAATTTCCAAGATACCAAGCGGGGCCTTAGTCTCTCAGAACCATGCAGTCCAGGATAAATCTGTCTTGTCGCCTGGCTACGGTTTGATGAAGCGAGCTAATTTCCCGAGCACGCCTCTCAGGTTGCGTATGCCGGCTCCTGTCTTGGAGCTTACCATCATCTACAAGACATACCACCGTATCAGAATAATATGATTGATGAGTACATATGACAGAAGGGAGGTGGCCGAATGATTCAGGGGCTCACCACTGGCTTTACGACTGATTTGTTCTTTTTCAGGCTCTGCAGTTCAGGAAAACAAGCGATTGTGTTATGCAAGAAATCGAAATGCGCATGGGGGAGAAGGAGGGAAGGAGGGGCTAGGGAGGAAGCGAACCTCTTGGATCTCCATAGCACGGCGAGCGACGTCTATAGGAAAAACCAGATCAGTCTTGGTCAATACAATCTGGTATGGCGTCTTGTATCTGCAACAGTGTATTTGGATTATATGCCATTCTCACTACCGAATGTAAAAAATACTATATATCTCACCATGAACCTAAGCAATGCTTTCACCGGATGGTCAATTTCTAGAGCAAGTATGCATTACTTTCAGTATAAAGAATTTTGTTGCACTGACAGCTATGTTTCTTTATTTTTGAAACTTTGCACGGACAATTATGTACTGCAATTCAGATTACGAAGGAGCAAAACTACTTAACATTATTACATTAGGAAGAAAAAGGAAAACAGATATGAAAACTGCTTCTGTAATGATCTGAAGATGGGTTAAAACGAACCTTTCCATAAGATCTATAAGCTCGTAGTCCAATGGTTTCATTCCGCGTTTAGTGTGCACAAGAAGACACACTCTATCTAGACCAACCCTGTTCGAAACATACTCCTTCACCTACAAGTTTCAGAGTGCTTGTAAAAACTAGGAATAAACTATAACCAATAGGCATATGTTAAAGCTTATGTCTTGAAGAGTTAAAAATAAAACAAGGGATTTCTTTGACATACAGTTCCAGTGATTATATGCAAATCGTCAAGAATACTGTGTGGGGGACCAGGAGATAGTTCGTATAATTATGTCATCGTACACACATATTGTGAAGCGGTACACAGTCCATGATTTGAAATTGTGTTCAGTTAGACATCTAAACCAGATGCTCATTATGTGTTTAAACAAGAGATCAGCAGCAGCCCTCATAAAAATTGTAAAGCAAGAGCTAAAGGAATTTCATTACCAATGTACGAGAAAGCTATTGGATCTACAAGTATGCTGTATTTGTTTTAGAGCAAAAGGGAGTCAGCCCTGGTTCCATTGCAAAAGCATGAAACCACATAGTCTGAGATACAAGGAAGCTACTGATTACTCTCGCTATTCCAGTAGAAGTAAAGTTCAAACTGCCATATTACTCAGTTTCTGGTGCAGCTAGGAACAGGTAGAAAACCAACCCCAAGTATTTGCAGTAACATTTATAGAATTTTATTAAATTACCATAGACACTGAGACCAGAGGTCATCAACCCCAAGTTCATGCAAGGGGACATGATTTATGATAAAGTTCTTATTCAGATTGGATACTTACAAGCTCCTGCCATGATTCTTTAACTTCATCCTTTGCATAAGCAAATCCATATCCAGGCAAATCAACAAGGGACAACTTTGATGCAAGCTTGAAGAAATTTATACTCTGTAATTAAGAGGTAATTTGTAATACATATACATAAATGAACTCTTTGGCACTGATGATTAATTAGAAAAACAAATGGAAGATTTAATGGTTTATTAAACTTACTTGAGTAAGCCCTGGCTTATCTGATGTTCGCACAATACCCCACTGTCTTGTAAGTGCATTAAGTAGTGAGGATTTCCCAACATTTGATACCCCTTGATTTTCAGTAAGGTAAGAAAACAAAGTCGTTAGGGAAGATTTGAAACACTTTAAGAAACAGGGATTTACAAATAGGTTGGACACTATATTTGATTTCAGTAAGGATTCTATACACTCCAAACACAGCATTGTGTTTGACAAAAGAAAACAAAATACTTGCATAAAATCAATAAAGAAATGTAAAACAGTATGCTTTCTGTCCAAAGTTCAAATTTAGCTAGATGCCTAGATATTCAACTGAAATGATGAAAAGGAATAGACAAAAGGAGCAGTACTAAATGGTGTGAGCAGGAGATAAGATGGCTGAAAGTTGACTATGTGCAATTCATCATCATTGTTTGGTGAGATAATTTCACTGAACCGATAAAACACAAATTTTGAATGAAAGATTTGCTCCACTATTTGCAATTCATCATCATCGTTTGGTGAGATAATTTCATTAACTAATAAAAACACAAATTTTGAATGAAAATTTGCTCCACTATTTGCAACAGATAGTAGGGGCCTAGGGGATACACGTAGAATGATCTAAATCTATATTGCATCCAGACACAGCAAATAAAAATGATACGATGGTAAAAATCAGGAAATGGAGATGGAACTAATATCATAAATACTTTCCTAGGAAGTTACCTGCAAATGCTATCTCTGGAAGTGTAGGAGGAGGGAATGATGATGGGATCTTTGCAGCGGCAAAGAAGTCTAACTTATTTCTGAACACTGTTGATAGTTTGTTGTGACTTGTGAGGAACAATAACCAAAGTCGGTTGAAAATCAACAAAATACAATAAAAAACCGAAGATCATATGGTACCAGGAAATAATAATACAATTTTCTGCACTTTATGTTATCTTTCTTACACTGTCTTCTATTCGGTCACGTTCAGTTCTGGTTGAGAAAGGGACATTATCCAGAGGAGCAGAAAGCTTGGTATTGTAGCCAGCATTTTTTATATCGATTAGACGCCTACGACCTAGTAGCTGCAAAGAACAGTAAAATGATGTTATGCATGTATTCATGGAGCAAAAGAGTCAAACAGAGGTATTAGGAGGTAATAGTTTTTACATTATCTTCAACGTAAGAGAGGATTGAAGAACTTGGCTGTACATCGCGAAATTTAGCATTTATGGACATTTCAGTCTCTTCAGGTTCAGGTGTACTCTTTTCTGGAATCTTCTCTGTTATGCAAACTAAAAAGGAAAGAAGATGGAGATATTATAATCAGATTGATGATTACACACTTTCCTCAGAAGACCAAGATTTTCAAATAAGTAAATAAATTATAAGTGGGTGATGCACTAAGTAGTTCAAGGAAAAAATTCTACTAAGGAAACAATCAAAATACGTAGCAAATTAGTGATGTTATCAGATGAGAGAAGAACACGTTTGAATCAACAGTGTTACATAATAAAGCATGCATGGATACTTCTAAAAGGGGGAAATGGCATATACTAAATACAACCAGAACTTGTGAGTGGTTCTGGTGTCTATGCATTTTTTATTTGGATTTCTTCAAATATTCCTCAGCTTTTTAAGAAAGGCATATGATCGTAGTATGAGATACACTATATAGTTATTCAAACTTTATGGATATCATTAAGCATATTCGTATTTAGTAGTATACATAGGTAGCACTAGTGTTCTTGGTAGCCCAAGCTCTATACCTGTATTTAAACAACACAGAAGATTTATTCTTTCACTGTCTTCAGATAAGATACTTAAAGCACTAACACTATTTTCAGGGGCAGATCAAGAAACTATCCATTAGAGGTTGCCAATTTACTAACACAGGTTTGAGCGGCCATGTACATGAAACATGATGTACATATGTATAAAATGAATCCTCTGCGCCACTTAACATTTGTAACGTAGCATACGTACCATCTTGTTTGGGAGTTGCGTCCTCAATTCGTTTGTTTGATGTGTCATAACGATCTAGTTTCATTCGCTTTCTCTTCTTAGGAGGAGCAATTTCCTCAGAGTCAGAAACTGAATCCTTCCTAAAGACCCTGAGTTTCTTCCCAGTCTTGTCCACACTCGAGTAGGACGAGCACGGGGCTTCTCTTCAGTGATCTGGCCTGAGTCATCAGATTTCCTGCTTCCCCAACATGCTCATCCAAATCGGCATCATTCCGACGATCGACTTTGATATCTTTGTCAAATTTCTTCCATTTGGAGGCTTGCGAATTCATACAGACCATCGACCGACCCTTGTCCCTCTACTTGTACCAGAAACTTTGCTGCTACTCCTTCCCATTGGACGAGAGCCATCCTCTGCCGAGGTTCGAGGCTTAAATCTATCGCCTTCCACTCTACTCATACCAGAAACATTGCTGCTACTCCTTCTCATTGGTCGAAAGTCATCGCCTTCCGATCTTCGAGGCTTAAATCCATCGCCTTCTGATCTCCGAGGCTTAAATCCATCGCCTTCTGATCTCCGAGGCCTAAATCCATCGCCTTCTGATCTCCGAGGCTTAAAGCCACCGCCTTCTGATCTCCGAGGCCTAAATCCATCACCTTCTCTAGCAGAAAACTTCCCACGGGTTTCTGTGGAAGGGTACTTTCTGGGCATCCTTGGTTTAGAATATGATGCATCATTGTCACCACCGTGCCCAGAATCACGATCATCGTTCCTCTTCCTCTTGTAATCCCCGACACGCTCCTCCTCGCGTCCCCTTGAGATCCTGCCTCGCTCCGCCACCTCTTCTGCTCCATCCCTCCACGTCCACGACCACTGCGCTCTTCTCTGTTCTCTCCATTGTCCCGACCACCAAACCTAGTTCCTCCTCCCCCTTTCGCATCGTCCCTTCTGTTTCTCATCTTCCCGCCGGCCATCCCAGTCCCGCCGCCGCCATAGTTCTTCTTGGCGCTCAACTGGCTCGCCGTGCTCCTCTGCTGCCACTTCAACCGGACACGGAGCGGCATTTCTCTCCTTTTATCAGACAAAGATCACCTGCACAGAAAATCACAGCAAGTTGGACACTCTCCTTGTCTCACAGCATGCGCGCGCGCGTGCACGGAAGGTGTTCGGCGGAATGCCTGGCGGAGACAGGGAGGAAGGAAGCGATCGCTGCTGCGGGCGCGAATAGAAGAGTTGGAGAGGGGAGACGGAGCGGCGCGCTCACCTGGCGCGGCGGACGGAGGTCGTGTTGCTGTAGCGCCGGGCGGAGGCGGCTGCTGCCGTGCTGTCGGAGGGGCGGCGGGGAGGAGTTGGCGAGAGCGGCCAGTGCCCAGAACGAACTGGACAGAGGCGCGTGTGCTACGGCGTTGGGCTTTCTTGGGAACGTTCGATGCGAATCCGACGGTGCAAATGGGTTATTGAGGCGATGCTCATTTGGGCCATACTAGTTCCAAAACACATGGGCTGGAATAAAATGGGCCAGTTCCAATTTTTCTTTAGTTACAGTGGGCCAGAGTGTTTTCAGCGGGCCGTGTTATTTGTTTTGAATGATTTAAGCTTTTTCTTCAACTTATTAGAAGTTCTGGCTTTGTGAGTAAATAAAAGCAGCTTGTCCGAGGTCATAATGTATACAGTATGAAGATATATTCTATGATGTATGAAACAAATTTGATGTTGTATATTTGGTTAATCTTTCCTCAAGTGTTGGCTTTAAAGTTCATAAGGGGTTTTCTGGTGGGAGGAGTGTCGAAAAAATGAGAATGAAAGGAAATTTGGAAGAGTGAAAATAACTCTACAAAAATGTGCAAACTACGTCCTCTTGAAAGTATAACTTCGGAACCGTGTGTAAAAATTACAAACCATTCGTACCAGTGTGTTTTTGTGGAGATGCCTTGAAAACGACTTTTGGTGAATATTTGTGCCATTATTTCGTGTGGTGGAGATGCTTCGTGATTGTGCGCTCCGAAGGCAAGTTGGCGTTGACTGTGGACGATAAGTTCAATGTTGTCTTCCACGATTGCACACTTAACTTTATCATCTCATTTCATTTCCCACATAGTGCTGGTGCGTTGAAAGTGAATGTTACCTTGACACACTTTTAATCGACTTTGTGCACCTTGGAAATTTTGTCTTAGTACATGAAGTACGAAGATATAAAGAAAATCAGAGAAACCGTGGGAAACATAACCTCCCATGAAGGCCCACCTCCGAGAGATCTTGAACGTGAAGTGCAACATGAATAAAGGAAGATTCTACAAGGCATGACCGAGCAAGGTCAGAGATGGAAGAAGTTGGTTTTGCCCAGAGATCAAGCGAGAACACGAAAAGTGGTCAACTGCTGCGATAAGAAGATTTAGTGGAGTATGGTTCAAATACAAGGGTCAAGGAGAACTGTCTAATTTAGAATAAAAGTTGGATTTGAATTCCTCCATTGTGAGACTTGTACCCCATACCTTTTTTGTGGAAAAAATTTCAATCTATTTATCATCTATCATGAGAGAACAAATAACACTAAAAGTAACAGAAACTGCATAATGTTTTATAAACCACATAGCGACGAGTACAAACACTAGAGCAAGCCTAATCCGTGCCGCTATCATCGCCCCTCCCTTACTAGAGTCGGGCAAACCTTATTCTAGTAGATAGTTAAGTCCTCGTGCTAAGACTCCACAGTAGCATCGCACCAAAATATAAAGACTTCACCGATGAAGAGAAGGGTAGAGCGGAAAAGATCCAACCTATAGACACACGAACAATGACGAACGAAGATAATATCCAAGAGGATCCGTTAAAAACAAACGCCGACTGAATCCCGTGAGATCCGCTAGAGACATACCTCTACACACCCGTCAATGATGCTTGATGCGCCGCCAAGTCGGGGGACTAGGTGGAGAGAACCAATTATGCCATCTTAAAAGATGTTGTCTCACTTTTCTGAGTTGGAAACAAACCCTAACCAAACACAAAAAGTACCTAAAAACAAATCCCTTCCACGGGCAAGGACATGGATCCACCGCGCTTTCATGCACTAAGGCCACGAGAGAGGAGGCAGATTAACGACGTAGCCGGTGGCAAGAAACCTTGATCGCCTAGCGAGGATAGTTGTATACGAAGACGTTGTACTCCATGCCTTGCACGACAAGATCAACAGCACCATATATTTGCGAGGGTGATGGTCGGTTGTGTCAAGCAAATTAAACCAATGGAAACCTTCAATACAATCTACTTCTTACCCTACACATTCGTTCTTCCTTCCGTTTTTCGGCGACTTCGTATTGATTTCGACCATCTATAAAAACCGAGTTAGATGCGAGCTGAGTCAATCTAGTTCTATCCATAGCTGAGAAAATCCCTAATGAGTCCCTATCATGCGAGTTGAGTTTCAGATCCAAAAGGAGACGGGTAGACTGTCTTGTGTATCGCCCTTTCAGTTGGCCTCCAACAACACATGCTGTGTTCGTGTGCGAACACTTTGCTTCATGTAATGTTAGAAGTTCCCTGCGGTAAAATTCAGTGGAAACGAAAAATAGTTAGAATCATAAGATAAGGATACGACACTTTGATTCCTGTGTTGTTAGAAGTTCCCTGTGGTAAAATTTAGTGGAAACGAAAAATAGTTAGAATCATAAGATAAGGATACGATGCCTAGTCTGATATGAATGTACAGATCGAACTTCCTTTCTCTAAATACGAAACCTAGTCTAACATGAATATATGATGCTGTACCGATCGAACATGCTTCCTCTAAACCTTGGCTTCCTTTTGGTGCTCCAGCCGTACACGGTGGATCTGTCTAGACGGCCGGGTCACGCACGAGTAAGGATGGCAAAGGGTAGGGTATGGGGCGGGTAGAGCAATACCATACCCATACCCATGTGGTCAATGGGTACAAAACTCTACCCATACCCGTACCCACGGGTATGAATCTTTACCCGTACCCATACCCGACGGATACCCATACCCGTTGGGTACCCAACGGTAGATCAAATAGTACACATGTTATACATAATTGTACATTCATCGATAACACATTGATAAAATGAAAATATTTATCTCAACTCTATAACAGTACATGACAATTATCTCAACTCAAATTGACAATTGATGACAACTTTATCATAGGTTTACAAGCTCAAGAGATTGAATGTTGGACCTCCACGGATAAGGTATATAAACGGGTAGGGTATAGGTATACCCACGGGTACGAGATTATACCCGTGATCTACCCGCGACTTAACGGATAGGGTACGGGTACTACCCATGGGTATAAAATTGTGCTCATATCCTACCGATGCGGGTACGGTACCCGCGGGTACCCGTACCCATGGGTAAAATTGCCATCCTTACGCACGAGCAGCGAACGAGGAGACAGCAATCGGCAAAAAAAAAAAGACAGCAGAACGCGATGCCGTGGGAGAGGGCGGTGGTGGACGGCCGGTTCTACTTGCCGCATCCGACATCGTTCACGATGACCCCAAGCACCAGCCGCGACTTCACCGTCACGGCCGGCATCGGCGCCCCGGCGATGCAGGTGGAGGCCGTGGCCACCTACTCCAGCTCCAGCAGCGATCGGCGCCGCATCCTGCGCTTACTCGATGCTGCCTCGCGCCGCGTCGTGCTCACCGTGGAGGACTCGCTGGCCAGGAGTTGGGTGGCGTACTGGGGGCGCAGCACCTGGCGGACGGACCGGCTCTTCACCGCGACGAAGAAGTGGTCGACCTTCAACACGACCAACGTCCACGTCTTCCTCGCCAGCAACCGCCGCGAGCGGGACCCCGACTTCGCCGTCCATGGGAGCTTCCATGGGGGCGCGATGACCGTCTCCCGCGGCTACGACTCCGCCTCCGTGATTGCTCTGATCGATCGGGAGAGCATCGGGTGGGGCGATCACAAATATACCTTGAGCCTCAACCCGTACGTCGATCACGCGTTCATCCTGGCGCTCACTGTGATGCTCCATGAGATGCATCGGTAAAGCTCACGATGAGGGATTATTGACTCTGGGGATTCATTATCGAATTGTTACTCTAGGATTGCTTATCCTAATTAGTTATTTCCCTTTTTCGGGGATACTCAATTATGGTAGACCCCCAAAAGAACTGGTAGTGGAGGGTTTTCCGTGTCATTTTGCAGCCATTGCGGTTGCGGCGGCACATACGAAGATACACTTGTACCACGTCTCTCCGGAAACACCCACAAGCAATACCAAGTTACCAACACGAGGTTTGCTTCTAGCTCCATCGTCACCATCGCTGCGATGGCACAACTTCGATCTTTTAAGGAAAAGTATAGTAGTCACCGGGGGATCCGAGCTTCCCATCATCCGGGTCCCCCACCAACCACGTGTCCCCTCTTTCTGTCCACAATCCCGCTTTTGCTACGGTAGCAAAAAAATATCCCGATTTTTGCTACATGTAGCAAAAAAATTTCGGTCCAAAAAATAGTCCCCCAGAGCCCGTTTTTGCTACGGTAGCAAAAAAAAAAAGTCTCATTTTTTGCCACATGTAGCAATATAACTTTATTTTTGCTATTATTGTTATCTGGTTTTGCTACAATAGATCAAAAAATTTGCTACTATATCTCCGGCGAGGTCTCCGGCGATGTCTCCGGCAAGAGTCTCCGGCGATGTCTCCGGCGAAGTTGATTTTGCTACAATCGAACTTTTTTGTTGCTACAATAGCATAAACGTTTTGCTACCACGTGTCCGGCGAGGTATCCGGTGAGGTCTCCGGCGAGGCCAGAATTTTCCTTTCATGTTCTGTGTACGAACCGTTTTTTGCTACAATGCAGCAAAAGCGGGACGATTTGTAGCAAAAACGGGAGTTTTGTAGCAAAAGCGGGATTAGCCTATTTTTAAAGGACACGTGTCGGGCTGGCGACCCGGGGGATCGGACGGAAAGATCCACCGGGGGACGCCTAGTCCTGTCCATCTTTTAACCCGGTATTAATTTGGTAGAACTACTAACTGCGGAAAATTCAAAAAAAAAAAAAAACTACTAACTGCGGAGACTTATACTAGCAACGCAATGTGGGTTAGCTAACCTAACCGGCGTCAGCATAGACTAACAACGGTTGCCAATCCAATTTAAAACGGCATCTTTCGCCCCCTCAAGGGAGAAAAAACGGTGCCTTTCTTGTCGTCGCAGGCCATGGCAGTGTAATTCAGCGTCAGACAAGCTTGAGCTAGCAGACGGACGACCTACACAGCAAAGTTTCTTGCTCTTCACCGGCCGATCGATGGACCTGGTATGCAGGTTTCTGTTTGGTGACCGATTCATCTGTCCCTGTTTTCGTCCGTCGTTTGCATCAATTAATCCAACTTTTGGCCACGCTTAGAACAAGACAGTATGATTTGCTGACAAGAAGTCATGTGTCTGTGGGTGTGGGTACAAGCAGCGCTACGAGTCCATCGCCAAATTTGCTTTCATCTGGCTAGGTGGGATGGCGCCGTCGTCGGGGAAAAAAGACAGAGACGGCTTCATGAAACAAACCAAACCGACCACACGGCCGGCCCGCCTACTCTTCTTCCTAGCTTTTCGAAAAATCTATAGTTCCTACTTCCTAGCTACGCAGAAGAAGATCTTGCAATAAACGAAAATTAAGGTTTTCCTACCAGAATTTTCCTTCTGGTGTTTACTTCCTTTCCTTGTTTCCTCTTTGCTTTGGTTGCTTGTAGCCGAACATTGTATTTCCGTTAAGCAATTAATGGAAAGGGGAGTAACCCAGTTGGAAAAAAAAAAGTCCTGAAGGATGGTCATTGTTTTCCTCAGCTAGTGGGCTAAACAAACATGAACACCAGTACACCACCCCCCTACATTTCTGTTCTGGAATAGCACCACCAACCGCTTACATACATCCAGGCAATTTGACAATGCACCATCAGCACGTCATTATCCATGGATGCAGGCTTGTAATCAATCATTAAAGCTAGGCTTCCAGCTCACGGTTGCATAATGATCTCATTATCGAACCCAAGCTTCTGATCATATTGTCACACAGCGAAAAGTCAAAGTCTCACACAGCTTATATAAAAGCCACAGCACCACAGGTCTGCTTCTCTGCATCAGAGAAAGGCAGAGTACTACGAGCCTGCAGCCAAGATCGGACCGGAGGCTGGTAACGCCATGGGCTCGAAGCAGCAGCTCGCGGTCCGGCCGATCTCCACAGACAAGGGCGTCGGCTTCGACGGGAAGACGGCGTCTGTGAGGGAGCGGTCGGGCCTGGCCAACGCGTCCTTCAGGGTGTATTACAGCCTGCGCGCCGGCGCCGTGCCGTTCCTATGGGAGTCCGCGCCCGGCACGCCCAAGAGAGGAGCCGCGGTCGCCACCGCCAGCGCGGTGGCGCCGGAGAGCAGCGCTGCTGATGCCGGTGGTGTTACTACGCTGCTGCCGCCCATCTCGCCGCCGCCATCGTACCAGTCGTCGGAGTTCAAGGGGAGGAGGAGGGCGTGCCGGTCCAGGCCGTCGTGGCCGGCGGGAGGCATCGTGAGGGCGCTTCTGGGCATGCTCGGGCTTGGGGGAAGGAAGAGCCACCGCAGGTCGCGTGGGCGTCCAGCCTCGTATGTTGGAGCTTGATGATAGCTGGTTCCGTGGTTCGCGACAGGCTCGCTGGGTACATCAATTCCTCATATGATGCATCTTCTTCATGCTTTTGCGGGGATTATTATTACGATGATATCTTAAGTATGAAGAATTGATTATCTATGCACTCATGTGAACAATAGATTAAGATTAAGCCTCATTTATCTTGGTTGCATGATATGTAAACTGGGACTAAGTTTAGTTTTTGCACGTGAATTGTTAGTTTGAAAGTGACAATTCTGCATTTCTCTTAAGGTTCAAACAGCGGCGGGCCAGGAGCAAAACTAATTAACGTTTGTTGTAATATGATATGCTTTTCTAATGACCAACATACTTTGATTTATTGATATTGAGGACCTTGGACCTTATTCCTTCCCTGCTATCGTGCTGAAGGGCGATTTCTGAAACCGCTTGTTCGATCCACCTCGCCGTCGGCGATTCACCGGTTCCCTCTCGCTCTGGCGGTGGGAGGGTGGGGGAACCCCGGATCTCGACGTCTATATAGCGTAGGTTTGAGTAGGCTTCCAGTCGGCGGCGATGAGGAGATGGCGGCGCGGTCGGAGTGGAGTTTTGGGGCGGCGTTCGTCCTCTTCGGTGGTGGGGCTCCCTAGAGTTCCGCCGCGGATAGGCCGCCTTGTCCACGCCTCTTGGAGCTGTTGTGCGTGGCCTTCCCTCACCGGAGTCCGAGGAGCGGCGGATCCGAACGTTTGAAGAAGCTGAAGGAGTTGGTGGTGGTGAGCAAGACGATGGTGTCCACGGAGCAGGGTGGAGGCTCTACGGAGCCGAGGATCGACGACTTCCCATCCACAGAGGGGCTTCTCCCGATCCAAGGTTTGAGTGGAGCATTTTCCTGGTCGTCATCGGCGGCATCGAGATCCAGAAGGACTCTTTTTTAATTTTTTCTTTGTTCTGGATCATTCTGTGAGAACCTTGCTCTAATATTATCAGCTCTTTTCCCGCAAATTTTTTTTATTGATATTAAGTAATATTTTGGTCATTCATGAGGAAAATAACAAAAAACTAAGGGTTTATTGACCTGTTACGAGAAACCTAGTTAACAAAACAAGATAGCTATTACATGAGCCGATTTATTCATCTTCTCGAACTACGCATGAATTTCATGTTCCCGATTAAACCAAAAATCTTCACACAATCTACATATCATTGTAGATAATTTCTTGGCCACAAACCGCCACCTCATAGGTGCTTGTAAGATCGAGAATGTTCTTCTTGTTACAACTAACTTGACAACCCTACTTTACAAAACATTATAGGGATATTTCTTTTGACATGTAGATTATAGAATCATACCAAAACTAATTAAATATTCTCAAACAAGTACAATACATTAATATAGTGTATCACAATTTTCTTAATATTTTAAGCTTTTTATAGATTTAGACATGTAATCCATTGGAGCAAAATTTCCCATGCTAACACTTAAAGTACATAAATCCACAACAAAATAGTGTTTTACTTTGCACTAACATATTTGTAAGGAAAAACCTTTTAAACACATAACAATGAACTTTCGGTTTAAGTGCTAACGACATAGTATGATATTTTTGTTGTAATACAAAACATACCCAACATAAAAAACTAGCTAGTATGCTATAAATTGTACCAGTAAGAGAAACTAGATAATATTTGGAGGGTAGTTTTTTATAGAGGTAAAAATGTTTAGTATAAATTGGTAGCAAGGTGACTTTTATAGTCCCAAACTTTGTATTTTCTTCCAACTCGGCACTAAGGTGATCATTCAAACTTCTCCATTCTGAAACTGTTTTTGGCTGGTTCACCAAGAATCAAGCAATGGTGACTATTGCAAGGAAGTTGTACCCATATCGTGTTGTACCCATATCGTGCCATGCACCGGAACATATGATGCTCCTTCAGGGCGACCCACCCGAGGAGAACCTATCTTCAGGCACCACATGCGAGATCGAGAGGCACTTGATTGTCCTGACCATGAATATGACACACCTCTTCCATATGTGGAGCATCACGACAGCCATCAGATGGGTGGTGATCGAGAATGTTGTCACGGAACGGATCCCTGCATACATGTCAGCAACATGGAGTCAGATGAATGAATGCCAGTAGTAGTATTTCCGCATATTGGATTCTTTTCTTACCGTTAATGTTGCCCACGTCATTTGTCGTTTTGAAGGCAATCGCGGGGGAGGGGGCAGATGCCCCCCCCCTAAACATCAGCCTTCCCTATTAGGTACACCATCCCTCAGTATCTAGTGAGCAGCTCCTCTAAATGTTGTTGTACCCATATCGTGCCATGCACCGAACATCTGATGCTCCTTCGGGGCGACCCACCCGAGGAGAACCTATCTTCAGGCACCACATGCGAGATCAGGAGGTAGTTGATTGTCATGACCATGCAGATGGAGTGCAAAGAAGATATCTTCTTGATCAGCCGAGGGAATACCGAGGGATTACCCTGAACTGACTGTGTGTATAGCAAAGCCACCCGTGGGATCCGCTACACGTTATTCTTCACGAGCAGTGTACTTCACTAATCGACACAATGTGGTCAAGCTCGTACTAGCATCTCTTCACTTGAACATAGTATGTCGCCATCTCACGACCAGCTTAAAACACAAGGAAGGTATACACCTTCCATGAAATTGGACAATATGGTAGAGAGGTAGATCAACTCTATGGAACCAAACAAGATGTAGAACAACATGATGAATACGAGATGCCTCTTCCATATGTGGAGCATCACGACGGTCATCAGATGGGTGGTGATCGAGAATGTTGTCACGACACGTATCCCTGCATATATGTCAGCAACATGGAATCAGATGAATGAATGGTAGTACTAGTATTTTTGTATATTGGATTCTTTGCTCACTGTAAATGTTGCCCCATGTCATCTGTCGTTTTGAAGGCTATCGCGCGAGGGGGGATGCCCCCTAAAAACCATCATGGTATTCAGTGGAGGAAGGCCACATCATGAGCGGAACACTAGGATGCCGTGCAGGAGCATGAGGAGCAGAGAAACACGTCACACGTCCGAGACTGCACCGGCGAGCAGTTGTCTAGGGTTACCACAAGTGGGTAGTCATTTGAGGAATTAGTGGAACATGGTAGTACCTTATACATAAGAGGTTATATGCCTCCTTATCTTCAAAATCTTTAAGAATGTAGAGATGTTCATGTTTCCTCCAACATTGTACATCAATGTTGCTTTTGTAGTCACGATAAGGCGCGGACTATGGCACTACAAGAATTCCGGTCTATTGCAACAAAAATTATTGCTACAGCTACCTTTCGTTGCAATAAAATGAGAAATTACCACAAACTTCCGTAATAGGATCTACATATTGCTACAGTTTCGTTTCGTCGTGCTAAGTACTCGTTTTGTTGCAATAGAAGCCATGTATTGCCACAAGCTGGATCAATGTTGTCATATAGTAGTGATATTGCGATAGTTGCGTCGTGTTGCGTGAATTAGTCATTTTATTGCAATAGATATATATTGTAACAATTCTGACTTCTGACGCTAGTCATAGATATTGTTGCAAAAAATGGCTTCATATTGCAATAAAACATGTATTGGTTGTAATATGGCGACTTTTTGACTCATCTACATTGTGTTGCAATAACTATTACATATTGTGACAAATTTTCCATGGTAATATGTACAACATATTGCAACAATATCCTAATGTTGCAAAAAAGGAGCAAGATATTGCAACGATATTCTCTACAGTGTCCTATCGCTCCAGTTTTTTATATTTATTATACTTTTTCTCACGATCGGATTAAAGGGACATGCTAGTTTATAGAGGTATTAACACATTTGGTACCACAACATGCACCTAAGTTGTGTTTTAGTCCCACATCTTGCAAAGTGGACACCGGTGATACCACAACTTGCTAGTCGGATTGGTTTAGGTCCTGGAGCCCATGCACCTGCTCGCGGAAGGCGTCAGGGTGCGGTGGAGACGCACCCACGTAGGGATGCGGTGGAGGAGACGCCCTCGCGTCGGGCAGCGGAGGAGGCGGCGAGGTCCGCTGCACCTGCTCGCGGACACTACTAAAAGTATCTTGATCTGCCACGTTTCAAAAACGTCGTGGATTTTCGTCGCGGATTGACAAATCCAGAAAAAAAAACTGTGGCATTTTATTTTTTTGTCGCGGATGGCTGATGGGCCTAAGAAGTAAAAAAGCCCATATTTTTGGGACGTTTTTGTCATTTCATCACTAGAAAACGTCATGGATGGCTCAATTTTGAACCGACCGCCCATTTGGGGTCTCACTTGACTTTTTAATGTCAATATTTTTACGATGTTTTTGTCATTTTATCACGGAAAACATCATGCATTACTGAATTTGGAGGAGGCCCATTTAACATGCGCCAAAAGTAAAGGAGAAGACAGGAATTGAACCTGGGACCTACTACCAGAGACGCACGCTATCAAACCATCAAGCCCTTGTTCAAAAAAAATCAAACCATCAAGCCACTGCCTGAGTTTTATACATATACATTAATATTACACTCTTGTACTTATATTGAATGCTCTGCTATAGAAATGCTAGCATAAGAAAAGAAAATATGTGTTTGTGATATTTCGAACCCAAGCCTAGAACTAACCATGTGTACCTCAATGCCACTAGACCATCAACGAACTTTTGATATGAAACAACACACACTTTATAAATAGGATGTATCAACACACTAGAGAAAATCTCAAGTTTCTTAATAACTTTTTCGAAATAATTGTCGTATTTCAAGTTTCTTATTTTTTCTGGCAACTAGGACATATAATGACACAATGCGAATTTTATATTTTTTGATTTTATAAAATGTTTATGATGCTTTGAAAATGTGGTCAAAATCATCGACATGACCGTTCGTATCTAGGGGTGAAATCTTGTGAAAATATTGGTGTATCTCTGATGAAATGACTATTTTTGCACCTAATAAGAATTTTACAAAAAATAATGATAAAACTATGTAGCACCTATAGTCCAAATTTGACCCGTTTCCATCTAAATATGTACAAAGCCGTTTAAATGGAAGTAAATAGCTAAACAGCTTGAAAATTCATACCAGCCGGGGACCATCCATACAATGTGGTCTAGTTTGGGTGGAAAATGGTGTGGTGCCATTTTGCACGATAGTTTTGATAGTTGCTTCACAAAAAACCCCGTTTTTGAAGATACTAAAATATCCCACTCTGTACTTGAAGATATATCATCGATGACAATCAAATAATAGTTTTCCTTAAGGATCCTAATTAGCTGATATGCCCAGTCCTCAGGAGGCCTTTGATGGAGACATGACTTAGAGGAAATAATGTAATTATAACATATCTTTAGGTTCATATTAATGTTTACTTATTTATGCTATAACTGTTATGATACTTGAATATGTGGTTCAAAGAAAACTCACAAGCACGTGTAGAGAGATAAACATCAGTGTTACTAGTCCCGCCTCTAGCACTAGCTTGAGTTGTGTGATGATCATGTTTTCTGGATCATGGGCATAGTTAAGAGTAACGAGGATGTCCACAATGAATGAGAGTAGATTGTTGGTAGAACAAGGCTACTGAACCGACCTTATTATATATATGATGTGTTATGAGATCATCTTTCATTCGTTGTTAGCAAATCTATATGAAGTTATCATTTGCATAAATCCTTCGACCATGAGAATAATAAGTAACCACATGTTTGATAGGTATATTTTGATTGTCATCTAACATCCACCGTAACAAGAGATCATAACGGTGACTTTCAGGTATATCAGATGACATGTCCGGAAACCTAATAGTTAAAGATTGGAATATTTCTCCTTCTAACGATGGAAAGGTACATTGTGGTCCCTCGCGGTATTACGGTTCCACTTACCGTTTGGCCAAACATGATAGTGATCACGGGACATCGCAATACGGAACATGAAAAAGATAATGAAACCGGCAACGAGGACAGGGTTTTGTGATCCAATAACTGGATCACGAGGATAATGACATCTCACACCGGGTTATCGTTAGTAACGCAAAGCAAAGGGGTTAGCACTTGAATAACAAAGGGCGCTCGAAAGATATTCGTGTATGCACGGGAGCCATCACGGGTGACCACGGCTCTGCTGTTGGTTATTGATCGAAGGTGTTTTGATCATTTCCATGTATTACCGAACCTACTGGGTCACACGCTTAAAGTTATTTTAATCTGTTTTGTGAGAGAGAATTATAGTATGTGTATAATTTAGAGAGTCATCAGAAACGTTGTGGTGTGGTGAAATAGTTCCAGACTGACACCAGGAGTGTTCTGCGGAATTTATAAGTGTATATTTGATGTCTCGGAGTTGTAGCAAGTGTTCCGGAAATTTTTGTAGGAAGCATATGATGTGCCGTTATTTCTCGGCAAACACCAGAGAGGGAGAGAGGTGCTGGAGCGATCCTAGGGCTGCCCTAGGGGTGAAGTCATCAACGGTACAAGTTTGACAACACAAAGGTACGAGTTTGCCGTGCATCAATTCAATCACGTGTGTAATTGTTTGACCACACACCCAGCAAGAAGTGGCTCTCCCCAATTCGTATGCCCACTAGCATAATCCATCCATCATGAACGCGCGAGAATCCGTTGAATAACCACGAAGATCACAAAAAGGAGAGAAGATCATCATGCAATTCATCCATGATAGAGAATTTATCTTTCACGTTTTCAGGATGGCTTAGTATGGTTTTGGGCAGTCGATTGCTAATACACGACACCTGCTATGACACCCTCTTCCTGGATTGATTGTGTCCATGTCTTGGAAACTTTACTCGAATTCGTGTGCTATGCCGAAGGACAAATTTTCATCTGTGGTCTGCATTCCAGGACAGGTGCTAGACATGCCTCGCGCCGAGGCATGGCCTTCCTCACACCCCTTTGGGGCTCACACTGCGGTCAAGCCAAGGAAACCATGACCCACCTCGTCACTAGCTAGTTGCTCGTTTTTACACACCATGTAGCCGGATGTCCTTGGTGGATCCGACCATCCGCCCTACTGGTAGTTGGTCATCCATTAGGTGCCTATCGCTACGCGGAACGAGACCTCTTCCACGATCATGCATACGACATGGTGGTTCTTGAAGCAGCACAACGCGCACACCTTCGACAAACAACGACTGAAGGTCGACATCCTGTTTTGTACCATCTTGGTTAAGGCGGGCACGACAGGTCTTGCGGCTCTTCTTGAGTTGGCACTTATTAGTTCCTTGTGTGTTGCATTGTACTCGGGCGTGGCATGTTCTTCAGCTTGAACGTGACAGTCTGACAGACATAGTTCGCATTATCTCGTAGAAAAAAAACCCGACAATCATGAAATAGGAAATGCCAGAATACGAGCAAGAGTAGCAAAACTAGGCTTTCTTCTGTTTTCACGCTCTTTTCATCTTCCGTTTGAAACTCACTTTTCACTGTCGTATATCAAATTCTCTGGACAGGTTCCTAGCTGAGTCGGTTTCGCACACAAACCCGGCCGGGTCATAAATAACGACGACCCGTTGCCGTTCCTCTGCCCCCGAAGTACCCACTCTGCTCTACTCGCAACGGCACAGCTCCCCCCAACCAAAAAAAAAAAAAAGAGGAGGCGGAAAGCCATAGCCCCCGCCCCCGCCCCCGCCCCCTTCCGCCGCCGCAACTCCTCCAATGGCCGACGGCGCCCACAAGAGGAATCCGGCGTCCTCCTCCCGGGGCCAGAAGGCCTGGGTCCCGCGCGGACCGGTACGTGCCGCCTTGCCCTAACCCTTGTTCCCCTCTTTTGGTACGAATAGTCCTGCTCGCCGTTCCGACTGGGTGAGGGTCCGGCAGTTCGCCGCCGGCCATGGATAGCATGCCGGATTTTATAGACATGCAATTCGGTAGCATTGGTGCGGCGCGGCGGTTAGAGCTCGACTGCCAGCTGTGGGTCACTGAGTAGAGTTGTTTTCTTTTACCCTAGGTTGGGAGTTGTTTGGTTTGGCAGCAAATCAGGCAATTGAGGAAGAAGTACTCCCTCCGTTCCATATTAGTTGTCTTCCATTTGCCAAAAAGTGGATGTATCGACAACTAATTTGGAACGGAGGGAGTAGTAAACTGGTAGTGCCAAATTGCGGTCTCCATCATGAGGAGTGCGCTGTCATCTTCATCGTCTCCGCCACGGACGAGGTGTGCTTCCGCACCCTCTGCGCGCACGAGGTGTGCTTCCTCGCGCTTCTTCTTGCGGCAGTCCCGCGCCCAATGGCCGGCGACTCCGCAGTACCTGCACGTGTCTTTCGACGTGCCAGGGTTCCCAGCTCCACGAGCTGAGTTGCCTCTACCGCGACCGCGCGGCTTGCCGCCGCCTCGTCCGGTATGGCTGGAGGATCCACCTCCATCCTGCAGGCGCATCCGAGAGAACCACTCCTCCTCCGTGAGGAGTAGTTTCCCAGCCTGCTTGGCCTCCGGCTTCTCCGCCTCATGTCACTCCTCAGCCGTTTTGAGGCGGCCGATGAGCTCCTCCATGGGGAGCTTGTCGAGGTCGAGCAGAGTCTCGATTGAGCATGCCATCTGCGAGAACCTCGTGGGAACGACCGAGAGAAACTTACGGATTGTGTCTGGCTCGGTGATGGTGACGCCGAGCACCCCAAGCTGCGACACGAGTGACGACATCCGCATGGCGAAGTCGTCGATGTTCTCGCCGTCGCCGAACTTGACGGCCTCGTACTGCTTCTTGAGCGCAGTCGCCTTCGCCTCCCGGACACGGGTATCTCCGACCCGCATCGTCTTGATCGCCTCCCACGCCTCCTTGGCCGTGTTCTTCGACGCCAGTGTGGAGATCATCTCCGGCGGATTTGCGAGCAGCACGTACTCGAGTGCTGCCCGGTCCGTCTCGCGCTCCTCCGTGCCATCGTGCACGGCGGACCAAACACGGCGTGCCTCAAGCTTCACTTGCATGAGCAGCGCCCAGTCCGCGTAGTTTGACCGCGTGAGCAGCGGCCATGAACTACCGGCCTCCCGCACAACACGCTGGACTGCCAGCGTGCTCGCGGCCTCCTTCAACTCCGCCGGTAAGAGCGCCTTTCCGTCGCCTATCTCCGGTGAGATCTCTCAAGAACTCAGGCTCTGATACCAACTGTTGCCCGTGAGACCTTTTCGCTCGAGAGAGAGAGAGAGGGTAGTGTGTGCCTAAGAAATGGTTTGCCTCAATTTTCCATTTTTCTATTCATGGGGTATTCATAGGGTAAACACTATTCCTACAAATATCTGGCTAGATATTTCCAGCCAGCTTGGTGAACCTATCCACACAAGGACAGGTGTCACACCACTATGCGCGGGCCACACAGGTGTCCAGGACACCTGTGCTTCTAGAACCTCCTAGCAGATTCCAGACCGCCAACACCCGCGCTGACGTGTCCACGAGCAGGAGTCGACAGACCGACTCCGTCACTCGACACTTCCTCGAGTAGGAGTCGACAGTTCGACTCCACGTACCCGGAAACTACCTCCAGTCAGAACAACCTCCGACTGGGCTACCTACTCGAGTCCTTCTGACTCGAACACTCGGGTTCGACTGACCCGAAGTCACTTCGAGTGACAATCCACTCGAGTCGACTAGGAATACAAGCCTATTCTAACAAAAATTAGATCAAACTATTAGGTGCGTGATGTCTTGCAAGAACGGAGGTAAAGAGATCTAGCTAGTATCTTCGATATGGATGGTGGTAATAATACGGATCATGATCGACATTATGCATCTGGTCGAGGATCACGGTGAGCGCCAGGACGAACGCCTGGTCGACGCCCGGGTTCACCCTCACGGTGTACGTGTGCTCTCCCACCAACGCGCCCCAGATGGTGGTCTTCTTACCGATCTGCGCAACGGCTGCGCCGCCAGAGTCGGACACGGTCATCGCACCGCCATGGTAGCTTCCGTCGACGACGAAGTCGGGCGCCCGCACCCCGCCATCAAGGAACACGTGACCGTGGTCGTGCTGAACGTGAGGAGCGGCGTCTTGTCCACGGCGACGAATAGAAGGTCCGCTTTGCCCGTGCCCCGGGCCCTGAACGCCTCCCACCGCCGGCCCTGGCGAAGCACGTAAGGGGACTCCTCGACACTGAGCAGGGCGCGGCGCGAGGCGTCGAGGAAGAGAAGGAGCGGAGGTGACGGTAGCCGACGTGGGCGGTCTCCACCTGCATTGCGGCCGCACCGCCGCCGGCGTCGGTGATGGCGAACCCGCGCCCTCTCATGGTGTACGCTGTGGTCACCGTGAACGTCCTCGGGTGGCGCGCGTAGAACCGCGCGTCTACCGCGGCCGACTTGTCCCACGGCCAAGGCATCTCGGTTGATCGTACAGAGAAACAAAGGATGGAGCGTATGCCAGAGGATGGCGATGGTAATTGGGTACAAAACTGAATTCGATATGGATTGTATCTGTATATGCAATTGTCGAGGTGTTTCCTTGTTGTACAAGATGGTATATTACGTAAGAGTTGTATATGATCTTCTATTCTTCTGGTTCGTGCGTGGGAGTGCTACGGATCAGAGGTCGATTGTATTTTAGCCTCGATTTTGCTATTATTTGTTTTGATAGTTTTTGAGAGTTCCACTCGTAAGGTGGCTGTCATGCGTGTGTGTGCGCGCATGCATGTGCGTGCGTGTGTGGGTGGAGAGACAACGCTTGGATTTTGAGAACATCTGTTTATCAGACCTATGCGGGTCAAAGAAAACATGGTTGCAACAGTTTCCTCTGTGATTTCGTAAAAAATAGCAAAATTATTGCAATATTCCAATATGCACATGTCATAAAAATTCTAAACATGCAAAACTACATATTTGTTCCAGCGTAACCGACTAAATTGGGTCTAAACTTACACAATTTGAAAGACATATGCATGCGGCACATGAAAAAACATACAAGGCAAACAGAAATGGCATTTTCCGTGCATATGACATCCAAAACAAGAATGTTCTTGTGTACGTAATAAACAACATACCCGCTTGGAGCCTGTAAACACAAGATGCGTGACATCATAAACCAGAACATCACTAACCTAGCACCATCGACCATGGAAAGCACCAACTTCACTGATGATGTTGATCTCGGCTATAAATTTGACTCATCGGAGCCTGCTGAAGCAGGATGGGGCGAACCCGAACCCATTCACCATAGTGCCGATGTCTTCATAGGAGCGTGACGATGTGACCTCGACTCCTCTGGATCCATCACCTTATGGTGCTTGGGAGGAAAATGCGTTGACGAAGGACAACCTCCAGGGTGGTAACATGCTCGGGAGAGGAGGGGTTTGGAAGGGAGTACGAGCGCCTAAAGGCAGGTGCCGCGACAGAGGGTGTGGGGAGCTATCGAGAGAGTGGAGGGAAAGAGAGTAGAAAATTCAAGGGAAGAAGAAGTCGTACGCGGGTGCGAGAGGTAAAAGAGAATTGTTCCAGTCATTTTGGGTGGTTAAACATGATCATTTACCATTCAGGATATGGAGAAAAAGGTTTGCCTTCTTATCATTATGAGATCTCTCATGTTCTTTGAAAAACATGGTTATCTGCGTATAATTGTATACTTCCATATAAAGATGAAAAATATACTTCAGGCGTGTAGATATTAATTGCTCGAGTTAACACCAAGAGGTAAAACATTTTTAAGGGTTGTCTATTTATTGCTATAGTTATACACATTATTTGTTTCTCTTCCTCGCCGTTTTCCTTGGAGGTGACCAACAAGCTAGCAAGAATTGAGTTTCCTCATAGTGAAAAAAAAAACTTGAGTTCCTAGTGCACCCATTTTCGTGGTCGACAACACCACACAAGAGTTTCATTATGTGCAAGACAAGGTTTGGGTAAGCGAGGGCATGGTCATCATATTCAGAAAAGAACATATGGTTTAGAACGGTCAGCACGATGGTTATCCAGGGGAACATTGTTTTGCTAACTAATCACTTTTACTAGTCTTTTGACACAAATATTGTTCTGGTAATCAGTTTCCCCAGTCTTAATTCGCATAAATTATCATATTACTTGAAAATATTTTCTTGTATACTCCCTCCGTCCACGAATAAGTGTACTTCTACCTTTTGGGGTAAGTCAAACTTATTAAATTTTGACCAACTTTATTAGAAAACGTACTCGCATTTATGACAAAAAGTTAGTATCACTAGATCCATTTTGAAATGAAGTTTCAAAATATACCAATGTTAGTCATATATGTTGCTACTTTTTTTTATAAATTTGGTCAAAGTTTAAAAAGTTTGACTAAGTACTAAACCTAGAAGTACACTTATTTAAGGACGGAGGGGTATATTTTTAGCAATTTTTCTTAAAAAGATTCTCCTAAAATCCAAAAAAAGATGCATTTTATCTGACCAATTACTGTGGTAAATATACTAATTATTTTGAATCTCCATTGTTGGTCATCTTTGTCTTGCACTACTTCATTAGTTTTCCGCATCTGATAAATTATGTGTTATTGACAGTAAATTAATACATGTTAGTATATCCCTCGTGCAGTTGTCTTTAAGCATGGTTGAACTAGTTTGCATTCTCATATATTCAATATAAAATTTTAGAGATATTTTATATTGAACTTATTTACTTATTTATAGTTCAAATCAACAATATATAATTTTAGTTAGTGTTCTTACATTACAATAACGACGTTGAACCACATAGTAGTACTTCTATCATGATGTTTCATGCCACTTATTAGTGTTCTTACATTACCATGCATTACGACATTGAACCACATAGTAGTACTTCTATCATGATGTTTCATGCCACTTATAATGGATGATCCACACACAGATCGAAGTTCAGATTTGACTAACAGCCAGACAAGTAATGTATAGGTTATGTGAAACAAAACTACACTACAAGAAATTTCCCTTGATTACAAATATAAAATACGACCACTTTTGTGTCATATAGCTCACATATCATCGATCTAATAATTTATAAAATTTAAAATGTGATGGTGCACAATATATTTGGGGAAAGAGCGAGATGATTTTATTTCTTATACATTTTAAGCTTTATTATGGAAAATGCACATGCACCCTTTTTTATTAAGTGGAATTTCTTGAATTGGAACTAAATCTTGGTTAACTATTTTTTTTACTCGAGAAACTATCCATTAACCGGCTCTTTAGACTGCATAATGTTGGACTGGAATGATAAAAATGACAAAACCATCCCTTGCCTTAACAAATCACAATTAATGTAAGCAATTAGAAAAGTCTAGAGTGTCTCACGAGCCATCGCATGATTGGCATGGATGGGTTGTTCCCTTATGGTCAAGTATTCTTACGTACTTCCCGCATGATTGGCATGGATTGGCATCGCATGAGTAGTGATTTTGTTTTGCATAAGAGCGGATTCCTGCTACATCTGCTCCCGATGTGGAGTGATTTTGTTTGGCATCGTCCGTTCCGATGTGGCTACTATCTTCTTTTATTCTAAAAGGGGACTATAACCCGGCCTCCACATTAATAGATGTAGTACTCCCTCCATATCGGTTTACTGGGCGGGTTTCCAATCTCATGCATTTTCACAACCAAAGGGTTTTTAGGCGCCATTAGCTATTAATGCGGGCAGCTAATTAACCTCATTTTACTCCCGTCCATTCCCCTTGCCCTTTTTACTCGCATGCGCAGGTGTGAACTGGGTTTGCATGCAGAAGTTATGGATTTGCATGCGTGTGGGAGAGCAATTGACCAATAAAGACCTTGGATCCTCTAATTAAGCACCCGACATCAATGGAAAAATTAGGAGAGAAGCTCCGGTTGTACTACCAATCACAGATCACCTAGGTTCCAGAGTTTTCTCAAACGCAATTTCGAGTGTAGGCATATCCGTCTGAAGGAAGGATGATTTTCTGACAGTTGCTTCGAATATTCATTTCTGCGACATCACATGAAATGAATTAACTAACCAGCTGACATCATGGAAACTAAATCAAACCCTGCACGGATCGACGTGACAAACATGTGACGTTGTATAACGAAACTGGAATTATAAAAATAAAAACATGCAGAAATGAAGCTGGTAGCAATTGATCGGTTCTGATTTCTTAGTTCATAGAATCAGAGTACATCATCTAGTGGTGCATCTCGTCCAGAATCACGGTGAGCGCGAGGATGAACGCCTGGTCGACGCCCGGGTCGATCCTCGCCGTGTAGGTGTGCCGCCCGAGGAGCGCACCGCCTGCCGTATTCTGGCGGGTGATCCGCGCGATGGCGTGTCCATCGGGGCCGCCGCCTCTAGCAGACACGGTGCACGCCCCGTCGTAGTAGCTGCCGCTGATAACATAGTCGGGGACACGCTCGCCGGACCCGTTGCCGGCGAGGAACACCCGCACCTTGGTCCTGACCAGCTGCACCGGCGAAGTCTTCACCGCGACGAAGAGCAGGTTCCTCCGGCTGGTGCTGTCCCCCCTGTACGCCTCCCACCTCGAGCTTGCGTAGTAGGTGGAGTCCTGCAGGGTGAGCACGGGGCGGCGCGACGCCGCGTCGAGGAGGAGGGAGCTGCGCTGGAGGAAGCTGAACACGGCTGCCTCCACCTGCATCACGGCCGTGCCGTGGGCGTCGTTCACGGTGAAGTCGTGCCCCGTCACGCTGATCGTCTTGGTCACCGCGAAAGCCGTCGCCCCCGGCGCGCAGTACCTCGCGTCCACAACCACCACCGGGGCTGGCCCCGCCGCAGCCGTGGCCGTGTCTGCCGGCTCGCTGCTCATGGCGGCGCGCGCGTCCTGGGTGTTTCCTTTGGTTTTGTAGTCTGCTGACTGCTGAGCAACTACGCTTGGGACGCTAAGGATGGAGAAGGACTGCAAAGCAAGCGTGATAGAGGCGAGGAGTATAACCTTTATATATAAAGGGGCGACATGGCCACCCCCTCTCCGACGCGCCACGTCGCCCCTTTTCTTCTGCCCGTCGGATCTGCGAAACGGACGGCTATGATCCAGCCACATCGACCACCGCGCGCGGTATTGTTCCTGGCAACAGTACGCGCGTATCCGCACCAATCAGCGGACGCCACGTCGCCCGGTCACCGCCGGTGGAACCGGTGCCCAACCGGTCACCCCTCTCGCACGATTATTGGCGCAAACTTTTACACAAAACTCCCCGCAAAGGACTAATTCGTAAATTCTGGAAACGCCAGGGATCTCCGTGTAAAAACGACAACATACCTCACTCTCCCTCTTCCTCTCTCCCCGTGCGAGCCCGAGCTCGGCGGCGCCGCCGACGCGTCGCCACGGCGCTCTGCCCCTCCCCAGACGAATCGACGAACACGGCGACCTCCGCCGTCGCGCCCTCTCCTTCCTCGCCCACTCTCGCCTGCCGGGACGCCGCCAGCTCGCCGGAATCGACGCCGTTGCACTCGCCGGCCGCCGCCGCGTCCGCCCACCACCGGCGACGCTCCGTCGACCCAAAAGCGGCGGCGCCGCCACGTACGCGCACCTCGCGTCGACCCGCGTCCGTCGCGCTCATCTGCGCGTCCCAGATCGCGCGGGTGCGCCGACGCCGCCGCGGCGGAGCCCGCCCGTAGGTGACGTCACCGTGACGTTCCAGCGGGCCTGGGCTGGGCTGGCTGCTGTGCAGCTGGCTCGGCCCTTTTTTTTCCTCTTCTTTTTGTTCTATTTTCCTTTCTTTAAAAAAAAAACATTAACAACTTTTCAAATACAACTTCAATAATTTCTAAATCTGCACAATTTCAAAAATGTAGCCATTTTCGAATTTGAATTTTACCAAAAAAATCGCGGCATCCAAATTTGAATATTTCAAAATTTCAGATGCCTTTCAAATCTAACTATTTTACTAACTTTTGCGAATCAAACAATCCATAAATACAAACCTTTTCTGTATTTTCGGCACATTCAAATCTGAACACATTTTGAACATGGACTATCTTTAAAACTATCCATCAAAAAAAATATGGAAAATATATCAAAGTGATCACGAAAAAACATGCTAACTACTTATGGCATAATGCAAACAAATTTGAGGATTTTAATTTAGTGAATATTTGGAGAAAATCCAAATTTATTTCCTCAAATTATGTATTGATTTTAATAAATCCTCATATAATATGTTCCATCTGATTATGAAGTTAAATTAAAAATTTAAGCTAAAATACAAACTTAAAAAATCTTCCCAAATTGTTTAACAATTAGAAATAATTTAGCTGAATTCCCTCCAATTATTCAAATAAATCTAATAAATGCTCAAAATGGTTAATATTTGGAGATAACCATAATATATTTCCTTTGATTATGGTTCTAAATAAGAAAATTATGGGAAAATGGAACCAAATTTGATCATTTAAATTAGGCTAACATATTTAGAGGCAATAAAATTTGAAACTATCCGATTTTATAGTTTACTTTAAAAAAAACTGATTAAACGAATATTTGGAGGAAAATATAAATTGATTTCCTCTAATTATGAATTGAATTTTAATTGAATTAAATAGATAATCATATAATGTGTTTCCTCTGATTATTGAATTAAATTAAATATTTAAAACAAAACTCAAACATATTATACCAACTCGAATAAGTTAATATGCGCAATTTAAATATTCCCTAAATTGTATTACATATTTTTTCTTTTTTTTATCCCACTCAAATTTTGTTGTTACTAACTTAAAGAACTATTGCTCCCTATCCATGTAAAATTAAAACTTATAAGGATGATTTCACAACGATTTCATAACAACAATTGTTTAACGATACTTATTCCGCTAAGATAAATTTAAAATGTAATTTGTTTTCCATATTTTCCAACTGTACATAAAAATTGATCTAAGCATTTTGCAAACATGAAAAGAATTCAAATATAAATACTTTCCCAATTTTACCAATTTTTTGACATCTAAACAACTAATAAATGTGAACTTTTTTTGAATTCCAACAGTTTTAAAATCTGAACAATTAAATAACTTCCCAAATTTACCAATTTTTTTAAATCTACACAACTAATAAATGTGAATTTTTTAAAAATCCAACAGCTTTAAAATTTGAACAATTTTTTAAATGCAGACATTTTTAAATATGAATTTTAACACACGGGCGCGGCGTGTCGACGCGCCATCTTGCCTAGTATATGTTAGTGAAGGAGTTATGTTAGTGACGCTGACCGCCACGTCTGCAAGGACCAATGACGCCGCCAACTTTGAAGCGCAGAAGTTGACTCCGTTGGATGTTGGTCCCCACACTGATCAACCCGTGGACAAGGTCTCACAAAAAACTACTGTACCTATCTCAGCTGTTAGGAAAAAGTCCAAAATGAACCCTGAACTTGTAGACGAAAACTAAATCAAACCCTGAACTTTGAATACCGGGAATTGACAACTATCGAATTCCGGTCTATTTTCAACCCTGCACCTGTTGATTTCCCGGTTTACCAAACATGTCTAAGGTTCAAAATAGACCGGAAATCACAAGTTCGGAGTGTCAATTTTCGGGATTCAGAGTTCAGGGTTCGATTTAACTTTTGTCTATAAGTTCAAGGTTTAGTTTGGAATTTTTCCTAGCTGTTAGGAACACTGATTTTGACACTTACCAAAACTCTCCAGGCTGTTCCGGAGACAAACCTTGGACCAACTCGTGCGAGTGACATGTGAATCTAAAAGCAAGCAGTCCAATTTCCCCAATTTTCAGTCACCAAATTGAACGCTCGTGTGTCTTTGACGCCACGGGAGTTTCCTGCTCGCTGTGTAGCGGATTTAAAACGTTTGATTTGCTCCAACAGGATCCACGCTTTTCGCGGATCGAACGCAGCTCGCTGCGTTCCTCCGACTTCGCTAAGAGCAAGTATAATAGGATGATGATGTAGGACGAAAACCTATTTTAGACCCCGAGCTATATGGAGCTCGTTTTATTTAACCTCTTAGGTAGATCTGAAGTCATGAAGCATTCTACAAGGGTCGGATCGATCAGGCAGTCAGGCCGCGGCGGGGATGGGTTTGGCATGACAGCAAAATTAGGTCTATCTTCCGACGTGGTGAATTGACAAGGACACCCGTTTCAGGGTTTTTACGAAAAATGTTCTTTTTGGGGGGGGGGGGGGGGGGGGGGGGGCGGGGGGGGGGGGGATTGTGAAATCAAGTTGACAAGTCCTAAGTTCCGAGGATAAACACCTGCTAGAAAGGCTGGTTGAATCTCGCGGTAGACGTGCGCCTTCCGAGCTGCGCAGAGCCCGCCGTGATCTGGTGGGTTAGGAAAAAGTCTATTTTCAACCCTGAACTCGTAGAGGTTCGACGAAATGAACCCTAAACTCCAAATCCATGTCGTTTGTTCCCTGAACTTAACAATCTCGGTCTAAATCAAACCCTGGACGAGTTTCCACTAGAAAAATAAATAAATAGATAATTTGCTACTCTCACCGACATCCATGGCCCACTCATATTCATCTTCAACCTCTCCTCACCCGAAATTGTATCTGTAATAAAATAAATCAACAGCGTCCGCAAGCCCGACAGCACCGCAGCGAGCACGGCTGCATCCGGCCGCCTCCACAACGGCCCGCGCCCGCCCCCTTACCTGTGCGGCGCGCGCGGCCTCGAGCCCCGCCAGAAGCGCGCCGAGCATGGCGGCGTCCGCGACAGAGTCCCGCTCCCGCGCCCGTGCACCCGCCCGGCCTCCCCTGCTCCTTCGTCGCGCGCCCCCACTCCGGCCTCCCCTGCTCCTTCCGCGGATGCACACCACTGCCTCCGCTCCTCCGCCGCGAGCGCCCGATCCAGTCGTGCGTGTAACAGGAAAAAATTGGATTAAGGAGATGAATATGACATATGGGTCCCACTGTCAGTGAGAGTACCCTGTATTCCCGGCCGGGATGCTTTTTTCCCGTTGTGCCAAACAGGTTCAGGGTTCGATTTGGACCGGGATTGCTAAATTCAGGGTACAAAGCACAGGGATTTGGAGTTCAGGGTTCATTTCGCCGAACCCCTACAAGTTCAGGGTTGAAAATGACTTTTTCATCTCTAAATAACTGCCATGGAATGTGACCTGCGCCTGTACAAAGTTGTGAACAGTTCCCGACCATTAAATGGGATCGGAGGGAGTACAGATAATCCTATCTTGATCAATACCTCGAATGAGACTCTGCTTCAACCTGCAACCAATATTGACTGTGATGAGTATTTTGTTGGCAGGTTGCGAATACTTGAACGGAATCTTCTTAGGTGGGGGACAAGGCGAACCGCTAGAGAATCGCTAGAGCGGATAGATTTCAGTCCTATCGGGCTAGATTAGATAGATAGCGCCGTATCCTTGAGAACCATGTGCACCTGTGTGCTGTTTGCCCTTGGTCTCGGCAAGTTTGGTCCACCCTATCTAATGGATTGAAAGTTCAAGCTTTGATGCCTCTTGGGGTGGCCTCCACTCTATCCCTATGTGTCTCCAGCACTGCAGACGTAGCTGCCCCCAGTACATCAGAAAAGGAGAGCAATCTCTTCTCTCCTTACAGCTTGGAATGGGCAACGGATCGGAAGCGGCCGGCCATCGAGCAGAACGTGGTCCTGGCGCGTGTGGATCGGAATGGGCATCGGATCCAAGCAAGCTATATACTTGTAGTAGTGGTGGTGGTAGCTACTCATGACTCCAACGGACCGACGCATCGAGTCCGCGCACGTCCGTCCCTGTCCGCGCGAGCCAAAAACACGGTCCAACGGGGCGACGCAAACGGATCGCGGTCCGTTTTTCTGTCCGCCGCGACGCATTTCTGACCCAAATTTGGGCCACGGATGCGTCGGGCGCGGACGCGCGTCGGAGCGCAATTGTGTCCACCTCTGGTCCGCACTTCGGCCTCTCCCTCTCCCAAAACCCCAGTCCACACTCCAACCCTAACCATGGCCGGTGCAGCCGCCGCCGCCACCGCCTCCGACGCTGGACCTGCCGCCGCCGGCACCGCCTCCGCCGCCGGCCCCGCCGCTGGACGTGCGCCCAAAGCTGCAAAGAAACCAAACAAGGAACTCACCGAAGAGCGGAGGGCCGCAGAGACCCAGAAGCGGGGCGTCCGGAGGAGGAGGTTGAAGCAGGAGAAGCTCGACGCCGCCAAGAAGGCCGCCGCCGTGCAGGAGGACGAATCTGACCTCGTGTCCAGGACCGCGACCGCTTCCCTCCTCCTGATTGGAATTACCCCGACGGCGGCCGCGGTCGGTGTCGCGACTGCGGCGGCCAGATCCAACGCCTCGGCGGCCCGACCGCCAAGGTCGAGATCTTCCGCGACGGCACCATCGCCACCGTACGGGTACCTTCCGGGAACCATACCGCCCTACAACATTCAGACGCAGCAGACGGAGGTATCTATTTCCAAGAGGTGGCTCCACATATCCGCGGAGACGAGCAAGTTTTGCGGCTCCGTTGAAAATGTTCAAGCCGGCCAGCAAGTGGTTTCGGAGTGAATGAACAGGTGAGTTTTGTGGCTCCTCTTCCCTTCTTTGGTTGCAAGCTTTGGAAACCTTGTACAATTTGTATGCCCAGGTGTTGTAAGCTTTGGAAATTATTTTGGTTACTATAAATTTGTATGCCCAGGTGTTGCAATCTTTGGAAACCTTCAAGAGGCAATACAAGAAGCCTTCACCTTGACCCATTGCTACCGTGCACTCAAGGACCAGCAGAAATGGAAGACCCTCTACGCCTCCCTCAAAAATGGTGGACAGCCCCTTGATAAGGGAGAGGACACAACGGAAAAAGAAGGGAGGCCAAGGGGGAAGAACAACTCAAGGCCGAGTTGAAACGAGATGCAACAACCCTTGCATTATAAGAGACATTGAACGGGTTCCTAACCCAAAAGGACAAGTCTGCCGACAAGAAGGGGAGAGGAGAGAAAAGGAACGCCTAGAGAGAGAGACAGCTTCCAAGCTCTTCTTCGAATTGCAGAAGAAGAGACTCGACATAGAAGAAGAAAACGCCCGTACAAGAGCAAGGGAAGCCGATGCAAGAGCCAAGTACGCCGAGGCTAGGGCCATGGAGGCCGAGGCAAAAGCAAAGGACATTGAGCTCGCCCTACGCCAAGAGGAGGCCAGGATCATGGACATGGATCTCTCGGCCTTCACCCCTACGAAGAAGGCCCACTACCTCAAGAAGCAAAGTTACTACATGGACCGAGATTGATCAAATCTCGGTCGTTTTATTTATGTTGCATGCCGGTGTTGAACTATGGCCGATATGGCCGGAAAAACATGGCCGATGGCCGGAATTTGTATTTTTTGGGGTATGTATGCAGACATGGCCCTATGAGGCCAGGATTATGTTTTATTTTAGATTCATATGCTTGCTATATACTTGGTTTGTTGCAATGTGATCACCATGGCCGAATATGATCAAAATGATCAAAAACCCTGGCCGGGCGGACTCGATGCGTCGGCCCGTTGGGCGCACTGCCAGGAAAGGGGCGGACAGGGGCCAGACGCGCGTCCGTTCCCCGGCCCAAACGGACAAAACGCAGACCAAACGGCGTCCGTTTGGATCGCCCCGTTGGAGTCATCCTAATGCACTATAGGTTCGGCTTGATGTGTCTTCTTTCTTGGTCGGGTCAGAGAGTAAAAAGCAAGGCCTAGCCCAAAACATATTTTTCTCTATGTGCATGTTGCAACGATACTTTCATTTCTTTAGTAGTGTTTTCGTCTCATGTAATATGCCATTAATATTTTACCTCCTTTTGATGCACTCTAATTGTGGTTATGCTTCACATAGAGATCCTTTATCTCACAGATGGTCCAAACAGGTGCCAATGGGCTTGAAACTACATAGATTTCAATTATTTATACTGAACTTGTTTACCTCTTACTAATTTAACCCATCAACATATGCTTTTAATTAATGTGTTTTTACATTACAATTAGGACAATAAACCACATATTAGTAATCCAGGTATCATGATGTTTCATACCTCTTATAATGTATGATCTACGCACCGAGATTCAAATTTGATTTATAGTAAGAAAATTAATATGTTGATTTATAGTTACACTACACCGATGTGCTCTTGATTACAGAAGTCGTGGACCCACTTTTGTGTCATATATCTCACATATCATTGGTGTAACAACTGATAAATTTTAAATCTTAAAATACGATTTTACGCATTACATTGCTGGCAGTGGAGAGGGTACATTTTTCTGTTTTATGCAATTTTAAGTCTATGATGAAAATTATATGTACACTATTTTGTAAAAGAAGTATGCGTCATATTTGAAAACAAACGTGGGTTACAACATAATACTGGAATAAAAATGGACAAAACGATCACATGCCTTCATAGATTAATTAACATGTGCATGTATATGTTTATATGTGTATTGGCGTCTATTTTGGTATCCTCAGGTATCTTGGTAGAGAGCTCTAAATTGTCCGGTCTAAGATATATATGTTGATCGATAGAGGATTTTAATGTACGATTTTCTATCCTACTAGTGAGTAATTAGACAATTCTAGAGTGTATAAAGTGCCCCACAGGCCATCACGTCATGCATTGGCATCCATGGTTTATTCCCTCTGTATCAACTGTATAGTGCAACTCCAACGCATCACGAATTCCAGACACATAATGTGTGTCCATTTTGATTCATTTAGGGGGTGCCACGGACAGGCGTACGACCGATTCCTCCCAGCCCGGGCCATATCACCCAACTGTGCCCTCCGTTTATTCCGGCATATATATATTTTGGCCATTTTGGCCATTTTAGTCACATGGAAGCTAAATATATGTAAGTGATAGCAAATAAATTACTAGTACTTGTGAATTCAATTTAAGTTGTGCTGACATACTAGGCGAGGAGGTGGGTGGCCAAGATGGTGTTAGGGCGTGTCTGAGTACCGTCGGCGTCGAAGACGTGACGAGCGACTCGGAAGAGTGAGGTGGGCGGTTCGCCGGCGGCCCGAGCTCGCTTCCGTGGAGAGCCTGCTGCACGGCTTGGGCGATGGCGTTGGCGTGTTGAAAGGTGTGCTCCGGGGCCACGATGGCAGCGACTTGTTCCTGCCAAAGCATCTTGTACTTTCTTCCGTGCCCCTGTCTACTCTGGGGCCCCATTAGCGTGAGTGCATTTCGGTTATATCTCATCATAGTTTAGATGATGGCCAAACTAACTAACTTCTTTCTTACGATGAATAACTCTAGATGATGAAACCTATATTTTGTTATTCGAAACTTTGTATGCATAACTCTTTATGTATCTATTCGAGACTTTGGATGCATAATTATGATCTATTGCGGTTTTTATGTTTCCGCTATTTTGTACACTAAAAATGTTGTTTTATCGTGTTGTGTAAATACTGGAAAATAAAAAATAAATTAAATCTGAAACATTCAAATTCAAAAAAAAAAAACTTGCAGCGCGCGCTATAGGAACACGCTGCAGGTACCTACTCCAAACTGGCCGCGGGCCTGTCCGCGTACGTTGCCGGCAGCGGGACAGTACTGGCAGCGTGCCCACGGGGCGTACGCTGCCACTAACGCGCTTACCGTTGCCAGTAATTATACCAGCAGCACGGTAGTGGCAGCGTGGGTGACACGTTACCAGTAGGGGTTTTGGGAATGCTTACAGTAGGCTTTTCCCTACTAGTGGGGTGATCTCCTTCTTGGGCATCAGCAGGGGCGCGACAAGTGTGTCAGCTCTGGTCGGCGCGTAGGCCATGGTTTCTAGCTTAGTGGTGGGAGGGTGGTGTGGAAATGTCGGAGGGTGGAGTGGAAAGGATGGGCGGCTTCGTTTGGGAGAGGGTGGAGTGGAAAATGCGGGGTCGCCAACTTGGATGCAGATGCTATCCGTCGCGACGCACATACGACCAAAATTTGGTCCACGAATGGAACGAACCGGACGCTCGCGCGGACGCCAGTCCGTTTGCGGTAGCGGATGGGCCGTGCATTACGTATGCCCGAACAGAAACGAACATCCGCTTACCAAAGGTCCGGTTGGAGTTTCTTTGGATCAACTATGAGACAGTTAAAGCATTAGGATGACTCCAACGGGGAGACGCATCGAGTCCGCGCGTGTCCGTTCCTATCCCCGGGAGCCAAAATCACGGCCCAACGGGGCGACACAAACGGAAAGAGGTCCGATTTTTCTGTCCGCCGCGACCCATTCGTGGCCCAAATTTGGGCCAGGTTTGCGTCGGCCGTGGAAGCGCGCGGAGCGCTCTTCTGTCCTCCCTAGTCCGCCCTGGACCACGTATCAGACCATTCCCCACCCCAATCTCCTCCTCCTCCTTCGCCGCTCCCGCCGCCCCACCGTCGCTCCCTCGATTGGCACTGCAAGCCTTTCCGGGACGCCGTCTGCTGCTCCTCTTTCCCGCTGTCATCGGAACTGCTTCCTCCCCGCCACGGCCGTGAATTTTGCGGCCACCTCTCTCGAAGCGCCCGTGACACCAACGCCGCCCACAAGGTGTTCAGCCGTTTGCCCTGGCAACAACTCAGGTTCGAACTTGGCCATGGATAGCTCTGATGAGTGGTACTACAAGAACTACATCATGTACCAGTCATCATCGGACGATTCCTCCGACGATGAGAGTGACGGCCTGGTTGCCACCCTCATCGTCAATGAGTACATAGAGAGGAGGCGGCCGGTGTCCCGAGGGTCATTGCCGGGCCGTTCTCCTGTCTTGGACCGGAACAGGTCAGCTGGCCATATCCAGCTCTACGGGACTACTTTCGTCGGTGAAACCCACATATCCTCCCAAGATTTTCCGGCGCCGTTTCCGGATGAGGAGATCATTGTTCAATCGTATCCGGTTGGGGGTGATGCATTTTGATGATTATTTGATATACAAAGAGATGCGGTTGGTACCCTCGGCTTCTCGTCGTATCAGAAATGCAACGCCGCAATTTGCATGCTTGCATATGGAGTTGCCGGTGATCTTGTTGACGAGTACGTGCGGATGAGTGAGTCCACGTGTCTAGAAGCAATGTACAAGTTTTGCAGAGCCGTGGTGCAGGTGTTCGGCCCGGAGTACCTGAGGGAACCCAACGCTGCGGACATGACCCGGCTCTTGTCCATCAACGAGGCCAGAGCCTTCACTGGGATGATTGGGAGCATAGATTGTATGCACCGGGAGTGGAGGAACTGCCCATTTGCTTGGCAGCGGTAGTACAAGGGCCATGTTGGGGCGTGCACGTACGGTCGTACTTGAGGCCGTGGCATCACTAGATTTGTGGATTTGGCACTCGTTCTTTGGCATGGCCGAGTCGCACAATGACATCAACGTGCTTGATACGTCTCCAACGTATCCATAATTTCTGCTGTTCCATGCTTATATTATACCATTTGCTACATGTTTTATATACACTTCGTATCACTTTTATGCATTTTCTGGGACTAACCTATTAACAAGATGCCACAGTGCCAGTTCCCTGTTTTCTGCTGTTTTTGGTTTCAGAAAGTTACTTCTGGAAATATTCTCGGAATTGCACGAAACAAAAGGCCACGCCCCTATTTTTCCAGCACGTACACGGAGTCCGAAGGAGAGACGAAGATGAGCCACGAGGTGGCCAAACCACACCCAGGCGCGGCAGTGGGCCCAGCCGCGCCAGGTGGTTTGGGCCCCTCGGGGGTCCGCCGACATCGCCCCTTCACCTATTTATTCCCCGAGACGCGAAAACCCTAAAACACCGAGCCTTTCATCCAGAACATATTCGCTGCCGCCGCCGTCGTCAACCCTAACTCGGGGGGTTACTGAAGCTCTTCCCGGCACCCTGCCGGAGAGGGGAATCATCACCGGAGGGCTCTACATCGCCATGCACGCCTCCGGAGTGATGCGTGAGTAGTTCATCCTTGGACTATGGGTCCATAGCAGTAGCTAGATGGTTGTCTTCTCCACTTGTGCCATCATGTTTAGATCTTGTGAGCTGCCTATCATGATCAAGATCATCTTATTGTAATGCTACATGTTGTGTTTGCTGGGATCTGACTTATATTGATACCTATGTGGAGCTGAATATTATATTATCATGTCTATGTCATTTGTGATCTTGCATGCTCTCCGTTACTTGTTGAAGCCTTGGCCAAGTGAATACTTGTAACTCCAAGAGAGGGTATTTATGCATGATAGTTGGGTTCAACCTCTATTTAACCTGGGATAGTGACAGCAAGTTCTAAGGTTGTAGATGTGTTGTTGCCACTAGGGGTAAAACAGCAATGCTTTATTCAAGGATGAATGTATTGTTTACATTACGCACATTACTTAATGCAATTGTCTGTTACTTGCAACTTAATACTGGAAGGGGTACGGATGTTAACCGGAAAGTGGACTATTTAGTCATAGATGCATGCTGGATAGCGGTCTATGTACTTTCTCGTAATGCCCAAATGAATCTCATAGTAGACACCACAGCTCACACATGCATGTTATATGCACTTATCAATTGTCAATTGCCCAGCTGTAATTTGTTTACCCAGCATGTTAGTTATCTTATTGGAGAGACACCACTAGTGAACTGTGGACCCCGGTCCATTCTTTTACATCTGAAATACAATCTACTGCAATCATTGTTCTCTACTGTTTTATGCAAACAAACATCGTTTTCCATTCGATGCGTTTAACCCTTTGTTTTCAGCAAGCCGGTGAGATTGACAACCTCACTGTTAAGTTGGGACAAAGTAATTTGGTTGTGTTGTGCAGGTTCCACGTTGGCACCGGAATCCCTGGTGTTGCGCCGCACTACACTCCTTCACCAACACCTTCGAAGCAACGTCATCCTCCTCCTGGATTGATAACCTTGGTTTCATACTGAGGGAAAACTTACTGCTGCACTCATCATACCTTCCTCTTGGGGTTCCCAACTGACGTGTGACGTACAAACATTGTTTCTGGCACTATTAACTTAGAGCCACCAACACGTTTTCTGGCGCCGTTGCCGGGGAGGAAACTGAATTGCTTCTGCAAGGGGAGTCTCTCACACCCAATCTCTTTACTTTGTTATTTGTCTTGCTTAGTTTATTTTTATTTAGTCTTGTTTGCTCTCTTTATCAAAAACACAAAAAAATTAGTTACTTGTTTATTTCGGTTTGATCTTGTTTTTCAAAATGAGTACTCCTGATAACACTAAGTTGTGCGACTTCACTAGCACAAACAACAATGATTTCATATGCACTCCTATTGCTCCACCTGCTTCTAAAGCAGAATTTTATGAAATTAAACCTGCTCTATTAAATCTTGTTATGAAAGAGCAATTTTCTGGTGTTAGTACCGATGATGCTGCTGCCCATCTTAATAACTTTGTTGAACTTTGTGAAATGCAAAAGTATAAGGATATGGATGGGGATATTATAAAACTGAAACTTTTTCCTTTCTCCTTGAGAGGAAGAGCTAAAGAATGGTTGCTTTCTTCGCCTAGAAATAGTATTAATTCTTGGACAAAATGCAAATATGCTTTCATAGGGAAATATTATCCTCCTGCTAAGATTATATCCTTGAGAAGTAGCATTATGAATTTTAAACAACTTGATAATGAACATGTTGCTCAAGCTTGGGAAAGAATGAAATCTTTGGTGAAGAATTGTCCCACTCATGGACTGACTACTTGGATGATCATCCAAACCTTTTATGCAGGATTAAATTTTTCCTCAAGGAACTTATTGGATTCAGCCTCTGGAGGAACCTTTATGTCCATCACTTTAGGTGCAGCAACAAAGCTATTTGATGATATGATGATTAACTATTCCGAATGGCACACCGAAAGAGCTCCTCAAGGTAAGAAGGGAGGAGAAGTTGAAACTTAAATCTTCTATTCCTAGGAAATTAGAAGATGGTTGGGAACCCATCATTAAGGTAAAGGTGAATGATTTTTATTGCAATGCCTTGTGTGATCTTGGTGCAAGTGTTTCAGTTTTGCCCAAGAAGCTTTATGATATTCTTGATTTGCCACCTTTGGAACATTGTTATTTGGATGTTTTTCTCGCTGATAATGCTATGAAGAAACCTTTGGGGCGAGTTAATGATGTTTTTATTACGGTAAAAGATAACCTTGTCCCCGTTGATTTTATTGTTATGGATATTGAATGCAATGCATCTTGTCCTATTGTTTTGGGAAGACCTTTTCTTCGAACTGTTGGTGCCATCATTGATATGAAAGAAGGTAATATAAGGTACCAATTTCCTCTCAAGAAAGGTATGGAACACTTCCCTAGGAAGAGAATGAAGTTACCTTTTGACTCTATTGTTAGAGCAAGTTATGATGTTGATGCTTCTTCTCTTGACAACACTTGATTTTCACTTTCTGCGCCTAGCTGAAAGGCGTTAAAGAAAAGCGCTTATGGGAGACAACCCATCGTTTTTATTTGCTGTTATTTTTGTTTTCTTTGAGTCAAGGAGTTTTGTTACTTCTGTAGCAACTCCTTTGTATCTTTATTTTATCGCAATGTTGTGCCAAGTAAAGTTCTATATTGAAAGTTGATGCAAGATTTGGATTTCTGCGCAGTGACAGATTTTTAGCTGTCACGGATTTGAGCTTATCTCCCTGTAGAAAATTCAAAAAATTCTGAGAAAAATCACGCATATTCCTGAGATATGTACGCAACTTTCATTATTTTAGGCCAGATCCATCTGAGCAACTTAAGTGCCTCGAAAAAATTCGTCATTCCAGACTGTTCTGTTTTTGACAGATTCTGCCTTTTGTTTTGCATTCGCTCTTTTACTGTGTTTGTGTGGATTTCTTTGCTCCACAAAGCATTGGTGGCTGTAGCTAATGTCCAGAAGCTTTGGGATTGATTGTATCATTACAGAATATGAGAATTTTTGATTATGCACTAACCCTCTAATGAGAACTGTCTTGAGTTTGGTGTGAAGGAAGTTTTCAAGGATCAAGCGAGAAGGGTGATATTATGTGATCAAGAAGAGTGAAAAGCCTAAGCTTGGGGATGCCCCCGTGGTTCATCCCAACCATATTCAGAGAGACTCAAGCGTCTAAGCTTGGGGATGCCCAAGGCATCCCCTTCTTCATCAACAAACTTATCAGGTCATCTCTAGTGAAACTATATTTTAATTCTTTCACATCTTATGCGCTTTACTTGGAGCGTCTGTGTGTTTTTTTTTTTTTTTGTTTGAATAAATTCGGATCCTAGCAATCCTTGTGTGGGAGAGAGACACGCTCCGCTTTTTCATGTGAATACTCATGTTCTTCACTTATATTTGTTGAGTATTCTTAACTAGCTACTGCAGTGCTTTTAGCTCCTGTTTTTCATGCATCTCTTCGAGCTGTTAGCACTTGTTTATAAATACTCTCTTGCTGCATTATATTATCATTTGGAGAGTTTATGTTTAATAAATTATTGGTGTTTGTTTGGAAGAAAGAAAATGCTACATGTAGTAGTTGGTATTGGAAAAGACATATGCATTCTTGTAGATCATTGTCTTGTTTTGATTTGATGCTTTGCAATTGTTTTGAGCTCTCAAGTAGATCATGTTTAAGCTCTTGCATCATGTAGTTAAAGCCTAGTAGTGGAGAACTACCGTAGAGCTTGTTGAGACTTGGGATGCATATTTGTTCTCTCTAAGGTCTAGATATTTTCTGGTAAAATGTTTGAGCAACAAGGAAGACAGTGTAGAGTCTTATAATACTTGCAATATGTTTTTATGTGATTCTTGCTGTACCGGTTTATACTTGTGTTTGCTTCAAACAACCTTGCTAGCCTAAACTCTGTACTGAGAGGGAATGCTTCTCGTGCATCCAAAACTTGAGCCAAAACCCATGCCATTTGTGTCCACCATACCTACCTACTATGTGGTATTTCCTGCCATTCCAAGTAAATATTTCATGTGCTACCTTTAAACTATTCAAAACTTTATTACTCCTTATTTGTGTCAATGTTTTATAGCTCATGAGGAAGTATGTGGTGTTTTATCTTTCAATCTTGTCATTTACTTCTGACAGACTTTCACCTGGACTAGTGGCATATACATCCGCTTATCCAATAATTTGCAAAAAGAGCTGGCAACGGGGTGCCCAGCCCCAATTAATTACAACTTTCATTAATAATTCTCTTCACATGTTTTGCCCTGATTTATCAGTAAGCAACTTAATTTTGCAATAGACACTCCTCCATGGTATGTGAATGTTGGAAGGCACCCGAGGATTCGGTTAGCCATGGCTTGTGTAAGCAAAAGGTTGGGAGGAGTGTCATCTATAAAGAAACTAAAATACATGTGTAAACAAAAGAGAAGAGGGATGATCTACCTTGCTGGTAGAGATAACGTCCTTCATGGGAGCCGCTCTTTGAAAGTCTGGTTGACAAGGGGGTTAGAGTGCCCACTACCATTCGTTGACAACAACAAACACCTCTCAAATACTTATTTTGTGCTCTCTATATGCTTTCGAAAACTTAAAAAGCTCTAGCACATGATTTAATCCCTGCTTCCCTCTGCGAAGGGCCTATCTTTTACTTTATGTTGAGTCAGTTTACCTACTCCTTTCTATCTTAGAAGCAAACACTTGTGTCAACTTTGTGTGCATTGATTCTTACATATTTACTTATTGCACTTGTTATATTGCTTTATGTTGACAACTATCCATGAGATATACATGTTACAAGTTGAAAGCAAATGCTGAAACTTAATCATCCTTTGTGTTGCTTCAATGCCTTTTACTTTGAATCTATTGCTTTATGAGTTACCTCTTATGCAAAACTTTTTGATGCTTGTCTTGAAAGTACTATTCATGAAAAGTTTTTGCTTATATGATTCATTGTTTACTCTTTATCTATTTGTTAGCAAACTATAGATCATTGCTTTGAGTCACTTCATTCATGACATGAGCCTTGCAATATATTGATCAAGATTGTGTGAAAGCATGTCTCCTCAGAAATTATTTGTTGTTATCGTTTTACCTACTCGAGGACGAGTAGAACTAAGCTTGGGGATGCTTGATACGTCTCCAACGTATCCATAATTTCTGCTGTTCCATGCTTATATTATACCATTTGCTACATGTTTTATATACACTTCGTATCACTTTTATGCATTTTCTGGGACTAACCTATTAACAAGATGCCACAGTGCCAGTTCCCTGTTTTCTGCTGTTTTTGGTTTCAGAAAGTTACTTCTGGAAATATTCTCGGAATTGCACGAAACAAAAGGCCAGTCCCTATTTTTCCAGCACGTACACGGAGTCCGAAGGAGAGACGAAGAGAGCCACGAGGTGGCCAAACCACCAGGCGCGGCAGTGGGCCCAGCCGCGCCAGGTGGTTTGGGCCCCTCGGGGGTCCGCCGACATCGCCCCTTCGCCTATTTATTCCCCGAGACGCGAAAACCCTAAAACACCGAGCCTTTCATCCAGAACATATTCGCTGCCGCCGCCGTCGTCAACCCTAACTCGGGGGGTTCTGAAGCTCTTCCCGGCACCCTGCCGGAGAGGGGAATCATCACCGGAGGGCTCTACATCGCCATGCCCGCCTCCGGAGTGATGCGTGAGTAGTTCATCCTTGGACTATGGGTCCATAGCAGTAGCTAGATGGTTGTCTTCTCCACTTGTGCCATCATGTTTAGATCTTGTGAGCTGCCTATCATGATCAAGATCATCTTATTGTAATGCTACATGTTGTGTTTGCTGGGATCTGACTTATATTGATACCTATGTGGAGCTGAATATTATATTATCATGTCTATGTCATTTGTGATCTTGCATGCTCTCCGTTACTTGTTGAAGCCTTGGCCAAGTGAATACTTGTAACTCCAAGAGGGGGTATTTATGCATGATAGTTGGGTTCAACCTCTATTTAACCTGGGATAGTGACAGCAAGTTCTAAGGTTGTAGATGTGTTGTTGCCACTAGGGGTAAAACAGCAATGCTTTATTCAAGGATGAATGTATTGTTTACATTACGCACATTACTTAATGCAATTGTCTGTTGCTTGCAACTTAATACTGGAAGGGGTACGGATGTTAACCGGAAAGTGGACTATTTAGGCATAGATGCATGCTGGATAGCGGTCTATGTACTTTGTCGTAATGCCCAAATGAATCTCATAGTAGACACCACAGCTCACACATGCATGTTATATGCACTTATCAATTGTCAATTGCCCAGCTGTAATTTGTTTACCCAGCATGTTAGTTATCTTATTGGAGAGACACCACTAGTGAACTGTGGACCCCGGTCCATTCTTTTACATCTGAAATACAATCTACTGCAATCATTGTTCTCTACTGTTTTATGCAAACAAACATCATTTCCATTCGATACGTTTAACCCTTTGTTTTCAGCAAGCCGGTGAGATTGACAACCTCACTGTTAAGTTGGGGCAAAGTAATTTGATTGTGTTGTGCAGGTTCCACGTTGGCACCGGAATCCCTGGTGTTGCGCCGCACTACACTCCTTCACCAACACCTTCGAAGCAACCTCGCCTACTGGTTGATAAACCTTGGTTTCATACTGAGGGAAAACTTACTGCTGCACTCATCATACCTTCCTCTTGGGGTTCCCAACTGACGTGTGACGTACAAGCATTGTTTCTGGCACTATTAACTTAGAGCCACCAGTGCTTCAGCGGTCTCCTGTGTTCAACAGGCTCTCCAATGGCCTAGCAACCGAGGTGACATTTGAGATCAATGGCCAGGAGTACAAGAAGCCATACTATCTTGCTGATGGCATTTACCCTACATGGACTACATTCCTGAACGTCATCTTCAATCCAAAGAATGAGAAGAAGAAGAAGTTTGTCAAGGAACAAGAAAGTGCTAAAAAGGATGTGGAGCGTGCATTCGGTGCCCTCCAGTCTCGATGGGCTATTGTTCGACACCCTGCTAAAACATGGGACAAGGCCACCATGTAGGAGGTGATGACAGCTTGTGTGATCATGCACAACGTGATTGTGGAGGATGAACGCGATCAGGGTATGCATGATCAGGCATGGCAGTTTCAGGGTGAGTTGGTTCAGCCCGAGGGATCGTCCACATATGCTCAGTTCCTAAACTTCCACCGTGACGTTCGTGAGAAGGCGGCCCATCTTCGGCTCCAAAATGATTTGGTGGAGCATCTCTGGCAGCACTACGGAAACCAGTAGTTCCATTTGATGAACTATTGATTTTCTATTTATTTGATTTGTAAAACTATGAGTGGAACAATTTGTATTATTTGTGAAACAATTTGTATTATTTGCTGAACTATTTGGATTGTAATAAATATTTGTTGAATTATTTGGATTTGTAATAAATATTTGCTGGACTATTTGGATTGTATTATTTGTACGGTGTGATTGATTTTATGTTGTCAAAACCCTAGCCGCGGAAAAAATGATCAAAACCCTGGCAGGGCGGACTCAGTGCGTCGGCCCGTTTGGTGCAGTGGCCAGAAAAGGGGCGGATCTGGGCCGGACGCACGTCCGTTCCACGATCCAAATGGACAAAACGCGTACCAAACGCGCGTCCGTTTGGGTTGCCCCGTTGGAGTCATCCTTAAAGCATGCATACAATATTGTGATTGCAATTTATTGTATTAAAAACTAGTATGATAGTCAGGATAAAAATATGCATGTTTGCATGTTGCAGCAATACTTATTTTGTTTTGCATACGAACGGATTTCAGCTTCATCCGCTGCTCCTGTATGCTAGTGTCGTGCATACCCCCATGCGACAACTATATATCTTCCAGGAAATGGAAGTCTTTTTTGTTCGATAATGGGCATTTAATTACTCAAAACATCAAAGTGATACAGAACAAAAGTTTTACAGCGGGTGTCTGCATAAGAGGATACACACAGCCAAAAAGTTCCAAGCAAAAGTAAAAACGTAAACTGGGCGTAGGAGTATTGGTATGAAGGACGATTTTCTTACAGTTAGTTTGAATTTTCAGTTTGCCACATCACTTGAAATTGATCAACTAACCTGACACCATAGAAAAAAAATCAAATGCGGTGAAATGAACGTGACAAACAGTTCAAAGCATTACATGTGGCGTTGTTTTGACGAAACGAAATACGTTTTACAAAAACTCGAGCAGATAAAATTGGTCGCAACTGTTCAGTTCTGACTTCTTACACAGTTCCCGTGCTAGTGATGCATTTCGTCCAGAATCACGGTGAGCGCGAGGATGAACGCCTGGTCGACGCCCGGGTCGATCCTCGCGGTGTAGGTGTGCCGCCCGAGGAGCGCACCGCCCGCCGTATCCTGGCGGTGATCCGCGCGATGGCATGTCCATCGGGGCCGCCGCCTCTAGCAGAGACGGTGCACGCGCCGTCATAGTAGCTGCCGCTGATGGCACAGTCGGGGACACGCTCGCCGGAGCTGTTGCCGGCGAGGAACACCCGCACCTTGGTCCTGGCCAGCTGCACCGGCGCCGAAGTCTTCACCGCGACGAAGAGCAGGTTCCTCCGACTGGTGCTGTCTCCTCTGTACGCCTCCCACCTCGAGCTCGCGTAGTAGGTGGAATCCTGCAGGGTGAGCACGGGGCGGCGCGACGCCGCGTCGAGGAGGAGGGAGCTGCGCTGCAGGAAGCTGAACACCGCCGCCACCACCTGCATCACGGCCGTGCCGCGGGCGTCGTTCACGGTGAAGTCGTGTCCCGTCACGCTGATCGTCTTAGTCACCGCGAACGCGGTCGCCGCCGGCGCGTCCACGACAACCAGATGGGCTGGCTCGACCGCCGCCGTCGCCACGTCAGCCGGCTCGCTGCTCATGACCGCGCGCGCGTCGTGGATGATTGCTTGGGCTTGAGACAAACTAGTTCTCTACAAATCCGGTAAGCAAGGCCTAACGATGGAGGAATGCAAAGCGGGCGTGATATGTCAGGAGTATATATGTTAGTGAAGGAGGCACGCGACGATAAAGGTCTCCGGCCAGTTTGACTCCGAGGCTGACGATAAGGTCCACGCTGGAATTGGTCCACGCTGCTCAGCCCGTGGACCAGGTCCCACGAAGAAAGTTCTTCGTCTATCTGAGCTGTTAGAAACACTGATTTTGACACTTCCAACACAAGTGGCGGAGCTTGGGCTGAATGCTTGGGGTCAAATAGGCTATATATGCATATTGGGCCAGATTGAAGGGGCAAATAGGCTAAAAACTGATAAATTTGTGCGAAAATGGGCCAAATAGTAGTAGTTTTTTGCTAAAATCTTCTTGGGTTGGGGGGGGCGGCGGCCCCCCTGACTTACACGTAGATCCGCCCCTGTCCAACACTCTCCAGCTGTTGCGACTGTCACCGGTGAACCGTCAACTCTGCTAGTTTTGCACAATAAGCTAACCGTAGGTTTTCTAGAGAAGTGATACACGATATTGTTTTAAATCTATTTAAGACTGGAAAGGGAGGTGGTGATTAGATTAAGAACATCTACCTACTTACAAATAATAATTTATTTATTACTAAAACACCATATGAATAACGACTCGGTTTGACAAGCAAAAACATAAACGTTTTAAGAATGAAACCCTTCATTTGAGAGCTTTGTTTAGGTGGCTGATCCATGTGGCCATCTTAGCTGATCCATGATTATAATATTTGAGATTTGATACGTTGTTACTTTTAAACCTTTTAAATATAAAAAGTCGTTTGCATCATCATGATGCCGAGGCTGGGGCTTTGCTCCCATTTCTAATAAAATAAATAATGAAACCCTTTATTTTGAAAAACAAAGGGCAATGAACTAAGTTCGAGAACGGGTTTTCCAACAGGCCGTACAAGGACTTCTAGAAACTCTGAATAGTTGTTTGAACGATTAAGTTCAGCATCACATAGTTAAACAATAATTATTAAAATGCTTATGATATTGACCTTTAAAATTGGCAAATGCAATTTTTTGGCTTCCATAGGCCATGAAGAGGATGACTCGATAACTACTAACGGTTCCCTATATAAGATATAAATTAGTAATCAATATCTAAAAATTATAATGTACATACTCAATACATCAAATACTTAGCATATAGTTTTAATCTCTATTACTTATTGTGAACCGGGATATAATGTAGTAATTTTTGTGCCAAATGAAAATATTCTCGTTCCATTTAGACTGGGCATACCTTTCACTTGGCCTTCGGTAAGTATTCAGCAATCCACATACGTTTGTGCACACATTGTTTGTTTGGGTTTATTGTTAGATGGATCAATAGGAGGGTCCAAAATATAGACCGTTCTGATATCTTTGTTCAATATGAATAGGATGAAATCATGGTTGGATTGTATTGAATTATAAATCTGAAAGAGGCCTCAATATTAAATATGTAAGGAAACAAAATTTGTGGTTTTCCCAATTCACATCATGAAATACTATTTTTGTAACAATATAGTTACGAATAGAATATGCTAGTTGTTCCAAATAGAACTTCCCCCTGAAGTTTGGGTGTTGTCCAAAATAACTATATGATATTTTAAAATAAGTGTGTAGAAAGGTGATAAAAAAGAACTAATATATATGTATCTACACACAAAAATACATAGTGAATTGAAGAACATAGCCAAAATTGCATGTCGCCATAATGATCTCAGTCCTTTCCGGCTTTTTCACCGCTTTGATGTCGTGAAACATAATCATCCGTCTGACAAAATTCAAACAATCACCATTCACACGCAACTCGTCTTTGAGCATTTCTTACAGTTGTTGAGAATCAAGCTAAAGGGACATGGCTTCAGAGCTTTGTACCAATTCTTTCTTATAAATTATTATCATAGATAATAAGATAACATATGTTATCATTTGTATTCAGTTACTAAACTAAAATTATATGCAATACTAATTTGCGAAATTTCTTACTACATATTTTTTGCAGAATTAATTGATTTTTTTAGTTACAGAGTGCACCTACTAACTCATGCTGTCTAATGTAAGAAATAGCATATTGTTATTGGTATTTTTATCAACAAAGGACTATAGGCAGTTTTTTTAGATTCAAGCATGCATTATACTTCCCAAATATTGTAATGATAGCTATAGGTAATCTATGATTTTGATATATTTTGATCATCTAGACTTTCCCACATTGTAACATCATTAAGACCCCTTATTTTCATTACTTTTCTCAACCACTGGATTCATTGTTGCTGTGTATGTTTTCTAACATAATAGAATTACGGCTAACTCTAAAAATCTTATAAAAATTATCCTGTGTCGTGTAGTTTGTGACAACCATCATTTATTTGTACTGAACTTTTTTCTTCATGTTTTCTCTGAAGATATGATCTAGTTTATCTTTATCTAACGATAGTTATCACAATGAACGGCGTGAAAATAGGTTTTGTTATACATGTTTAATGTTTACAATTGAAATGCGTGTCTATTGTGTTCTTTGACACTAAACATGCACTAAAATTGGAAAGGTCTGTTGGTTAGATGTTTCTTCTCTAAGACAGTGCCCTTAAAATAACTTGGCATCGGACAATATACTCTTACATCAGAAAAGTAAACGAAAGAAAGAATAGCATGCGGGCAGCTGAGAGGAACTATAGTGTGTATGCGTATGTTCATGTGGTCCCAGGTCTATTAGATATACTTAAGTAGTTTTTTGCATGGAGCCGTCTAAATTATATTTCTAACAAATATCGACTCGCGTCCCTCTCGCGTCGCCCCCGCGTGGCGACCGGGAGGGAGCCCTAACCACCGCCGCTAGCGTCTCCTCCCCCTCCTCCTCCTCCTCCCTCGCCGCCGCCAGAGGGCGCGGCCGGGCAAAGCCTGGCTGGCGGCAGGGCCCTCTCCTGTCCCTGCGCTCGCAGGACTCGACGTGGGTGGCGTCCTGGGGCCGGGCGTGCCGCAGCCGCCGGCGTCACGGCGCAGCTGCTCCCGCCGGTGGCGCGACGGTTGCGTGGAGGCTCTCTGAAAGGACAAGGATGTCGCCTAGAGGTGGGGTGAATAGGCGATTAAAACTTTTCCGGTTTAGACTTGCTAATTGCGGAATAAAACTAGGTGTTTAAAATAACAAGCCAACAATCTAAATAAACTAGGCTCACTTATGTGCACCAACAACTTATGCTAAGCAAGACAAGCAACATGGTGATAGCAATAGAATACTTCAAGCACGAAGGCTATCACAAAGTAAAGTGCATAAGTAAAAAGCTCGGGTATAGAAATAGCCGAGCCACGCGGAGACGAGGATGTATTCCCGAGTCCTCCTTCTTAGGAAAGTACGTCTCGTTGGAGAGGTGTGAGGCACCACGAAGGTAGATCTCAACGCCACAAAGGCTCACCCTATTCTCCGATGAACCGCACCACAAAGGTTTGGTTCACCTTCCACTATCAGAATTCCTTCGAGGCGGAATCCGGAGCCTTTCAACAACAATCCGGGCACAACCCACAACGGGATTGGGGGCTCCCGAACGGCTACAAGTGAACACCAAGGGTCTCAACCACCACACGGGCGTCTAGGGTCCAAAGACCCAAGAGTAACAAGTTCACAAGCTTTCAACTTCCACGAATCCTCGTGGAGAGCACAAACCGATGCACAAAGCAATGGCAAGAGCACAAGTGCTCAAATCCTTCACTCTCAAATCCCACCACAAGCAACTAATGCTTATGGGGGGAGAAGAGAGGAAGAACAATGAAGAACACAACAAATAGAACTTCAAGAACTAGATCGAAAGAGTTCCCCTCACTTAGAGGAGAAACGGCTTGGTGGAAATGTAGATCTAGGTCTCCTACTTCAATCCTCCAAAGATCAACGAGTTTCGGTGGAGGGATTGGGAGTAATCGAAGAAATGAGCTTGCAACAATGGAGGGGAAGAAAATCTGGGCGAGCTTTCCAAGGTCAACAATGGAGGTGAGAGAGGGGGAAATTTCGTGCTTGGAAGAGCTGATTGGCTGGAGGTAGGTGGAGGGGTATTTATACCCCTCCCAGAAAAAGAGCCGTTCCAGTCCACTTAGTCTGGAGTTTCCGGTCTGGGAGGCCGGAAACTCCGGCCTGGGCAGAAACTCCGGGGCAACTCCGGATCTACTCCGGCCTCAAAATAGCGACTGCCGCCACGTTGCACTCTTCGCAGAAAATCCAGATGGACCGGAAACTCCGGCCACTGAGGGCGGAAACTCCGGGGCCTCGGTCCGGAAACTCCGGGGAAACTCCGGACCAACTCCGGCCTCGATGCAGCGACTGCCGCTGTGAGGAGCTCTTTGCTCCAGAACTCGATGGGCCGGAAACTCCGGCCCCTGAGCACCCCTGAGGCCGGAGACTCCGGCCTAGGCAAAACAGCAAAACTGCAAAATCTGAAATGCAATAACTTTTGCAAGGAAGCTCCAAACGAGATGAAACCAACGAGGTTGGAAAGGTAGCGACAAGAGTGCAAGAGGTTGAAATATTAAGGGTCACAAATATAGAGGAGATATCACACATGGGAGGTGTGGACCTTATCTCGAGGAGGACCGGTAATATTTCCAACACCGAGAACGCAACAAGTTTTCCATCCGGACTCCGTTTTCAATGATCTTGGGCTTGCTCCGAAGATAATCACAAGCACTACAAGATCATGCATATACACATCATAGTCCATCATGTGAGGAGGAATCCAAATGTAGAAAGGTAAAACCTCTCTATAAAAGATGAACCGGCAAAACCTCCAAAACCGAAAACGCAACAAGTTTTTCATACGAAATCCATTTTCGGTGAACTAGAGCTTGGTATGGAGATGAACACAAGATCTAAATTCTCACATGGATAAAAGCCAAATAAGAACCAAGAAAGATGATGATGCCAAGTATGCAAAGGTTTGAGCTCTCCACAAAGATGCGATCAAGTTACTCACTTGAGAGCCCCTCTTGATAGTACGCCGTCTATCCTATAACCCGGTCTCCTACTAACACCATGAGACCGGTAAAATAGAAACCCTATCAAGATCATACCTTTGCCCTGCAGATTCTACTTGAGCAAGATGATGACGATCTTGACTCTCTCAAGTTGGAACACCTTTCTTGATTGTGCTTGCTAGCACACATGCTTGATGAAGACTTCTCCAAATACTCCCCCATACACTCCGTCTTCATGAATCCACTTGCACTTCATCTTCTTATCTTGATATATATGATGGCTTGGAGATAACATGAAGTTCACTCAATCTTCTTTTTCAAGCCATGCTTGTAATAAGCTCAACTCTTCACATGACCATTCTTCATATAAACCCTGTAATCTTCTAGAGTCCAACACATGAACTCCAATCTTTTCCTATGGACAAGATATACAAGAATATCTCAATGCAAACATTAGTCCATAAGGATTGTCATTAATTACCAAAACCACGCATGGGGCAACACATGCACTTTCATTCTCTCCGAGAAAATGACAAGGAACCACCACAATTGCGCACGAGTTGTCAAAAAACCACAACCGGTCGTTGTTTTGACACATAAATACCTCTATTGGGGCTACCTTGTGACGCGGAGCACTGATCACACGTTGTTAGCGTTTTAACAGGATTTCTGGCAGGTGGGACCCTCTGTCAGTGGACACGTGTACATGTGGGACCCACCAATCAGGGCTATGTGGCAAAAAAGAAAAAAAAAGCAAGGGAAAGAGAGAGAGGACGGCTGGTCAACGCACGTAATCTCTTCTTGCTCTGCCGCTGGCGGGCGACAACGGACACGTGCTGCTGCTGGGCGACCACGGACACGTGCTGCTGCTGCCAGGAGGCCTGCCTGTCGTCGTCGACGCCGGCTGATGACTCCCAAGTGCAGGAGATCGATTGTAGTATCTTTCAATTAGAAAAGGTTGTCGAACCCACGAGGAGCTGAAGGTATTGGTTAGTAAGATTGATAAATAAAACAATAAAAGATGTAACTGTTTTTGGTATTTTTGGTTGTATAGTTGCAATGCAGAAAATAAACAGTAGCAAGTCAAAGCTCTCAGAGAGAGAAAGCCCAATCCTCTTATGTGGCAAGAGGACAAGCTCAAGTGATGTGTAAGTTATATGTGGAAAACGTTCCCGAGGGTGGCATGGATATTGCTAGGCATAGAGATTTATTAAACAACACGTTGAATATCTTGTCAAGTTTTAATCTTCTTTGGACGGAGCCATTATTAGGTATAGCTAAATAAATAAATTACAACCCCTTATGATGGATCATGTGGCCAAGTAAATGACTGCACAAGAATTATTAAGACATAAAGTCCCACCATAACATTACACTCTAAGGTCCCCGATACTAATACCCTCATAATATAACTTCATGATTCGGTCCCAGGTTTACATGTCCTCCCAAGTCTCTCTCAATTCATTATACTACAGTGTTCTCCTATGAGCCCATATAGGTGAAGTGTTGTGCAGTCGACGTTCGCACAACACCATCATAGAATCACATAAAAGATAAACTCTTTACAAAATACCAACACATGTTATATATAAATCATTGCCAATTCATCCTATGCCCTCAGGAACATATGGAAACTACTCACAACGTGCAAACATGATAATATTCAGTGACATAAGTGGTACAACACAATCTGAAAATATAACTTCACCACCAAATAATGACAAGTACTCAATCACAAACATGAATAGTAGCACAAGACAAATATCTAGGGTATAACAACTCTCAAACTACGAGGGGAACGGAGTGGATCACGGAGATGATGATGGAGATGGTGCTGGTCTTGGTGATGGTGATGATGTAGAGGCCTCCTCCCACGCCAAGGAGGAGAGGTGATGACGATGACGATGACGATGATTTCCCCCTTCTCCGAGCTCCGAGCAGCAGGATCTGATCCCCCACGGAGGGAATCAGGAGTTTTGCCGCCGCCGCGGCCTCGGATGGTTTCGGGACAATAATTAGGACGTGACTTTTCGGGGAGGACGAAGGCGTCGATAAAAAGCCCCAGACGAGGAGGTGCCCGAGGCGCCGTTTAGGGGGTCCCACGCGGCCCAAGATTCTGGCCGCGTGGGCCCACCTCTTTTGGGCCTCGTGGCTCTCCTCTCTTCGGTCTTCTTCCCTCTGCCTTTCTCTCGACGAAAAATCAGCTGTGTAATTTTCCTTTTATTATTTGGGTCCCTGTAGCTCCTGAAACATTAAAAACAAGAAAAAAAAGTTTTTCTGACTCACAGAAATTAAATACCAAAAATAGGGACTTTGTAAGAAAGTCTCATAAATCATCTAAAACATGTAAAAATAATGATATAACAATGCAAATAACATTCTAATATGATACTAAAGTTGTATAAATGATGATACAAAATGCACGTATCACCGGCCCCGGTGAGCAGCTCGTGAAGGACGCGGCGGCCTGCACCGGGGAAGCGCTGGCCACGGTGACCTCCTTGTCCCGGGAGGCGCGGCCGTCGGAGCGCGAGAGCGAGAGCTCGGACCCCTTGCTGTTCTCCGACGTGCTGCTGCACCAGGACCTGCTGCCCTGTTGCTGTGTCTGCTGGTTGGCGGCGCGGGGCGCGGGCTGCTGCTGGTCGGGTGGCATGGCGGCGAGGTGTCGACGCTCGCGCTCGGCGACCCTCGGGCTAACGGGCAGGCTCGACCCGACTCTGGGCCGCATGTCCGAGCTCACTAAGCTCTTGCTCGTGCCCGACCGCGTCCAGGGCGAGCTCCCGGACTCCCTCGCCTCCTGCATACGGCCTCTCCTCGACCAGGCACAGGACGGCGCGGATTCCGGTAGCCTGCGTCGTGGGGGTGGGGCGCGTCTGCGAGGCGACGGCGCGGCCGATGCGGCGGAGGACGCGGGCGGGCTCTTGCCCAGCCGCTTGCACGCCTGCTTTAGCCGTGCCGGCAGGCTGGCGCGTGGCGCGCGCACGCCGCAGGCGACGACCACGACCGGCTGCTGCGCCGCCGGGCACGAGGCTGCTGGGAGGAATGCGTCGTGGAAGGGGACCGCTGCGCCTGTGGACTCCTTGGCGACATTGACGACATCTACTTTGGCGTGTACTCGAATTAGATCATTAAAATCACTCCCGTGTTGTCATCCTCCCTCTATCCATGTGAGTTAGCTGATTACCTTCCACGATCGACTCCCGTGCAAGAATTATGACCCTGGAGTGAGTAGCTGCTTGATCCTTGCATAGGAAGCCTTCCGTTTGCTGGATTTGAAAAGATCATCCCCTGTGGACTCTGCTGATCCACGTTCTGCCGTGCAACCACGCTCAGAACGGGAGCACGTAAGCACACAAGCTCTTGAGGAACAACGCAGCAAGATGGCGGACGCGGCGAGAGAGGCACTCGCGTCAGAGGTGCGAGAACTGCTGTCGCGCCTTGAGAGCCGTGGCGCCGCCGCTGCCGTTGCCCTCCGCCGGAGCCTTCGGTTTCGCAGCTTGAGCAGCAGCACGCGGAACATGGTCGCCAGCCGGAGGAACGCCACCGCCGGGGGCTCTGCTGCCATCGCAGCAAGCTCGGCTGCGTCGCCCGGCAGGCGCCAGCGGCAGAGCAAGAAGAGATCGCGTGCGTTGACCAGCCGTCCTCTCTCTCTTCCCCTTGCTCTTTTTTTTTTGCCACATAGCCCTGATTGGTGGGTCCCACATGTACACGTGTCCACTGCCAGAGGGTCCCACCTGCCAGAAATCCTATGAAAACGCTAACAACGTGTGATCAGTGCTACGTGTCACAAGGTAGCCCCAATAAAGGTATTTATGTGTCAAAACGACGACCGGTGGTGGTTTTTTGACAACTCGTGCGCAATTGTGGTGGTTCCTTGTCATTTTCTCACTCTCTCCGGGCAGATCAGTGACGACGGCGTGGTGACCTTCATCTTCAGATCTCGGTCGCCTCTGGGTGACTGTCGGATCTTCGAGGTGAGGGGGTAGGCCGGTGCAAGCCGGGCTCAGGCCGACGACTGCGGCACCCATGGGTGTCGTTGCCTTGTTGAAGGAGTCGCCGCCGCAAATCACCCGCCTCCCGCACAGAGTTCCAGGGGAAACCCTAGATCTGGTATACCAGATCGGACGATGACGGCACCCTCGGTGTTCCCTCTTGGGGGATCGTTTTGGAACACGGGATGCCCGGAGGGGACTACTAGTGGAGCGGCGTGCCATTTTCCGCGTCGACAAAGGTGGCTTGACAGCATGGTGCAGTGGGTCTCGGCGTGGATGCGTGCGAATGGACGAGCGTAGGACGGTGGTGCTGTTTGGCGTCATGGCGGCGTCGCCGGCTGGCCTTGCAAGGTCATTGCGTTGATCTTTTCCTGAAGATGGGTTCGCGGAAGACAGCGTGCGCATAAGGTGCGCGTTGAGGGTCTGCTGGACCGGTGCTCCGGTTTTAGATGATGCGCGTAGGTGTGAGGTCAAGGCATGCGGCTCTGATCATGGCTACCCCCATCATAGTTATAGCGAGTCTTGTCGCCGAGACGATTTGATCAATGTTGTATCTTGTAAGTGTAACATCCCAAAAATTATTAACAAATATTATTAATTCCAAAAAGGGAGCCAACAAAAACTTTTGTTAAATTATATGTGTTGATCTCATATTCTTGCTTGTGTTGTTTATTTCTTCTTGTTTGTGTGTTGCTTGCTCTAATTGAAAACATAAAGAAAAGAAGAAGAATAAATAAAAGCAAAACAAGAAAAATAAATGTGGCAAGTGCCACACAAATTCTCCAAGTGAGGATCTCATTTTGTTTCCAACAAAATTTAGTGGAGTGGTATTGCAAACCCTCCCATTTCATTCTTACTACTTATCTCTCTCAAATAGTATTTTCAAATTAGTTTTAAAAATTCAAAAGTAAACAAAGTAAAAATAAATTAAAATGCCATAATTAAAACACTATAAAAGAAAATGTTTCAAAACATTTTATTATTTTATGCCAATTTTTGTGGAGCTTCTGCACCTTATGGGAAGGCTCCACAAATTTTGCCAAATTTTTATAAATTGATTTAGTGCCTCAAATTAAATCAAGAAGTGCTTCTGGATTTAAACAGAAGGACTAAAAAGTAAATAAGAGAAAGAAGAAGGGAAGCAAGCAGTGCACAGGAGCCAGGGGGTTTTTGCAAAACCGTCATCGTCTACCTCCCCTAGCTCACTGTCGCCGTCGCCGTGGCGCCTTGCTCGACGTCGCCGTTCCCAGGCCCCCCAGGGCCCCCTTGCCCGCGCTCTCCCTCGCCCCCGTGCCACTGCAACCTCTGCGGGCAGAGGAGACCCTCTCCCCTCGCCTTAACGCCGTTGTCCCCCGAGCACGCCGCGGAGGAGGACGGCGCCGGCCAAAATTGGCCCAGACCACGGCACCTCGACACGCGATCCGCTACGACGCGCACCCTAGCCCACGCCCGGACCCCCCAGACACCGGCGCCAACCTCTCCCGCCCTCTGGACGCCGCTGGACCGCGACCACCGTGCGCCGCCGTCGCGCCTATTTAAACTCGAGCCGCACCTCGCATTTTCCCCACGCCCCACTGCCTCTCCCTTGCTGCACCACACTCACCACCACGAGGGCGGAGCCGCTGCTGCGAGCTCGCTGCTGCTCGTGCCCGTGCTCGACAGCCCGAGGTAGGCGACGACACGGCTGTGCCGTGCTGCTGCTCCCCTCTCACTTCTCTGGCCCGTACCCTCTTCCCCTTTGGACACCGCGCTCACCCACCTCTTTTTCCCTCTGGATCGTGCCCAGAATCGCCGAACAGCCGCTCGCCGGAGTTCGGGAAGTTGCCGTGGAAGCAGAGCCCCTCGCCGTCGACGAACCAGCCCTCCCCAGCAAGTACCACTCCGCCAGGACGTTCGCCCGAGCCTCCGCCGTCGATCTGCACCCTCGCCGCCGTCCCTAGCCCTCTCAGGTGAGCGATCCGTGCTGCTCGCCGTCGCCGGAGCCACGGCGCCGCCCGTTCTGGTCGTCGCCGATGGATTCGTCGCGGACCGTTGGATCTCCATCCAACGGTAGCTTACCGTTTCGGATAGAAAAGAAGAGAGAGAGAGACTGACGAGCGGGCCCCGCTCGTCAGGGTTTTATTAATTTCCCTGCGTGCGCTGTGCCGCTGACCAGTGGGTCCCCCATGTCATAAATTTAAACATTATCCACACTGAGCACATTTTCTATTTTAATTTCAGAAGAATTTCAGTACTGGACCCAATTTGTAAAATCAATAACTTGAGATTTAGGAATCCAAATAAATCAAACTCAATTGTTCTGGAAAGCTTATGAAATTGTTTAACCAACCCAATTGGTCTCATGTCATTTAAATAAATAGTTAAAAAGAATTATTGAAAATGCCACAGAAGGTTCAAAATCTAAACTTGTTTGTTTCTGATACTCTGCTAGTCCAAATAATTCCAAACCAATTTTGCTAGCTTAGTACTGCCTTGTATTAGCTCCCCTAATTTTGGTAGAATTATTTAAGCAATATTAATTGTTGACTTTAAGATAAACCCTTCTGGACAAAAACAAACAAATATGTTTATTGGTTGATCCAAATGAGTTAGGACCAATTTTGTTAGCTCACATATAGCATGTTTACTTACCCCTAAAAGGATTTAATTTTTGGAACAACAGAACATATTTGGTAACCAAAACTTGATTATTAAGCTACTGGATTCAAACCAATGTGTAGGGAGTTTGGTAACTCCAAATGATCCAATTCAAATTGGGTTGTCTTCTACACATCAGTAGCTTTCTATAGAAATTTAGTTTGTATTTTTGTGACCAACAGAACTCAAGTTGTGCAATTAAACATGTTTAACAAGTTTCTGCCATAATTTGGACTTAAACAATTAATGTTTAATTCAATTGTTTTGAAATTAAATTGTATTGTTTGTTGTATCCAGTGGCTATTTAGAGCATTTAGGATTGTGATACTGTGATGATGTGATGTTGTTTGAGTAGTTTTAGTGATTGCTTGTATTTGTTTGTTTATCGATTAGACGAGAACGTTGCCGGAGATATCGAGGAGGGGGAATTTGTTGAACCAGAAGATCAAGATCAAGTCCCCTTTGCCGAGCAAGGCAAGCTACTCTCTGAGCTTGCACCTAAATATATATGCATCTACTTTGATCAAATGATTTACTCTTAAAACCAATGGTTTACAAAACCTTTTCCAAAAGTGTATGGAAATTATTTTGCCACCCTATGTAGTAGTTATGAAACTTTAGGATGGAAAACAATGTTGTTTATTCAAACTCCTTTGGAAATACTTGTGTGGTTATGGAATGCCGAGATGTCGGTGTTAAAGTGGAGAAATGGAAAAATGGGAATGTTTATGAAAAATGCACAGTATCCTAGTACTATGACAACCAATCTTAATCTGTGCGACCACACTTACCCCCATATGGGAACGGGGCTTAGTCATATAATTTGCTCTTATTAGTATGGGATACCTCATCGACGGAGATGACTCCGTTATGCATGAGGGGATGGTTTGTGAACTCCCCTGACCTGGGTCCTCGCTCAAACTCTATGGAAAGATAAGGAGGAGGATTGAAGACTTCATAAATGTGGTCGCCGGGAAAAACATATGAGTCCTCACACTTAGGGTTGCCGACGGGGACCGGACTGAGTGTTGGTGGGAATTATCATATGGGTAGGATCCTATACTAGCATGAGCAAAGGAGAGGCTAGGGTCGGTGGCTCAACTTCGCATACACCTTGTATGGCGGGACGTGGCTGACACGATGAGTTACCGGATGGGTGTGGGATAAAAAGCGTGCTACCTCTGCAGAGGGTCAAAACTATTCGAATAGCCGGGTCCCCGGATATGGACAATTGGGAGGCTGTCCTAAGATCATGTGCAAATTTTTGGAAAAGCTTTTAAGTTTAAAAGAAAATGAATTGGTGATGGCATGATATAACTATACCAAATGGAGTGGTATGAGTTGTTGGACTAATTGGACCATGGTGAGCCTTGGTCCGGAAAAGAAAGGGTTTGGAGAAACAAATGAGATGGTGATTTCTTTTAAAAACAGTTATAAAACTCTTCTTACCTTTTTCAATAAAGATATAGAGATGTTTTAAAACAATTAAAAGTGGTAAGTTAAAATAAAGCTAGTGCATACTCATGTTGGGGTAGTTTGCGAGTACATTCAAATGTACTCATATTGGTTTCGTCCCTGGCTATTGTCCTAGCCAGACTACGAGGAGGAGCACTACGCCGAGCAGGAGTATGGCGACTTCTACGCGAACTAAGGATCTCCACAAGTCAGCTGCCTGTCGGGTCGTCATCGTTAGAATATGATGTCTACTACGCCGTAGCTTCCGCTGATATTTTGGTTTGGCCCTTGAAGGCACCTATGTAAGAACTTGGTCTAAATGACCATTTATGTAAGACTTTTTATTCGGTACTGTAATGGATGTAAACTTTGGTATCCAATTCGGATTATGTGCAACGACAGACTGATCACGGGATCGTTGTGTTAAGCATAATCGGGTATTTCGGACAGCTAGTCCGGGGTCCCCACAGACTTGGTATCAGAGCCATCCTGACTTTAGGAAACCTTAGTTAGCATGGTCGTCAAACAAGTGTTATCAAAAAGAGTAATTTCTAAAAGAAAGGAGTGAAGTATTTTTGAAAACCGCTTATCTCCAATCCTCTTACTTATGCAAAAATTTATTCTCATTAAACATTACAATTTCCTTAGTATCCTTAAAATTTTGTGCACTTATCATCCCACTAACTTAAAATTTTGCTTAAAAATTTGTAGATGGCACTCCACTGGACCGAGTTCGTTCAGCTGGAGAAGGATAGCAAGCTGACGTTCGAGAATGACTTGTTCGAGTTGAGCAAGCTGCTAGGTCGCCCGCTCCAGAGTTTGAGGGAGCCCAGATTGATGTTCACGGTGTCGGAAGGCTGAGCTGGCTCATCAGGTCGTCAGTTCGCCGGAACATCAAGTCTCCCAGTTCCAGGACGCTCGTCTTCACCACCAAGGAGGCCACCTGGGTTGACGGTCTCTGTACTGCTACACAGAGGATGATAGCCCGACTTTGTGAGGAGCACAAGGCGGAGTTAGTAGACTCCCGTTTCCGGTTCTACGGGAGGCGCAACTGCGACGGACACCCTACTCCTTCCCCTTGCCACCCGATGTTTGGGAGCTACATCATGGACATGGAGCTCTTACTTCAGCACACCCAGGATGATCTGATGCGCACTAGGATTCAGCTTCGCTTTGACCGCGAGTCGCTCGTTGAGCTTCGCGAGAATGAGGAGAAGCTGCTGGAGGATAAGGTCGCTCTTCTCGGAAAGAGGGCCCAGCTGAGGAGGACCATCGTGAAGCTCCGCAAGAAGGTGGCAGAGCAGGACCAGCTGATCGAGGATCTAGAGCACCATACTGACGAGATGGAGGAGGAGGGCGAGGATCTCCGCAAGGAGAACAACGCTTTCCTCAGTGACGATGACTTTGAGGAGGAGATGGACTGTGAGGAGGAGGATGATGAGGAGGAGTTAGTTGACGAGGAGGAGGAGCCACTCGAGGCTGTTCTCGAGGACGAGGAGGAGGATCCCGAGGAGCCAGCCTACCAGTCAGATGCTGACGTGTTAGAGCTGGAGGTTCCACCTCAGTAGGCGAGTGACTTGATCACTACCGCAGGATTAGGTTGACCCCTATCGCTAGTCGAGTCGGAGTAGTGGTTCTTTTGGAAACCAGATGCTATGTGTCTTAGATGTAAGGTGATGTTGTAAGCTTGATGTTGTAAGCTTGAAGTTGATGTGAACTCCTTGATGTGTTGTTTGTGAAATATAAGTATGTTTGTCTTGTTTAAATCTGTGTGAAATATTTTCATATAATCCTTAAATTAAACAACCACTTGCGAAATCGTCTTTCCCTTAGTCGAACTTTTCTGCCTTGCCTCTTATACCCGGTGTGCTTCAGGATGCCGCCCCGTCGCGACAATACGGGAGGATCAGGATCAGCACCACCACCACCAGACCCAACCCCCGCTCAACTTCTCGCGCTTATCATGGAGGAACGTGAAAATGCCCGGCAGGAGCGCCAGGCTCATCTCACTGCCCTGCAACAACTCGCAGCCGCTTACAACAACAACAACAACAACAATGGTGGTAATGGCAATGGCAATGAGAACCCGCGATCCACCTTAGGCGATTTCCAGAAAACCAACCCGCCTACCTTCTCCAGGGGACTTCACCCACTGGAAGCCGATGATTGGCTTCTTACCATTGGGAACAATCTGCAAGTTGCTGCTGTAGGAGACAATGAAAAGGTGCTGTATGCAACCCACTATCTTGCTGGACCTGCACGAGCTTGGTGGGAAGCTACCAAAGCTCTCCAGCAGGCTGACCACGTCATCAACTGGGCTGAGTTCAAGGAGAAGTTTCGCAGGAAGCACATTTCTGGTGGACTCATTGATAGGAAGAGGGATGAATTCCGCAAGCTGAGGCAGGGAAGTAGAGATGTAGTCGGCTATCTTGATGAGTTTACCGACTTATCTCGGTATGCTCCCGAGGACACCGACAAGGAGGAGAAGAAGATGGAACGTTTCCTGAATGGGCTGCATGATGAACTGCAGTGTGCTTTGGTTGTCCATGACTTCCGTGATCTGGAGTCACTTGTGGACAAAGCCATCCAGCTGGAGACCAAGCGCAAGTCTATGTATGAAGGTCGCAAGAGGAGGATGAATGCTCAGGAAGGTTCGAGCAGTCAGAAGCCTCGTATCTTTCAGCAAAACCCCAAACCTGCCTATCGACCACCCCAAGCTCCACGCCCCAATTTCCCTAACCGCCCAAACAACTTCAACCGCCCAAACAACTTCAACCGCCCCAATGACAATAACCGTCCCAGAGGAAACTTCAACAACTTCAACCCCAATGCCAATGTTGTCTGCTTTGAATGTGGCAACAAAGGTCACTACTCCAAGGAATGCCCCAATCCCAAGAGGAATGTTCAGCGCCCCAATGCCCCGGCACCGAACAATGGTCAAGGCCGCAATGGAAATGGTAATGGCAAGAATGCCGCACCCCGCGGAAATGCTGCTGTTGTCAAGGGTCGTCTGCACCACATCAATGCTGAAGAAGCTCAAGATGCGCCGGATGTCGTGCTGGGTACGTTCCTTGTCAACTCAGTACCTGCAACTGTTCTGTTTGATTCTGGTGCAACACATTCGTTTGTTACCGAGGAGTTTGTTGCTAAGGGAGGTTTAGTAGAAGGCTTCCTAACTAAAACCTTGAGTATACAAATCCCTGGTTCCACCCTAGAAACCAAGAGATTTTGTCCAAATACTGCCATAGAGATTTCAGGCGAGAAATTTGCAGCCGACCTAATTGTTTTAGGAACCCAAGGCATAGATGTCATACTCGGTATGAATTGGCTAGCCAAGTACCATGGTCGAATAGACTGTGCCAGAAGAGCTGTATCCATCACCACCGACAAAGAAGTAGAAGTGGAGTTTGTGTCTGAACCCAATCACCCCCAACCAGGCTGCCACGAGGCATAGCTCGACCCACCTAGATGAGATCCGTGTTGTTCACCTATTCCGAGATGTTTTTCCTGAGGAATTACCTGGTATGCCGCCAGACCGGGAAATTGAGTTCATAATTGAGCTTATCCCAGGAACAGCCCCAATATCCCAAAGACCTTATCGGATGAATCCGGAAGAACTGGTTGAGTTGAAGAAGCAGTTGGCAGATATGCTTAGCAAAGGACTTGTTCGTCCAAGTGCTTCACCCTGGGGATCACCTATTATTTTTGTGGACAAGAGAGACGGTACCACACGACTGTGTGTGGATTATCGCAGGCTAAATGACGTGACCATTAAAAACAAGTATCCCCTTCCCAAGATCGAGGATCTGTTCGATCAGATGAACGGAGCCCGAGTCTTTTCAAAGATCGATCTTCGGACAGGTTACCATCAGTTGAAGATCAGAGAGACAGACATTCCCAAGACCGCCTTCACCACCCGTTACGGTTTGTTTGAATACACGTGATGTCCTTTGGTCTGACCAATGCCCCAGCCTATTTCATGAATCTCATGAACAAGATTTTCATGGAGTACCTCGACAAGTTCGTGGTAGTATTCCTTGATGACATCCTTATTTATTCCAAGACCGAAGAAGAGCATGCTGAACACCTGCGTCTAGTTTTGGAGACCCTCCGAGAGCACCAGCTGTATGCCAAGCTTAGCAAGTGTGAGTTTTGGCTCAATGAAGTGGCGTTTCTCGGACATATAGTATCTGCTGGAGGAATTTCTGTTGACCCAGAGAAGATCCAAGCCATTATTGACTGGTTATCCCCGACCAGTGTGACTGAAATCCGAAGCTTTCTCGGACTCGCCGGTTATTACCGCAAGTTCGTTGAGGATTTTCCAGTATAGCCAAGCCCTTGACCCAACTGTTGAAGAAGGACAAGAAATTTGAATGGACTCAGAAGTGCGAAGATAGTTTCCAAGAGTTGAAGAAGAGACTAACCTCCACCCCAATCCTGGTTATGCCAGACGTCACCCAGAGTTTCGACGTGTATTGCGATGCATCACGCCTCGGACTTGGTTGCGTTCTGATGCAAGAAGGCAAAGTTGTGTCGTACCTGTCCCGGCAGTTGCGACCGCATGAAGAGAATTACCCAACCCATGACCTGGAATTAGCTGCTGTGGTCCTTGCTCTTAAAAAGTGGCGTCCCTACCTTGCGGGACATCGCTGTGAGATCTATACGGATCATAAGAGCCTGAAGTATATTTTCACCCAGAAGGAGTTGAACCTGCGACAGAGGAGATGGATGGAATTAATCAAGGATTATGATATTGGAATCCACTATCACCCCGGAAAGGCAAATGTAGTTGCCGATGCCCTTAGTCGCAAACCCTGTACCCTGAATGCCTTAATCCAAGCCGAACAACCAGCCTTGTTCAAAGAGTTCGAAAATTTTGGACTAGAACTTGTTAGCCATGGATATCTCGCCAATTTGGAGTTAGCCCCAACCCTGATGGATCAAATCAAAGAAGCCCAAAAAGGTCATGAAAGCATTGAAGGAATTAGGAAGAAGATCTCCCTCAGCAAAGCACCCGGTTTTACCGAGGATGCTGAAGGAGTGCTGAAATTCAATGATCGTATCTGTGTGCCCAATGTCACGGAACTTAAGGAGTTAATCCTGAAGGAAGCCCATGAGACCCCTTATTCAATCCACCCCGGCGGAACCAAGATGTACCAAGACCTTCGAGAAAGATTTTGGTGGCATGGAATGAAGCGAGAGATTGGTTCTTTTGTAGCCAAATGTGACATCTGTCAGCGAGTCAAGGCTGAACATCAGCGGCCCGCTGGATTGCTTCAACCTTTGAAAGTTCCCGAGTGGAAGTGGGATGAGATTGGAATGGATTTTATTACCGGACTTCCAAGATCCAACCGAGGCCATGATTCAATCTGGGTCATCGTTGATCGATTGACCAAGGTTGCTCATTTTGTACCTGTCAAGACCACTTATACCGGAGCTCAGTTAGCAGACTTGTATATTTCCAGAATAGTAAGCCTGCATGGTGTGCCTAAGAAGATTGTATCTGATAGAGGTACGCAATTCACCTCAAGATTCTGGAAATCCCTTCATGAAGCCCTCGGAACCAAGTTAGCATTTAGCACAGCTTATCATCCCCAGACCGATGGCCAAACTGACGAGTGAACCAGATATTGGAGGACATGCTTCGCGCATGTGTTCTATCCTATGGTTCCAAGTGGGAAGATTGTCTTCCGTTTGCAGAGTTCTCGTACAACAATAGTTATCAGTCCAGTCTGCAAATGGCCCCTTTTGAAGCCCTTTACGGCAAGAAGTGTCGTACACCCCTGAATTGGTCTGATACCGGAGAAAGCAAATTGTTCGGTCCAGATACCCTCCGTGAAGCTGAAGAGCAAGTTCAGCTTATTCGTGAGCGCCTCAAAACTGCCCAATCCCGTCAGAAGAGTTACGCTGACACCAAGCGCCGTGACCTCACTTTCAGTATTGGAGATTATGTTTATCTCCGAGTGACACCCCTCAAAGGAATGCAACGTTTCCATGTCAAGGGAAAGTTAGCGCCAAGGTATATTGGACCCTTCAAGATCATCGCTCGTCGAGGAGAAGTATCCTATCAGCTGGAATTGCCACCGGAGTTAGGAGATTATCATGATGTCTTCCACATTTCCTTGCTCCGGAAGTGTCTTGAAGTTCCTGACCAGCCTGATGTTTTCAAAAACATCGACCACCTCTCCATCGACCTGAACCAAGATTTGACTTATCGCGAGAGACCCCTCAAGATTCTCGAAGAAGATGTTCGTGTTACCCGAAGCGTGCGATCAAGTTTTACAAAGTCCAGTGGACTAACCACTCTGAAGAAGAAGCAACTTGGGAACGTGAAGATTATCTTAGGAGCGAATTCCCAGGCCTCTTTAGTACCTAAGCCTAGCAAATCTCGGGACGAGATTTATTTTAAGGAGGGAAGGATTGTAACATCCCAAAAATTATTAACAAGTATTATTAATTCCAAAAATGGGAGCCAACAAAAACTTTTGTTAAATTATATGTGTTGATCTCATATTCTTGCTTGTGTTGCTTATTTCTCTTGTTGTGTGTTGCTTGCTCTATTTGAAACATAAAGAAAAGAAGAATAAATTAAAAGCAAAACAAGAAAAATAAATGTGGCAAGTGCCACACAAATTCTCCAAGTGAGGATCTCATTTTGTTTCCAACAAAATTTAGTGGAGTGGTATTGCAAACCCTCCCATTTCATTCTTACTACTTATCTCTCTCAAATAGTATTTTCAAATTAGTTTTAAAAATTCAAAAGTAAACAAAGTAAAAATAAATTAAAATGCCATAATTAAAACACTATAAAAGAAAATGTTTCAAAACATTTTATTATTTTATGCCAATTTTTGTGGAGCTTCTGCACCTTATGGGAAGGCTCCACAAATTTTGCCAAATTTTTATAAATTGATTTAGTGCCTCAAATTAAATCAAGAAATGCTTCTGGATTTAAACAGAAGGACTAAAAAGTAAATAAGAGAAAGAAGAAGGAAAGAAGCAGTGCACAGGAGCCAGGGGGTTTTTGCAAAACCGTCATCGTCTACCTCCCCTAGCTCACTGTCGCCGTCGCCGTGGCGCCTTGCTCGACGTCGCCGTTCCCAGGCCCCCCAGGGCCCCCTTGCCCGCGCTCTCCCTCGCCCCCGTGCCACTGCAACCTCTGCGGGCAGAGGAGACCCTCTCCCCTCGCCTTAACGCCGTTGTCCCCCAGCACGCCGCGGAGGAGTTGGACGGCGCCGGCCAAAATTGGCCCAGACCACGGCACCTCGACACGCGATCCGCTACGACGCGCACCCTAGCCCACGCCCGGACCCCCCAGACACCGGCGCCAACCTCTCCCGCCCTCTGGACGCCGCTGGACCGCGACCACCGTGCGCCGCCGTCGCGCCTATTTAAACTCGAGCCGCACCTCGCATTTTCCCCACGCCCCACTGCCTCTCCCTTGCTGCACCACACTCACCACCACTCGCCCGTGCACCACCACGAGGGCGGAGCCGCTGCTGCGAGCTCGCTGCTGCTCGTGCCCGTGCTCGACAGCCCGAGGTAGGCGACGACACGGCTGTGCCGTGCTGCTGCTCCCCTCTCACTTCTCTGGCCCGTACCCTCTTCCCCTTTGGACACCGCGCTCACCCACCTCTTTTTCCCTCTGGATCGTGCCCAGAATCGCCGAACAGCCGCTCGCCGGAGTTCGGGAAGTTGCCGTGGAAGCAGAGCCCCTCGCCGTCGACGAACCAGCCCTCCCCAGCAAGTACCACTCCGCCAGGACGTTCGCCCGAGCCTCCGCCGTCGATCTGCACCCTCGCCGCCGTCCCTAGCCCTCTCAGGTGAGCGATCCGTGCTGCTCGCCGTCGCCGGAGCCACGGCGCCGCCCGTTCTGGGTCGTCGCCGATGGATTCGTCGCGGACCGTTGGATCTCCATCCAACGGTAGCTTACCGTTTCGGATAGAAAAGAGAGAGAGAGAGACTGACGAGCGGGCCCCGCTCGTCAGGGTTTTATTAATTTCCCTGCGTGCGCTGTGCCGCTGACCAGTGGGTCCCCCATGTCATAAATTTAAACATTATCCACACTGAGCACATTTTCTATTTTAATTTCAGAAGAATATCAGTACTGGACCCAATTTGTAAAATCAATAACTTGAGATTTAGGAATCCAAATAAATCAAACTCAATTGTTCTGGAAAGCTTATGAAATTGTTTAACCAACACAATTGGTCTCATGTCATTTAAATAAATAGTTAAAAAGAATTATTGAAAATGCCACAGAAGGTTCAAAATCTAAACTTGTTTGTTTCTGATACTCTGTTAGTCCAAATAATTCCAAACAATTTTTTAGCTTAGTACTGCCTTGTATTAGCTCCCCTAATTTTGGTAGAATTATTTAAGCAATATTAATTGTTGACTTTAAGATAAACCCTTCTGGACAAAAACAAACAAATATGTTTATTGGTTGATCCAAATGAGTTAGGACCAATTTTGTTAGCTCACATATAGCCATGTTTACTTACCCCTAAAAGGATTTAATTTTTGGAACAACAGAACATATTTGGTAACCAAAACTTGATTATTAAGCTACTGGATTCAAACCAATGTGTAGGGAGTTTGGTAACTCCAAATGATCCAATTCAAATTGGGTTGTCTTCTACACATCAGTAGCTTTCTATAGAAATTTAGTTTGTATTTTTGTGACCAACAGAACTCAAGTTGTGCAATTAAACATGTTTAACAAGTTTCTGCCATAATTTGGACTTAAACAATTAATGTTTAATTCAATTGTTTTGAAATTAAATTGTATTGTTTGATGTATCCAGTGGCTATTTAGAGCATTTAGGATTGTGATACTGTGATGATGTGATGTTGTTTGAGTAGTTTTAGTGATTGCTTGTATTTGTTTGTTTATCGATTAGACGAGAACGTTGCCGGAGATATCGAGGAGGGGGAATTTGTTGAACCTGAAGATCAAGATCAAGTCCCCTTTGCCGAGCAAGGCAAGCTACTCTCTGAGCTTGCACCTAAATATATATGCATCTACTTTGATCAAATGATTTACTCTTAAAACCAATGGTTTACAAAACCTTTTCCAAAAGTGTATGGAAATTATTTTGCCACCCTATGTAGTAGTTATGAAACTTTAGGATGGAAAACAATGTTGTTTATTCAAACTCCTTTGGAAATACTTGTGTGGTTATGGAATGCCGAGATGTCGGTGTTAAAGTGGAGAAATGGAAAAATGGGAATGTTTATGAAAAATGCACAGTATCCTAGTACTATGACAACCAATCTTAATCTGTGCGACCACACTTACCCCCATATGGGAACGGGGCTTAGTCATATAATTTGCTCTTATTAGTATGGGATACCTCATCGACGGAGATGACTCCGTTATGCATGAGGGGATGGTTTGTGAACTCCCCTGACCTGGGTCCTCGCTCAAACTCTATGGAAAGATAAGGAGGAGGATTGAAGACTTCATAAATGTGGTCGCCGGGAAAAACATATGAGTCCTCACACTTAGGGTTGCCGACGGGGACCGGACTGAGTGTTGGTGGGAATTATCATATGGGTAGGATCCTATACTAGCATGAGCAAAGGAGAGGCTAGGGTCGGTGGCTCAACTTCGCATACACCTTGTATGGCGGGACGTGGCTGACACGATGAGTTACCGGATGGGTGTGGGATAAAAAGCGTGCTACCTCTGCAGAGGGTCAAAACTATTCGAATAGCCGGGTCCCCGGATATGGACAATTGGGAGGCTGTCCTAAGATCATGTGCAAATTTTTGGAAAAGCTTTTAAGTTTAAAAGAAAATGAGTTGGTGATGGCATGATATAACTATACCAAATGGAGTGGTATGAGTTGTTGGACTAATTGGACCATGGTGAGCCTTGGTCCGGAAAAGAAAGGGTTTGGAGAAACAAATGAGATGGTGATTTCTTTTAAAAACAGTTATAAAACTCTTCTTACCTTTTTCAATAAAGATATAGAGATGTTTTAAAACAATTAAAAGTGGTGTTGATGCAGAGGCTAGGGATCCACACCCCCATTTCTAAAAAAAATCTTGATGAAAGTTTTCGTGTACGGTCGTGTTTTGTCTCCCCTGTATGTAACTAAATTTTTCTAGCGTATTTACATTGTTCATCCCTGGTTTACCATTGCATAACATACACTGAGAGTCAAAATAGACTTTGCATGTTGACATGGTTCACTAATTAATAAGAAATCAACACAGCCACGCGCCGTAATTGTTAAAATGTGTTTTAACTACTATGACAGTTGGGGTTGCTAAAAAACTAAGTTAAATAGGGTAATGAACTATATTTGCACACCATTAGGATAGTGTCGCAAGAACGGTGTTATCGTTCAACCCAAGTGGATGTAGACATTCCCCATATCGCCCCAAGAAAGAGGAACAACACACCACACCTCAACGACACCTTAAAGAAGTTAATGGTACCCACAAGGGCCATATGGACCGAATACAAGCTCTCCCTTACGGACTCACCCGACACTCACCGACTGTGTCTCGCATCTTTCATTACGAGGCCTCGGACTTGAGACCGACCACAAAGCTACCACATGCAAATCAACATGAGTAGAAGGCGCTTCTGAAATCGGAAACGGCCAAGGAGGTGCGCACCAGTACCACACATGGATGCCACCGCTACAACGTGGTGGGTTTCTGTGACGTTGGCGTCATGCGTCGTTCCCTTATCGAACGCGTCAATGTTGGAACACCTCTCTTGTTACTCTCGAGTTGCTATCGCTGGTGGAGTAGCTCTTGTTATCGAGGTTGGGTGTAATATGTGTCGTATATATATTGATATATTCCTTTTATCGCAAAAAATCAAGTCTTCAAAACACATTTGAAATTCTTTGAATTAAAGAGTTATACCTTGGTTTTTGGTCTTCTCGCTGGGAGCCCATGACAGAAATTTGTCACATTAACCTTTTTGCTTTTGCGGCTCTCCATGTGAACGAATCATGCATATTTTAAAATATTCTTTTTTTCTTAAAAAACGCATGCATGCTTTAGTGTGTTTGTCATCTTCTTCTAACTTAGTGTTGAGCGGGTGACACCGGCAGCAATGATTTGTCACCTGATTTTTTCCCCTCTTTCCATTTGATTGTCCGTAGAGGCCAATTCTAAGTTCACAACAGAACAGTTAAGAGAAACTGAACACACGTTCAACAGAGTGCTCTCTGTCTGAACACACTGGATTGGATCAAAATCTTTGTTTCACATCGCCAAATCTGAAAGCCGTGGTGTTGAAATATTAGGCATAATTTTCATGATTAATTTCAGAATATAAAGCATGATCGCAAGAGCTACTAACATGTTAATCTCGAAAATACTAGACGTATTAATTAACATGAACAGCAGCAAGACATATACGAACACAGCCATCGGAACGTGACGAACGTACCGAACAATTGTAGATGAAGTAGTCGTTGGAGTAGCGACGGTAGCAGCTCGAAGAAGACGACGTTGGAGACGAGTCGCCCGCGGACCCGGAGATCGTTCAGGCAGTCGAGCCGTGATGAAGAATTTGAAAGCAGTCGCGCGGGGCGCTTCCAAAAAACCTTATTCGCCCTCTCCCGTACAGGATCACAAGGACAAGTGGTTCCGGATACCTGCTGTCCCGTTCGCCGGTGCACGCCGGCGCACGGGATGGAGTAGACTACGGTGGCGGCGCAAGGCACGAAATTGGCAAAACCTAGATTGGTTCGGAGTGTGACGGCGCACGCAGTGCACCGCAATATATAGTGCGGTTCGGGAACCCTAACGGGTACAACGTGGGCCGGCCACGTCGCACACGTTCGAGTCGGTGCAGCAGCCCACGATCCGGGAGCGACACGAAATGGCTAAGCTGTACGCGTACGCTAGCGACTCGATTTTCCTGAACAGCAAAAATATAGGCATCGGCTCGGCTCATTCCCGCAACCCGCGGCGTGTCGTGACGAGACGAGACGGACGGATGGCGGCGGATGAGGAGGAGGAGTGCGCACGAGAGAGCCTTCTATTCTCAACTAGCACACCAAGTGGTACAACACTCCACTATATAAGGTGGTGTTTGTCTCATCTAACTAGCAATGTGGGACTAAACTTTAGCACCACTTTGCACCTCCAAAATTCTGCCATGCACATGGGTCAATTTGAGATTTCAGGAATTGCTTATTGGGCTGCCCCAAATGGGCCCAAGTTTTAACAATCCCCCACCAGATCTCAAATTCCCTTTTAGAGATTTTGCCAAACCTCATTTCTTGTTTATATACCATTGTTTCAGCAGAGACTGTTAAGTTGAACTTCCGCCTAGAGCTTCAAGCTACATCTACCAGCAACTTAAACAATGGACGAACCTTGAATTGCAAGTTTGGTGCCAATAGACTTCACTCAAAGTCATAACCAGTACGTGGCTGCCAGTAGCCTACCTCGCGGTGGAACATATGCGTCATACTCCCTGGTCTTATAGACTGCGACGTTTAACAGTCGGACTCATATAGGTGTGTTCTTTCAAGGTCGCTCTGTAGGATGGCACTTTTGCTACGAATAGCCAACAGAAACACATTAACGCATATTGCCAACCTGCCTTACAGAATGTGAGAGTTATGCATCTTACCACGGAGAGGGTTATAAAATAACTCTCCTCTGTTAAACCACTAGCCTGTTCTTCCCAGGTCCTAATTCACGGGATCTCCGATCACATAGGTTGGGTTACCACTATGGTGTAACGCTCACGGGTCTCAACCCCATCTCACTCGATGCACTATCTATCACATTACGTGATAGTCCCTTCGTAAAGGGATCTGCCAGGTTTTTGTCTGTTTGAATATAACTAACAGTTATTACTCCGGAGTTTCTCATTTTCCTGACAGACTTCAAGCGTCTTTTGACGTGTCTTGATGACTTCGCGTTATCCTTAGCACTGTTCACTTTCATGATAACCGTTTGGTTGTCACAGTTCATAAGGATGGCCGGTAATGGTTTCTTAACCACCGGCAAGTCCATCAAGAGCTCACGCAGCCATTCTGCCTCAACAGAACCTGTATCTAAAGCAGCAAGTTCTGCTTCCATGGTTGACCTCGTCAAAATGGTCTGTTTGCAAGACCTCCATGACACTGCGCCACCTCCAAGAATAAATGCATATCCACTTGTGGCGTAGAGCTCATCAACATCTGAGATCCAGTTCGCATCACAGTATCCCTCAAGCACCGCAGGGTGCCCTGAATAGTGAATCCCATAACTAATTGTACCGTTCAGATAGCGCATGACCCTTTCAAGTGCATGCCAATGATGAATACCCGGGTTAGACATGAACCTGCTCAACTTGCTCACAGCAAAAGAGATCTCTCGTTTCCTTTTTGTTCTTTCTGAGTGTCACACTGGGATCATAGGGTGTTGGAGAAGGCTTGCTGTCTATATAACCAAAGCGGCTCAAGACCTTCTCAACATAGTGTGATTGCGTTAACGTAATCCCACTCTCATCCCTAATCAATTTAATGTTCAGGATCACATCAGGTTGTCCCAGATCTTTCATATCAAAGCTCTTTGACATAAAAGACTTGACCTCATTTATCACTATCATGCTTGTACCGAAAATAAGTATGTCATCAACATACAAGTATAATATAACACTATCGCCTCCACCATGGCGATAATACACACACCTGTCAGCCTCATTAATGGCAAAGCCTGCAGACGTAAGAGTGCTGTCAAACATCTCATGCCATTGCTTAGGTGCTTGCTTAAGCCCATACAAAGATTTTAACAATTTGCACACCTTTCTCTCTTCACCTTTTACCACAAACCCATCAGGCTGATCCATATAGATTTCCTCTTCGAACTCTCCGTTAAGGAAAGCTGTCTTTACGTCCATTTGATGAACGATAAGACCATAGGAGGCAGCCAGGGAAAGTAGTACACGAATGGTGGTAAGTCGAGCAACAGGTGAATAGGTGTCAAAGTAATCTTCGTCTTCACGCTGGGTGTAGCCCTTGGCCACAAGCCGTGCCTTGTACTTTTCAATAGTACCATCCGGCCTTAGCTTTTTCTTGAACACCCACTTACAACCCACAGGTTTGCAACCGTAGGGTCGTTCAGATAATTCCCACGTTCCATTAGAAAGAATCGAGTCCATCTCATTATGCACAACTTCTTCCAGTCATCAGCATCAGGAGATGCAAATGCCTCTGCAATGGACATGGGAGTATTGTCCACAAGGTACACAATGAAATCATCACCAAACGATTTTTCAGTCCTCTGTCTCTTGCTCCTCTTGGGAGCTGATTCATTGTCATCCTTCTCAAGGACTTCCTCAACATGTGGTTGTTCAGAATGATCAACATATGTACTAGGGTCAGCAAATATTTCAGAAGAAATTCTAGCAATGCTATGCATATCCTTCATAGGAAAAATGTTCTAAAAAATGTTGCATCACGAGATTCCAAAATAGTATCAACATGCATATCAGGTATCTCAGATTTAACCACTAAAAATCTATAGCAAATGCTCCGCTGAGCATACCCTAGAAAGACACAGTCCACTGTCTTCGGTCCAAGTTTACGTTTCTTAGGAATTGGAACATTGACTTTCTTCAAACATCCCCAAGTACGAAAATAAGAAAGTGATGGTTTTCTCCCAGACCACTCCTCGTAAGGTGTCTTCTCTTTATCCTTGTTAGGAACTCTATTCTGGACATGACACGAAGTCAACCCCACCATGCCTTAGATAAACCAGCAGTGTCCAACATGGCGTTCACCAAGTCGGTCAGCGTGCGGTTTTTCCTCTCGGCAACCCCGTTTGATTGGGGCGAATAGGGACGCGTCCTCTCATGAATAATGCCATGTTCCTCACAGAATTTATCAAATACATTGGAGAAATACTCGCCACCACGATCTGACCTAAAACGTTTGATCTTTCTCTCTAATTGATTTTCTACTTCAGCTTTATAGATTTTAAAGTAGTCTAAAGCTTCATCTTTAGTGTGCAACAAATATACATAACAGAACCTAGTAGCATCATCGATTAAAGTCATGAAATATCTCTTATCACATTTTGTCAACACGCCATTCATCTCACATAGATCCGAATGTACGAGTTCTAGTGGTGCCAAGTTTCTCTCCTCAGCTGTCTTGTGAGGATTTCGAGGTTGCTTAGATTGCACACAGCTATGGCACTTAGAACCTTTGGCAATGGTGAAAGTAGGAATTAAACTCAAGCTGGAAAGTCTACTCATTAAACCAAAATTAACATGACATAAACAAGAGTGCCAAACATTAGCATCCGAATCCACACTGCCACAAATATGGTTTACTGACTTATTACAAAAATCCGATAATGAAAAGCGGAACAAGCCTCCGCACTCATACCCTTTACCAATAAATTGTCCAAACTTTGACACAACTACTTTATTGGACTCCAAGACTAATTTAAACCCATCTCTGCATAGAAGGGAGCCGCTAACGAGATTCTTGTTCATAGTAGGGATGCTGCACGTTCCTCAGCCTCACGATCTTCCCCGAAGTAAACTTCAGATCTACCGTGCCAACACCACGAACAGAAGCATGTGATCCATTCCTTATTAAGACGCTTGAATCTGCGACCTGATAAGAAGTGAACATAGAGATGTCAGCACATACATGAACATTAGCACCCGTATCAATCCACCAACATGGATATTGAAATACTGAAAGCACAATCGGTAAATTACCGTACCCATCAGCATTGCTAGCGGTCACGACGTTGACATGCTTTGGCGCCTTCCCTTTCTTGTCTGCACGATCTGGGCAGTCCACAGAGAAGTGTCCGGGCACTCCACAAATGTAGCACTTTAGCTCAGATTTGTTCAGCATCTTCTTCTTCTTCTTGAAAGAAGTAGTCTTGGTAGGCATGTTGAAGGAAGGCTTGCTCTTTGCCTTGCTCTTGCCATGGTGAAAGTTCTTCTGCACCATGTTGGCGCTAGACTGACCTGCACCACTTCTCTCAGCAGTGTCCTTAGTCCGAGCCTTCTCCTCAATATCAAGAGACGCTATCAGGTTTTCAACCGATATCTCCTGTCTCTTGTGTTTGAGAGTTGTGGCGAAGTTCCTCCATGAAGAGGGCAACTTTGCAATAATGCATCCAGCCACAAACTTGTCAGGTAAGGCACACTTAGCGTGCTCAAGCTCCTTAGCAATGCACTGTATCTCATGAGGCTATTCGACTACAGAACGGTTGTTAGCCATCCTGAAGTCATGGAAGCTCTTCATGATGTACAGTTTACCGCCAGCATCTGCGACACCGAACTTAGCGTTCAGTGCCTCCCAGAGCTCCTTGGCATCTGTAATGTGCATGTACACATCAAACAGCTTGTTGCTAAGAGCACTCAGAACGAGTCCCACAAAGGCAGTATTGATTTCCTTGAACTTGTTCTGATCCTCGTCAGATATAGTTCTTTCAGCTAAACCCTCACTAGACTCGAACACTTTCAGAGATCGCAACCACAGTGTGGTCTTGTACTACCATCTCTTAAAGTTCACACCCGTAAACTTGTCCGGGCTCAGCGCATCAGATAGATGTCCCATGTTTAACTCAGGAAATTTCCTATAACAAATATAAGGTTTTTGGATTGTTGGAATATTAGGCATAATTTCCATGATTAATTCCAGAATATAAAGCATGATCGCAAGAGCTACTAACATGTTAATCTCGAAAATACTAGACGTATTAATTAACATGAACAGCAGCAAGACATCTACGAACACAGCCATCGGAACGTGACGAACGTACCGAACAATTGTAGATGAAGTAGTCGTTGGGGCAGCGACGGCAACAGCTTGAGCGGCGACGGTAGCAGCTCGAAGAAGACAACGTTGGACACGAGTCGCCCGCGGACCCGAGATCGTCCAGGAAGTCGAGCCGTGATGAAGAACTTGAAAGCAGTCGCGCGGGGCGCTTCCCAAAAACCTTATTCGCCCTCTCCCGTAACCCGCGGCGTGTCGTGAAGAGACGGACGGCGGCGGAGGAGTGCGTACGAGAGAGCCTTCTATTCTCAACTAGCACACCAAGTGGTACAACACTCCACTATATAAGGTGGTGTTTGTCTCCTCTAACTAGCAATGTGGGACTAAACTTTAGCACCACTTTGCACCTCCAAAATTCTGCCATGCACATGGACCAATTTGAGATTTCAGGAATTGCTTATTGGGCTGCCCAAATGGGCCCAAATTTTAACACGTGGTTCCCCTGCACCGCAGCATTGACCCACACCCATAGTTTAAAAAACCGGACCGGTCACTGAACCGGCGAGGCTCTCGGTTCCGGTTTCACCGGTCGAACCGCCGGTTCAATCGGTTCAGTAGCGACAAAAAACCGGCAAAAACCGGCAAATTTAATAAATAAGTAAGCTAATTTCGAATTTTTCATCATTTCTAATTTATTTTTCATATATTTCATTATTTTTAATTTATTTTTTCCGGTTTTTTGATACTCCGGTCTTTTGCGCTTAAAAACCGGCCGGGCTGCCGGTTCCGGTTTTTTCCGGTCCGACCGGCAGTCCGGTCCGGTTTTTAAAACTAGGCCCACACCTACACACACGCACACTACACAACATTTTCGATGCAGCAATTCGTGCAGTCGGCCGGAGCTCGGAAGCTGGAGCTGTGATCATTGGTAGTGCATCTCGTCCAGGACGACAGCCAGCGCGACGATGAACGCGTAGTCGATGCCGGGGTTGACGGTGACGCTGTACGCGTTCTTCCCTAACAGCGAGCTCACCACGGTGGACCGCCGGTCGATCTGCGGGGGGCGACGGCGTCAGCCAAACCAGTTCGGTAATCCAAGATTAGCGGAGACAGGAATCAATGATTGATCTGCTTGCCTTTGCTATGACGGTGTCGGATTCGCCGAGGGAGACGGAGCATGCGCCGTCGTGGTAGCTGCCGGTGATCCTGAAGTCGCAGGCCTGCTCGGCGTCGTTGCTGGCGAGGAAGACGCTGACCTTGGTGGACCAGCGCAGCGGGATCACCGACGGCTTGACCACCGTGAAGAGCAGGTCCCGGCGGCTGGTGCTGTCCCCGCGGAACACCTTCCACCGCTTGTTCATCACCAGCGCCTGCGTCCACCAACCGCAGAAATCAACATTTGCTCACCCTCGTCATCGGCAGCAGTCAAATCACATCCCAGAGGAGAAGAAATGAACAAGCTTGGGGAAACAGAGTGGGGAGAAAGAATGGATGAAATCGCGCGCACATACCGATTCCTGGACGGTGAGGACGGGGCGTCGGTGCGCGTCGGCGAGGAGGCAGCGGCGGCGGAGGCTGAAGAGGACGCCGTCGACGCGCAGCAGGACGTCGCCCGTGGCGGCGTCGGTGACGGTGAAGTCGTTGCCGGACATGCTGATGGTCTTGGTCACGGCCAGCGCCGCCTCGTCCCCCGCGCAGAAGCGCGCGTCCACCACCGCTAGCGCCGGCACCGCCTCGTCCATCACGACACGCGCGCACGTCGTACGTCCGCGGAGCAGGTGGCGGCTGGATTGGGGCTGGAATGGTCGCGGCCTCGCGGGGATGGGCGCACGCGTCTTCGCTTGTCTGGTTTTGGACCGAGATGTTTGACCAGTTTGGCAGCTCGGTTTCGAGAGGCTATATAAATTGCAGCTGGGTCGTAGATTCTTCTTCCTCGGGTGTGGAAGTTCTTATAAAAAGATCAACTTTGAGAAAGGAAAAGTATAGCATTACCTGGCACCAGCAGTTTCTCAGGTCGTGCACGTGGAAGCAGGAGAGCCGACATATTTTTTGTTCCCGTGTGATGGCAGCTCGAGTTGCTTAGCGATTAATCAAACGGAATCGATTCCATTCCAATCGAACGAACCGTTGGTAGCTTCGGTGCTCGATCTCTTTTGCTTCAGCGTTTCTCATGTGGTTTGGCAGGAATCCAACACAAGTACGAGAGGCTTTGCACGCGCGCGCCGCCAAACAAGGAAAAGCCATCTCCAGCCTCCCGCCGGCCGTCGCCGATCTGCCCGTCTCCCGTGGCCTTAGGGCGCCGTGGATCTCGGTTATTGCCTGTGTGGGCTCCGTTCCCAGCAGTTTTTTTCGTGTTCGGTTAGGATTTGTGTCTTTTTCAGGATAGTGAGACGGCGGCTTCCTGAAGATGGAATAAGGTCCACCCGCCTAGCCCCCGTTCCGGCGATCCGTCTAGCGTTGTCGGAAGGCGTGTGGAGGTGTGTCTCCGGCAGATCTCACGTGATTCGGTCGGTGTTTGTCTTCGGTGGATCCGACTGGATCTGGTGTTCGTTCGTCTGTATTCGTGTGTCCACAAATTGGATCTTTCCAAACTATACTTCTCTTCATCGGCGACGATTGTTGTGCTGATGCGCTGGTCTTATGGTGCCTTGGCACGACGATTTCCCGACTGTCTACTACAACAAGGTTTGCCTGACTCCGGCGTGCGAGGGGCGATGACGGCAGTGCGCCTTCGGTCTGCTCCAGTGTTTGTAGTCGTCGCTAGGTGATCTACAGATTTAGATTTAATTTATTTTACTTATATTGTTCTTTGTACTAGATTGGAAGTTCCCAAAAAAAAAATTCCAACACGGCGAGCCGACCAGTGAGTGAACAGTGAAGCGCGTCGAGTCTCGAAAAGCTGTGGCCGCTGTCTCCGGAGGTCGGCCCGGCCGACATGTAGGTACCTGTATCGGTGCCCCACAAACAAATGGGACCCTTCGAAGAAAATGGAGCCCGACGTATGGGCCTACACGTCCGTCAAGTGGGCAAAACGTCAATGCATGTGGATTTTCCGTCCACAGGAAAACAAGGAAAAGGGACCCGCACTTGTAACTGATCTGTGTACCAGTGCAACTGATATAAAAAAAAAGTTTTCGAATAATTCGATTTTTTTTACGCTCAAAGATGATAAATTATTCAACCCTCGTAAAAAAATTGGTCAGAAAATTATTCTCAATGACTTCTGGTAAAAAAGGACAATTATATGATTAACATAGCGTGTATATATATAGTGTTATTTATGGCAAATCTTTGACCCAGTGTGTAACAAAAATCATTCGTCGGCATTTTTTTTGTCATGTACCGTCTTGATGCGATTTTTTGAATTCATACAAGCATCCTTTGTCTAAAAATATGGAGACCAATATTTTGCCATTTAAGTCTAGGGAGTCTGGTCAGGTGAGGTGGAGGCGAGCACAACGAGACGTGGGTAAGAGCTCAGCAGTTTATGAATGAAGGTGAGCTCCACGATTCCCGAGCTCCGTGACACGTGGGAGGGAGCTTGGGCTTCTGGTGGTGTCTCAAAAGAGCGGCCGAGGATGCAGAGATGGCTGAAGATCATGCAAGAGGGGGTCGCATGGACGAGCCAGAATTCACGGGCATGCGCAGTGAAGGGGCTCACTACGAGTTGGCTTGGGCGTAGAAACTACCCACTCGATTGTTGGCTCTCCTTCCTGTATTTATCATTTTGCTTAATACTCCCTCCATTACACAATACTCTACATCCTAAAAAGTTTAAGACAAATTAGCATTCTCTTTAATAATACTACTCAAGTATGTAAACACCCAATCCAAGTCAGATTAGTATTAATGACACCCAATAGAAAAAGAGAGAGGTTGCTTAGTTTTTTGTTGTTGCTGATTACTGAGGACATAATTAATGTTCAGAATCCAGAATATAGATTAATATGGAACAAAATACTAGTGCAGAATGTAGACTATTATGAAACGGAGGGAGTATTTTGCAAATACTAATACATGAGAGAGAAATAAGGGTAATTTTGCAAAACAAAAGGAGATAGTTTATTGGATGTGTACTCATGGAGCATCAAATCGCGACAAAATTATATAGTTTTGAGAAACAGTAAATGGCACTTGCGGTATGACAACTTGTCCCACGTGTGCTAAAGAAGAGAAAAAACCAACTGACCAAATGTGTGCACTTTGGTCACAAACACGACACGCCAGCCAGTTTTCCACTTGGACCGACATGTATTGGCCAAGTGAGGCTGCTCATAAGGTGTTTGCTAAAATGGGGTGAGAGAGGACGATAGACAACATGTCAGCAGGTTGAATCAGTGCGTGATTATTCACCGGAGAAGGTGAAAAATCTGGTAACGCATGCATGTGTTGACAGTCAACTCGAAAGAGCCCACAGAGTGGCCGGTGCTCCATAGCTACGACGACTGTGCTCCTGCTGCAAGGCACGGGGACGATCGATCGCACCCACACTACTTCTGCAAGCTATCTCTCGTGCTCTCTCGTCGCATTTCATCGAACACCCTACGAACCAATACATGCCGGTCCAAGAGGACAATCGGCCGACTTGTTGTGTTTGGAACCAAAGTGCACTCATGTGGTCAATTGTGTTACTAGGTTTTCCGGCTTGTCAGTTGTGTCCAAGGATTTGGTTACCGGTCGGAATACCGCGGTAACCGGCCGGTAACCGGAATTCTCGCCACCCCCCCCCCCCCCCCCCCCCCCCGGAAATGTGTTTACCGGTCGAAAAATCCCGGTACGTTTGAATTTAAGCCGAATTCTTTCTCAGAAAATCAATTTTTTATTTTGTTTAACGTTTTATGTTTGAATTTCAAATTCTGTCCGGGATTTTGGTCCGGTAACCGGCCGGTATTTTCCGGTAACCACGGTTACCGGAAATACCGGCCCCCTCCGAGAAAAAAAAGAAAACGGTAACCAAAACCTTGGTTGTGTCACATAAGTGCAAATGCGGGACAACTTATGGTACCACCATTGCCATTTACTCTTTGGGAGTAATAAGTCTAAATATTGGTAAGCTGTTTAAGATATTCTTATAGGTTATCATATGAGAAACAAAAATATATGTTCATGCATGAGATGTTAGTAGAGGCCTAGGTTGTGATGCTTATCTAAAAAGGCGAGATATGTTTATTCTCTCGCAGGACATATATTACAAGATGACAACTTCTTAACGCAACAGAAGACATAGTAACTCACTAACAACAGACGTACTTAAATTACGATGTAATAATGGCAAGGAAAAATAAAATATAATAGTGCAAGCCAGAACACAAACAATGGCCCCACCAAAATTTGCAAAGTTTTCTTTAGGGAAGGAAGGTCCAAATACATCTGTGAAGGTCCATGACATAGATATAGATACTATATATAAAGGCTGGCAAAGTTCACCCACCATCCGCACCCTCCACGTCGCCCTCTATTCTCGGTCGTCCGATCAGCGCGATCCGACGGCCACAAATCGGCCGCGTCACCCCTACTGTTCATGCTACAGTACCGGCGAATTTCTTCCAATCAGAAGTCGACACGTAGCCCGGTCACCGGCCGGTCGCGCCGGTCGCAGCCGGCACCCCTTTCGCACGTTTTTTGGCGCACACTCTTGTAGAAACCCCCGCCAAGGACTGTTTTGCGAATCGCAAAATCCCAGGGACCTGCGTGCAAACACTTGCACAGATCCCCTCCGCCTCTCTCTCCCGCGCGGCGCCGGAGATTGCCGCGGTCGCCGACGCGGCGCGCCACCGCGCTGCTCCACGCCGCTCAAATCGAAGAACACGGGCGGCTCCGCCGTCGTCGCATCTCCTTCCTCGCTCAGCTCCGCTTGCCGGGACGCCGCGAGCTCGCCGGAATCGGCGCCGCCGCGCCGTTTGCGGCGGAGACTCGGCCAGCCCCTCCGTTGTCCTTACCGCGGGGTGCCACTACTACTTCCCCAGACCCGGTCGCCCCGTCTCCTTTGAGGACTCCCCAAACTGGGGGGACGACATCACCGCCGCCGCCCACAACTCCTCCATCCACCTCGCCTTCCTCGCAAGAAGCGCCTGCCCATCGTCGTCGCCTTTCTTCCCCGAGCAGTCCGCCGCACCCGCGTTCAGGGACCGGAAGGTGGCTAGCGCCGTTCTGGTGTGGAAGGAGTGAGAACTGAGCTTGACCTTCGCCGACCACGGCGGCGGCGCAGCACCAACAACGGGGAAAGCGGCGACGCAGGCGTGGCAGACGACCGTGGGGTGGATCGGCTTGCTCCTCCAGGTCTTGCTCCACATCCTCCACGGCCCCTTGATGGATCGATCCCCGCGTACGGCTGCTGGACGCCGGCAAGGGGCCTTCTCTCCGGTCGATTCCCTCGCTGGGATCTTCACCATGGCGACGGCGCAGAACCAGGCCGTCTCCAGCGGCGCCGTTCGGCGCGCCTGTTGGGAGGGCAGGAACGCGGCCGCGGCGGCGACGACAGCCACGAGTCCGCCACACACCGCAACGACGGGCATGAACCACGTGGGAGTGGAAGCGCGCTGCTGCTGCTGTTGGACCCCTTCTCTTCCGTGACTGCAGCAGGTCGGCGCAACGCCTGGGCTCGCCAAGAACAAGGCCGCGCGCCGGTGAGACATCCCATCTCCTCCCTTACCCCATGCATTCCCATCTTGGATGACCATGGACGGGTGTAAGAATAATACTGGGCAAGGTTCGCTGGATCATCCCCCACTAAACACCCTAACTGCTACTCTCAGGGTCTCCTGAATATGAAAGGTGCAAGAAGATGGCTGCTCCTGCTTATCTGAAGGCCGCATACTACAAGTACCCTATTGCAAGCAAGGATAGACGGGTGTTGCAGGCAGTTGTACAGACTACACCAGGTGGTTGATCTAATTGGTGAAATTTTAAGTTTGTGTATATTATCAAATGCGCTTGCATTGTACAATTTTTTTTTTGGATTAATGCAAAAGTAGAGTGCCCTGTCAAGAAGTATCTGAGTACCATCAGTAAAGATAATAATTCAAAGTATCATATGATCTCGGTGCTATCCTACTATCATATCATCACTATTTCTTCTGATTGGTTTTATTTATTTACTTATTACTGTTATTTTGTAGGTGAATCACCATCATCTTCTGCCTCAGACATCGATAACCTCAATAACAATGGATTATCTAAGAAGGCCCCTTCAAACAAGGATGCTAATTCACCCCAAGTTGGTGGAAACCATTTGTTACTGGCTGTTCGCAGTCAGCCACACTTGACAAGGCTACTAGCTTATGTAAGTTCTTCAATAATCCTGACTAGCAGTTCAGTAAAGCTGTCCTTTATAATGATGTTTTAATGATTTTAAGCAATTTCATAATCTATCGACAATATAGTAAAAAGTCATCTCTTCCTAAAGTAAAGAGATCCAGTACCTTGCGTCGACCCATGATCTCCATGTCTGCTTCTCCGATACTACTTTGATATTCAGTGGGTTTGCCACAAGAAAGGCCTATGAGCTTAAGAAGGTTAAATTAAATGCCCTCTTTAGTTATCTGTTCAGGCATGATACGTGATTGGATTGGTGGCAACTAAAAAAATAGTACTCCTGCATATATATTCTCAAGAAGACTCATAGGTTTGATCAGTTAAAAAAGACTCATAGGTTGATTTGCTTTCAAAACCTTTTCAAGCCTGCTATTGCTGATATTGCTACTGGTTTGATCAGTTAAAAAAAGACTCATAGGTTGATTTGCTTTCAAAACCTTTTCAAGCCTGCTATTGCTGATATTGCTACTGAAATGTCTCATTTCTGGACCGCGACAGAGATACCTCGGTTCTGTTGGCTACACCCTTTGTGATTTGAAAGTTTACGGTTTGGTTGGTTCATTGCAAGGGGTACATTTTTATATTTCATAGATTGATTTTCCAGCACCTTTTTTGTAGTATGTGATCTTCATATTTATGCCTTTCCCTTAGTTGATATGAATTGTATATGTAGCCCAACTCCAATCGGTAACTTTGCAACCTTCACAGTCTATTCTGATGTGTGGTCATCATGGCATGACAATTTATTTGACCTCTCCCTATCCTATCAGGCTATCATCACCCATTTCTTTTACAATATTATATTGTGTCGATGTTGGTTAGTGAGTCACTGTACACCACATCGATCTGAAGAATGTGATTGGTCCAATGCTGAGAAGTCCATTGTGCAATGATTTAGTATTGCTAGCTGTAGGGTTTCTTCTCTCTTGGGCCTTGTGTACTATTCAGTGACATGCGTTTCTGAAATGTTGTTTCATCCACTATTATTTTCCCTGTCCTGGGCTTCTCTAACCTTTTGATCGTGTGGTACAATGCCCATGTTTCTGTGTTTTCTGAGTTTGTAACATGACAGTTTGTAGTAGTTGTTATGCATGCTCTTTCTATTTATATCCTGCTGCTAACAGACTAATGCTTGCATGTGTCCTTCCATGTTTATTGATCAGTTTTTCTGTACACTTAATTGTTGTCTTTGTTAGGAAGATTCGATGCTTCTAGGAATGACTCTTGCAGTTATTTTTTAATATGTTATAAAAAACCTCACCATCTTTTGTTTTCTGGGATTAATAGGTCCTCCAAGTTCGGTCTATGTTTGTATATTTGTTTATTTTTACCGTCCACACCTCATTGATATTCTTTTACATACCTGATTTTAAGTTCAAGCATTTATGTTTTGATCTTTCTGTGAAGTTCTCTTAAAAAAAGTGTCATGTGGGTAGAGATGAGTGATGTGCTGCAGGCTGCAGCCAAACCTACACATTGTGAAGGGGTCCTCTGTCTACCATTTTTCTGCTCAATTCGCAGCTCTACCTGTTGTATGTCAATGTGGTGTTGAAGCAGACACCTAGATGATAGCTGCAATTCGGGCCTCGAGCGTACCTGGAGGTCTCACCTTCTGGATTCACCTAGCTCTGCATTAGTGTAATCTGCCCTCTTCCAACACACACTCTATTGTAGGGTCTCATTGATGAAAGAGGTCAACGACAAGGAGAGGTGCATCCTTTAAACTATTTTATTTTTGCATAACAATTACTGAAGCTTCCATAGATATTTTCGTAGACACTGTTGGTGATTGCAGTATGCATATTATTACCGAATTATTGTCCCTCTTTGCAAAATTATCGGCATCTTGATCTTGCAAATTATAAGCATTGTAATATTAATATTACTGTGATGTGCTTATAGTCCTGAATATTTCAGGTATTTAACCATTTCATTCTATTTGTTTTTCAGTCGACCGACTTTAGTATTATAATCAGAAGAAAGCAAGCTTTACAGTTAGATAGTTTGGTGTCTTGCGGTAGATAGTTTGGTGTCTTGCGGTTGTACAGGGTTAGAGAAAACAGAGCAGGAAAAGGACCTCTCCAAGCTCAATAGTTGTTGCAGGTTATCTTAACACCAAGTAACACAAGTCAACAAAATTGCAACTGAAATCTGTAGGGAAGTGTCCGATGAATGCACATAGATACTATATATAAAGGCTGGCAAAGTTCACCCCTCATCCGCACCCTCCACGTCGTCCTCTATTCTCGGTCGTCCGATCAGCGCGATCCGACGGCCAGAAATCGGTCGCGTCACCCCTACTGTTCATGCTACAGTACCGGCGAATTTCTTCCAATCAGAAGTCGACACGTAGCCCGGTCACCGGCCGGTCGCGCCGGTCGCAGCCGGTGACCCCTTCCGCACGTTTTTTGACGCACACTCTTGCAGAAACCCCCCGCCAAGGACTGTTTTGCGAATCGCGAAAAACCCAGGGACCTGCGTGCAAACACTTGCACAGATCCCCCCTCCGCCTCTCTCTCCCGCGCGGCGGCCGACGCGGCGCGCCACCGCGCTGCTCCACGCCGCTCAAATCGAAGAACACGGGCGGCTCCGCCATCGTCGCATCTCCTTCCTCGCCCAGCTCCACTTGCCGGGACGCCGCGAGCTCGCCGGAATCGGCGCCGCCGCGTTCGCGGGCCGCCGGCGACGCTCCGGCGACCAAAACGCAGCGGCGCCGCCGCGTGCGGGCACCCCGCGTCGAGCCGCGTCCGACGAGCGCACCCGCACGTCCTGGCTCGCGTTGGCGCGCCTCCGGCGAGGTAGACGCCGCCGCGGCGGAGCCCGCCCGTAGGTGACGTCAGTATGCGTTCCAGCGGGCCTGGGCTGCCTGCTGGGCTGGGCTGGCTGCTGTGCAGCTGGCTCGGCCCCTTTTTTTTTTCCCTTTTCTTTTTTGTTCTATTTCCATTTCTTAAAAAAAAAACATTAACAACTTTTGAAATACAACTTCAATAATTTCTGAATCTGCACAATTTTAAAAATGTAGACATTTTCGATTCTGAATTTTACCACAAAAACGAGGCATACAAATTTGAATATTTCAAAATTTCAGATGCCTTTCAAATCTAACTGTTTTACCAACTTTTGGAAATCAAACAATTCGTAAATATAAACCTTTTTTGTATTTTCGGCACATTGAAATCTGAACATATTTTGAGCATGGACACTTTGAAATTTCAATTTTCCACACCACGGTATTTACAAATGTGACAAAAATATCAACGTGAACACAACAATAAACGCGGACTATTCACGTCATAAGATCAAAACTCAAATTTGAATGTTCCAATATTTTGAATTCCTTTCAAATCTGAGCATACAATAAACGTCACCTAAATTCAAATATGAATGCCTTCCCATTTTTGGACGGTTTTCAAATTTAAACATATTTTAAGTGTAAACATTTCCCGAATTTCAGTACACTCAAATCTAAACAAATTTTAATGTGGACATTTCCAAATTTAAATTTTTACACCGCGGTATTCACAAATATGGCAAACATATCAGCATGACCACAAAATCTGAGCATTTAATAAACGCGAAAATAATTCAAATATGAATAGCTCCCCAATTTGACCATTTTAAGAAATTTGAACAACTTCTCAACATAGAGTTTCTTGAATTTCAACAATTTTAATCTAAACCGCTTTCGAATGCGGACATTTCCAAATTTGAATATTTTACTCCACACGACCGCGGCGTATGCCGTTTCAATTCAAATTTCAAATTTAAGACCTCCAGAAATTTTAAAATTCTTTCAGATCCGATCATTTTACGAATGACAAAAAAATACAAACCTTAATACAGTTCCACTTTAACCAATTTTTAAAATCTAAACGTTTTTAAAACATAAACTCTTTTTGAATTACAACCATTTTCAAATTTGCGCAATCTCCAAATCCGGCTATTTTTAAAACGATTTTTTTCCAATTTCAATGATTTCCAAGCTTAGCCAATCTTAGAACGTCGCTAATTTCAAATTCGAATTTAAAAACACAGGCGCGGCATTTGCCGCGCTCAGATGCCTAGTATATATAAGGGGTGCGTGCTCACCAAAAGTACTCACCGTTACCTATCATAAGGATCACAAGATAACTCACTCAAGTCACACTTAATATAGCCAATCATAATCCATATAACGAATAAAGAACTCTTCATCACACTCGGGCGTTATGGACTTGATCCTTGAGTATTTCGCTCGCAGAGCATGCTCGTCCTCTTCCTTGCACACAAAGCAATTGCGCACTCGAAGAACCTCTAAGACAGGACGGCGGTCAGGTCTTCCAAGCCGAGTTCAACGTCCTGAAGTTCAAGGGAACGGAGCGCCGGCATAGGCATAGGTGGTTCTCTTTCCACACCGCCAAATCGTTTCCTGAAGACACCGCCGAAGCAGTATACAACGCGAAGGGTAGTCAGGGAGGGCGACCTGCAAGCATAGCACCGTTTCAATGTCAGAGTCACATGATGGAGTAGCATGCTACATGCATGCAGTGGAAACTATAAATTTAAAATTTGAACAGAAAAGAAGTACTAGTATAATGGGGAAAAAAACCTTTCCACGATGTACCGTATAAGCTCATCTATGACAAACTTCCTCCCGGCGAACACCCGAAGCTGTCCGTCGGATCGTTCGACGGCCACCTTCACCATTGCTCGTAACACAGCGTGGTCGTGGACCATTCGGTAACCAAATCCTGTGTACCTGTAGTTAAAGATCTGCAAGAACCCACAGTTCTCCATGTCCACGACACGCCACACGTCAGGCAGCTTCGCCGCCTGCAGCCACGAGCGGCACACAAGGCCGGCGCCCGTGAGGACGTCGTCTACGCCGAGCCTGACAAAGATCGAAGTGAGCGCGTCAAGGGCAGCAGCGACCAGTCCCTTGCTGGCGGCTCCTCCGGCATGGGCGGCAGCCGAGCGTCCATCTGGTGACTTCAGAGATCCGAACCTGGTGAATTCAGTCAGTTCATCTGGTGACTTCAGAGATCCGAACCTGCTAGAGTATGCGTGCATACCTTTTTCAGCAGCGTGTTCCCCTATCGATCAGCCGGCGAGACGGTGCGAGTGAAGCTCGATCTACATGGGTATACCTTGATCATCAGTTGAAACCAATTTATAAGGCGAAGCAGGGACTTGAACCGTCCAACTTAGACTGTTGATGACGTCTATTGGGCGATTCAACTGAACGGTCATGCCTCGCATAGGGAAACTACTACATTAAAACCTAGGAGCGGAGGAGGTAAACCCAGGATTACGTCTGACCTCCAAATCCCGTTGAAATTCCGAGTTGTAGGTGAGCGCGGACTCACCTAGCATCAGCACACTTTTTCAAGTTTAATTTTTTATTTTTCTGAACTAAAAAGCATACAATCTTCAAACTTTGTAGGTTACTTGGATTTGCGAAAAATAAAGTTAATTTTTTGTGCAATGTATATATTAATATATATATTCAAAATATAATTATATTTACAGGGTATAAAAATTCCAAAATACTTTCTACACATTTTTGTTCTAATGTTTCAATTACTTGCAAAATTTTAAATCTGTTTGTTGTTTTATTTGAGAGAAACGGAAAAGAAAAATTGTCTGAATAATGTGCTAGCACAAATCTTTATTTGGCGATGGATAGCGTAGATAGGGTGTGCAGCTACACATCTGCTTAGAAAACCACCTTGAATCAAATACGGCCTTAATAAAATAAATTGTGTCTATTGCACTATGTGAAAACAAATTTACAATAAGGGACAATATCATCTAGCCACGTCACGAAGACATGGCAGCGAGACGGCGACTCATCCTCCGATAGATTTATGTCTTGAAAGAGAGCTTCAAGCGAGATAATCAACAAATGAACTAACTGTTCTTTATTGATCTTGGAGAAGTGCTTATATACAATGGGAACCGACACGATGGTTCGCTAGAGATGTAATTCACGAAGCGTCCATCGTGATGGATTCCCCTAATAACCGTCAGGGTTATTATTTTTAACATTCTGTACAGAAATTATACCAGTAGGGATAGGACACTAACAAATATGCTTCAAGTTGGTAATTACTACCACGGGCATTATTTCAAAGAATTTTTAAATACAAAAGTCTTCTGAATATGAAAATTAATCCTTTTATTTTACTGACAATATTACTCACCTGGTCACACTAGGATTTGATAAAGTATTCATTTGGTGTATGTTTTATGTGAAAAAAAGATAATATTTTTTGAGAAAGAGAGAATATTGCTAAGTTTTCATAAATTGTCCATATGATTATCCTTTATATTTACGATGCATACGTGCGTAGGCGCCTAGGAGGTGTGCTAGTTTATGTACCGTAAAAGGGGTACACCTTGTAGAAAGGCTTGAGTCAATGAAAGCACCATTCATCAACAAAATGAAAATACAGAACTCAAAGCCAACTACTTGCAACAGATATTAGATGCCAAATTCATATGATGCAACAACAAGATATAATTCAAAAAGGGGGTGTACTTAAGATACAACACACATTACGGAGGAGAAAATGTGCAAGCCAGAATTCAGCAACCTACATTTTAGAAGCTTTGTCGTCGTATCGGCATCTTGGATAGGAGACGGGGTCCTGCTAGCCGAGGGTGAACGTAGGGCAAGAAGGTGGACGTCGTCAAGGTCGGGATTGTACACGGCGGTTTACCCAGCTTCAGGCACCACGGCGGTGGCGGTGCCCTACGTGCTGCTATAACTCACTATAAGGCAATATCGCCGTGAACAGGTTACAATGAGTTGGTGTATGAGAGTATCGTGCCCTAAAGGCGTCCCGAGGTCCAGCTTATATAGGCGGCTGGACCTAGGGTTACAAGGTGAATACGTATCCAGCAAGTATACGGAGTCCTAAACCTAGCCGGCAAGTATGCCGCCTTCCGTCTTGGTCTTGGTGGCTTCATGGGCTTCAGTCTTGGGCCTCCTCCTTGCCGGCATCCGCCTTCCTTGGTCGTCAGCTATCTGGGCCGCCCGGTAGGCAAAGCCTTCACCACCACTGCGGGCCACCCTGGACTAGCCGGATTGATCCATGCTGGTGATACCCCTAGTAGGTATATCCCCAACATTAGCCCCTGGGAGGGTTCGAGTTCTTCAGGCGCCGTCTTCTTTGTCGGCAACGTCCGCCTTGTCTTGTAAGCGTCTGAAGAGCTTGAAGCATTCCATAGTTGAAAGTAAGCGGCGGTCCGCCTAAAGTAGTCGGACAACTTGCCGCCATCATGGGAAAGACGGCCTGACCATTGTCAGGAATCTTCCTGGCACCAGTCTTGTCAATTGACTAGGCGGATGACGCCATGCAGTCCACGACAGTTTGGACTTGGGCATGCGTCATGATGGTTTCTCCACCACGCACAGAAATCGGAGCGAGGCCGCAGACGCCGTTGCCACGACGTGCAAATCGTGGGCACGTGGCGGAAATCTCGCGTCCCCCTAATTTTAGGCACGGATCTTGGCGCGTGGGGATAAATACCCCAAAGGGCACATCGATGCACTTCTTCCTCATTCGCACACCCACCGTGGCCTCCTCACCTTCCCGAGCTCAACTCCTCCTCGAACTCAACTCCGGCGAGCACGAGCAGCGCCCTCTCCCCAAATGGCGAGCACTCAGCAGGATGCGGCGGCGACGGCGGCACTGGCTGCGGCTTCACGACCCCCGCCGGATCTGGATCTATCCCAGCGGCGGCGGCCCGCAGGTGCATCGATTACCTCCCCGCGGCCACCGTGGCCACGGGCGGGGTTTCTACTTCTTCCCCAGCTCCGACGACGCCTGCGACCGCCGCTCCAACTTTCCCCTCCCATCCCTCGCGGCTACCAGCTCAGAGGCCGCGGCGGAATCTGCCGCCGACGAGGATGACGACGTCGAGGAAGAGGAAGAGGCTGGAGACCTGGGTTCCAGGTACTGGCTGCCGTCAGTTATGACGTCAGCATATCTGAAGGAACTGGAGGAAGGCGGATACATTCCGCCAAAGACGGAATGCTCCTGGAGGGTTCCAGGCGACGAGGCGGTGCCTGACCCCCAAGACGGCGAGCGTGTCATGTTGGCTTCGCATAGCCTTCGCGGTATGTCTCTGCCGCTTTCCGCCTTCTTCTTGGCGGTGCTTAGTTTTTATGGGCTGCAGCCACACAACATAGCGCCCAACAGTATTCTAGTGCTAGCCGGCTTCCAGGCTTTGTGCGAAGGGTACTTAGGCATAGCTGCGTCCATAGAGCTGTTTAAGTACTGCTTCCTGTGCCGCCGGCAAACCATACCAGGCGGCCACCTAGCAACCTGCGGTAGTGTTACGTTCAACTGCCGCCAACCCGACTGGTACCCAAAAATACCATACATCGAGTCGGTGAAGCACTGGACCAGCACTTTCTTTTACTGCAAGGACATCCCGACACCTGGCAGCACGCAAGGGATGCCAGCCTTCGTCAACGGTCCGCCAACCCACAAGGCTTGCTGGACAGCAAAAGTGCCGCTCAGCAGCTTGCCGAAGAACTTCGAGTTGCCGTTAGGCGGATCGAGTTCTTGACGAAGACGATGTTGGCTCCACGACTTGACGGAGTTGACACCGTCATTGCTGGGTGTCGAGGAAGATTATGCCTCTCCGCCATCGCCCACTGAAGATGTGCGAGTACAAGGCGGACGACGCCGGCAACAGCACCCTTGATCAGGATGCCTTGGAATACCGGCTTAGAGAGCTTATCAAGCCTCTGTCGGTGAAGGCGGCTGAAGGCGTCGCCATGTTCACTCATAACAACCCAGCCCCAGCGGTAAGTGAAAGCTACTTTGTTATTTCACTAACATCCTTGCCCACTAGGTACTGAATTAATATTGTCTTGCTTCCTTTTCAGCTACAAACCTTGGGAGAGGACGAGCTGGCCCCAAACTGGTATGATACAGGTGCCAGCAAGTCGAAGAAGCGCAAGCTGAGCTCCTCCACCAAGGATTTGGAGAAGAGGAAGAAGGCGGCCACCTCTGCCGACGCAGAGGATGAGACCGTGGGGAACGTTCCCTTGAAACGGTTAGCAAACTTTGGCTTCCCTGACTTGGATATTTTAATATGTTTGTGCTGACAAACTTGCATGTTTCTGCTTACAGAGGCAAGCCTACCATGCCCAAACTCCGCTCCAACTTGAAGATTGCTGCCGGCAGGGGCAAGCCACCACGTTCTTCTCCAGCTGCTGCGCCGACAACGCCCACAGTTGGCGTTCCCGTGGTTGTGTGCCAGGGAACGTACACAGCTGCCGGTACCGCAGAGGCGGCTACAGAGAAGATGGCGGGCAAGAAATCAGTTGCCGGCATAACTTTTTCCAAGACGGCTGAAGCTTCGGCTAGTGATGCCGCTCGATTTATCGCCATGAAGCAGGAGATGGATGACCAGATGGCGGCCGAACAAGGCGGATCGTCCACTCATCCTGGCTCCCAACCTGGCAAAGGGTTGCAAGACCCCCGGCAAACACTGAAGACCATGCGTGACGGTACCCGCAACTGGTACGCACACATGGACGAACTCCACGACACCCTGCACGGACAACTTGAGGTAAAATAGCCTATGGTCCCAGCCCCCGAGCACTTTGGCGGCTGAAAAATTTAGCCGGCAAAGTGGTCTCGTTGACTAAATAGCGCTAACCATAATGTTGCTTTCGTGCATGCAGGCCGTTCTTGCTTCCAATCTTGAGCTATTTCGTGCTCAAGAGATGAAGAAGAAGGAATGCGAGGAACTGCAGCAGGACGTGGAGTTGAAGAACGCCCAAATTGCGAGTTTGGAAGAAGCTCGCAAGAAGGATGAAGGTGACAAAGCTTTCTTTGCCTTCTTTTCGTCCGACTTCTTTTCCTTTTCCGACAAGTATTTTAGTCGTCTTTTCTTTTTATTTGTAGAATTATTAAACACTGCGCAAGATATTCTCAAGAACTCCACTGACATGCAAGCTTTGATGAACGAAGCTGCAGATCTTGCCGGGCTGGTGACCAAGCTGAAGGCGGATCACGCCAAGGAGCTGGATGATCGTGCGTTGGCTCATGCTGCCGAAGTTAGCAAGTTGACTGGACAACTTGAGGCCATGAGCAACAACCTTGACCAGGTGAACAAGAACGCCAAGGAGCAGCAGGACCAACTGTCAAAGGCGGTCCAGCTAGCCCAAGAAACGCTTGAGAACCATCTGGATGAGGTCAACGCCATCCACGACCATGTCTTGGGTATGCCTCCAGTCCTTCATTTTGTCACCTTGCTTTCTTGATACTTGAAGCTGCAGTGTGTAACTTTGTGTTTGTGCAGTGCCGGCTAGCTTGGGAGATGACCTGGCCACAACGCCGCGCCTTGCTCGGATCTTGAAAATTGGCGAAATCGTCAACCAGATTGTCGGCGCCGGCAAATCATTTGCCGCCAAGTTCTACCCTGGGGAAGACGGCGATCCCGTCATCTTCGATGCTCTGCCGGAGTTGCTGGAGAAGGCGACAGCTGAACACGACAACACACTACGCTCAGCAGCACGAGGCGGTGCCAAGTTGGCATTGGCGATGACGGCGGCGTGGTACCCGGAGGCTGATATTCATCAAGTCACCGAGTACTTCCCCACCGAAGACGAAAACAGCCAAGCCATCGTGATGCAGGACGTGCTGCGGTCTGTTCGCGGCTATGCGACCCGGGTTGCCAACATGGTTGACATCCGCAAGTTCTACAAGGAACACCCGGACCCGCATGTTGCCGTTGCTGATCCCTCCTTGGCAGATCCTGAAGCTTCCCGCGGCGAAGAAGGCGAAGCCGGAACCGACAAGCGCAGCCCCAAGGATGGCGGAGCCAGCCCCAAGAATGCCGGCGTTAGCCCCCAGGATCTCTCCACCAGCTCTACGAAGGCGGCAATCCCTTAGACTTCCTCCTGCAAAGGCAGCACAAAACACTGCGTTAATCTGTTAACGCATAAAACTTTATTTTGGGTTGTAAATATTTATGGGCCAACTTTTATGCTACACTTGGCGGTAGGCTTACTTAAGTGGCCCGCCTTAATATGTATCTCGCCTGCATGTTTAGCTTTTTCATATGTTGGCGGAACCTCATCTTAGTTACTTTAGCTGAGCCAACCAGGTGCAATACCAACTAATTTAGACTCAGAGACCAAAGCCAGCATGTTGGTGCCAACGACATACTACTAGGCGACCCACATACAAACAGACAGATAAGCATATTAGGCGGTGCAAAGATTGTTTGCGTTTTTAGCCGGCAGACGGCAAATGTCAAAAAAGTTTGGACCTTAGCACGGAGCAAAACTTATTTTTTTGGTAACTTTTATGACAACAGATATATGATTGCGAGAAAAGACAAAAGATGGCATGATCCCAAAACTGAATGAGCAAACCACAGACTTTTATTTCATAATCATATAGTACTTATTACAATGTGGAAATTGCTAAGTGTAAAAAGGACGTAGCTGCTCAATGTTCCAGGGTCGCTTGGTTTCTTCGTACTTGTCGTCAACCTTCCTTTTGCGCTTGCGACCTCGCTTCTTCTTGTATCCGTCACGTGCATCGACCAAGTAATAAGAACCATTGAGCAACACCTTACTGACCACAAAAGGTCCTTCCCAAGGCGGGGATAACTTATGCAAGCCCTTTCTATCTTGGATTAGGCGGAGAACCAGGTCACCCACTCTAAAACTTCTTTGCCTCACCCTTCTGCTGTGATAACGCCTCAAACTTTGCTGATAGATGGCGGATCGCGCAAGGGCAACATCTCGTTCTTCATCAAGTAGGTCAAGGCCATCCTGTCTTGCATCTTCTGCGTCCTCCTGGACGTAGGCTTGGATTCTGGGAGAATCGTACATCATGTCGGTTGGCAACACTGCTTCTGCGCCATAGACTAAGAAGAAAGGAGTAAACTTGGTTGATCTGTTTGGAGTTGTGCGTAAACTCCAAAGGACAGACTGCAATTCATCCACCCAAGCCCCAGCCGCTCTGTGCAATGGTACTTCGAGACGTGGTTTGATTCCTTGTAGGACTAAACCATTTGTACGCTCTACTTGACCGTTTGCTTGCGGATGCGCGACGGAGGCTAGATCTAGGCGGATACCATGCTTATAACAGTATTCCTCGACTTCGCCTTGCGACAAGTTAGTGCCATTGTCGGTGATAATGCTATGAGGCACCCCGAACCGAGAGATTATTCCCCACAGAAAGTTTGCGGCTGTGGCGCCGTCTAGCTTTTTGATAGGCTTAGCTTCAACCCATTTGGTAAACTTGTCTACAGCCACAAGTAAATGTGTGTAGCCACCAGGCGCCGTTTTAAACGGACCAACCATGTCCAAGCCCCAGACTGCGAAAGGCCACGTGATGGGTATTGTTTTAAGCTCTTGAGCCGGCATATGTGATTGTCTGGCATAAAGTTGGCAGCCCCTGCACCTTTTAACAATGTCTTCTGCATCTTGCTTGGCTGTCAACCAATAGAAACCTTGTCGGAAGGCTTTTGAAACAAGGGCGCGTGAAGAAGCATGATGTCCACATACGCCGGCATGTATCTCATCCAACAATTCTCTGCCTTCTTCGGGCGAAATGCAGCGTTGGTAAACACCAGTGGTGCTACGCTTGTACAATTCACCTTTGATTATTGTAAATGCCTTGGCTCTTCTTATTATTTGCCTTTTCAAAACCTCATCATCCGGTAACTCCTGATTGATCAGGAAGTCCAAATATGGCGTCGTCCAATCCGGCTTTACCAAGTAGACGGCATAGCTAGCACTATCAACTGGTTCTGCCGACTCTGGGTCAAGGAGGTCTGCTCCTTTAATTGACGGCTTGTGTAGGTGTTCCAGGAAAACATCTTTTGGTACCTTTTTGCGTTCAGACCCCATTCTGGCAAGTGTATCTGCCGCCTCATTTTGAGTTCTTGGGATATGGCGGACCTCGTAGCCTAGAAAACACTTGGCGAATTCGTCAACGGTAGCTCGATATGCCGCCATTGTTTCGCTCTTTGTGTCCCAAGTACCACGTATCTGTTGCGCCACCAAATCTGAATCTCCGTAGCAGAGGACACGTTGGACGCCAAGTTCCTTGGCAATGTGTAAACCATGAAGGAGAGCTTCGTACTCAGCAACATTATTAGTTGCCTTGAAGTGTATTTGTAACACATAACTAAGCTTGTCTCCTTGAGGGTTTCTTAAAACAATGCCAGCCCCCGAGCCCTGGAGCATTTTTGATCCATCAAAGTGCATGATCCAGTATGCATCTTCAGGGAGAGGTACTTCGTCCATGGCCTCCGTCCAATCAGCTACGAAATCTGCTAAGGCTTGAGACTTAATGGCCGTTCTGGGCTTATACGAGATGTCGAAGGCGGCAAGTTCAATGCCCCATTTGGCAACGCGGCCTGTTGCATCTGTATTATTGATGATATCCCCCAGAGGTGCCTTGCTCACCACGGTTATTGAATGTTCCTGGAAGTAGTGCCTTAACTTCCTGGCGGCGTAAAAAACACCGTAGACCAATTTCTGGTAATGCGGATAACGCTGTTTTGAGGCGGAAAATACTTCACTGATGAAGTAAACCGGACGTTGTTCCGGCAAGTCTGAAATTTCCGTCTTGCGTTCCACAACCAGTACCACACTAACAACTAAGTTAGTTGCGGCAATATAGAGCAGCATTGGTTCCTGCGAACGAGGAGCTGCCAAAATTGGAGCAGACGTTAACGCGTCCTTGAGTTGCTGCAAGGCGGCGTCTGCTTCGTCTGTCCACTCGAAGTTGTCGGATTTCTTCAGAAGCCGGTAGAGAGGCAGCGCCTTCTCACCAAGACGGCTAATGAAACGACTGACGGCAGCCGCCGATCCGGCAAGTCGCTGCACGTCCTTCAGGTCCTTGGGCCTGGATATGTTGAGGATCGCTTTGATTTTTTCTGGATTCACCTCTATCCCTCGTTCGGAAACGATAAAGCCAAGCAATTTGCCGGCAGGAACCCCGAAGACGCATTTTTTCGGGTTGAGTTTCATCCTGTATACCCGGAGGCTATCAAAGGTTTCTCTCAAATCATCAAGCAAATCTGCCTTCTTTCTTGACATGACGGCAATGTCGTCAACATAGACGTGAACATTGCGGCCAATTTGCTCGTGAAGGCATCTTTGCATACACCGCTGATACGTTGCGCCGGCATTTTTTAGACCGAAGGGCATCGTGATGTAGCAGAAGGTCCCATAGGGTGTAGTGAACGCTGTTTTGATTTGGTCGGATTCTCGCATTTTGATTTGGTGGTACCCGGAGTACGCATCCAAAAAGCACAGCAGCTCGGAGCCGGCTGTGGAGTCTATGACCTGATCTATACGAGGCAAAGCAAAGTGGTCCTTAGGACAGCACTTGTTCAAACCGGTATAATCAATGCACATTCTCATTTCCTTATTAGGTTTTGGAACCATTACAGGATTTGCCAACCAATCAGTGTGTACTACCTCCCTAATGAACTTGGCTTCTTGCAACTTGATGATCTCCTTGCCTATTGCTGTCCGCTTCTTCTCACCGTAGCGTCTTATTCCTTGCTTCACTGGTTTGGCTCCTTCGTAGACGTTAAGAGAATGCTCGGCAAGTTCCCTCGGGACACCTGGCATGTCGGCTGACGACCATGCAAAGATGTCCTGATTCTCACGGAGGAACCTGACGAGCGCGCTTTCCTATTTGTCGTCCAAGCCAGCCCCTATGGTGACTTGCTTGGAGCTGTCACCTGGGACCAGATCCGCCTTCTTTGTGTCTTCGGACGCCTTGAAAGTGTTCTTTTGCTCAGCGGTCTTTACATGCTCCGGCAACTGTGATGTATCGAGCTCTTTCTTCAACATGGCTAACTCCTCTGCGTGGAGGACTGCCTCAGCGAAGGCGGCATTGCCACGCTCACACTCCTTTGCTTTCTTGAAGTTGCCACTGATGGTAATTGTACCATTGGGTCCCGGCATCTTCAGCTTGCTGTATATGTAACACGGGCGAGCCATGAATTTGGCGAAAGCTGGCCGTCCAAAAATGGCGTGGTAGGCACTTTTGAAGGGGACTACTTCGAACCTGAGATACTCCGAGCGGTAGTTTGTCTCAGGCCCAAAAGTAACCTCCAATCTGATGCTTCCCATTGACTTGCCTTGCTTTCCCGGAATAATGCCATGAAACTTGACTTTGCTATAGTCAAGCTGGCTTTCCGACAAGTTCATGCGCTTCAGAGTGTCCGCGTAGATGATGTTGAGGCTACTGCCGCCATCCATCAACACCTTGGTGAGCCTGAAGTTATCGACAATAGGGTCGACGACAAGGCGTATTTGCCGGGGTGAGGAACGTGATCTGGATGATCATCTCTATCCCAGGTTATTGGCTCCTCTGACCAGTCTAGATACTGGGGAACGTCTGGTACTGTGGCGTTTAGCTCGCGCATCTCCGCCTTTTCTTCTTTTGCCGAAGGAGTGCCCAGGAAGCACACCAATTGGCCATGTACCTTGGGATATTTCCTTTCTTTACGCATCAGCTTGGGTTCCTCATCCTCTGACATGGACATAGCCCCATCATCGTCTTCCTTCTTTGTCTTCTCAGCCTTTTTGCTCTTTTTTGATTTCCAGCCAACCTCGGGGTCTTTCTTGAAGTCCTCCATGAACCGGCATTCCCCTAATGTGTGGTTGACTTTGCCTAAGGACGCGTGGATTGGGCAAGGCAAGGCTTTCGCCTGATCATACGTCAGGCGCTGCTTGCTGGAGCCGCCATCTTTACCCTTTCCTTTCCACTTGCGGTTGCTGCCTTTGCCTTCGAAGGCGGCGGCGACCTCGTTTGATGGTCCGGCTTTGTCATCCTGGGGAGCCTTGCGTTTGTGACTTGCTCGCCTGTTTGGCGCCATATCATGTGCGCCATCTCCATCGCGTGCATCGTCATCCGCCTGTGCGTACATGGCTGCTACTTCGAGCATGACTCCGAGATCCTTGACTTGCATGCGTACGAGCTTATGTCTGAGACTTGAGCCCTTCAGGAGGCCCGTGGTGAAGGCATGGATTGCTTGATTGTCGTCTACGTTCTCGCAGCTTGCCTTTGTTTGAATCCACCTTGCCAAGAAGCTTGTAGCTGTTTCATCTGGCTTTTGCACGCAACGAACCAAATCTGTGTATGTATTGGGTCGCTTGTACGTGCCTTGGAAGTGCTGCGTGAACACCTTTTCCATGTCATGCCAGCTATGAATGCTTTTCTCCGGCAAGTTTTCGATCCAGCTTCGGGCTGTCCCCTCCAACATGAGGGGAAGGAAGCGTGCAGCGACGAGGCCATTGCCTCCAGCAATTTCAACTGCCAGCGCGTAGTCCGACAACCATGAGTTTGGCTTGTCCGCTCCATTGTACCTTTGATGAGTTTTTGACACTGACGTCATGTCTCTGGGTACTTGAACGTTGCGGATGGCTGGGCCAAAGCACTCAGGTCCTAGATAGGCATCTTGCTTTCCAGCCTTGATGTCATTGAGACGATGTCTCGCGTCTTGCGGACTGAGCTGTTTGCCAGATCTATCAGCATGTGGCTCGTCCTGCGCTGCCCGGCTGTGCCTAGGCTCATTGTTGTGTCCCCGGCTTCCGCCTTCGTGCCTGGGCACTGGTGGTGGGGACTGTGTGCGGTCCCTGCTTCTTCTTGGCGGCGGGGCATCGTCGCGGTTGCCGCCACCCTTGGCGGCTGCTTGCTGCCCCTGCTTCCGCCTTCATCCCGCCTAGGCGGAGGAGGTGAGGCCTTGCGCCTGTTGCCGGTCCTGGATGCCTCATCACGCTGCCTTTTTGGAGGTGGTGATTTGCGTGGGTCTTTCTCCTTGTCCTTCCCTTTTCCGTGGCTACTGGAACCGGACGGATCTTCGGGTTGCCACCGGCCGCAGCTTTGCAAGCGTTGGATTTTGATTCCAACTTTCCTCCCCTTGCGTCCGCCATGTCGGCGCGAGAATCAGCACGGGCCTGCTGCTCTAGAGCTTTGCGAGCAAGGATCGATGCGTAGTAGATCTTCTCGTCCTTGTCATAGTCATCATTGTTGAGGATGTCCAAGGCGGCCGCAGTGTTGAGGACAGGTGTTGCGAGGATGACGTCCCCGTTCTTGTCCTTACGCTGCGGCGCTGTAGCCCACTCGAAACCAAGCTTTTGGGCAGGGGATTTGAAGGTGTCATGATCCCTGCCTTTCCTACCTCTCTTCTCCGCCACTTGTCCTGCCGGCTTGGGCAATGGGGTGGTGGTGAAAAGATTACGCTTGGGGTCGCACTTGGCAGTTATCTTGGCGTTTTCCTCCTTGGCTTCGTCGAGGAGGCTCTGGACCTCTGCTTGCTTGCTTTTGAGGTACTCAGTTTGCTCCACCAAGGTGTTCCGAAGTTTCTCCAAATCAGCCGGATTGGTTTTGTCGTTTACCGGCGTGTGAAGAACTTCCGCCAGAGCCGCCATGCTTCCTATCTTGCTGGGCTCGCCCTTCTCCAGAATTTTCTTCTTTGGAGCCCCAGGAGGCTCTGGAAACTGTGGATCGGTTGCCGGGGTCCCCAGGTTGGCGGCGTCAGTTGCCGCCTTCTCTGAAGCTGCGCCGGTGACATCCGCCACAAAGATCTGCTGCATGTTGACGGAAGAGCCCGTAGCCGCCTCAGATGGCGGAGGATCAGGTGTAATAAAACACTTCTTGACCCGTTGCTCAAACATGCTGGCAGAATCTTCTTCGGAATCAGAGTCTACGTTGACGTGAACGGTAGATCTGGATCCGGCATCCGACATCACATCATCCTGGAGTGCAGGAAGAATAGATTCGGGATCTTGACTGTTGGGCTGGGAGTCTGATCCCAGTCCCGTCATGCCGACAAAGTGTAGATCTGAATCTGCGGACTCCTCAGAGGAGGCAAACTCAGATCCGTCTTGATTGTAGGGCGGGTGGGATGGCGAATAAATTCGCGGCAACCCATACGCCTCAGAAGTGTAGCCGATGAACACATCGACGCCGCCAAACGGCACAACTCCGCATCCGACAATGTAGTCGTCTGCGGGGATGTAGGACTCGTCGCAGCTGATGTAGTGATTGTCGCCGTAGCGAACAGCGCGGCCGACGGCGATTGTTTCGCCGATGCCGCCAAGAGTTCCCGCCTGGAACGTGACGCCTGACGCCTTAGGCCCCACGGTGGGCGCCAACTGTCGTCGTATCGGCATCTTGGATAGGAGACGGGGTCCTGCTAGCCGAGGGTGAACGTAGGGCAAGAAGGTGGACGTCGTCAAGGTCGGGATTGTACACGGCGGTTTACCCAGCTTCAGGCACCACGGCGGTGGCGGTGCCCTACGTGCTGCTATAACTCACTATAAGGCAATATCGCCGTGAACAGGTTACAATGAGTTGGTGTATGAGAGAATGTGTGCCCTAAAGGCGTCCCGAGGTCCAGCTTATATAGGCGGCTGGACCTAGGGTTACAAGGTGAATACGTATCCAGCAAGTATACGGAGTCCTAAACCTAGCCGGCAAGTATGCCGCCTTCCGTCTTGGTCTTGGTGGCTTCATGGGCTTCAGTCTTGGGCCTCCTCCTTGCCGGCATCCGCCTTCCTTGGTCGTCAGCTATCTGGGCCGCCCGGTAGGCAAAGCCTTCACCACCACTGCGGGCCACCCTGGACTAGCCGGATTGATCCATGCTGGTGATACCCCTAGTAGGTATATCCCCAACAAGCTTTTTTAGAGAAAGGCCTAAAAACATCGGCAAAGCTCCATCACAAACAAAACTGGGTGCACGCTCTTATGCAAGGGGGACCGATCATATGCAGATGCGGATTTAGCATAAAATGGTGGGGTGTCAAGCTTAATAACTTACCTACTATACTTAGCATTTAACAACAATTAGTCCAAATACTAAGTAGTGTTTACTAAAAAATATTCCAAATATTAGTAGCTAAATGAATTTATACTTTTAGGGGGTGCCATGAGACCACCACTGGATAAGCCCATGATCATATGGCTACCAAAATAACCTACTCAAGTCACGCTTAATCTGTCCTCTCGTGTTGAAAAATAAGCAGGGTAGTCGTTTTCATCAATCTGAAAATCATAATCGTACAAGCACCCACCAACACACTCAAACGTCCGGGTTATGATCCTCGCAGTACAAACTCGTCGGGGACGCCCGAAGAACCTGTAGGATAGGACAGTTGTCAAGGACGGCGGTACGTTCTCCCATGGTGAGAGTTGATGTCGTCAAGGTCAAGGGACAAGGCGAGAGTTAATGGCACCCGCAGTCACACAACTCGTCACGTATGTGCACTTAAGTCACACTTCTCCAGAACGTGATTTTTTGGTCACACATCTGGACAAGTGGGTGCACGCAGGTCTCTGGGCCCACGTGTCAGTCCGTTTTGGACGGTAAATTTTCAGAAAACCCCCTGGAGTAATATAATTTTACAAAATGGTACAAAATTAGAAGGACCATTTTGTAAAATTAGGAGGACCATTTTGCGAAATATCTAAAAATACAGGGGGTTTTCTGCAAAATTACTTGTCCATGTCCGCACTCCCGCAACGGAAAACGGTCTGACACGTGGGCCCAGAGACCACCGTGCACCCACTTGTCCAGATGTGTGACCAAAAAATCACGTTCTGGAGAAGTGTGACTTAAGTGCACATACGTGACGAGTTGCGTGACTGCGGGTGCCATTAACTCACAAGGCGAAGGCTAGTCAGCGAGGGCGAACTGCAAAGCATGGCACCGTTTCAATATTACGGGATAGATCCATAGAGTAGCATGCATGTATCCATGGAGTGGAAACTTGGAACAGAAATCAGCTACCTTTCCACGATATATTGTAGGAGCTTATAGGTGACGAACCCTTTTCCCGCGAACACGCGAAGCTGGCCGTCGGAACGGTCCACGGCTGCCTTCGCCATTGCGAGCAAGACGACATCGTCCTTTTCGATATCGTGGTTCTCCATGTCCACGACACGCCACACGTCAGGCAGCTTCGCCGCCTCGAGCCACGACCGGCACACGAGGCCGGCGCCCATGAGGACGTCGACGGCGCCGAGCCTGACGAAGACCGAAGAGAGGTTTTTGAATGGTCACCGGAAGACCGAAGAGAGGTTGTCCAGGGGCAGCAGCGACCAGTCCCTGGCTGGCGGATCCTCCGGCACGGGCGGCGGCGCCATCGATCGATCTCCAGCGATTTGGAAACCGAAAACAACTCGGGCGTCTGGTAAATTCAGAGCTCGATTTGACCCTGCTGAGGAACAATGTAACAGTTCAGGTCTCTGTTAAATTTGGTCGTACGCGCGTTCGACTCTCCGCCGCGGGGAACAGTGGGTGTGGAGAGTACAGTCCCGGTCCTTTCCTCTCTCGCCCCCTCTCGCCCCCCCCCCCCCCCCCCGAGGGCGACGGGGCCGCCCAAGCCACCAGCCGCGCGCCCCTCCTCTAGCTTCCTCCCTCCTGCGCCGCCGCCGGCAGGGGTCATCGGGCTTCGCCCCGGCGTCGCCGGCGGCGGCGGATCTTCTCTCCCCGCGTCCTGGTTGGGTGGGTCGGGGCCCTTACCTCAGTGGCGGCGGTGCTCGTCGGGAGGGCGTGGTCCGGCGCGGCCGGAGGATGCTGGTGGCGATGGTGCTCCGCAGCGGTGCAGCGGCTCCCCAGCGACCGCTTGGCCTTGGTCCTCGCCTCGGCCCCCAGATGGGCTCGGGCGGGCCTAGATGGGCCTGAGCGGGCTGGGCGTCCCTGCGGCTGTGGCTCCTCCTGGAGATGGTGGTGGCGGCGATGCAGGCGTAGGGGACGACGGCGTTGTGAATCGGCCTGTTGCAGCAGGGCTGCAGGAGCTTTACGGGCTGTAGGCCCGGCCGGGCCAGGCGGGCCTGGTTTGCTCCGACGGCTCTGTCCGGTCGGCTACCGCCTCTCGGTGTTGGAGGTTGCTCCCTCCCGTTGATATGCGGTGCTGTTGTCCCTCGCTCCGGCGAAGTTGTCTACTCCGTTCTGCAGACCGTGGTCCAGTGCCCTTGGAGAGACGGTGATGATGACGGCAAGATCGTGGTGGCACATGCTAGTGGGCGGAGAAGCGGGTGGTGGTGCGCCGGTGGTGTCCGGGAGTACCGGGGGAAACCCTAGGACCAGTGCGCCGGTGGTGTCCGGGTGTTCGTGTGACTCGGGCTCGGGAGAAATCCGTGTTGACTCGTTTGACACTGACGCGGTGCCACCTTCGGGTGGCGCCATTCCTTGTTGGAGGGCGTCGGGGGTAGCCCGAGTTCACCTTACACCGAGTACCGGGGGAAACCCTAGGACTAGTGCGCTGGTCCGAGTAGCAGCGCCGTGTCGACGGTGCCCCTTCTGAGGGAGATGCTGCTTGGTTCTGGACACAGCGGGGTGCCTTGTGCGTGGTGGGACAATTTCGGAGGGCGCAGCGATGGCGGGTCATCTTCGTTTAGTCGATTCGCCATGTTCTTCATTTCTTTTCGTTTTGGGCGTTGTGTTGCTGTTGCCCCAGCCTGTGTGGTGTGTGTGTGGTGTGGTTCTTGTATTTGTGGTTGTGGATGTTTGCTGGTCGGTGCTTTATTTATAAAGCGGGGCGAAAGCCTGTTTCGTGGGACTCTCCGCCGCGGTGTACATACCTTGATTATCTGGTTTTAAACCGGTTTATGGAGGCGATGCGAACTCTCGCAGTGTGGGCCAAATTGATTGCCTACAGAGTCTATGTTGTCAAAAAATAACTTGTACCGATCTACTCCCTCCGTTCCAAATTAGATGACTTCCATTTGTCCACATGCGGATGTATCTAGACATGTTACAAGTATAAATACATCCGCATGTGGATAAATGGAAGTCAACTAATTTGGAACGGAGGGAGTACGTGCCAAACTGCCAAATCTCTATACCCGACTGTCCCATCCCGCCAGGACCAAAGTCCTACTCCAACACGAGGATAACCCAACATGGAAATTGGAAAGACTATGCACTACTAAACCTATATAGACACGGAGTGGTGTACCATCGTACATACTAACATACATGGCCAAGCACAAGTCCAAACCGAATCCACCGGCGGTAAAGCAAGCGATGACCGGCGGCAGATGGATGCGTGGGCTACAACGAATTAACTCTGAAGAGCAGCTAGACCAGTTTGTCTCGCTCTGGGTGCTCCTGCAGAGAGTAAATCTAACAAACGAAAGAGACACGATCGTCTGGAATTGTGCTGCGGATGGAAAGTATTCAGCAAAATCAGCCTACGTTGTGCAGTTCGCCGGCAGAGTAATGCAGCCTCAGTTAGCTGCGGTGTGGCGAATTAAGGTTGAGGGGAAGATCAAGTTCTTTCTTTGGCTCATGCTTCAGAGTTCAGAATAGAAATTGGACTGCCGAGAAACTCCGGGCCAGAGGTCTGGCGCACGACGACCACTGTTGCCTTTGTGATCAGGAATTTGAAACGGCAACTCATCTGGCACTACATTGTTCTTATGTTAAGGAAGTATGGGTCAGGTTCCAGAGCACTAATCCGAGGGCTGTGCTAATTGCGAACTCTTCTGCCACGCTTGATGAATGGTGGACTGAAATCCGCCAAGGAAGCTCCACTGCCCAGCATCAGAAAGGCATCTCTATGTCAGTACTAGATTCGAACGGCGCGGCTCGCCGCGCAGCGCTTGTTTCTTCTTTGAATTTCTTGCCCGTGGTTACATCATTTGAAAGACAATTCTATTCATATGAATTTTATCACATTTGAAAGCGTATGTGAAATGAGAAGGTAGAACATTATACAATGAAAGCCCTAAGCAACATGAAATGAGTATTCGAAACATCATACAAACAAAGTCTTAAGAACCCACTATTTCATCATCTTATTGGCTGGCTAATATATGAGGAACTGATTTGGTGTGAAAAGAAATAGTGTATCGAACTATTATATGCGCAAAATATAACCCAAGAAAACTCTTCAAGTCAGTATGTAAGTAAATCCTTTTAGTCAAAAGGCAGCCATTCATTGTCGTTCTGATTTAAAGCAATAAAAACCGAACTGAAAAACATTAGAGGTGTTGAAAGTAGTAACGAAATTTACACCACACTGACATAATATAGATGGCATTATGAGAGTCTCATCTAGTGGTACATAATATATATGCACTCATGAAAGTAGAACCATTTACATAATAATTGATCAATTCAGAAACATGATTCAAACACCATATCGATAGCTAAAAATAAGCTGCTGCTATATGTACCGTCTCATGCAGTGATAAAATCTGGGTAGCACAGGATCCAGTCAATAATCTACAGAAACGATCAAACAATATATAAATAGGAACTTTGAAGCAGGAGGATACACATAACAGTTTACACCATAATAATACAACATAGGATAAGTTAGCACCTTTTTGAACTCAACAGTAAGCACACAAACATTTCACAAACCGGAAAGCACGTTATTTGCGTAGGTACTACAGAAAATATACGCTACGCCAGCATTGCCTGGTCAAGACGATGATAGACCCAGAATAACATCATTCTTGAGAGGTTGGAAGCAAGGATAGTTGGACCACCTGTATATAGAAAATAAGAAAATCAGTAAAATTAAAATGTAGACCTTGCTGGCAAGTTTTGTAAGTCTGACCTAAAGAAAGCACTGCTGAAACACACAAGGGTAGTAATTCAGAGATCCATAGCACACTGCCTTAACATAAGATGGCTCTATAAGAGTCGCATCTAGGTGCACATATTACAAACACATGGAAATAGTACCAAATACAAATTCAGATTACTGATCTAATGTGGATAGGGAGACATGATCTCAAACAGCTGATGAGTTTCATGAATCTAACAACAATTCCTATAAAGGTAGCTGGCCTCAACAGCGTCAACAATGAGGCATCAACAACCAAGATCTGGATAGCAGCACCAAAATATCACCGAGCCTAGGTTGTCAAGGCACTCATGGACATAAACTTTTTACATGCAAAATAGTTCTGTTCTGCGGTAAGGAAATTCAGAATCAAGGAAGGGTACCTATGTGTACAGAATTAACAATAGGTATGATTTGGTTGGAAGCATCTCCGCAGGGTGACTTAATTTTTTTACTTTCTTCGCTGAACCACCACCTCCTGCCGTGCGCTTAAAAGGAAACAGAGAATTAGGAAGGCGATACCTACAGTTGGCCACCCAAAACAAAATAAATCAGCTAATATCAGGGTGAACGGGAAGAAAATTCGAAAGCTATTCATATATCTGCACAGTACACCAATAAAAAAAAGTATATCAAACAAGAGAATGATCATAATTCTACACATTACATCCAGCCAAAAATGAAATGTGTCAATAAAGCTATTCAAACCTATCACCGTCAGAATGTTTCTCTAAAAAGGGCATAGTTGAGTAAATGCCCAGGGCACAAAGCAACATCAAGCAAGTTATACTAATCAAGCAACATCAAGCTCTGTTAAAGCAAAATAATGAGTTGTCCAAGCATTCCAAGCCTGTAAGGTAGGGTCACAAACATTCACAGCCTTACTAATTGTGTGATCTAGAGACATACGTTTTATCAAGCTAGCTAGTGCCCATAAAGCATAAAAATTGTTTTGCATCTTTGATCAGTTGATGAAGCCGAGTAGAAAGCTTGCACTTTCTACATAGCATAGAATGATAGAATTACAGATGCCCCAATGTAAACTAAGTACACTTCTTTCACCTTAAGTAATTGTAATCAAGATTTTTCAGAATGTATGCAAGGATCAAAAGTGAACATGCCACATAACCAATGTGACACTAACTCAATGGTAATCACCTTTGACTAAAGCACATACGTGGGGAAAATTTTGTTTAGCATACCATGTTGAAGTAAATTTCTGAGACACTTGGTAATTAGCACCGGCCATACAATAAGATCTCTGTACCAGGCATGCAAATGGCAGTACAGAGATCAAGTCTACACTATTTGGGGCCAATAAAGTAGCATGGTAATTCCTCTCCCACTGCTGCAATATTCACTCCTAACATAGCACAAGTAGTAATTGTAAAACAAAGACAGTAAAATCCAAATAAAAATCAAGATATCACCAAAAACGCCTAATTTTTAAGGTATTACAGTCCCACCACAAACATATCTTTATAAAGGCAATGGCATGGACCATTTTTTAAGTACAATACCTGAACTAACTTCTGACCATAGATACACACCTGTTCGGACTAAAATCACCAGAATATTGTTTTTTTCCAATACATGGGGCATTTACACACATAAAACAACATTTGTTTTGTCTATTTTACTGTCACCATGAACAATGTTATGGGATATCAAACATTGCTATGTTAGCTTCACTAAGAAAACTACCGGGAACGACAACAGTAAATAGAAAAATTGTCTATTTGTCCATTTTAGTATCACCACGAACGACAGCAGTAAATAGAAAATCGAGCAGGGCCAATCACACCAGAAATAGTGAATTACCTTCACAAGAACATGGTTAGCATAACATGTACTTAGTTTATCCCCAGAACTCTTTCAGTTAATACACCAAATGTACTGCACAAAACCAACAGGGAAGCCCCAATCACATCCTACTAAAACGTCACTCATATAGAAAACTGAGCAGTGCTATCTTAGGTTCAAAAGCTAATTCAAATATAATAGTCAATTGGAGCTTACATCTGAATAACACCACCGTCAGTGCACCAAGGCAGACAGTTGTCAGCCAGCCGGTGCACGAAAGAATGCCTGTCTCGTCATAGTAGCACCAAAATTTCCCAAATTCCCACTAATTATGATCAATCAGGGCAAACGATTTTTTATCCTCAATCACCGTAAGCAATCTGTTGATGCAAAACCAAGAAAAAATATTAACACTCACATGCATGTATCCTTACATTAATTGCAAATATGTGTCCAAACAGAAATATACCAGCTATGGTATGTAAGATTAGGACAACAATATCAAGAGTAATAAGCCAATAGGTTCATTAGAAAGATAAATGAAGTGCCATCAGTATAACTTGCACTACCATGAACCATGAATCCATTATAAAGCACATAACTCATAATGAGGAATCTATCCGAGAGGAATGCATAGTTGAGGATGCCAAACTCAGACAACCGGCCATGCCGAAGAACCACTATCAAATAGCATGCTCTGAAAAATTTATTACCTCCATCAAGTCACTAAACTTTTGTCTAAACAAAGAGAAAGATCCCTAGCTTGCCACCATAGTCTGTATGCTCTAGTCAGCGACCTAGACACCCTTATCATTTGTCTTTAGCTGCAAACACGTTTTTTTAAATAGAAGAGCAAACCAGAGCAGTATATCAGGTGTGCCCTACTCCATATGAGACAAATATATTTTTATTGTAACATGAATAATTTATGCAGTACCAAGCAAAAATCAAAAACAGCATGGTGTGGAGAACCTGATAAGAGGGGCGAAACAATGAGCAAGCTGCAGAACTGGCACACCCATATCTAATAGCATCGATATAACCACTACAGAACACAACAATTTCTTAACCTAGGAGTAAACCTACATATAACCAATCAGGTTTCAGATACTACTCCTGTAGTTTGGAATGGAAAATAAAAAATAGTCAGGAAATCATACAATTTTCGTGGATATAGCGATATATTACGTTGCACACATGACATTTTAATCAACACAAATAGAGCGGAATTTGGGAAACACCTAAAGCTGAACTCTGTAAGAATCATTGTCCTGGACTGATGTACCTTGGAAAAAGGAACCGATAGAAGGAACTATATGGGAAGTGACATCAGTATAGTGAAAATGGCTGCTGCATAGCAAATAATCACAGAAAAGTTTGTTTCTTATGGTTGTTCTTTTATGTGAAAAGCAAGCCTTCTCCATTACTCAAGTTCCGAGAACTGAATGTAATATATATACGTGATCATTAGAAAGTAGCAATACAATAGTAATGTAAGGAAGAAATCAAGAAAGCATTTTATCCCGTCAAGCTAGGCCCTAGCAATCTAAGAATTGTTTCTACCTCTACCAATACCTCGATCTACCCATGGCAACCAAGCACGGCTTGCAAAAGAAAAACATTATTTGCTCAATCTGAACAACCTGGAGGCAACCTCTACCTCTAAGCATGGCCACTCGATTGGGAAGAAATATTTTTTGCGCTCACCTCAAACCAGAACGGACAAACAGATCAAGCTGAAGAGCAGATCACAGCAGCAACTATACAAAAATAATGTTCACGAGCGATCAGATTCGAGAACAACATGTACGCAGGAAAAAAGGGGAAGATCCAGCCACAGCTTACCTCGCACCAGCGTCCAGTCCATGTGGCGCCATCGTTGGGACGAATCGGAGACGGCGGCCGGATCCACTGCTTCTCTGTCCTCCCAGGAAGACCATGGCGTGGAAAAATGGCAATTCAGCAAAGGGACCTCTTCTCCGTCGTCCCGGCCGGATTCACTGCATCGACCATTTTGTGTTTCTCACGAACACACACAGAGAGAGATCGAGAGAGAGATTGAAAGAAGCTCACCCGCGCTGAATGCTCCACGCTGCAGCGAGCTATCCGTGGCAGTCAGCTGGAGAGAAGGGGCTCTGTAGGCCAGGGGCGAGGCTAACGGGCTGCTGCCTGTTGTCCGTCGTCCTTCCCCACGGACCGGGCCATGGAGCCTTGGTGCGCTCAGAATGGGGAACGGAGGCGGGGCCGACGATGTGGGAAGAGGCAAGCGAGGCAGCTGCCGCCGCTGCAGCCGCCATCTCCATGACCCACGAGGCGCGTGGCCTCAGGCTCCTTCCTCTTCGTGGCACCACCGCGCCGGTCTCCTGCCAGCGCCACCGCCGTCCTTCCCCAGCGCCCCGGCTCCCTCTCCAGCGCGACCTCGACCTCCCCATCCGCCTCCTCTTGGCGCGGCTCAAGGCCACGGCGGCTGCAGAGAGGAGAAGCGCGCGAGGGATTGGACTGGGGAGAAGAGACGCAGATGGATTGTGGGAGAGAGGACGTGCGGGGATTGGCGACCGGCGGCGGAGAAGAGGAGGCGGAGGGGCAGGAGCGTGGCGGCGGGATTGGAAGAGAAGAGAGGAGCGAGAGGATTGGGGGGAGAGAGCGACGCGACGATTGGCGGCTAGGGTTTCACCGCGCGGGGCGCGGATTATATACCGCTGGCGCGAAATGACTATTCTGCCCAGAGCGGCTCCGTCGGAATAACGGCCACTGCCACCGCGCCCGTAGATGCACCGAATTTTCCAGCCACCAGGTCGATGACAGGTGGGACCAGGCACAGTAAAAAAAAAACACCACGCGATCGGACGGCTGAGATCGCATCTGGTTTCTATAGGACGGTCCACATTGCTTGAGCTCTGAGGAGCACCGGTCCTCACCCAAGGATGTTATCTTTAGATATACGATTTGGCATGTGTGGAAGGAAAGAGGAAGGGGTATCTTCCAAAATGTGCAAGTGCCGGCTGCCGGCCGCCAGGCTGGCTGCCATGATCAAAGATGACCTTAACCTGCTAGAGCTAGCTCAGGGTAGTACTGGGGTCTAGTTGTGGGGAGTGTTGAGTCCGTAGAGTAGAGTGCTGTCGAATTCCTCGACATGTTATTGTAACCTCCCTCTTCTATAAATGCAAAAGTAGAGCGCCTGCTATTCTCGTAAAAAAAACCGACTCCACCACCATCCATGCCTATGTAAGAAACTCCTCGTCTTTGTGGTCTATATTTCGGTTAGACGAACGTTTTGACGAGTTTCTGCAGATATGCCAACTGCATTCCTGACCCCGATTCCTCCGTAGTGGCGGATGGTGCGGGTTCCCGATGGCGCGATTCCGCGGCGGAGGCTGACCCTTGCGCCGGGGATGCTGCCGTCGGTGATGCCCCGTTCTCCAGCGCCGCGGGGTCGCCGGGCACGCATGCATCTGGATCCCGTTTTGCGGTGTTAGATGAAGCCGCGGAGGCAGGCGCAGCGAGAGTGGCAGCGGACGCGGCGGAAGATGTGCTCGCGGAAGACTGGCCGGTGTCGCGCGAGGATGTTCGCCGGCCGCGAAAATCCGACGAGGACATCGAGAGGGAGTTTTGGGAGGAAATCGGCTTCCCAACGCCGGCATCACGTGTGTGGGAGAGTACGTCGCCGGCGCCTTCCGAGATCGAGCAAGGTACATGATGTAGCCCGACATACGACCATCACCATGTCAAGCACTCCAATACTCCACAAGTCACCATGGAACTCAAAGGTGAACTCATTCCTCTACGAGAACTCATTTCCCACCCTTTTGGATGGTATACTACGTCATCTTCTATCTCTTGTTGATACTAGGAGTGTCACGACGACTATAGATACACGAGAGGATGACCAAGGAGCAAGAGGAATGGAGGACGCCAAGACGGTGGCTTGGAAGAGACGAAGGAAGAGGAGAAAAGACCCAGGCGGCGGTAGTACCGCTGGGTTAGGCGGTACTACCGCCCGAGAGCTGCCGCCACCGCTACCGCTGCGGCTACCGCCAGAAATGCCAGTCTGGAGCTGCTTCCGGTACCAACTGGTACCGCTGGCGGTACCGCCGCCGGTACCGTCGAGGTGGGAAGATTTGAAGACAAACCGCACCAGCGGTACTACCGCTGGGTTAAGCGGTAGTACCGCCGCTGCGGGATCCCGCACGGGTTGGAGGCCTTATCCTCTCCCACCCTACCCCCGTTGGGTCAACACTATAAATAGGACTTCCCTTGCTCAGATCTAAGATAGACTATGTTTTGAGATTAGAGTAGAGCTAGGCTCCCCACCTCAAGACGGTCTCCTTCCTCCCCTTGTGGGGATGGTTCCTCCCCTTGTGGAGAAGATCCCCTTGTGGATTCAAGATCTCTACTTGTAGTTTGACTACTAGCCAATCTTTCATCTTCAGGTGACTTTATTGGAGCGGTTCGGTTGACCGTTGGAGAAACAACCATCCAAGATCCCTTCTTGTATCTACTTGCCGATCTCCCACCTTCGTGTGGATTCTATTGGGCCGGTTGGACCGACCGGTAAGGGAAACGGTTCTTGTATCGTGTGTGTGTTCTTGTGTTCGGGGCGTTCTTCTTGGTGTTCTTCGTGTTCCTCGTGTTCTTGCGTGCGTTCGTCCACATCCTCCGTCAATCCGTGAAGATCGGGCCACCCTAGAGGTCCAAACCTCATCATATGGTATCAGAGCATGGTTGCCACGGATTTGACTTTGTTTCCCCCACAAATCCCCCAAATTTTTCTTTGATTTTAGAAATTCAAAAATTTCCACCAAAAATAGCCCCAAATTGCTTTTGGACCGATCTGAGATTTGAGTGCGTTTTTGCAAGTTTTGATCCATAGATCTATTGCTTTACGAGTTGATCTACCTTCCTTTGCGTTCCCATAGGCTAATTCCATCATTTGCCACTTCGATTTGAGGTTTTTCGGCGAGTTTTTCCGCCAAAATCGCGAATTTTCGCGTTCTCGGGCACGAACAGCGACTCGCAGCGGTACTACCGCCAAATCTAGCGGTACTACCGGCCCCTACAGTGCTACCGCCAATCGGTACCGCCGAAAACGGCTTTCTGGACCCCCGAGCGGTACCTCAAGCGGTACTACCGCCGGGTTAGGCGGTACCTCCAGAAAAACTGGAATTTCTGAAAATTGTTTTAGCCATATCTTTTGATTCCGTACTCCGTTTTTTGTGTTCTTTGGCTCGTTTCGAAGCTACGGACAAGGCCTTCATCACCATTGCGGAAGATCCACCAGTCCACCACAACCCAAATTTGTGGGCAAGCACGAAGCTTCTACAACAAAGGGTGAAGAACATCGACGAAAGGTATAACATCGCCAATCTTTACCCTTGCCATTCCGTTGATAGCCACACTATATCTTTGCGATTACCATGTCCTATTGAGGCTAGCTCTTGATGATTGCTTGGGCTTTGCACATTTGCACCGTGTAGTTTCCGAGCAAAAGTTGTGCGCTAGTTCACATATCATATATCTTGTTGTTGGCATCAAAAGAAGTGGGTGTGCAAAAGAGAAAAGAGTCCAAAGAGACAAGAGAAAAGAAGCAAAAAGTGCCAAATCAAAAGAAAGAAAAGAAAGAAACACCACTTGCCGTATCTTGTAGGAAGCGCGCAAGCTCGATGAACATCTAGTAGGTGGTGCATTGTTGTGCAAATCTTGTAGCCCACCAATAAATTGCAATCGAGCTAGTGGCTCTCCTTGTACTTGTGCAACACGAGCTTATAGTCTTCGCTAGAATCATATGGTTCTTTAGCTCAATTCTTGGTTGCATAAGTCCCATTTATCTTTCCGCGCGTGTGTTTCCTTGAACTACATTCCTATCTTTTGAGATTAACTTATATTTGCTTTGTGATCATCGTGGTTCTCTACTTGCTTTGACAATATCTTGGTTTCCGGTTGGTTCAATTTGCTTTCCACCTACCATACCTACCTACCAACTTTTAAGCCGTGTGTGTTTTGGAGTTTGCTTTGGATACTTGAACACAAGCATTTTACTTTGTGATCGTTTCCCTTGGTTGTCCACGACGTCCAATACTATCTACAAGGTGAGAGGTTGTGTTCTAGTTCCTTTCCACTCTACATATATACACTTGTCTTGTGAGTTGACATGTCTAGAGAGAGCGAATGCAACTATGGAGCCTATGAGGAGGACTACACGATGAGTCACATGGACTATGATGCCTCAAACTTTGAGGACATGGGGGACTACTACGACTACTACAACGACAATGACCCCCATGACATGTTGGAGCATCACCAAGACTTCCGCTACAACTACTCCGACTACGACTCCGACTATTCAAGCTTCAATGACAAGGAGCGGTACCATGACGTCGAGCAACCTTCATCATATGGTATCGACTCCAAGTACATACGAATCTACCACGACTCCGACTACAAAAGCTCCAACGACAATGAGGCGCAAGTGTCTTCACATGCTTCAACATATGGTACCAATCCCATGTGAGAATGAGAGCCACTTAGCCCACTTGAGTGAGAGTGAGAGTGAGTTGAGTGCCTCCACCATATGTGAGTTTGAGTGCTTTCACTTTGAGGGAATGAGTGATACACCACTTGAGTTGAGAGAGGTAGTTGATAGGTCTTGTGAGGCCATTTCGATTTCTAACAACTTATCACCTTCCTCTAGTGTGTTTTCTCATTGTGTGCTAGGTTTCATGGATGATGAGACGCCACTACTCGACTTGACGATACCTCAAATAGAGAAGATGTACATGGAGGATGATGATGATGCCGCCCCATGTCTACTTCAAGATGGACAAGTTGGCTACATGGAAGCGACTACTACTTCAACACCTACTTCACATGAGCGGGACTACCAAGGTATGGGTGTTGATGTGACCATGATCCCGCTAGTGGACATGATGAATTATGATTGTTTGCATACTATGGATGATTCTATTGATGTCACATATGATTTGTTCTTATTCCCATGTGATACTTGGTTTGAAACCAATGTTGATCATGTGGAATTACCTATTTGTGATGATTTTGCCATGAGCATGTCTTGTTATGAATGTTTCTATTTTTCTTCCATTGTGGCATGCAACATGTTGAACAATTTCTCTTTCACATGTGTTGCTTGCAAAAATGTTGAAATGCATGATAATGAGATTGCCCCCATAGCTTTCTCACATTTTGGAGATGTTTCGATTTCTCTTATGGAGCTTGTTCCATCCTTCACTTTGCATAGTGACTATCCACATATGTCATATTTTACAATTGATTTTTGTGTGGTTCGTGATGTGCAAATGAAGAGACACTTCATGATGGATGATGTGTTCATATACCGTGCACATAATTTCTTCATATGGTGTCTTGTGTGTGCCGGTAACCGCATGATAATGTCAACCTCAATTGAACATGAGTTGACAAAAGAGCTCTTGCGAGCATACATGTGAGTTGTGGATTGAATTCAACTCTAATACTTTTCACATGTTTTGCATCAAACAAGTTGAACAATTTCTCTTGCTTATGGTTTGTTTGCAATCATGTTGTTGCTTTTGGTCTCCTATATGACAAGCATGTTTACTTGATCTCTCACATGGATGATTTATGTGTTACCACAAATATGATGAACAATTGTTCTTTCCAATGGCTTGTTTGCAACCATAATGACATTTTGTGCATGACTTGTCATGAGTTTATTGGTTTCTACCAATTTGGTGTTGCAACAACTATGTTGAAAACTTGCTCTTTCATGTGCTTTGTTTGCCACCATGATGATATTTTGGACATTCTACATTGTGTGTTTTTGCAAAATCCTCTTCTTGTTGCATCAAGGTTGATGACAAATTGTCCCTTCCAATGCCTTGTGTGCAATAATTATCATATAGTTCGAAAAGAGATAGCTATCATTGCCTTCTCACATTTTCATGGAGTTTTTGTGTTCCCACATCTTGCGGATGTCCCAACAAATTGCTTGCACATTGACCTTGCATATGCTTTGACATTCACATATTTGTGTTGTGCTAATAGTGCAATGAACATGAATGGACATGTCACATATGATATGCTTCTCTATCTTGCACACACATGGTTTGCTTGGTATTTGATGTGTAGGTCGTACCTTTGGATGAGCCTCCATGAGTTGTTTCAACCACGCATTCCTATGATGGAAGTTCTTGCAACAAGAGCACATCGGCATCTTGCTAAGGTGACTTCCTTCTACATAAGCGCTAATGCGATGACCCTCAAGAATTGGCTACTCTTTGAGTGTTGTTTCGTCTTCCTTGTGAGTCTTGTAGGTTACTTGAAAGGCGAAGGGACATTGAAGAAGTGCCACATCATTTCCATCGACTACATGGTGAACCACACGACAAGCTCTACGCATCTACCTCCTTGCCATGATGATGATGAGAAAGAGTCGAGGACGACTCTTTTTAAAGGGGGGAGATGATGTAGCCCAACATACGACCATCACCATGTCAAGCACTCCAACACTCCACAAGTCACCATGGACCTCAAAGGTGAACTCATTCCTCTACGAGAACTCATTTCCCACCCTTTTGGATGGTATACTACGTCATCTTCTATCTCTTGTTGATACTAGGAGTGTCACGACGACTACGGATACACGAGAGGATGACCAAGGAGCAAGAGGAATGGAGGACGCCAAGACGGTGGCTTGGAAGAGACGAAGGAAAAGGAGAAAAGACCCAGGCGGCGGTAGTACCGCTGGGTTAGGCGGTACTACCGCCCGAGAGCTGCCGCCACCGCTACCGCTGCGGCTACCGCCAGAAATGCCAGTCTGGAGCTGCTTCCGGTACCAACTGGTACCGCTGGCGGTACCGCCGCCGGTACCGTCGAGGTGGGAAGATTTGAAGACAAACCGCACCAGCGGTACTACCGCTGGGTTAAGCGGTAGTACCGCCGCTGCGGGATCCCGCACGGGTTGGAGGCCCTTATCCTCTCCCCACCTACCCCCGTTGGGTCAACACTATAAATAGGACTTCCCTTGCTCAGATCTAAGATAGACTATGTTTTGAGATTAGAGTAGAGCTAGGCTCCCCACCTCAAGACGGTCTCCTTCCTCCCCTTGTGGGGATGGTTCCTCCCCTTGTGGAGAAGATCCCCTTGTGGATTCAAGATCTCTACTTGTAGTTTGACTACTAGCCAATCTTTCATCTTCAGGTGACTTTATTGGAGCGGTTCGGTTGACCGTTGGAGAAACAACCATCCAAGATCCCTTCTTGTATCTACTTGCCGATCTCCCACCTTCGTGTGGATTCTATTGGGCCGGTTGGACCGACCGGTAAGGGAAACGGTTCTTGTATCGTGTGTGTGTTCTTGTGTTCGGGGCGTTCTTCTTGGTGTTCTTCGTGTTCCTCGTGTTCTTGCGTGCGTTCGTCCACATCCTCCGTCAATCCGTGAAGATCGGGCCACCCTAGAGGTCCAAACCTCATCATATGGTATCAGAGCATGGTTGCCACGGATTTGACTTTGTTTCCCCACAAATCCCCCAAATTTTTCTTTGATTTTAGAAATTCAAAAATTTCCACCAAAAATAGCCCCAAATTGCTTTTGGACCGATCTGAGATTTGAGTGCGTTTTTGCAAGTTTTGATCCATAGATCTATTGCTTTACGAGTTGATCTACCTTCCTTTGCGTTCCCATAGGCTAATTCCATCATTTGCCACTTCGATTTGAGGTTTTTCGGCGAGTTTTTCCGCCAAAATCGCGAATTTTCGCGTTCTCGGGCACGAACAGCGACTCGCAGCGGTACTACCGCCAAATCTAGCGGTACTACCGGCCCCTACAGTGCTACCGCCAATCGGTACCGCCGAAAACGGCTTTCTGGACCCCCGAGCGGTACCTCAAGCGGTACTACCGCCGGGTTAGGCGGTACCTCCAGAAAAACTGGAATTTCTGAAAATTGTTTTAGCCATATCTTTTGATTCCGTACTCCGTTTTTGGTGTTCTTTGGCTCGTTTCGAAGCTACGGACAAGGCCTTCATCACCATTGCGGAAGATCCACCAGTCCACCACAACCCAAATTTGTGGGCAAGCACGAAGCTTCTACAACAAAGGGTGAAGAACATCGACGAAAGGTATAACATCGCCAATCTTTACCCCTTGCCATTCCGTTGATAGCCACACTATATCTTTGCGATTACCATGTCCTATTGAGGCTAGCTCTTGATGATTGCTTGGGCTTTGCACATTTGCACCGTGTAGTTTCCGAGCAAAAGTTGTGCGCTAGTTCACATATCATATATCTTGTTGTTGGCATCAAAAGAAGTGGGTGTGCAAAAGAGAAAAGAGTCCAAAGAGACAAGAGAAAAGAAGCAAAAAGTGCCAAATCAAAAGAAAGAAAAGAAAGAAACACCACTTGCCGTATCTTGTAGGAAGCGCGCAAGCTCGATGAACATCTAGTAGGTGGTGCATTGTTGTGCAAATCTTGTAGCCCACCAATAAATTGCAATCGAGCTAGTGGCTCTCCTTGTACTTGTGCAACACGAGCTTATAGTCTTCGCTAGAATCATATGGTTCTTTAGCTCAATTCTTGGTTGCATAAGTCCCATTTATCTTTCCGCGCGTGTGTTTCCTTGAACTACATTCCTATCTTTTGAGATTAACTTATATTTGCTTTGTGATCATCGTGGTTCTCTACTTGCTTTGACAATATCTTGGTTTCCGGTTGGTTCAATTTGCTTTCCACCTACCATACCTACCTACCAACTTTTAAGCCGTGTGTGTTTTGGAGTTTGCTTTGGATACTTGAACACAAGCATTTTACTTTGTGATCGTTTCCCTTGGTTGTCCACGACGTCCAATACTATCTACAAGGTGAGAGGTTGTGTTCTAGTTCCTTTCCACTCTACATATATACACTTGTCTTGTGAGTTGACATGTCTAGAGAGAGCGAATGCAACTATGGAGCCTATGAGGAGGACTACACGATGAGTCACATGGACTATGATGCCTCAAACTTTGAGGACATGGGGGACTACTACGACTACTACAACGACAATGACCCCCATGACATGTTGGAGCATCACCAAGACTTCCGCTACAACTACTCCGACTACGACTCCGACTATTCAAGCTTCAATGACAAGGAGCGGTACCATGACGTCGAGCAACCTTCATCATATGGTATCGACTCCAAGTACATACGAATCTACCACGACTCCGACTACAAAAGCTCCAACGACAATGAGGCGCAAGTGTCTTCACATGCTTCAACATATGGTACCAATCCCATGTGAGAATGAGAGCCACTTAGCCCACTTGAGTGAGAGTGAGAGTGAGTTGAGTGCCTCCACCATATGTGAGTTTGAGTGCTTTCACTTTGAGGGAATGAGTGATACACCACTTGAGTTGAGAGAGGTAGTTGATAGGTCTTGTGGGCCATTTCGATTTCTAACAACTTATCACCTTCCTCTAGTGTGTTTTCTCATTGTGTGCTAGGTTTCATGGATGATGAGACGCCACTACTCGACTTGACGATACCTCAAATGGAGAAGATGTACATGGAGGATGATGATGATGCCGCCCCATGTCTACTTCAAGATGGACAAGTTGGCTACATGGAAGCGACTACTACTTCAACACCTACTTCACATGAGCGGGACTACCAAGGTATGGGTGTTGATGTGACCATGATCCCGCTAGTGGACATGATGAATTATGATTGTTTGCATACTATGGATGATTCTATTGATGTCACATATGATTTGTTCTTATTCCCATGTGATACTTGGTTTGAAACCAATGTTGATCATGTGGAATTACCTATTTGTGATGATTTTGCCATGAGCATGTCTTGTTATGAATGTTTCTATTTTTCTTCCATTGTGGCATGCAACATGTTGAACAATTTCTCTTTCACATGTGTTGCTTGCAAAAATGTTGAAATGCATGATAATGAGATTGCCCCCATAGCTTTCTCACATTTTGGAGATGTTTCGATTTCTCTTATGGAGCTTGTTCCATCCTTCACTTTGCATAGTGACTATCCACATATGTCATATTTTACAATTGATTTTTGTGTGGTTCGTGATGTGCAAATGAAGAGACACTTCATGATGGATGATGTGTTCATATACCGTGCACATAATTTCTTCATATGGTGTCTTGTGTGTGCCGGTAACCGCATGATAATGTCAACCTCAATTGAACATGAGTTGACAAAAAGAGCTCTTGCGAGCATACATGTGAGTTGTGGATTGAATTCAACTCTAATACTTTTCACATGTTTTGCATCAAACAAGTTGAACAATTTCTCTTGCTTATGGTTTGTTTGCAATCATGTTGTTGCTTTTGGTCTCCTATATGACAAGCATGTTTACTTGATCTCTCACATGGATGATTTATGTGTTACCACAAATATGATGAACAATTGTTCTTTCCAATGGCTTGTTTGCAACCATAATGACATTTTGTGCATGACTTGTCATGAGTTTATTGGTTTCTACCAATTTGGTGTTGCAACAACTATGTTGAAAACTTGCTCTTTCATGTGCTTTGTTTGCCACCATGATGATATTTTGGACATTCTACATTGTGTGTTTTTGCAAAATCCTCTTCTTGTTGCATCAAGGTTGATGACAAATTGTCCCTTCCAATGCCTTGTGTGCAATAATTATCATATAGTTCGAAAAGAGATAGCTATCATTGCCTTCTCACATTTTCATGGAGTTTTTGTGTTCCCACATCTTGCGGATGTCCCAACAAATTGCTTGCACATTGACCTTGCATATGCTTTGACATTCACATATTTGTGTTGTGCTAATAGTGCAATGAACATGAATGGACATGTCACATATGATATGCTTCTCTATCTTGCACACACATGGTTTGCTTGGTATTTGATGTGTAGGTCGTACCTTTGGATGAGCCTCCATGAGTTGTTTCAACCACGCATTCCTATGATGGAAGTTCTTGCAACAAGAGCACATCGGCATCTTGCTAAGGTGACTTCCTTCTACATAAGCGCTAATGCGATGACCCTCAAGAATTGGCTACTCTTTGAGTGTTGTTTCGTCTTCCTTGTGAGTCTTGTAGGTTACTTGAAAGGCGAAGGGACATTGAAGAAGTGCCACATCATTTCCATCGACTACATGGTGAACCACACGACAAGCTCTACGCATCTACCTCCTTGCCATGATGATGATGAGAAAGAGTCGAGGACGACTCTTTTTAAAGGGGGGAGATGATGTAGCCCAACATACGACCATCACCATGTCAAGCACTCCAACACTCCACAAGTCACCATGGACCTCAAAGGTGAACTCATTCCTCTACGAGAACTCATTTCCCACCCTTTTGGATGGTATACTACGTCATCTTCTATCTCTTGTTGATACTAGGAGTGTCACGACGACTACGGATACACGAGAGGATGACCAAGGAGCAAGAGGAATGGAGGACGCCAAGACGGTGGCTTGGAAGAGACGAAGGAAAAGGAGAAAAGACCCAGGCGGCGGTAGTACCGCTGGGTTAGGCGGTACTACCGCCCGAGAGCTGCCGCCACCGCTACCGCTGCGGCTACCGCCAGAAATGCCAGTCTGGAGCTGCTTCCGGTACCAACTGGTACCGCTGGCGGTACCGCCGCCGGTACCGTCGAGGTGGGAAGATTTGAAGACAAACCGCACCAGCGGTACTACCGCTGGGTTAAGCGGTAGTACCGCCGCTGCGGGATCCCGCACGGGTTGGAGGCCCTTATCCTCTCCCCACCTACCCCCGTTGGGTCAACACTATAAATAGGACTTCCCTTGCTCAGATCTAAGATAGACTATGTTTTGAGATTAGAGTAGAGCTAGGCTCCCCACCTCAAGACGGTCTCCTTCCTCCCCTTGTGGGGATGGTTCCTCCCCTTGTGGAGAAGATCCCCTTGTGGATTCAAGATCTCTACTTGTAGTTTGACTACTAGCCAATCTTTCATCTTCAGGTGACTTTATTGGAGCGGTTCGGTTGACCGTTGGAGAAACAACCATCCAAGATCCCTTCTTGTATCTACTTGCCGATCTCCCACCTTCGTGTGGATTCTATTGGGCCGGTTGGACCGACCGGTAAGGGAAACGGTTCTTGTATCGTGTGTGTGTTCTTGTGTTCGGGGCGTTCTTCTTGGTGTTCTTCGTGTTCCTCGTGTTCTTGCGTGCGTTCGTCCACATCCTCCGTCAATCCGTGAAGATCGGGCCACCCTAGAGGTCCAAACCTCATCATATGGTATCAGAGCATGGTTGCCACGGATTTGACTTTGTTTCCCCCACAAATCCCCCAAATTTTTCTTTGATTTTAGAAATTCAAAAATTTCCACCAAAAATAGCCCCAAATTGCTTTTGGACCGATCTGAGATTTGAGTGCGTTTTTGCAAGTTTTGATCCATAGATCTATTGCTTTACGAGTTGATCTACCTTCCTTTGCGTTCCCATAGGCTAATTCCATCATTTGCCACTTCGATTTGAGGTTTTTCGGCGAGTTTTTCCGCCAAAATCGCGAATTTTCGCGTTCTCGGGCACGAACAGCGACTCGCAGCGGTACTACCGCCAAATCTAGCGGTACTACCGGCCCCTACAGTGCTACCGCCAATCGGTACCGCCGAAAACGGCTTTCTGGACCCCCGAGCGGTACCTCAAGCGGTACTACCGCCGGGTTAGGCGGTACCTCCAGAAAAACTGGAATTTCTGAAAATTGTTTTAGCCATATCTTTTGATTCCGTACTCCGTTTTTGGTGTTCTTTGGCTCGTTTCGAAGCTACGGACAAGGCCTTCATCACCATTGCGGAAGATCCACCAGTCCACCACAACCCAAATTTGTGGGCAAGCACGAAGCTTCTACAACAAAGGGTGAAGAACATCGACGAAAGGTATAACATCGCCAATCTTTACCCCTTGCCATTCCGTTGATAGCCACACTATATCTTTGCGATTACCATGTCCTATTGAGGCTAGCTCTTGATGATTGCTTGGGCTTTGCACATTTGCACCGTGTAGTTTCCGAGCAAAAGTTGTGCGCTAGTTCACATATCATATATCTTGTTGTTGGCATCAAAAGAAGTGGGTGTGCAAAAGAGAAAAGAGTCCAAAGAGACAAGAGAAAAGAAGCAAAAAGTGCCAAATCAAAAGAAAGAAAAGAAAGAAACACCACTTGCCGTATCTTGTAGGAAGCGCGCAAGCTCGATGAACATCTAGTAGGTGGTGCATTGTTGTGCAAATCTTGTAGCCCACCAATAAATTGCAATCGAGCTAGTGGCTCTCCTTGTACTTGTGCAACACGAGCTTATAGTCTTCGCTAGAATCATATGGTTCTTTAGCTCAATTCTTGGTTGCATAAGTCCCATTTATCTTTCCGCGCGTGTGTTTCCTTGAACTACATTCCTATCTTTTGAGATTAACTTATATTTGCTTTGTGATCATCGTGGTTCTCTACTTGCTTTGACAATATCTTGGTTTCCGGTTGGTTCAATTTGCTTTCCACCTACCATACCTACCTACCAACTTTTAAGCCGTGTGTGTTTTGGAGTTTGCTTTGGATACTTGAACACAAGCATTTTACTTTGTGATCGTTTCCCTTGGTTGTCCACGACGTCCAATACTATCTACAAGGTGAGAGGTTGTGTTCTAGTTCCTTTCCACTCTACATATATACACTTGTCTTGTGAGTTGACATGTCTAGAGAGAGCGAATGCAACTATGGAGCCTATGAGGAGGACTACACGATGAGTCACATGGACTATGATGCCTCAAACTTTGAGGACATGGGGGACTACTACGACTACTACAACGACAATGACCCCCATGACATGTTGGAGCATCACCAAGACTTCCGCTACAACTACTCCGACTACGACTCCGACTATTCAAGCTTCAATGACAAGGAGCGGTACCATGACGTCGAGCAACCTTCATCATATGGTATCGACTCCAAGTACATACGAATCTACCACGACTCCGACTACAAAAGCTCCAACGACAATGAGGCGCAAGTGTCTTCACATGCTTCAACATATGGTACCAATCCCATGTGAGAATGAGAGCCACTTAGCCCACTTGAGTGAGAGTGAGAGTGAGTTGAGTGCCTCCACCATATGTGAGTTTGAGTGCTTTCACTTTGAGGGAATGAGTGATACACCACTTGAGTTGAGAGAGGTAGTTGATAGGTCTTGTGAGGCCATTTCGATTTCTAACAACTTATCACCTTCCTCTAGTGTGTTTTCTCATTGTGTGCTAGGTTTCATGGATGATGAGACGCCACTACTCGACTTGACGATACCTCAAATGGAGAAGATGTACATGGAGGATGATGATGATGCCGCCCCATGTCTACTTCAAGATGGACAAGTTGGCTACATGGAAGCGACTACTACTTCAACACCTACTTCACATGAGCGGGACTACCAAGGTATGGGTGTTGATGTGACCATGATCCCGCTAGTGGACATGATGAATTATGATTGTTTGCATACTATGGATGATTCTATTGATGTCACATATGATTTGTTCTTATTCCCATGTGATACTTGGTTTGAAACCAATGTTGATCATGTGGAATTACCTATTTGTGATGATTTTGCCATGAGCATGTCTTGTTATGAATGTTTCTATTTTTCTTCCATTGTGGCATGCAACATGTTGAACAATTTCTCTTTCACATGTGTTGCTTGCAAAAATGTTGAAATGCATGATAATGAGATTGCCCCCATAGCTTTCTCACATTTTGGAGATGTTTCGATTTCTCTTATGGAGCTTGTTCCATCCTTCACTTTGCATAGTGACTATCCACATATGTCATATTTTACAATTGATTTTTGTGTGGTTCGTGATGTGCAAATGAAGAGACACTTCATGATGGATGATGTGTTCATATACCGTGCACATAATTTCTTCATATGGTGTCTTGTGTGTGCCGGTAACCGCATGATAATGTCAACCTCAATTGAACATGAGTTGACAAAAAGAGCTCTTGCGAGCATACATGTGAGTTGTGGATTGAATTCAACTCTAATACTTTTCACATGTTTTGCATCAAACAAGTTGAACAATTTCTCTTGCTTATGGTTTGTTTGCAATCATGTTGTTGCTTTTGGTCTCCTATATGACAAGCATGTTTACTTGATCTCTCACATGGATGATTTATGTGTTACCACAAATATGATGAACAATTGTTCTTTCCAATGGCTTGTTTGCAACCATAATGACATTTTGTGCATGACTTGTCATGAGTTTATTGGTTTCTACCAATTTGGTGTTGCAACAACTATGTTGAAAACTTGCTCTTTCATGTGCTTTGTTTGCCACCATGATGATATTTTGGACATTCTACATTGTGTGTTTTTGCAAAATCCTCTTCTTGTTGCATCAAGGTTGATGACAAATTGTCCCTTCCAATGCCTTGTGTGCAATAATTATCATATAGTTCGAAAAGAGATAGCTATCATTGCCTTCTCACATTTTCATGGAGTTTTTGTGTTCCCACATCTTGCGGATGTCCCAACAAATTGCTTGCACATTGACCTTGCATATGCTTTGACATTCACATATTTGTGTTGTGCTAATAGTGCAATGAACATGAATGGACATGTCACATATGATATGCTTCTCTATCTTGCACACACATGGTTTGCTTGGTATTTGATGTGTAGGTCGTACCTTTGGATGAGCCTCCATGAGTTGTTTCAACCACGCATTCCTATGATGGAAGTTCTTGCAACAAGAGCACATCGGCATCTTGCTAAGGTGACTTCCTTCTACATAAGCGCTAATGCGATGACCCTCAAGAATTGGCTACTCTTTGAGTGTTGTTTCGTCTTCCTTGTGAGTCTTGTAGGTTACTTGAAAGGCGAAGGGACATTGAAGAAGTGCCACATCATTTCCATCCACTACATGGTGAACCACACGACAAGCTCTACGCATCTACCTCCTTGCCATGATGATGATGAGAAAGAGTCGAGGACGACTCTTTTTAAAGGGGGGAGATGATGTAGCCCAACATACGACCATCACCATGTCAAGCACTCCAACACTCCACAAGTCACCATGGATCTCAAAGGTGAACTCATTCCTCTACGAGAACTCATTTCCCACCCTTTTGGATGGTATACTACGTCATCTTCTATCTCTTGTTGATACTAGGAGTGTCACGACGACTACGGATACACGAGAGGATGACCAAGGAGCAAGAGGAATGGAGGACGCCAAGACGGTGGCTTGGAAGAGACGAAGGAAAAGGAGAAAAGACCCAGGCGGCGGTAGTACCGCTGGGTTAGGCGGTACTACCGCCCGAGAGCTGCCGCCACCGCTACCGCTGCGGCTACCGCCAGAAATGCCAGTCTGGAGCTGCTTCCGGTACCAACTGGTACCGCTGGCGGTACCGCCGCCGGTACCGTCGAGGTGGGAAGATTTGAAGACAAACCGCACCAGCGGTACTACCGCTGGGTTAAGCGGTAGTACCGCCGCTGCGGGATCCCGCACGGGTTGGAGGCCCTTATCCTCTCCCCACCTACCCCCGTTGGGTCAACACTATAAATAGGACTTCCCTTGCTCAGATCTAAGATAGACTATGTTTTGAGATTAGAGTAGAACTAGGCTCCCCACCTCAAGACGGTCTCCTTCCTCCCCTTGCGGGGATGGTTCCTCCCCTTGTGGAGAAGATCCCCTTGTGGATTCAAGACCTCTACTTGTAGTTTGACTACTAGCCAATCTTTCATCTTCGGTGACTTTATTGGAGCGGTTCGGTTGACCGTTGGAGAAACAACCATCCAAGATCCCTTCTTGTATCTACTTGCCGATCTCCCACCTTCGTGTGGATTCTATTGGGCCGGTTGGACCGACCGGTAAGGGAAACGGTTCTTGTACCGTGTGTGTGTTCTTGTGTTCGGGGCGTTCTTCTTGGTGTTCTTCGTGTTCCTCGTGTTCTTGCGTGCGTTCGTCCACATCCTCCGTCAATCCGTGAAGATCGGGCCACCCTAAAGGTCCAAACCTCATCAGTACGTGTGTTTCTACTGTGTGCAGGGCGGCCGCCGCGGGATCAGAAGAAGGGGGATCGCGGTCACCGTCTCCAAGTACCACCGGAGCTGCTCGAGGCTCGAACCAAGCACGGGCGCTGAGGATGCCGGCGGTGTGGATGGGGTGGCGTGGCCCTCTACGATGACCTCGGATCATGCCACCTCCATGCTTGGGTGACTACCTCCCGGAGTTGCCCTCTACGGAGGCGCAAGGAGGAACCACGTTGCCGGCAAGGGCTGCGAGATGTGGATCGGCGGCGTCCAAGGCGGTGATGGCGGAGACGAAGGCCGACTAAAAAATTCAAATGGCTGAGTCCCTGACGGATGGGCCCAAGGCGCATGCGGGCCGTCCATCATCCCGGGCACATCTGGGCCATTGGTACGACGGGCTTTGGAGGATCGATCGATCGTCTAGGTCTCCTTCCTCTCGTTCGCTTCCACCTCGGAACCACGATCATACGCCGCCGCCTGGACTGTCGACTCCATTTCCGTCTACTGCTGCTTCGAGCTCGCCCCCCTCGCGTCCTCTGCGGCGGTCCTTCGCGGAGGTCACCACGGCGCCGCCGCCAATGGCTGCTCCACCAGGGCACGGTGGCCCTCCAACCTGGGCACCTACGACGGCGGGCGGAGGCCAAGGCCGAGGGGCTGGAGTTGTTTTCGGCAATTCTGCCGGACCCCCGACGTTCGCACCTCGGCAACCTGGCGCGATGCAACATGGCCCAGCCGGCGCGGCGGGTACTCAACCGCCGGCGGGGTTCGCCTTCGGTGCAGTGGCACAGCCTCCGAAAAGGAAGAAGAAGAAGAACAATGCCACCGCGGGACAGCAGCCGGCGGCACAGCAGCATGCGATGATGCCCGTGGTTGGGGCACAACAGCAGCTAGGTGCTATTGGGGCTGTAGTGCAGCAGCCTACCGTGACCGTGACCGGCCAGCAGATGATGCCGGGTGCGGGCCAGCCGGTGGCCGTGCCGACGCCTCAGATGCCGATGGTGCTGCAGGATGCGGTTCCCGTGGAAACTACTGTGCAAGGTGTTAAGAAGCCGAAGGCATGGTGTTGGAAGTGTGCGGTCAACACTCACGCAACTAAGGACTGCCCCGCCAAACACTACTGCAACATCTGTGATAATGCGAAACATCCGACTCCGATGTGCCCGACGCTGAAACTTCCGAGGCCGCTGATGCTTGTTGTGGGTCAGGGTCATAAAGATACGATGTTCTTGCAGTTCCCGGATCATTTGTACAAGGAGGGCTTGGTGCCTAATGACACTCCGGTTGCTCTCGTTACGGTTCAGGGCACGGCAGCCACCGCGAAACAGGTGGAAACACAAGTGGCTAGGCTATGTCCAGTTCGGTCTTGGAGGTGGGAGGCAATTCCTAATGGTACCGACTCTTTCACGGTCAACTTCCCGACCAAGGAGGACTTGCTGAGATTTGATGGTGTTGAACTAGGAGTTCCGTCTCAGGTTACCAAGCTAGTGTTCAGTCAGTGGAAGCCGGAGGATGTGGCGCACAAGATGGAGCTACATCAGCAATGGGTCCATGTTACAGGTCCCCCTCGCCACTTCTGGGGCTTGTGGGCTGTGGGCACGCTTATTGGGTCAACGATTGATGTGGACATGCTTGCCCTCCGCCGCCGGGGGGTGGTCCGTATCTTAGTGGGGATGATAACAGACGAATGTTTCAACAAGGTTGACGATATCGGTCCTTTCATTCGCACGGATGCGGTGCTGCGTCTAAAAGGGTTTGACTTCACTTTCCGGCCAGAAAAAGATGACTTTGTTCCGGAGGCAGACTTTGTGCCGTTTGTATGGCAGCGATAGGAAAAGACGACTCGGATGATAATGGGATGGAGGAGGACGGTCTTGGCGACCATTCTACTCAAGGTGGTACGTCCACCGGCGGGGCAACAGCCTCCAACATGATCATTGATACTAGTCCGACTGTGGGGGGAAGGCAACAAGGAGCGCCGACGGCTAATGCACTCATGGGGCTGGCTGTCACTCCTTTCAATCCTAATCCCAAAACTCCGAGGGCAATCGAGTTGGTCAAGCAATGGAGGCAAGCCGCTGGGCTGAGTGCTACTGTTGATCCGATTCCTGATGGTTGTCTTGAGTCTGGCAATGCGCTGCTTCGGAAGAATCTGTTTCCCGATGCACCTAGGCCTGTTGTGGAGCAGCTGGGCAAGGAGCAGCCGGGAGATGCTACCAGGATGGCGCGCTCGGTCGGCCTTGGACCCCAGGCGAACCAGGCAGCGACGGAGTCTGGGCCGGGTTCTACCGCCTGCGCGGCTGATAGCGTCGGCCCCAGCAGTGCGCCTGCTGGGCCGGGCGCTGTGTCTGCTGCTGGGCCGAGGGCGACAGCAGCTGCGCCTGCCGCCCGCGCATCTGGTGGCCTCGTTGCGGGTGGGCTGCAGCCGGCTTCCGGGTCGCTGTCCGCCGCCTGCGCGACAGATAGCACGGGTGATGCGCCGGAGCTGCTCGTCGGCTCACTGGGCTGCCCGATGAGGAGCATCGGCGACGGGTTCGGCTCGCCAGGGCATGCCACGGTGGAGGAGGACTCTACGTCAACATTGTCCTCCCCCATAGTGGCTGCGACTTCGCCGGCGTCTCCGGCTACTACCACAATGGTCGAGAGGGCTGCTACATCGCCTTCGCCCTCTCCCATTGTGGCCGCACCAGTGGAGGCGCCTCTGGCGACACCTAGGCGTAGCGGACGCCACCGCACTGGGAAGGATGGCGCCTCGGTGACGGACGAGGACTCGATGGCGAAGGTGATGCGTCGCAAAGCCGAGTCCTTCTCTACTCCTGATGCTGGTACGTCCCACACCTCAAAATCATTTTTGTCCTTTCCTACATCTACTTTATCTGCTAAGTTGTCAGCGGTAGGCGTAAGTTTAGGGAGAAATGAAAAGGAGGTGGTTTTTTCGGCTAATGTTCTAAAACATGTAGAGTATGATCGCCGCAGGGTATCACCTAGTGTTTCGAGTAGGCCGGTAGCCTCACCTGTAGATGATGATGATGCGAATGACACAATAGATGGACAACTTCTATCACATCTTGTAGGAGAGGTTACGGAGGTGGATTTGGACGAGGCTCAGCTGGGATCTTTTGATGACATGTATGCTACGGCCGGAGATCTAAATCCGCTAAAAATAAAAAGAACCAATCCTCGCGTAAAAAGGCGAGAAAGTCAAAATCTCCAATAGTTTCCCAATGAATGGCATATTTGAAAATAGCAGAGGTCTAGGCGACTTGGCTAAACATTTGAATATTGCGCATCATGTGAGGGATCACAAGTTGGATTTTCTGGCTATTTCTGAGACGGGTAGACGAGATTTTCCAAGCACCCTACTAGACCGCCTTTCAGGTGGAGTGGATTTTGCTTGGCATTCTTGTCCCCCTCGAGGTAGATTGGGTGGCATGCTACTTGGCATTAAAACCGATACCATGGAGTTGTTGGACCGTTCGGATGGTGAATTTCATATTCGAAACAAGTCCGACAATTTTATATGGAGTTTGGTTGCTGTGTATGGCGCGGCCCAAGAAGAATATAAGGCTGCTTTTCTTCGAGAACTGGTTAATCTAGCTAAGGATAACCCACACTCTATTCTTATAGGAGGGGATTTCAATATGCTGAGGTACCGTCACGAGAAAAGCAAGGGTAGATTCGACGGTCATTGGCCTCTCTTATTCAATGCTGTAATTGATAGCTTGTCTTTACGGGAGGTTCACATGATGGGGAGACAATTTACTTGGGCTAATAGTCTCCCCGAGCCGACATACGAGAAGCTGGACCGGGTACTGATGGACTCCCGTTGGGAGGATAGATATCCATTGGTGACGGTACGTGCTTTGGAACGTATTGAGGCTTTCTCGGATCATGCCCCCATACTCCTATCTACTGGAACATTGAAACCGCCTGTTAAGTCCCAATTCAAATTTGAATTAGGTTGGTTGTTGCGGGATGGCTTTGATGATTTAGTTAAAAGGATATGGGCTCAACCGGCAGTGGGCGATAGTGCTATCCAACGGTGGAATTATAAGATGCGCATGCTGGACAACTCGAGCTTTTTCGTCTTAATTTTGGGGAAATCATTTTGTTGCCTAAGATTCAGGCGGCTGAGAGGATACAACAGTATCGGCCTATATACCTCCTGAATGTTAGCTTCAAGATCTTTACAAAGGTAGCGACCATTATGTTGAATTCTATAGCAGATCATGTGGTTAAACCTACCCAAACTGCTTTTATGCAAGGGAGGAATATACTAGACGGGGTCGTGGTTCTCCACGAGACCGTACATGATATGCACACGAAGAAACTTAATGGGGTAATTTTCAAAATAGACTTTGAAAAAGCCTATGAAAAGTAAAGTGGCCATTCTTACTACAAACCCTGAGAATGAAAGGGTTCTCTGATGAGTGGTGCGAATGGATCCGAAACTTTGTTGTGGGGGGAAGTGTGGCGATAAAGGTCAATGACGACGTTGGCCACTACTTTCAAACAAAAAAGGGTTTAAGGCAAGGTGATCCTCTATCGCCTATACTATTTAATATAGTGGCTGATATGCTGACCATCATGATTGAACGGGCAAAAACGGATGGCCTAATTGAAGGTGTAGTCCCACATCTTGTCGATGGGGGACTTTCTATACTTTAATATGCGGACGATACAATCATTTTTATGGAACACGATCTTGATAAAGCGACGAATCTGAAATTGATATTGTCAGCATTCGAGCAATTATCAGGATTAAAAATCAATTTCCATAAAAGTGAATTGTTTTGCTTCGGCGATGCACAGGACGCAGCTGCTCAGTACGCTGATATATTCGGTTGTGAGCAGGGTCAATTTCCCATAATGTACTTGAGCATACCAATACATTATCGGAAACTGACTAATGCGGAATGGAGACATGTCGAGGAGCGTCTGCAAGCACGCTGTCTAGTAGGAAAGGCAAATTATTGTCTCTTGGTGGAAGATTGGTGCTCATTAATTCGGTACTTACAAATATGGTACTGTATATGATTTCCTTCTTCCAGTTACCAAAATGTGTCTTGAATAAATTGGATTACTTTCGACCAAGATTCTTTTGGCAAGGGGATGGTGAGAAAAAGAAGTATCGACTGGCTAAATGGGATGTTGTTTGTCGACCAAAAGATCAAGGAGGGCTGGGTATTCATGATCTTTGTATCAAGAACTCAGCCCTCTTAGGGAAGTGGCTGTTTAAGTTGCTAACCGAAGATGAAATTTGGCAAACACTTCTTAAAAGAAAATACATCGGCACAAAGGCGGTATCACAGGTGTATTGGAAACCTGGTGATTCCCAATTTTGGGCCATCCTAATGGCGACTAAGAAGCATTTCTTTCGCTTTGGCGTATTTAATATTAAGGATGGCACAGAGATTAGATTCTGGGAGGACAAATGGTTAGGAAACACCACCCTCCGGGAGCAATATCCTGCTCTATACAATATTGTTCGACACAAAGGGGATACTATAGCCACTGTTATGCAGTGCTCACCACCCAATGTGACGTTCAGACGAGATTTATTTGGTCCGAGATTAACATCTTGGAACGCCTTGCTGGCACGGTTGGGCTCAGTCCAACTTACACAAGGTCCCGATGAATTTCGGTGGAATCTATGCGGGAATGAAAAATTCTCAGTAGATTCTATGTATAGGGCGCTAGTGCATTCGGATATTCTAGTCGATGATAATAAAAAAATATGGCAAATGAAGATTCCACTTAAAATAAAAGTATTTACGTGGTATATTCGTAGGGGTGTCATTTTGACCAAGGATAACCTTGTCAAACGGAACTGGCATGGAAGTACTAAGTGTGTATTTTGTCCACAACAAGAGACAATAAAACACTTATTTTTCGAGTGTAATTTCGCACGTTCTATATGGTCATCTATCCAAATAGCGTCTAACCTATATCCACCCAAGTCTGTTGCCAATGTTTTTGGCAACTGGCTACATGGGATAGATAAAAATCTTAGAACGGTTATTAGGGTAGGAGCGATTGCCGTTATATGGTCGCTTTGGCTTAGTAGAAATGACAAAGTTTTCAATGATAAAGATGTTTCTCATATGCAGGTACTCTACCGATGCACAGGTATTCTCCGTACGTGGTCCACCTTACAGCGTGTGGGACATCGAGACCTCTTTATGGAGGCGTGTGCACGACTGGAAGAGGTGGCAAGGAACATTTTTTCACAACATGGGTGGCCGCTTGATCGCCAAATTGGACCTCCATAGGCCGTCGAGCTTGCCTAGGACATAGGCGTTTTACTTTATTCTTGCTGATTGTAATTCGCCTTATGTTGCACTACTTTTTCTTTCTCGTTTGGATTGCGGCTGTGTGCATTTATTATGCAGAGGCCGGGTGTAATACTTAAACTTTTGAGTAATAAATCCCTTTATCTAAAAAAAATGCCAAGCGCATTCGAAGTGAAAAAAGTGCAAGCCATAGTCCAAACAATAAGCGACAAGTACATTTGTGAACCTTTCCTTAGAAAAGAGGTCTCGATGCATCACAAACATAAGGGGTGCAAGCACATGCAAGTAGAACAGATCATAACGATCACAAAATAACCTAATCAAGTCACGCTTAATCTGTCTGATCGCATCTTCAGAGATAATCAGGGTTGTAGTCTTCATGACTGAAAATCCTAACCGCAGTCGCGGCAGCAGTTGTATCTTACGAACTTGAACGTCATGGTTTTGATCCGGGCGAATTTCGCTCGCAAGGCATGCTCGTCTTCCTCGTACATCCATCGGCAATTGCGCACGGTAAGACCCTCCAGGACAGGACATCTCTCAAGGACGGAGGTCAGTTCATCCACGGTGAGGTAAACATCTTCAAGTTCAAGGGAACGGAGCTCGCTTAGAGGCAACTCTCTTATGACATCGGCAAATCGCTCGCTGAAGAACCTTGGAGAGTCACCTTTCCCCGTCTACAGTAGAGAAAGGAGACTTTTGGGACCTCCAGCTCGGGCCACCGCATCGCCGTCGATCCGCTTGATTCCCCGCCCTCCGGCGGCCGCTCCGGCGGCGGGAGGACGAGGAATCGACGGATCTGTGCATATATGTAGTGTAGGTGTGAGTTGGGTGCCTGCCGGTGGCGTCATGGCGGAGGAGGCGTGGCCGGTGTGGTTTTTGCAGGTGGTGGTCCTTCCCCTCGACGGTGGTGCTCCGAGGAGCTCCGGCGTCGACCTGCCGCCTTCGTCGAGCCCGTGGTTCTGCGGAGCTGCCCGGCTCGACTTCCCCTTCGCTGGATTTCGTGAGACGGCGGATCTGGCGCAAGAACGACCGAAAGTTGCAAATGCTCATCGGCGTGACGACGACGGCGACCTCAGGCGTAGATCCTTTGGGATCGGTGATCGGCGACTTCCCGCTGGCTTGGGGAGGCTCCTGATCCAAGGCATCGTGAGGAGTTTGAGCAGCGGCGCGCCACCGACAGCGTTCGTCGTCTCCGGCGTGGTTGAGTTGCAGAAGGGCTGGGTTGTAATTTCCTTTCTTATGAGGGCCTTTTTGTAATTAGCCGATGTAATTCTGTGTCTTTCACCGCAAAAAAAAAATCGCTCGCTGAAGAGGGTGGGGAAGCAGGATTCAAGCCGGAGGGTAGTCAGTGATCGTGACCTGCAAAAGAATAGGCCAATCTTTTTATAGGACCATAGGAGTAAACTAGTGGTATTTTGCGCGTCGTCACGCCGCGCTTGTGTGAATTTTTTTTTTTTTGATTTTGAATAGTCTAAATAAGTTTGTATTTTGGCATTGATAAGTATTATTTATTAGGTAGATTTAAGTTTTATTACTTCTAAATGTGGTATTTAAATTGTAGTAGCATTGCATTTGCAGGGAATTTTCTTTTGGAGGGAGTAAATTTGAAATTTGGATTGAAATGCTCCGAAGTGTTTGTCTGTTTTGCTAAAATTTTGGCAAACGTTCACAAATTAGAATCTTCGAAACAAATTGTACAAATGAGTTTGTATTGTAAGCTATATATTTTGGAGCATGCGTTACTTTGTTACTTTATGGAATTCGTTTGCGGAAATAGTTACCATAAATCGCAAAAGCCGGTACCATAATTATCTATATTGCAAGTCCATAATTACGGAAGATGAAATATGTGAGCATTTATCAAATTTGAATCAATGTAATCAGAGGGAATACATTTAGAATATGTTGGAATTTTTTTTTGGAGTGTCTTAAATGTGTTAGCAAATTGAAATGTTCAAATGGAGTTAGTTTTTTTTTAAAGTTTTGCGGACATATTTTAGCGAAGTTTGAAATATTTTGCAATTTGAATTGTTCCAATGAGTTGAATTTATTTGGGGAAATATTTGAAGCCGACAATGTATTATTTAAATGATTTGGCAAACTCTATTTAAATGAGGTGTTTTGTACGGGGAAAAATATTTTGTTGGGTTTACCATATTCAATGATATTGGTCATTTTTTTTTCGGATTTTATTTGAGTTGGAAGAAAATTATGGAAATTTGATGACGTCTTGGATTGAAAGGGAAAAAATGGTGGTGGAAAAAAATGTTTACATTTAAATAGTTTCGAATGAAGGATTTTTTGTTGAGTTGGAATAATTCTGGAAGGTGAACAAATTTTGGGAATTCCGCATCCGTCACGAGAAAAGCAAGGGTAGATTCGACGGTCCTTGGCCTCTCTTATTCAATGCTGTAATTGATAGCTTGTCTTTACGGGACGTTCACATGATGGGGAGACAATTTACTTGGGCTAATAGTCTCCCCGAGCCGACATACGAGAAGCTGGACCGGGTACTGATGGACTCCCGTTGGGAGGATAGATATCCATTGGTGACGGTACGTGCTTTGGAACGTATTGAGGCTTTCTCGGATCATGCCCCCATACTCCTATCTACTGGAACATTGAAACCGCCTGTTAAGTCCCAATTCAAATTTGAATTAGGTTGGTTGTTGCGGGATGGCTTTGATGATTTAGTTAAAAGGATATGGGCTCAACCGGCAGTGGGCGATAGTGCTATCCAACGGTGGAATTATAAGATGCGCATGCTGGACAACTCGTGCTTTTTCGTCTTAATTTTGGGGAAATCATTTTGTTGCCTAAGATTCAGGCGGCTGAGAGGATACAACAGTATCGGCCTATATACCTCCTGAATGTTAGCTTCAAGATCTTTACAAAGGTAGCGACCATTATGTTGAATTCTATAGCAGATCATGTGGTAAAACCTACCCAAACTGCTTTTATGCAAGGGAGGAATATACTAGACGGGGTCGTGGTTCTCCACGAGACCGTACATGATATGCACACGAAGAAACTTAATGGGGTAATTTTCAAAATAGACTTTGAAAAAGCCTATGACAAAGTAAAGTGGCCATTCTTACTACAAACCCTGAGAATGAAAGGGTTCTCTGATGAGTGGTGCGAATGGATCCGAAACTTTGTTGTGGGGGGAAGTGTGGCGATAAAGGTCAATGACGACGTTGGCCACTACTTTCAAACAAAAAAGGGTTTAAGGCAAGGTGATCCTCTATCGCCTATACTATTTAATATAGTGGCTGATATGCTGACCATCATGATTGAACGGGCAAAAACGGATGGCCTAATTGAAGGTGTAGTCCCACATCTTGTCGATGGGGGACTTTCTATACTTCAATATGCGGACGATACAATCATTTTTATGGAACACGATCTTGATAAAGCGACGAATCTGAAATTGATATTGTCAGCATTCGAGCAATTATCAGGATTAAAAATCAATTTCCATAAAAGTGAATTGTTTTGCTTCGGCGATGCACAGGACGCAGCTGCTCAGTACGCTGATATATTCGGTTGTGAGCAGGGTCAATTTCCCATAATGTACTTGAGCATACCAATACATTATCGGAAACTGACTAATGCGGAATGGAGACATGTCGAGGAGCGTCTGCAAGCACGCTGTCTAGTAGGAAAGGCAAATTATTGTCTCTTGGTGGAAGATTGGTGCTCATTAATTCGGTACTTACAAATATGGTACTGTATATGATTTCCTTCTTCCAGTTACCAAAATGTGTCTTGAATAAATTGGATTACTTTCGATCAAGATTCTTTTGGCAAGGGGATGGTGAGAAAAAGAAGTATCGACTGGCTAAATGGGATGTTGTTTGTCGACCAAAAGATCAAGGAGGGCTGGGTATTCATGATCTTTGTATCAAGAACTCAGCCCTCTTAGGGAAGTGGCTGTTTAAGTTGCTAACCGAAGATGAAATTTGGCAAACACTTCTTAAAAGAAAATACATCGGCACAAAGGCGGTATCACAGGTGTATTGGAAACCTGGTGATTCCCAATTTTGGGCCAGCCTAATGGCGACTAAGAAGCATTTCTTTCGCTTTGGCGTATTTAATATTAAGGATGGCACAGAGATTAGATTCTGGGAGGACAAATGGTTAGGAAACACCACCCTCCGGGAGCAATATCCTGCTCTATACAATATTGTTCGACACAAAGGGGATACTATAGCCACTGTTATGCAGTGCTCACCACCCAATGTGACGTTCAGACGAGATTTATTTGGTCCGAGATTAACATCTTGGAACGCCTTGCTGGCACGGTTGGGCTCAGTCCAACTTACACAAGGTCCCGATGAATTTCGGTGGAATCTATGCGGGAATGAAAAATTCTCAGTAGATTCTATGTATAGGGCGCTAGTGCATTCGGATATTCTAGTCGATGATAATAAAAAAATATGGCAAATGAAGATTCCACTTAAAATAAAAGTATTTACGTGGTATATTCGTAGGGGTGTCATTTTGACCAAGGATAACCTTGTCAAACGGAACTGGCATGGAAGTACTAAGTGTGTATTTTGTCCACAACAAGAGACAATAAAACACTTATTTTTCGAGTGTAATTTCGCACGTTCTATATGGTCATCTATCCAAATAGCGTCTAACCTATATCCACCCAAGTCTGTTGCCAATGTTTTTGGCAACTGGCTACATGGGATAGATAAAAATCTTAGAACGGTTATTAGGGTAGGAGCGATTGCCGTTATATGGTCGCTTTGGCTTAGTAGAAATGACAAAGTTTTCAATGATAAAGATGTTTCTCATATGCAGGTACTCTACCGATGCACAGGTATTCTCCGTACGTGGTCCACCTTACAGCGTGTGGGACATCGAGACCTCTTTATGGAGGCGTGTGCACGACTGGAAGAGGTGGCAAGGAACATTTTTTCACAACATGGGTGGCCGCTTGATCGCCGGATTGGACCTCCATAGGCCGTCGAGCTTGCCTAGGACATAGGCGTTTTACTTTATTCTTGCTGATTGTAATTCGCCTTATGTTGCACTACTTTTTCTTTCTCGTTTGGATTGCGGCTGTGTGCATTTATTATGCAGAGGCCGGGTGTAATACTTAAACTTTTGAGTAATAAATCCCTTTATCTAAAAAAAATGCCAAGCGCATTCGAAGTGAAAAAAGTGCAAGCCATAGTCCAAACAATAAGCGACAAGTACATTTGTGAACCTTTCCTTAGAAAAGAGGTCTCGATGCATCACAAACATAAGGGGTGCAAGCACATGCAAGTAGAACAGATCATAACGATCACAAAATAACCTAATCAAGTCACGCTTAATCTGTCTGATCGCATCTTCAGAGATAATCAGGGTTGTAGTCTTCATGACTGAAAATCCTAACCGCAGTCGCGGCAGCAGTTGTATCTTACGAACTTGAACGTCATGGTTTTGATCCGGGCGAATTTCGCTCGCAAGGCATGCTCGTCTTCCTCGTACATCCATCGGCAATTGCGCACGGTAAGACCCTCCAGGACAGGACATCTCTCAAGGACGGAGGTCAGTTCATCCACGGTGAGGTAAACATCTTCAAGTTCAAGGGAACGGAGCTCGCTTAGAGGCAACTCACTTATGACATCGGCAAATCTCTCGCTGAAGAACCTTGGAGAGTCACCTTTCCCCGTCTACAGTAGAGAAAGGAGACTTTTGGGACCTCCAGCTCGGGCCACCGCATCGCCGTCGATCCGCTTGATTCCCCGCCCTCCGGCGGCCGCTCCGGCGGCGGGAGGACGAGGAATCGACGGATCTGTGCATATATGTAGTGTAGGTGTGAGTTGGGTGCCTGCCGGTGGCGTCATGGCGGAGGAGGCGCGGCCGGTGTGGTTTTTGCAGGTGGTGGTCCTTCCCCTCGACGGTGGTGCTCCGAGGAGCTCCGGCGTCGACCTGCCGCCTTCGTCGAGCCCGTGGTTCTGCGGAGCTGCCCGGCTCGACTTCCCCTTCGCTGGATTTCGTGAGACGGCGGATCTGGCGCAAGAACGACCGAAAGTTGCAAATGCTCATCGGCGTGACGACGACGGCGACCTCAGGCGTAGATCCTTTGGGATCGGTGATCGGCGACTTCCCGCTGGCTTGGGGAGGCTCCTGATCCAAGGCATCGTGAGGAGTTTGAGCAGCGGCGCGCCACCGACAGCGTTCGTCGTCTCCGGCGTGGTTGAGTTGCAGAAGGGCTGGGTTGTAATTTCCTTTCTTATGAGGGCCTTTTTGTAATTAGCCGATGTAATTCTGTGTCTTTCACCGCAAAAAAAAAATCGCTCGCTGAAGAGGGTGGGGAAGCAGGATTCAAGCCGGAGGGTAGTCAGTGATCGTGACCTGCAAAAGAATAGGCCAATCTTTTTATAGGACCATAGGAGTAAACTAGTGGTATTTTGCGCGTCGTCACGCCGCGCTTGTGTGAATTTTTTTTTTTTTGATTTTGAATTGTCTAAATAAGTTTGTATTTTGGCATTGATAAGTATTATTTATTAGGTAGATTTAAGTTTTATTACTTCTAAATGTGGTATTTAAATTGTAGTAGCATTGCATTTGCAGGGAATTTTCTTTTGGAGGGCGTAAATTTGAAATTTGGATTGAAATGCTCCGAAGTGTTTGTCTGTTTTGCTAAAATTTTGGCAAACGTTCACAAATTAGAATCTTCGAAACAAATTGTACAAATGAGTTTGTATTGTAAGCTATATATTTTGGAGCATGCGTTACTTTGTTACTTTATGGAATTCGTTTGCGGAAATAGTTACCATAAATCGCAAAAGCCGGTACCATAATTATCTATATTGCAAGTCCATAATTACGGAAGATGAAATATGTGAGCATTTATCAAATTTGAATCAATGTAATCAGAGGGAATACATTTAGAATATGTTGGAATTTTTTTTTTGGAGTGTCTTAAATGTGTTAGCAAATTGAAATGTTCAAATGGAGTTAGGTTTTTTTTAAAGTTTTGCGGACATATTTTAGCGAAGTTTGAAATATTTTGCAATTTGAATTGTTCCAATGAGTTGAATTTATTTGGGGAAATATTTGAAGCCGACAATGTATTATTTAAATGATTTGGCAAACTCTATTTAAATGAGGTGTTTTGTACGGGGAAAAATATTTTGTTGGGTTTACCATATTCAATGATATTGGTCTTTTTTTTTTCGGATTTTATTTGAGTTGGAAGAAAATTATGGAAATTTGATGACGTCTTGGATTGAAAGGGAAAAAATGGTGGTGGAAAAAAATGTTTACATTTAAATAGTTTCGAATGAAGGATTTTTTGTTGAGTTGGAATAATTCTGGAAGGTGAACAAATTTTGGGAATTCCGCATCCGTCGTGATTTGAAATTGTAGAATTTTATGTCAGTTGTTTTGAAAATGTGTTTGGAAGTGGAAATGTTCATTTTTTTTTAAGTTTGGTGCCATAAATACTTTGCATATATTTGTGGAGTTTGGTCTAATTTGTTTTGGAAATGTAGCATTTTTTTTTAAAAGAATGCAGTGGCTATTTTGGTCTCGACAAAATTGTAGAATTTTATGTCAGTTGTTTTGAAAATGTGTTTGGAAGTGGAAATGTTCATTTTTTTTTAAGTTTGGTGCCATAAATACTTTGCATATATTTGTGGAGTTTGGTCTATTTTGTTCTGGAAATGTAGCATTTTTTTTTTAGGAATGCAGTGGCTATTTTGGTCTCGACAAAATTGTAGAATTTTATGTCATATGTTTTGAAAATGTGTTTGGAAAGTTCAAAAAGGTGTGGAAAAATAAAATGTATTTGGAACAAATGTCTGAATGGTTGTTTTTTTTTTTTTGCAATTTCGTTTGAATTTATTTGGAGCTGTATTTGGAAAATAGAATTTTTTTTTCCAAATTTTGCGAATTGGTATTTTTGGGAAGTTGTTCACATTTTTTTTAAATGTTTAGGAAATGCCCAGATTTTGTAGGTATGTTCTTTTTTAGGAATGCAGTGGCTATTTTGGTCTCGACAAAATTGTAGAATTTTATGTGAGTTGTTTTGAAAATGTGTTTGGAAAGTTCAAAAAGGTGTGTAAAAATAAAATGTATCTGGAACAAATGTCTTAATGGTTGTTTTTTTTTTGAAAATTCGTTTGAATTTATTTGGAGCTGTATTTGGAAAATAGTTTTTTTTTTCCAAATTTTGCGAATTGGTATTTTTGGGAAGTTGGTCACATTTTTTTTTAATGTTTAAGAAATGCCCAGATTTTGTAGGTATGTTCATATATTTGATTGGCTTAAAATTTATTTAAATTTCGGAGATGTTCAGAGTCGTTGAAATTGGGGAAGGCATGCACGTTTGAATTTGGTAAATTCAAATACTGGGTTCGTATTTGAGAAGTAGTAATTTTTTTTTTTTAAACAGGAAAAACAGGGGCAAAAAAGGGAGAAGAGCAGAGAAAAAAAAAAAGAAAAAGGGCCGAGACCAGCATGCAGCCCAGCCGCGCGGCCCAGCAAGCCCAGGTAAGCTATGACGTCACGCCGACGTCAGCTTCGGCCGGGCTCTGCCGCGGCCGAGGCGAGCTCGCCGGCAGCCCGCCCATGCGAGGCAGGACGTGGGAGCGGGCGCGGCTGATGCGCCTCGGCGCGGGGTGCCAGAAACCGGCGGCGCGGCCACGGTTTGGTCGCCGGACCATCGCCGGCGGCGCGCGGACGCGGCGGAGGAACCAGCGGACGACGGCGTCGATTCCGGCGACGGTGCGGCCTGCCGGCACGCGATCTTCGCGGAGGAGGGAGAGGGCGGGGCGGCGGAGGACGCCGCGTGGATGGATTCGACGGGGGAGGGCCGGAGTGGCGGCATCGAGTGCGGCGGCGCCGCCGACGCTTCCGGCGTCGCGGGAGAAGGAGGGAAGGGGGGAGCTGCGGGCGGTTTTGCGGAAAACCCCTCGAATGGTACTGTAATTCTGTTTAGGTCCTTTTCTTCGTAAAGCAGTGGACCGCGGAGCAATTTTTCGGTCACGAGGGGCTCGTTCGCAAAACGTTCACGCGTGGATGCTGTTGGCCGTCGGATCGACGCACGATGGACGGGCACGCGTTCATATATTTTTCTCGCTCTTTTATCATGACGGCCTGATAAAGTTTCAGTTTCCTTAACACGTCGTGCAAGGATGTCAGACAGTTTTGTACAAAGGAAGGTCATCAGGTTGTGCATCAACCTCTGTCATCTTGGTTTGTTGGTCAATTTTTAACCTGTAGGCATGGTTCACGGTCCTGTAGCTATTCCTGGCATTACCAACTATAAAAAATTCTTAGTTCTGTTTCTTTGTGATCTACATCATGTTGTCCAGGATACTTGAACTTTCTGTTGTAACAGTTAGCTTAATTTCCCTGCTCATGGTGTGCAACATTGCATTTTCCAACTCTTCTGTTGGAAACCAATTGCAGACAAGCAGGCAGCTAGGTATAGGAGCAACACGCAGGCTATCTGCTAAACCTCGGTACTTAGCTAACAAATATAGGCGAAGCTGCCGCCCAGATTAGATAAGCCACTCAAATTAATTAGCTTCTGCGTCATCCCATGAAATTTAGATGCCACCAATTTCAGTCTGCACACTATCTGATTCGTCCTTTGAACAGCCTCGCGGTCCTCTCCATTCCTAACCCGGCGATTCGCTCCTCCTCGCCTGATGCGGCCGTGCGCCCGAGGGTTAGGATTCGGTGCCGCCGCCGGCAGCTCCCCGCCTCCCATTGCGCGCAAATTAATGGAAAATCACGGACTGAATTGAAAAACTACCCTCACACCCCCCCCTCACTCCTTCTTCTCTCGCGACGTGGAGGTCGCCGTGCCGGCGCCGACGCGCTCCACCGCCCCTACGCGCCTCCATGCTCAGATCGGCATTACTAACTATATTAAGGCAGCACAAATTCTCGCTCTGTCCGCGATCGGCTACTGTAGATTACTGTTCATTTGCAACAGTTATCTACAGTAGCCGATCGCGGACAGAGCGAGAATTTGTGCTGCCTTATTATAGTTAGTAATGCCAAAACATTGTTACAGGACATATATAGTTAGCTCAAGCATGCATGAATGATGCATGCTGTCAAAACTTTTACCGACGACAGGTGTAACAAAATCTTAGAACTGTAAGCAAATGATAAAAGAGAACACCTTTCCACGATATACTTGAGCAACTCCTCGGTGACAAACTGCATCCCGGCGAACACCCGAAGATGTCCATCGGAACGGTCGACGGCTACCTTCGCCATCCCACGCAACATGTCTGAATACATCGGGACAGCGGTCGCGATGTCATAATCGTCCATCTGCACCACACGCCACACGTCTGGTACCTTGGCCGCGTCGAGCCACGAGCGGCACACTTGGCCAGCGCCTATGAGGACGTCAACAGCACTGAGCCTGACGAAGACCAAAGAGAGCACGTCGAGGGGCAGCAGCGACCAGTCCCTTGCTTGCGGCTCCTCCACCACAGGCGGCGGCGCAGCGTCCATTGATCGATCTTGTGCGACTGGGCAAGTGAAACTAGTCAGATCGTCGAGACCGCTCCTCAATCGTGCGCACGAGTTCTCTTTGCGGCGGCGCCACATGGATTTGCCGGAGGGCTTAGGCTGCATCCACGCCGCCAGTCTGCTGGACTTCCTCCACGCTCCCAGAAGTGGTCGTTGCCTCTGCCAACAGCCGAGGGCACCCGCTCCCAGCGCCGTGAGAAACTAGGCGGAGATACAGAGAACGACCCATGGCTGAACGAGCATAGGAGAAAGGAAAGGAGGTGGGCGTCGGCACCGGAGTGGCCGCCGACAGGGAGAAAGTTGGATGTCGGGGCCGGAGTGGCCGACGGCAGAAGCAGACCGATGTTACGGGAAGGGTCTGAATTGACACCTGCTACTTGTTCTAGTTCTTCAGGCCGTAGGGGATACTTATATACACGCACAACCAGGACTGGACTAACCGACACGAAATAGTCGTGAAAACGAAATCCACGTCTGAAGATACTCGGGCATGGCTTCCGTTTGAACCGACTCAATCTGACCTTCCAAACATACATGGACTAGGAGTCTAGGACTACTATTAACAAACTCGGACTAATTTCAAAAACAAAAAAAAAAACTCGGACTAGTACGGCATTGCCAACTACAACATGCATGCTACTTAGGAGACTAGTACTAACTAGCAAAATACCCGTGCGTTGCAACGGAGGAGAAGAACCTACTTTTTGACGTATATGTGAGCGCGACCCAAATTTTGCCCCAAAATCGGTCGACCCGCATAGACGTAATTTTCCTTTTCATCTTAATCTTTAATCTTTATTATATTTTTATTTGTAATTGTTTAGTACGATTATATTTTATTTAAGTATAATAATCTACCTATTTCTCTCCCCCCTCATATTTTATTTAAGTATACCCTCTCTCTATCTCTATGCCACGAAAGTAATTATCGCTGATGCAACCGGAGATGCACACAGTGCAGATGTAGCTGCCGTGCGCCTATATCTAGACAGAGCTGTACCATAATGGTTCAATTTGTTTGTTGTCCATCTGTTTAAGTGCAAGTCTGAAAACATACATTTCGGTTCAGTTATACAAGGGAGAAATCTGGAAGCATACATCTCAGTTTGATTCTAAAAGGGAGCATACATTACATGAACTTTGATATTGCATTGATGAAGTGCTAGCAACATAGGTACAGAGTCGATGATCACACTTCATTTTCTGATGAACACCACATACAGCAACAGCCAACAGGAGCAGTTTGTTCTTTCTCCCTGTCAGCTCTAGCTACTCAGCGAGTCAGCGGTAACTGATAGGCACGCGCGCAGCTACCGGACTCCCTCTGCTGCCGCCGGCCGCTGCTGCTGTGCACGTGTGACGCACCGCCGTCCTTTCTCTGACTCCGGACTCCCTCTGCTGCGCGGCCGTGTCGCCCCTTGGTTTCCCAGTGACATGGTAATTGTCGCTGCCGAGCCCAACAGAGACGAGCGCGACTTCAACGATCCTGGTCGCCCAAGAGCTGAAGCGGCGGACCAGCAGCCCGGCGTAACGATAGCCAACCCTTGCCGCCACCCGAGGCGAGGCTTCTTCCTTGGTGCCTCGTCATCGGCTATCTACGGAGATGCCGCTTCCACAGAGTGCTCTGGGGCGTTCTTCTCTGAAGCTTCCCTCGCTGCAATGTCTGACCAAGAGACAAAGGTCCAGCAACAGCTGCGTCAAGTCGTGCCGCGACGCCGAGCCGGCGTTGAGCGTAAAATAGCAACAGCAATAGCACTTCCCACTTGAACAAGTTCCTTCGACGATCAAATGCTCTGCCAAATCGTATGCGTTGGCGAGCTCTTGAGTCTTGAGTTGATCGGAGAAGATCGAAGATGCCGTACCGAGTGGAGAGAACACGTTGTCCAGAGGAAACAAGGGTGGCCGCGGAGGGATCCATACCCGGCGGCGACGTGAAGACACAGTAGGAGCACCGCAACTCGGAGGCGTCGGCGGCTCGTCTGCCGACGGAGGATTTCGGGCCGGCGCGTACTCTGCGCAGTCTCCCGGCCGGCAACGGGGAAGCGAAGAAATTGGGGATCCTTCGGTAGTTTTACAATTTGACCCCTGTAGCTAGACTGCGGGTTAATTACCCAGAAAACGAGGGTTTAAAATGCAAAACGCGCGACGTACCAACCTAACCTAACATACGAAAATTGGGAGGAAGAAACACTGCTCGTATTATATAGTAGAGATTAAACACTACTTCAAAACTAAACGATATTAGATGCGACATTGTTCCAACATCAGGGACGTCAAGAAGGGTGGCCTTGTGTTGGGCGATTCGACTGGACGGTCCACTACAAGAAATATGTCAACTTGTGACCTAGATCACGTGGCGGCATGAGTTGTCAAGTCATGCCTGTCCGGTGGTGGCGATATTGCGTGTCATACGGAGGCGTCAGTTATGCTTGATCTTCATAGGCGCTACACACGAAGTCTCCTACGCAGTGGCAACTCATATCTGCTAATCGAATGTGGTGCAATAGTGGCTAGAGGCGTGGCGGTATGAGACATCATCGGCTTCCAGTTTCATTCTCTAGTGGCATCCGGTCAACGTTGTGTCCACTCTCCTCTCCCTTGCACGCCTACATCACCCCTCCTCCACCACCTCTAGTCACCATGACGTACCCCCCCCCCCCCCCCCCACACACACACACCACCAATCCTCTCGGTGAAGGCGACGATGACAATTTCATTGCAAAACCCCGTGAAAACACCTCCATGGCCAAGACGGAGGACGATGATAAGGATATAGCCATCATCGACGACAATGATAGTTCTCCATGGATCACCCCCTGGTATAAAAGAGTGTCGTTCATTACTGCGAGTGCTGAGTTGCCGCCCTCCGGCGGAGGACATACAGTATCATGGTTCGTACGAGAATAAGAAGAATCAATAGAATGTTATGAGATTCTTTTAATTTGAACTACGTTTACTATGTTATTTTTTAATTTGGATTATGGTTGGTACATATGTTGTGTTTGAGTCTGAAATGTTGTTGTATTTTGTGATGATGGAAGGTTCAGTTGATGTGGAATTGGAGTTACATATAGTTTATGTCTCTATATGCACATATGTAAGATAAACATAAGTAAGAGAAATAGGAAATAGAGGTTGGATTTCTAGGGGATCTGAAAAAAGTCGCGGCCAACATATACTCTAAAATGGTTTTGTATTATTCTTTAAAACAATTTCAGAGGATACATTTTCAAGGATATGCTATAGTTGTTGTCATGATTTTTTGACACAAAATAAATCCCCTATTTCTTCTAGTAAAAACGGACGCTCGGTATAATATAAATAATGACTTTGTTGGATTATGTGAAATTACATTTAGCATAAACACTAGAGGACAAATCTATACATCCCTGGTAGGCTATTTCCCTCTAGTGAGAGAGGGCTCGAAGGGTTGCTTCTCGACAAAATTGTCGACGTACCCGGCCCCAGTTGTGGGCGATGTCGATAGGAATTCGGAGGTCACATTTTGACGACAGTTTAGACCAGTTGCCGGTGAGCGTTTTCAACCTGAGAATGGGGTGGAAGCCGCACCAAACTCACGCCAGCCCAACCAGAAAATTACTTAACATCAACATCAGGCCAGTTCACTGATTAATTACTGCAACCCAACCCGCACCAGCCCGCAATGCTTTTGTCCTTAAACCGCACCATCCTGCGATGCCTTTGCGGTTTGAAACCGTTTGAAGGCCCACATGTAAACCATGGGGCGAACAAAAGTACTGGGCCATGTACGAGACATGAAATAGCATTCTAACTAGTACGATGTTCGGATCACCTATAGTTTCCCATTGTACTCATGCCATCTACTAATGGTAATGTCCCATCCTGACGCCCTCGCGCCGCCACCCTAGGGGCGTCGCCAGGGGGAGCCAATCCCAGCGCCGCCCACCACCTCCTCTCGACTGGCAAAGCCTGCCGCCAGCCTTGGCCGCGGCGGCGCCCGGCCCCAAGGGCACTTAGTGGAGGAGGACGTGGCGGCGGCTCCCAGACGCGATTGGGGCGCCTCGGGCACGGCGCTGCGCATGGTGGCCAGGGCGGTTTCCTGGCCGTGCGGTGGCTCCAGATGGGTGGCAGCGGTGGCTGTGGAACTGTCATCTCGGCCAGTTCCGTCGGCGGTATGCGGAGGTTCCGGATGGGCGGCGGCGGTGGCCGTGGTTCCTAGTCGGGGCGGCGAGTTGGCGGCGGAAGCGAGGCTCCATGAGGACCCTCCCAATGGCGCGACGACAAGCCTAGGATTTGAACCTTTCGGTCCGATCTGGTTTGGCCAGCTGCCTGGGATCGATTTCGGGGTAGCTTCTGCGGCCTCCTCCTTTGCTGCTCCGACCGGCGGCCTGGAGTCTGCCGGTGTGCTCGAATAATGGTGGCGGTCCTAGGATTTCAACTCGCGTCAGGACAAAGATCTGTCTGACGCATGTTCTCCTCGATCTGGCCAGAGTGTCGGGTTTCGGAAAGCTCCGACGGAGATCTCGCATGGACGTTTATGCCTAGAGACTGCTGGATCGGATGGGATTTGGTCTCGCCGGAGGGAGCGGCGTGAAGGTCTGCTTCCTCTCCATCATGGGCAAATCCATGGTGAAGTCATAGGCGGAGAATGTCATGGAGGACATGATCGGAGGACTAGTGTTTGATGATTTGAGCCTTTAACGGCGATGAGAAACTTGCTTGGAGTTTCAGGAATCGTAGCAGCGGTATGAAAGTGGGGGCAACAACATAGGTGATGTTTAAAATCTTACCTTTTAGGGTGAAAATCAAAGGTTTCTCCTTAATTGGTTGTGTCTGGCAATGACCTTGTTGAATATATTGTTTTGAGAGCCGGGACCATCTACAGGGTGAAAACCCAAGATCTACGGCTGGGCGACGACGACGCTATGCACTGTTTCTTCTTGAAGGCGTTGCTTTTGTAGAACTTGGACATCAAGTATTGTCTTCGTGGTGGTTGTGCTCTTGCTGCAAGAACTTTGTAACGGGACTTTTTTCCTTTTTAACATATTTTTGTTTTTTCGGTTGTTTGCATCCGTAATGCCATTAGGGTATTGCGTTGGTGCAGAGGCTAAGGGTAATTGGTATCTTTGTGATATTAATATATACTCTTTATCTAAAAAAAACTAGTACGATGTTCATTGTACAACACATAATCTTCAAATACACCATAATATCTTGAAAATCATGAAATGTAAATTTAGATAAATCATAATCCCACTGAAATCAATAATACTTCTAAGAAATAATATTACAAATTTATAAATTCCTTGGAAAGGTCATACTAAATTCCCTGGCCGAAATTATTGAGTGGTTTTAGGCCATTGCACTCTCTGCCAGTACATTCTCTTCTAGATTTATGATGGCCATTAACCTCCATGGTGAAATCCTTGGCAGTTTAATATAGACAACGGCGTTGTCTATATTAGGTTTTTGGGATGAACGATGCCTCGTTGGAGTGCATCGGGTACGTGTTATATAGGGGTAGAAAAAGCCTCTACCGTGGCATATACAAGAGGTACATACGGATTGGTGTACTACACCATATCCAGTATTTGTACGTGTACATGATGTTTAATAGCCCCCCTTAATCTAAACGTTTACAAAGGTTTAGATTACACTTGAACTTATGTAACTCCCTAACAGGAAGAGCTTTGGTGAATCCATCTGCCACTTGATCTTTGCTGGAAATAAACTTAATCTCCAAGTTCTTGCTAGCCACTCGTTCTCGAACAAAATGGTAGTCAATCTCTATGTGTTTTGTCCTTGCGTGAAAAACAGGATTTGCAGACAAATAGGTAGTCCCTAAATTGTCACACCATAAACATGGCTTCTCATATAGTTTAACACCAAGCTCATGGAGAAGTGCTTCAACCCATATCAATTCAGCAGTAGCATTGGCTACAGCCTTGTATTCAGCTTCAGTGCTTGATCTAGAAACTGTTGCTTGCTTGCGTGAGCTCCATGAAACAAGGTTAGGTCCAAGAAAGATGGCAAACCCTCCAGTGGACCGACGATCATCAGGACATCCTGCCCAGTCAGCATCTGAAAAGGCACTTAACCGTGTGTGAGATGAGCGCATGAATGTAAGGCCAAGAGACATTGTACCTTGAACATATCTCAATATCCTTTTTGCAGCTGTCCAATGAGTTGTTGTAGGTGCATGAAGATACTGACATACTTTATTAACTGAGAATGATATATCAGGGCGTGTGAGAGTCAAGTATTGAAGAGCACCAACAATGCTCTTATACTGGGAGCTATCTTCAGGACCAAGGGGAGTGCCCTCATGTAGAGACAACGGCTCATTGGGTGACAAGGGTGTGGGTGCCGTCTTGCAATTTCTCATTCCCACACGACATAAGAGATCCATGACATATTTCTCCTGTGTCAACAACAATCCATCTTGTACCTTTTTTACTTCAATGCCCAAAAAGAAATGTAAGTCACCAAGATCTTTAATAGCAAAGTGTTTATTGAGATCCTTAACCAAAACTGAAACAGCCTCATCTGAAGAACTGGCCACAATAATGTCATCAACATAGATCAAGACAAAGATTGTGATACCTGACTTTTGATAGAGAAATAGAGAGGTGTCAGCTTTGGATGGTATGAATCCAATGTCATGAAGCTTGGAACTAAGCCGAGAATACCAAGCCCTTGGAGCCTGCTTTAGTCCATAAAGGGCCTTGTCAAGCCTACAGATGTGATGGGGAACATTAGGATCTTCAAAGCCTGGGGGTTGTCTCATGTAAACCTCCTCTTCCAGAACACCGTGTAAAAACGCATTCTTGACATCTAGCTGCCGTAAGCTCCATCCTCGAGAAACTGAAATAGCCAGTACAGTCCTGATAGTAGCAGCTTTAACAACAGGACTGAAGGTATCTTCATAATCAATGCCATACCTTTGTTTGAAACCTTTTGCAACCAAACGTGCCTTATACCTGTCAACTGTACCATCAGCATTTTTCTTGACACGATACACCCACTTGCAATCAATTATATTTTTGTTGGAGCTTGAGGGAACAAGGTGCCAAGTCTTGTTCTTGAGAAGTGCATCATATTCTTCCTCCATGGCCTTCCTCCATTCTGGACGATCAAGGGCCTCAGGGAGTGAAGAGGGTTCTCCTGTAGATGTTAGTAGACCATACCGAGCAGAAAAAACAGAGTTTGCTTCTTTGTAAATATTAGTTCTCCTACCATAGGTAATAGTACCATCCTTGTACTTCCTTGGTTGTTGTATACCTTTTTGCAGCCTTGTACGAACCCCGGGTGCAGGAGAAGCTACAGGGGATGAAGGTGCAGAAGATCCCGCACCAGAGGAGGGACCAGGGTTGTCCCCAGCAGCTGACGCAGATCCACCGATCGGTGAATCAGAGGACGACAGCTGGAGGTCTTCATTGTCGGCATGCATGGAGGCGTCATGCTGGGGCGAACCGGAGGGCGACAATTGGAGACTGTTGCTGTCGCTGTCGCCTGCGTCATCATGCGCGTCGCTGTCTGCGTCGGTGGGCGAGTCGCTGTTGCTCGCGCCATCATGTGCAGCACTGCCAGGCGTGGCAGCACTGGGATCCATGCCCAGCGAAGCCCCAGCGGAGGCAGATGGGACAGAATCTGTCCCGGGATCGCTGCTCTCGTAATCCGAGGCAGGATCAGCCTCTGAGTCCGTTCCAGAACTGTCGTTTTCTGCATGCAGGTGGTTTTCATGTTGCGCTTCAATTTCACTTGTTTCTTCACCGTTTTGACCAGGATTTTCAGCAGCGGAATCTTCAGTACCCTGAGTATGATTAGTAACAGGTACATATGGCAAAGGCATGTAATCATTAACTTGTGCAACCCCATGTGTGGATGATGTAGGAAGAAGTAAAATGTCTTGTTTTAGACGTTTGCCTGCATTAGGATTCAACTTTTCAAAAGGAAAAACTTGCTCATCAAACACAACGTCTCTAGAAACATAGACTCGTCCTGTGGTAGGATCTAGGCATTTGACTCCTTTGTGGCGAGGGCTATAGCCAAGGAAAACACATTGTGTAGAGCGGAAGGCTAATTTGCGTTTGTTGTAGGGGCGAAGATTTGGCCAACACGCACAACCAAAGACACGAAGAGAGTCATAATTTGGTTTTGTTTGGAGGAGACGTTCAACAGGAGTTTCAAACTTGAGAACTTCACTAGGGAGCAAGTTTATAAGAAAGGTAGCGGTGAGAAATGCCTCATCCCAAAATTTGAGTGGCATAGATGCATTGGCAAGTAAAGCTAGACCAACTTCAACAATGTGGCGATGTTTTCGTTCAGCGGAGCCATTTTGTTGGTGAGCATGAGGGCATGAGACATGATGAGTAATGCCAACCTTCTGAAAAAAGCTATTAAGTTTTTCATACTCACCACCCCAATCTGTTTGCATAGTGATGATTTTTCTATCAAACTTGCGCTCAACAAGTTGTTGGAAATTAAGGAAAACTTGATAAACATCAGAACGTTGCTTGAGCAAACAAATCCATGTAAATTTACTAAAATCATCAATGAAGCTTACATAATAAGTGTGCTTGCCAACAGAAGCAGGAGCAGGACCCCATACATCAGAAAACACTTGTTCCAAAGGAACAGTGGAAACACTAGTGGAGACAGGATATGGTAATTGATGGCTTTTTGCTAATTGACAAGAATCACAAATGTAAGGGTTTATTTCTGGAGAATGAGATAACTCATTTTTCCTAAGAATTTGTTGCACCACAAACGAAGAAGGATGACCTAAGCGACGATGCCACGTGGAGGATGAAGGCTTTATTGTAATGAAAGCATGCTTGGACGACCCTGTAGAGACTGGCACTAGGGGATAGAGACCACCATGACAGGGACCTTTAAACAGAACTCTCCTTGTTTCCTGATCCTTAATCAAAAAGAAGAATGGGTGAAACTCAAGAAAGACATTATTATCAAGTGTAAGCTTGTGGATAGACAACAAATTTTTAGATGCATGCGGAACATGAAGAATATTTCGTAGGTGTAAAGATGTGTGTGGGGTATGCAAAGTAGAATGACCAATATGACTTATAGCCATACCTTTTCCATCGGCTGTATGGACACGTTCACGTCCATTGTACTTCTCACGGGTGGAGAGCTTGTTCAGCTCGCCTGTGATGTGGTCGGTGGCTCCTGTGTCACCATACCAGTTGGTATCCACGCCATAGGAGGCCATGTGAGCAGCTTTATCATTTTGATCACCATCACTATCCGAGCCATCATTTTTATAACGCCACCAACAATCTGCTGCGGGGTGGCCATGAATCTTACAGATTTGGCACGTCACATTGACATAAGGAGTTGGGGCACGGTCACGGTGACTACGGCGGCGATCACGACCATCGCGCCTGTCATCGTTGCCACGCCTGTCATCGCGCCGATCACGCCTGTCATCGCGCCTATCATCATGCCTGTCATCACGGCGCGAGCCATCACGGCCACGATAGCCTCCTCCTCCGTCACGACCGTCACGGCGACCACGGTCACCACGAGAGTCGCTGCGGGCGCCACGGTCACCATAGTCACCGCGGTCACCACGATCATATGAGCGTCCACGATCATCATTGCGAGGAGGTGGAGTGTCACGGCCCCGCTGCATAGCATTAGCCGAGGAGGAAAAGGAGCCCTCGGTGGGATCATCTAGCATAGCATTGCGCATATCATATGAGGAAAGCTGACCAAACAGATCATCAAGAGTTGTACCGGAGTTGCCATTGACAGCAGCGACAAGTGAGTTGTAGGAGGCATCAAGTCCATGGAGGATGTATCCAATGAGCTCATCATCTTCAAGGGGCTTTCCAGCAGCAGCGAGCTCGGAGGCGAGGGACTTCATCTTGGTGAAGTACTGGTCAGCAGTCATATTCAGTTTCTTGGCGTCATTGAGGGCCGACCGGAGGTGCTGCACCTTCGATCGAGAGGCGGAGGAGAACATGGTGTTGATGGCGGCCCAGACTTCAGCAGTAGATTCCATCCCCAGAACGTGAGAGAGTATGTCAGGGGAGAGCGAGTTCAGAAGGAAACGCAGCACCTGCTGGTCACGGGCGATCCAGGCCAAGTAGGCAGGGTTCTCCACGGACTTCTTGGTCTTGTCGCTGTCTTCAACCTCGACGGTCTTGGAGGGCGCACGATCAGATCCATCCAGGAGGCCCATGACGTTCGCTCCACGAAACGCAGGGAGAACAAGGGCTTTCCAGAGAAGGAAGTTGGCTCGGGTGAGTTGTTGAGTGGGAGGTGTGCCCAGGGCGACGGCCAGCGTGGAGCTCGACGATGAGGAACTCATGGCGGCGATAGGGTATCTAGGGTCTTTCTGGTCGTGTCGTAGTGTGGCGGCTGCGGCGGCTAGATCAGCGGCAGGGCAGCGGCAGGTTTTTTGTTCTGGTCGTGTTGTAGTGTGGCGGCTGCGGCGGCTAGATCAGCGGCAGGGCAGCGGCAGGTTTTTGGTTTTTTTAGGTTTTGGATGTGGCGGCTACAGCGGCGAAGAGCGGCGGCAGCAGCTGGTTTGTTTGTCGTGGTTTTGAGAGGCGGCGGCGGCAGGCAAGACTGCGGCGGCGGCTGGTTTTGGTTGTGATCGTGGCTTGGGAGGCGGCGGCTGAGAACAGTGGTGGCGGCGGCGGTTTTTCGGAGCAGCAACTAGGTCTCGGAAGGGAGAGGCTCTGATACCATATTAGGTTTTTGGGGTGAACGATGCCTCGTTGGAGTGCATCGGGTACGTGTTATATAGGGGTAGAAAAAGCCTCTACCGTGGCATATACAAGAGGTACATACGGATTGGTGTACTACACCATATCCAGTATTTGTACGTGTACATGATGTTTAACAGTCTATATTCCAGTTAGGCCACCGTCAGACGAGCTGCTGGACATGGTCTACCAAGGCTACTTAAGATACACTGCATTAGGAAGGAAGAAAAGTGCAAGCCAGGATCCAAACAGTTAACAAATTATGTGACCCTACATTTGTGAATCTTTCATTAGAGAAAAGGCCGCGATGCATCACAGACATAAGGGTGCACGCTTATGCAAGTAGTACAGATCACGAGGATCACAAAATAAATTCCTCAAGTCACGCTTAATCTGTGGTCTCAGCTTAAAAAATAATCAGGGTAACTTAATTACCTTCATGGCTAAAAATTATAATCGCTGCAGCAGCACCAGAACTCATCCAAGTCATCATCATAACACTCATGCAAGTATTACAAATTATAAGGATCACAAAATAGATTACTTAAGTCACGCTTAATCTGTCCTCTCATCTTAAAAAAATATAATAAGGGTAATTCACCTTCATGGCTCTAATTATTTTATTTTATTATTGAATAAGAAGGTAGAGGCTTCTCAACCTCTTTTTGCATTCAAAAAAGACCGAATTCTGGGAGTAGGCTCTAAAAATCAGAACAGCAGCAGCACCCACCAATGTCATCATCATCACACTCGAACGTAAGGGTATTGATCCGGGCGAATTTCGCTCGAAGGACTTGCTCGTCTTCCTCATACATCCGTGAGCAATCGCGGACGGTAAGAACCTCCAGGACAGGACAGTTCTCAAGGATAGCGGTCAAATTTCCCACGGTGATGTCAACGTCGTCAAGTTCGAGGGAACGCAGCTCCACCAGAGGCGACACTCTTATGACATCTACAACTCGTGCGCTGAAGAGGGTGGAGTCGCCGGATGCAAGCCGAAGGGCAGTCAGCGACGGTGACCTGCAAAAAACAAAAAACATTGTTACAGGAGAGATCTAGTTTGCTAGCAGGAACACGCATTGCTGCACGGAGCAAACGATGAAAGAAAATAGGGCGCCCAAGAATTAAACACCTTTCGAGGATGTATGTGAGCAACTCCTCGGTGACAAACTGCTTCCCGGCGAACACATGAAGTTGTCCATCCGAACGGTCGACAGCTGCCTTGGCCATTGCACGCAACTTGTCTGAATGCTTCTCGAGCGCGACCCTGTTATCGCTCATGTCATCGTCCTCGCTATCGTCGTCCATGTACACGACCTTGTTATCGTCCATCTCCACGACACGCCACACATATGGTACCTTCGCAGCGTCGAGCCAGGAGCGGCACACCAGGCCAGCGCCCATAAGGACGTCGGCAGCACTGAGCCTGACGAAGACCGAAGAGAGCACGTCGAGGGGAAGCAGCGACCAGTCCGCTGTTGACGGCTGCTCCGCCGCAGGCGGTGGCGCAGCGTCCGTCATCTACCGATCTCCCGCGACCGGGCAACTGAAAACAGTCACAGCGTCTGGTGAATTCAGAGATTCGAACCAGGCAAGGAAGACAGCTCCTAGATTGTTCGGGCGTACCTTTTTCCGGCAGCGAGTTCTGCTGTCTGCCGCCGTGAAGGTTTAATCGAAGCTCGATCTATCTGCCCACGGTTTCAATCTTCGTGGGGTGGACCCCGTGGACGTGTATATATGCACACACGCCCACGCCAGGACCAAAGTCCTACTCCACCACGATGATAACCCAACATGGAAAGACTATAGACTACTAAACCTATATAGACACGTGTGGTATACCATCGTACATACATGATACATGGCTAAGCACAAGTCCAAACCGCCTCAATCACCATGGGCTATGTAAGAAACTCGGAAAATGCAAACTGAACCCGAGTATGTACCTTGTTTTTTCGAAAATTCAAAATCAGCATTTTTTAGTTTAAAATAATTTGAAAATCCTATATGCAAATAATGTCAAGATCTATCAGTGTGCAAAAGACAAGTTTATCATTTTTTATCCTTTAACTAGGCAATTGCCCATGTGTTGGTACGAGTGAGGGTGTCCTCTGTGCTCGCGCTTGTGTTGACCTGCCCGTCTAGAATTTCGTGAGCTGGTTTAATTAGTAGTGTGGAAAAAAGTGTAAGTTATGGTGAGTTGGTGAAAACAGAAAGCAATTACTGTGATATTGGTCATTGGTAAAAATGTACCACTGTGATCAACATGTCGCTCGGTTTTCCAAAAAAAATGAATATGTATTTTTCTGTATCAAAAATTTTGAAAAACAATCCTAGGTGTAGACAATGTCGAAAATTTACCACTGTGCAAAATTTGAATGAAAAAATTGTTGTATTTTGATGTAAAAATAAATAAAAATACGCTGAATTGGGTTGGTGAACATTGCACAGTCTTAAAAATTTAAAATTTTGTCAGATTTGCCATTTTTGTGTAGCCCACAATAATAAGAATTTTTCATTAAAACTTTACACAATGGTAGATCACAAGATCTCGATTTTATTTATATGCAGAATTGTTTTTTGAAGTTTTTAAACACAAAAATGCAGATTCAATTTATTTTTTTGGAAACCGAGCTACATACCTCAGGCCCCTTCGTAGCAGACATTTGTGCAGAAAGTGTTTTTGGCCCCGGAGCTTCTGGAAGTTAAAAATCGAAAAAATATTAACGAGTTTCAAAAAAAATGAAAAATCCCCAGATGTAGCCAATGGTGTATCCCACAAAGGCCCAAAAAAAATCAAGTACAAATAATTTGTATTTTGGGCTATACAAAATGAAAAAATCTGATAAATTTGGATATTTGAAAATTTGCATATTCAGACTTTTGTCATTTTGTGTAGCCCAGAATACAAACTATTTGAAGGTATTTGAATACACTATTGGCTACATCTCAGAGTTTTCAGAAAAATACTGGTAAATATTGTTTTCATCTTTAAAAAAATATTAGGATCACTGAAACTCGGGAGTACAAAATCTCCTCTCACATTTGTGACACGTTTAAATTTTATACCCGAGTTTTATTTGTTGCCAAGAGCTACAGATTCGCGCATTACCAAGTTCAAGTATCCGGAGAACTTTCTTTCGACAAAAGGCTGCAATGCACAAATATAATTAGGGATATATGCTCATGAAAGTAGTACAAATTATGAAGATCGCAAAATAACATACTCCCTCTATTCTGAAAAGAATGCCGTCGGCGTACACTGTCAAGAGTTGTACATAGTTAGCTCTTTCCGTACGACAGTTAAAACGGATCGAAGGTAGTACTAAAGTCAGGCTTAATAACCACATTTTTCGCAGCAATTGTACTCGTAAGGTTCACAGTACTCGAACGTCAGGTTCTTGATCCGGGCGAATTTCGCTCGAACAACATGCTCGTCTTCTTCGCACATCCCTCGGCAATAGCGTACTGTAAGAACCTCCAGCACAGGACAGTTCTCAAGAACGTCGGTCAGTTCATCCATGGTGAGGTAAACATTGAAAATTTCAAGGGAACGGAGCTCCCTCAGAAGTGACTCTCTTATGACATCGGCAACTCGTTCGCTGAAGCGGGTGGAGAAGCCGGATACAAGAAGGGTAGTCAGAGAGGGTGACCTGGAAAAAAAAACATCGTTACATTTTTTTTTTTTTTTTTGCATTTCAAAACATCGTTACATGATAGATCAAGTTAGCACTAACATGAAATTCAAAAAAAAAAAAAAGTTAGCACTAACATGCATGCAGACGAAACTTTTCCGGCAAATGATGAAAGAAAATAGGGCGCCCGCCCAAGAAAATACCTTTCCAGGATGTACTCGAGCAACTCCTCTGTGACAAAATTCCACCCGGCGAACACCCGAAGCTGCCCATCGGAACGGTCGACGGCTACCTTGGCCATCGCGCGCAACATGTATGAATACATGCTGGCCGCGAAACCGATCTCGTCATCGTCCATCTCCACGACACGCCATACGTCTGGTACCTTGGCCGCGTCGAGCCACGAGCGGCACACCAGGCCAGCGCCCATGAGGACGTCGACAGCGCTGAGCCTGACGAAGACCAAAGAGAGCGCGTCGAGGGGCAGCAGCGACCAGTCCCTTGCTGGCGGCTCCTCCGCAATTGATTTGCGGCGGCGCCACATGGATTTGCGGGAGGGCTTAGGCTGCATCCACTTCGCCGTCTGCTGGACTTCCTCCACGCTCCCAAACCGCGCCATGCGAGAGAAGTGGTCCTTGGGCAGCCGCTCCCAGCGCCGTGAGAAACTAGGCGGAGAGGCAGAGGACGACGCCATGGCTGAACGAGCGTGGGAGAAGGGAAAGAAGGGAGGTGAGCGTCAGCACCGGAGTGGCCGGCGACTCGGAGAAAGGTGGACGCCGGGGCCGGAGTGGCCGACGGCAGAAGCAGACCGATGTTACGCCAAGGGCTCCTAAATACTTTCCAGAACGCGGAACTGACACCTGTTTATTTCTCTTTTTTTGTGATTTCGAATTGACACCTGCGTCTTGTTCTTCCGCCGGAAGGTTTGATTGAAGCACGATATTCTCAGAACCTTTTTTTTAGATGCTATCTCAGAACTATCCCAAAACTTTTCAGGCCGTAGGGTGTGCTTACATACAATACACGCACAACCTGGACTAACCGATACCTACACGAAATAGTCCCAAAAACAATTCCTTAGACGAAATCCACGTCTACAGATAGTCGGACATGGCTTCCGTTGGAACCTACTCAATCTGACTCAACTTTCCAAACATACATATGGACTAGGATTACCATTAATAACTGAGTCACGTGCTACTACCAAAACGTGGACTGTGTATAGTGCACTGTGGATATTTTCAAAACTTCAAAATTTGTCATATTCATCTTTTTATTGTAGCTTAAATATATAAAAAATCGAATTGAGATTTTGCACGACGGTAGAGTTCAATATATCTACATCTAACTTTTTGTCCCGAACATTTTAAAGTTTAAAAGACTATTTTCATTTTCTTTTAACGGCCACCATGGAGTTTGGGCTCTATTTGTGGTTTCGATTCTAATCTAAGAACTTAAATCTGAAATGCAGATTTTTATTTCCGTGCACCACTATTACTAGTTCTACTCAGTTTTACCCCCATGTGTTAGTTTTTCTCACCTTTTCCCTTCTTCGAAACAAACCTAAAAAATATCCAAATTTTTTATTTACATCGGTCCACGCCCTTTGACCGCTTCATGGACTAAAGTATCATATGTGTGGGACCTAGTTAAAACTTAGCAGTGGGAGCGGATATAAACCTACATTCACCATGTGAATGGGTCACCCTCAGACATTCAAAGCCTAGGCCCACGACGCTCTCGTGGGTCCATGCCACTCGCCTTTCCTAATTAGCGCGTCTTCAATGGTGTTGATATCTGGCCAACAAAAAGGTGCCTCGTCAACTACACTGCCTTCCTAGCGGCTCGTCTGCCCAGTGCCTTCTCGAAACTTTCCTATCCTTTTCTGCCGCATGCTTAATACTGTCGGTCCGTCCGCACACGACTACGAAGCGACTATTTTCCTCTCTCTTTCACCCACGGCGGACACCAAGTTCCTCTTTCTCTTCTTAACACCCACCTCTCAGTTCTCTAAACTTTCCATGACAAGTGGGGCTGGCCGCTCGACCGCCGCACCTCTTACCTTTCCCTGGGTGTTGTGGACATTTCCTCCAGACGTGGGTCATTTGTGGGGAATTCATAGGACGTCTACATTTTGAGAACAATTTATACGAGCCGTTGGACAGAGTTTTGTCCTCTTTGTGTTCTATTAGTTAGCATGCACGTGCAACGCACGATCTTACGGTCACTCGACAACATTTTTCTGTTGAGAGGCCGGCATGCCCTACTATTCATGCGCAGGGATATAAGTTTTATTTATTGTGGTCGAATGGCTATCAAATAAAAAATATCTCCAATTCGAATTTCTTGCTTCACACCAGAAGTCTCTACTATATAATATAGCTAACGGTGTCCGTTGTACGTCGCCGCATTTTTTGCACTTTCGCCCTCCAGTTAAGAGAGAATTAACCAGCAGTCCGTTTTATTAGTAGCATACCGGTTCGTTATTGTGTTTTGCAAAAATACCCTTCTCCCTCCTTTCACCTAATCTCGCCGCATGTTTTGCACTTTCGCCCTCCAGTCAAGAGAGAATTAACCCGTAGTCCATTTTATTAGTAGCATACCGGTTTGGTATCGCCCTATGTGGCATACTACAGGTTAGCGCCGGGTACACTTTGCTAATTAATTTTCTTTGCTCGTTTGGGGCTGAAATCGGTAATGGGAAGATGCCCCTTCGATCTGTATGCTAGGAATGGAGTCAGAACTTTCCTGAAAAGTTTTACATCATATCAAAAAAATCTCCAATTCAAATTTCTTACTTCACACCAGGAACTGATTAATAAAAATATTGTAAGAAACGTGCTTCACAAGATGAACATTTGTAAATCAAATATAAAATGTTACCCAAACTCAGAGAAACCACAGAGGTATTTACTTGAACAAATGTCGCCAACATCTAACAGCAAATTGTAATATTGCCTGACGAAACCATGGGATGAAACAAATCTAATAACACTAATAAGTCAATCAAATAACAACAATTCAAATGAGGGATTGGAGAACTAACTCCCAATTTATAAGAATTAAATTTTAAGAAAAAACTACAACAACAAATCCCATTCAAAATGATGGAAAATTAATCAAAATGTAACCTATTCTTCAGGTACCCTTTTTCGAAAACACCCAAGAACAATAAAATTAACCAATGGCAAAAACAACAAAATCTCATTTGTTTTGTTTTTTGTTGTTGCAAAAAGGCCAACCAATCTATTGATCATCAACAAGTACCAAAAAAATTCTAAAAGTAATAAAAATTACAAATAGGTCCCTGGAGCACCTAGCGATGACTACAAACATTGAAGCGAGCTGAAGGCGTGTCGCTGTCCTCACCCGTCCCTCACCAGAGCCGGGTAAAACTTGTTGTAGTAGACAGACGGGAAGTCGTCGTGCTAAGGCCCCGAGGGACCAACTCACCAGAGCATAACCATCGCAAATGATGAGAACCTTAGATCACCTCTAACCAGTAAAATCCAACAGTCCATATTAATTTGATCCTCCGACGATCTTCGACGCTCCAGATACGTCCTGTCAACCGCGGCAGAACATGTTCTGCCAAGTAAATAGCGCTACGCGTCCCCTGATCCCTCCCCTCCACCGGATTATTTGGAAACCTCCGATCAGTTTTCGTTTTGTTTGGAAACTTAATGCCGATTATTTTGGAAACTGCATGCACGTCTGCTAGCCTTCTCACGCGCATCCTTCCATGGCTGCGCGGACGTATCTGGAGCGTCGAAGATCGTCGGATGATCAAATTAATATGGACTGTTGGATTTTACTGGTTAGAGGTGATCTAAGGGCGCTGATAGTTCTGTGTACACCAAAGGTTTGTGGACATAGAAAAGATAATGTTCTCTCTTTTATAAGTAGTGTAGAAGATATGTTTCAGTTAGACGACCGTTTAGACGAGCTTCTGCACATGCCAAGGCTACTTATAAATTGCGAAGTGAAAAAAGTGCAAGCCAGAATCCAAACAATAAGCGGTAAGTACATTTCTGAACCTTTCTTTAAAGAAAATGTATCGATGCATCACAAACATAAAGGGTGCACACTCAAGCAAGTAGTATAGATCATAAGGATCACAAAATAACCTAATCAAGTCACGCTTATTCTGTCCGATCTCATCATAAAAGATATTCAGAGTTGTCGACTTCATGACTGAAAATCGTACTATCAGCAGCAGTCGCCTCACCAATGTCATCATCACAGTCAAACGTCAGGGTCTTGATCCGGGCAAACTTCGCTCACAGGATCTTCTCGTCTTTCTCGTACATCCCTGAGCAATCGCACACGATAAGAACCTCCAAGACAGGACAATTCTCAAGGATGGCGTAAGTTGATCCACGGTGATGCCAACATTGTCAAGTTCAAGGGAACAAAGCTCGCTCAGAGGTGACTCGTGTATCACATCAGCAACTCGTGCGCTGAAGAGGCTGGTGACATTCTAAGCTTAATAAACTACTTCCTTGGTTCCAAATTAGTTGTCGCTGATTCAGTACAAATTAAACTTGACAACAGGGATGCAGTGGTCAAAGCGCCACGCGGGCAGGTCAACGTTGGTTGTGTCAAATTATAACCTCCGATGAACGATTTAAAAAGATATGAGACTGTGATGTGCATTTAAAAAGAAATAGGACTCAGTTGACACTTCAGTGAAAGAATTAAGACCGTCCGTGCATTTAACTCTTTATGTTACCACCCACTACGAGTAGTCAAGTAAAACTATGTAGAAATAAACCCGACACGTAGCCCCAAAATGAGAGCTAACAGCCCAAATGACCTAAATAAGTCTCCAGTCTCGACATAATGTTAATTGATCCAGCTTCCAAAACAAATTATTATAAGGGGAAAGGATCACATCGTCAAAACACCGCATGGTGTGGGTCAGGTTCTAGCTCTTTGTGGGTGCTAGTTCTTCACCATCGTGACTTGAAAATAGGTATATAAACATTTTATCTATCTAATCAGACGGCAGATACGACTGCCTTTATAAAACTCAAAAAAAAAAATCCCAGCCGAAAGTATGTCCACATAGACCTCCTAAAACTGTCACATGCTAGTCACAGGATTGAAGAGTTAGCTAACCGGTAGTACGGCCAGATTGACAATAAACAACAAAAACGTTCTTAGTTCACACAAAAATGACAGAAGATGGGATGGTTATACAGGCAGGACGACTATTCAGCTATCTATTAGGCCTATGGAAAGCTCGTCACTATGTTTAGTTACCAATTTCACCTTCCAAAACCGCTTTAGTATATAGTAGTAACATTGTTGAATGCAAGTTATGTACACAAAGAAAATCAATGAACTGTTCTGGAGTTGGAACTCGGAACTATAAACCAAAACCAGAAACATCTTTTGTGATGTCCTATGGTTTGTATTGTACATAGGTGTCACTGAGCTGTATGGGAGCGATCCATGGTGGCCGCTTGTTGGAATTGAGCCTCCTAGGTCAGATCGTCCTCGGCATCAGACAATTCACCGTTGGCATCAGACAAGTCACATTTAACCGCGTTCACCTCCTGGCGGGAGAATTCCCACAGCAGTTGTTCGATTCCCAGCTTCCTCAGCTCATGTATGCCTTGCTCAACTGTAACAAGATGTATTTCAAGAGTGGGAAAAACGGAAAATACACATTGGAAAAATGTGTGGAGTTGAAGTTAGCGACATTAACAGTCTGTGCATTCCCAACATTAGCTATTTGAATCTTATTTTTCCACCAAATAAACAGTTAACCTTCTACACTACGCGGCACCGATACGGATACGTGTATCGGTATCGGCCGTTACGGATATGGGGATACTGCATTTTGAAAATGCGCCGATATGAGGATACGTTTTGATATTTTTTGTAAATCAATAGATAAATAAATTTAGTAGCTATAAACTACAGAAAATAGCTATAAATCAATTGTTGGCAGGGGCTGCTGGAGGTGGAGGCACACTGCACTGCTGGGTCACTGCCGGCAGGTCGCCGCTGGCAGGGTGCTCGATCTGGGCGGCCGAGAGAGGCGGCTAGGTCAGGGAGGGATGTCGTGGTCGGGGGAGAGAAAATGACCCAGAGGCGAGAGCGCACGGGATGGATTAGGGCATCTGACTTACCTGGGCTGGACCGTGTCCGTTTTTGGGGCCGATACATGTCAAAACCGTATCCAACATTTTTTAAATGGTTTATCTGGGATACCTCGCCGGTACGTAACGAACAGTATCCGACCAGAATCCGTATCGGGTACGGTATCCGACACGGACACAAGCTCCAGACCACGTATCTACACGAAGAAATTTTAACTTTAAGCTCTAAAGGTTCATTCTGCTGCAACTGTGCATCCCAATCAGCTCGTTGCAAGTCAAGTTTGAGTTATGATTTTAAGATAATGGGATGTGCACGGCAATTTGTAAATTATGTATGGCCTGATTATACAAAGTATGTATTCGCCTTTCGAACAGCACAATTTGTGCCCGCTGCAGGTTTTGTGGCAAATGAAACCAAACAAAATCTAAGTGTGCAATGTATGCCAATCAAGCACATACCATCTACAGCATCATGTGAAGTTGGTTTCTGGTCATGTCGATCAATCCACATCTGCAATCGTTCCTCCGCGATATCTTCCTCCAAATTATGGGATTTAGCCCTTCTCCAGGAATAGATGAGCCAGGCCTGAGTAATACCGAAGTGAAGGGTCACTTCTATATGCAAAGTGAAGAGACACTTCTATACGCAAAATAATAACACAGTGAACAAAAATAATGGAAGGTCAATAATCAATATTGCAACTAATTTTCTGCGTTCTTCTGGCTTCCCCACTTTTCAGTCGAATGCCACCTGTATATTTGTTTCTCATCTTCCTCTTAATTACCAGAAAAGGAAATTTGCATTCTGTATAGTCTCTGGCTCATGGTTTTTTTTCTTGTGGATCAAATTGTAATCAGGATGCATCAAGAATGGGTTACTGTAAGTAGCTGTTCTAAACCAGTTTGTTAGTACTTAATACCTTGGTTAATAAGCAAGAGCTAAGAGTTAAAACAAACATGCTATGGTGGTCCACAAGAACAGAGTTACTTAGAAGAAAATGGAAACACAACGGAGATGTCAGAAGATATGTTCATCTGAGATGGGTAGATGCTGCTTGCTCGACTTAAAACCGAACCACCTGAACTGTTCACCTTTTAAAAACTGAATGAGTACCAGGGTCATTCCACATTGTTTGTTATGACTAGGGCCCAATGAACTACTTGACCAACCATGTCAATCTGATTACATATCAATACAAGTGCTTAATTTTACTGTAAAAGTGATGTTAAGCTAGGCAAAATATAGGGGTTTAATAAAAGAGTGTTGGATTAATTTACCCAACAACGGAACTGTGATTAGATAACCTTGAAATATTTACATTTTTCACTGAACCCTATTCCAGTCTATACTTTCAACCATGACACAAGTTCGCAGCTGGATGTCTGCGTGACATTTGAACTGTACTCACTTGTCAGTTGTCATTCTCACAGGCAGGGGCGTATCGTACCCCTTTAATTTGTAATTTTCTTATGTACTAGTATTTTTACTAATCCTCTCTGTATACAAGGTGCAAAAATGCTAAACTGACATATATTTGTGGTCAAAACTCCAAACAAGTGAAGTACCACAGTCCACATCTATTCCCAGCTAAACGCCCAAACCCGACAATCCCAATGAGGATTTTTTTTTTAAACCTTGGCACCCCCACAGATCAAGTCCTAGACCCGCCACTGATGACAGGTAGTGGAAACTTTGCAGCGGAAATATATTTGTACAAATTAATGGAAAGAGTACAGATTACAAAAGGCATTTTCATAAACTTGGTCAAGTGAATCTAAAGAAGATGGGCTTGATTCAACTTCCTTAAGTGTCACCTATAGGCTATAAGCAAGTATTGTTATATGCAACCTCATTGTAAGAACATAAAAAAGCACTACCCATATGGGCTAGGGAGTAGCATCAGTCATGTGATAAATAACCTAATGAAATGGTTCTGGTACCTCAAACAACCTTGCTACACACAAGCAAAGCAGTACTGGACCAAATGACATGCTGATCATGGAGAAATATTAGGATTGTTCTCACAGAATCAATCAATTAAGTTTATTTTTTTAGAAAATATACGGCGTAAATTTCGTTGCACTTAGGCCAAAGAGACACTGAAAAGGACTAAGCTACCCTACTTATTATCTGACTGCTACATTCAACGCATGCACTTCAGTTATACAAGGTAAAGTTGTATATTAGGGGTATCGAGGGAACAGAACCCTTATTCTGCAATAGAATATGAAATTACACCCATATACTTATGAAAAATAATGCCTTATATTATCTTCTCTGAGGAGATATAATTCAAGAGATACCTGCTTGAACAATACATCTTCCTCTTCCTCCTTGCTAAGGTCTGCAGAACCACAATTAAGTTAGGCCATGAGAAGAACTTTGTAAAATCTCCCCGTACGGAAAGAACAGCATTGTCATGTAGCTAATTATATGTAGTCAGAGGAAATAAGAGGATTGTACCAAAAGCTTCCGTGAACTTTTCATCACCAGATGATTTAATATCTGCAAATAAGAATAGACATGTGTTAGCCTCTCTGATGTGCAATGAAGGAATTAAGATAAAATAATGCATAACAATTTAAGAATGAAACCTCAATGTATCATTTTAGTAAAATATATTCCAAATTATTTCACTTATTGCATAGTAAATAACAAAAAGGAAAATACACTGCAACTAAGAGACCTGGATCTGATAGCTCCACAACATTAGGACGATGATGTTGGGCTAGAGCAATAAGAACAGCATCCTCAACCTTATAATTAGAAACAACAATGTCAGATTTCAGAACAGTGAACAAAATATAGGAATATCAGATTTAAATCAAACACCTTTAATAGAGCAAGCTCTTTAAGTCCTTTATCAACAGCAAGCATTGTTTCTATGTTGCCTTCTCCTGCCGTGACAGTCAAATCATGAACAAGCATGTCTGTTTCTTCCAAACCAGTACTCCCTGTTACGCAGAATAAACAGAACAGTCAAATATTACTACATATATATTTCTTAGTAAAGTCAGAAGGTCGATAACTTGCCATTATGATAAGATCCATTCTTAGCTCTCAGTCCAGTAGCTGTCACATACTCAAGGGGAAGAGGAGCAAATGAAGACCAGTATTCGTATTTTGACATAGAGATGTCTGGATAGATGCCTGAAGAATTACAAGAATTCAACTTGGAACTTGCAGAAATAGATTGGCAAGTTAAAAATGGGAGTGAAGTTACTGTTCTGATGGGGGTAACAAACATAGGAAGGAGAGCATAACTGTTTGAATACAACGAGGACAGGTACCATTTGAACACTCATATTTCAAGTCCACAAATGCCATGTGACCAGCATAGAGTTTTAAATAAATAATTGCATAAATAATATATCTCCTTTTTAATATGTTGGTCTTTAGTCAGCAATAGTTGGTAAGGCCCCAACGATGAATTACCATATTGAACTGCCAAGCCCCAGTAACGGGCAAGCCAACATCTCTTCATAACAACTTCTTCCTACGCATCATGCACTTTAAATTAGCATTTTAACAAGAACATGGACCTCTGCCACTTGCATCTTTGGATTAAAAGGCAAAGAAAACTAACCATTTCTTCTTTGGTTAAGATCATCCTCTGTGTCATTGTACGTAAAGCTTTCGTTTCAGATTCAGCATCATTAAGTTTCTGCTCAGCAACTGCTGCCTTTTCGCTCGCAGACTAGAAGAGAGAACAACAATTGACACCAGATTGAACTGATACTATTTTTGTTAGTAGGTTAGTACTTTACCTGGAGTTGTTGTTGCAGAGTGGTGATTTCCTCACTTTTGTCATTCCTGGATATAAGCGCTTTCCTTATTTCTTGCTGTTAAAATTTCACGATAGCACATGTATCAATACATTGTTCATGCATAACTTCCAGCAGGAAAACAGTGGCACTACGACCTAACAAAAAATGTATTTCTATGCCCAAATTGAAGGGCAAGTACATGTACATTACATTAATTTAGCAAATATTATGATGCCAGTTTGTCCAGTGAAAACACAGTCTTGTTAGAGTATCAATGCTAACGTTTAAATGGTGTTGTAAGTAGACTATGCAAAACAAAGACTGTACCTCCTTTCTCACTAGCATTTCCTCCCTCCTGCATTCAAGTCGGAAATCGTCAAAAAAGTGGCAGGCAAGCTAACATGCAAGAGGACCCAATTATACTCATGGTTACCTTTTCATAAGCTTAACCTCCATAGATAACCCATCACCAAGATTAGCAACCTGAACATATTAAAAAAGTGTGATGGATATAACATGCGATTGTCATAATTACATTATCATGCTTGCATAATATTAGTTTATTACTTCTCAAGTTCCATAGACCCGTAATCATACAAAGGCAACTAACCAGTTACGCGACAAAAAGAACCCCTTGGTGAATACATACGAAGTTCGGTGTAATCTTGAAAAGGATGAAACTAACCAATATTGGAAGACCATTGATGCTTCCATGCATCACTTAGGCTTAAGGGTGAGAACACTACTCTTATTCGTACTAGCACTATATAATATTTTTGTCAAAAAGGAGGATAAACCCCCAGGCTTTGCAACTATATTACTCCCTCCGTTCCTTAATGTAAGGTGTATAGTTTTTTGAAGAAAAATCCATAATATAAGGTGTATTTTCTATTTGTGGACAATTTGACCCATCAAAAAATGAGACCTAATCTCAAAAGAGGGATTTAACAGATTGTATTCATTTTGTGCCTATTAAGAACTCATCTCTCGCGATTTTTTTCCCGAAAAAAATGAGTCCACTATATGCAAAATACCCATGTCTTAATATTCGTGCAGAAAACTATACACCCTACATTCAGGACCAGAGGGAGTATTAGATATGTACAGGATTAGCGAATATCATCTTGTAGGGTCATGGTGCATACAATAACTACTATATAACTTACCTGTTTCTCAAGCTCCCTTGTTCGCGCTTCAGATTGTCTAAATTTCTCTTCTGCTAGTCCAAGCTAAATTTGAAAAATCAAGAGTATTACAACTAGTACCAGACACAAGAGGAAAACACTTCCCCCCCTACTTATTTCAATGAATTGATCACAACGCATGCAAAATCAACACACCTTTTCCAAAAGATTCACATTCTCATCTTTCAGCATCTCAACCTGAAAAAGAAAAGCAACCGTAGTCAGATGTCGCCTCATTCGAATAAAGTTACTACGTTATTATTCATGAACATTTCATTACATAACAAACTGTTAAATGATAGTGTCAAGTTATAATGTGAGCTGAAAACAACAAAGCTGAGGGCGAACCTCTTCTGTCATTGTTGAACTGTCATGTGAATCTCTTGATCTTGTGGACTGCGCAAAAGTAGGATCTGGATAGATTGTCCTACAAAATATTCAATATATTAGCAGAAATAATTGTAAGCTACCGAAAATTAGCTCCTGGACAAAAATTTTTTTTTTGCTCGTTTGGTTTCACCTGTGCCAATCACATCAGAATAACATATATTCCGTATTTTCAAAATAGGAATTGTAAGACTCTTGGTGCATGGTGAAAAGTCAAAATTTTGCCTATTCATGTGTAACAGGGATCGTGGGCAGATTATGTTCTATGCAGCATTGAAAAAAGTATCTCACTCACTTATATTTTCAGAATTGCATTCCAACTTATTTCGATATTTCGGAAGCCCAAGGGAAATTTTCATCTTACTAGGTGCTAGAACTGCATGCCACCACTATGATCGTACTTGTATGTCATACATCCCACTGGCAAATTTTTCATAAATCATTTGAAATCACCATGAATCACGTGAGCAACATTGCCAATCTTTTTCAAAAACTAAAACCAAGACCACCAACTCTGGACTTAGGTAGGTACCAACTTGCTTATTAGACTGAACATCTATCGATGTACGGTTGTTCAGTTTTCCTGCTGTTTTGTTTGTTTGGTTAGACTAGCTTTCTTGATAGCCTCGTATGTTTTGCTGTGTTTTCTTTTGGCTGTTTCCTTTTCCGGTTGTAAGCCACGCGTCAATTCGATGCTTTTCTTCTAACTCAATATGACACTCAATCAAGTGTGTGTTCGAGGGGGGAAAAATAGAAATTGCATTAGGCAAGTAACACTTATGTTTTGAGATGTGATGTTGCCAATACGGCACTATAATGCCAGGAAAATCAAATTAGCTCAAAAACATATTACCATACCTTCTTTCCCTAGGTGTTCCATTGGGCACCTCCACAGTTTGCAGAGGCCTCACATTAGCCCCAACCGGTGGTGCAAAACTGAACCTTCCTGCTGATTGTGGGCGGTTTGCTGCACCTGAGTCCACGCCGTTCCGACCTAGCTAGGTAAACAAGGACAAATATAATAAGCCGGCCATTTCATAGAAGTGAAAACTGGAAGACACATCGTTCATCAGTTATGAACTTATATAACCAGATTATCATGCACATGCGTCAATACTTCAATATTTCTCAGAGGCAATTGAAACTCAAACAAACTATGATAGGATTATCTGAATTTTCATATATTACAAACTTTTTAACATTTCACACAGGGTCCCAAATTCGTGGAGACGGCAGTGACCTCTACGAGGACACCCTTTTTCACGCAAAGGTCAGATTTTAGTCGTTGTGTGCCGTGGCTAGACTGCCGATCGACCCATCGAGGTGTTCATTCGGACACGGCGTGCGGGACCTGCATCGGCCACGCGATACCGATCGGACGGCTGTAAGCTGCGGTGGGCACGCACTCGATCGCGTCGAGTATGAACTGTGGCTGTGAGGCTTTTCCCATGTTTGGTCGGCGGAACGATATGCGGATTAAACAAAACTACAAGTTCAGAGTGTAAGGAGACACGCATTAATTAGGTGTGTTGACCATGCATTAATTAGGTGCGTTGACCATGCATGGGGTGCGTGGCGTCGACCAGACCTTCTTGGGATTCCCACTGATTTAACTTTTTGGTTCTCTAAGCTATTGCTTAGCTTTGACTATTTACTGGTATCCCGCCGCCTGATAGATCAGGCAGTATAGTAGAATTTCCGATGGCAAACGAAGAGATTAATAGCACTCCAAAAACTGAGACTATTTCGATTGTAATGAGGGAGAAAGAAAAAGGAACAAGGACAGGCCAAAAATAGAAAACTTTCACGGTGCCATTATGTACTAGGGCTAAAAAAGGTAAGATGTAATTAGCAGTAAATACATACCTTGGGCAGCGAGAAACCAAAGTACTTGTCCTTAACGACGCCGCCACCGGCGCTCCGGCCGCCGTAACCGTGCAAGGGGCTCCGGCCGCCGGTCACCTGGTTTCCGACGTCGTCCCCGTAGCCGCTCTCATAGTCGTCTTCCTCCGCGCCTGGCCGCGCCATGACATGCGCCAGCGTCGCCGCGGCTCGAGCCTTGGACCGTGCAGCCAGCGGGTGCACCGGCGACGACGCGGGCTGGATGAGGGGATGTGCCGGGGACGCCGGGGCGGAGTAGATCCCTGCCTGCGTGCGCCGCCGGCCATAAGTCGGGCTGCCTGCTCGCCGCCAGTCCATGCTTACCGGAGAGAGAGTGCGTTTTGTGTGTGCGAAAGAGGGAGAGAAATACTAGTTACTCAAGGAAGGAGAAGTATGGTTAAGCGTATGAGAGATGCGCGCTATGGTAGCGTCGGATCTGGAAAGCATAAACAAGTCCAAGCCTCACAAGTACCGATGACAATGACAGTTCTCTGGTGCATTAATTGGGACCAGTAGAAACAAATACTTCTCTATTCTCAAAGGCAATATAAAGCTCTAGGCTCTATGCAGCTAGTAATAGAGGAGCAAATCTCTCTAATTGAGCTAACCGTGACTCAGAGGGGTCAGGCTATGTCATTCGTAATGAATGATACAGGAGGTTTCATCGAGGCGGCCGGGTTGCCGTAAGCAAGCTCATGCATGTGGTGGATCCTTTTATGAGCGAGCTGGCGCAAAGGACGGATTGCACCTCCTTGGTGGAACTACGGAGAGATGGAAAAGAGCAAAGGATCACAGGAGCACATATTGTTATGGAGATGCAGGAGTTATGCAAGTCTTTCAAGGAAGTCAAGTTTCTTTACACAGGCCGGGAGGCAAATAATGCGGCACATAGGTGTGCCAAAGAAGTTTTAAGCATAGGAAATTTTGTTCGCTTTGATGTAATACCTGGATTTATCGCCGATGTAATTCAGTCTAAACGTAACCACTGTCCCCTTTAATAAAGTAGTGGATTATGATCCAAATAAAAAAATAGTCGGACATGGCTTCTGTTGTGTTTGTGTCGAATATTTTGTACGAGTTGGGTTACGGTAGGACTTGGAGTTGTATTAGGTGTGGATAGGATACGAGTAGTGTTAGACTCGAACTCTTGTACCCTGGGTCTCCCATATAATGTGGGGGTAGCACACGATGTAACCTATGATGACTTGATAGCAATTGGCACGCAGGGGGAGCCGGCGGCTTGTGCCGGCGCCTAGGGCGGCCGTTGCGGTATCTTTGGGGAGGTGTCGTGGGTTTGTCACGTCAGGTGTCATAGATGACTTCGTAGGTGTGGGATTACGCGAGTCAAGCATCTCCGAGCTTGGGATCGCAGGAACAAAGATCAACACAGATTTACCCAGGTTCGGCCCCCTCAATGTGAGGTAAAAGACATACTTCTTGCCTATCCTAGATTGGTATTGATATGATAGTCGAGGTGTTACAATGGAGGCGATCCGATCTGGTACTCGCCGTATGAGCTAGGGTTTTTGGGCTTGACCCTCTAAGTCCTGCGAGTCATCTTTATATACACAGAGGCTCGTCAGGTTACAAAGGAAACTTTCTCCACAAGGAATATACTATCTGGACCTATCCGGAGACTGGCTCGTCTCCGTGTCTTCTAGATTCTTCTCCTTGTGCCGGTTAGATGTTGGGCTTGATCCCAAATAACTCGCACCGAGACACGGGTTAATCCAGAAAGTATTCCCCCGACAGGAGGAGCGCCCGTAGTCATGCCCCGTAGATGTAGGCGAGTTCGCCGAACTGCGTTACCAAACATCGTGCCTCGGTGTCGTCTATGATCTTGCATGACGTAAATTATGGTAACAAGTGGTATCAGAGCCTGGTCGAGGCTATGCGGAAGATCATCTGGAGGTACGAGGATCATGCTCGGCGGGCGCCTGGAAACGTCCGATAGGCGCAAGGTGGAGTATGGCGGCGATCGCGGATGCGGTCGGTGGAGTCGGACACTTCGGGCCGGAGGCCTGGACCGTCCGATGAGCTGCAATCGGTAGGGATTGGCTAGACGTGGCAATCGGACCGACATAGTGGCTGGGAAGACGTCGTGGAGGCGACGCTTCGACTCGCGATCAGATCGGCGACCAGACGTGGAGGACGACCGAATAGATCGGAGTGTGAGGGCATCAAGATGGTGCGCTCGGTGTTGCACAAGGGCGGCGTCGTGGCACTGCGGACGAGTTGTGTCGACGATGCGGGTGGCCATGGTGCACACGGCTCGTGCACGGATGATGCGCGAGGTGGCGACTGCAGCGGCAGGGTCGGCGTCAGAGTACGCGCGGCAGGGCAGGCGGCAGATCGCTGGCGAGAATCAAGAAACGGACGAGGTGCTTCGTCGGAAATCAGCGGCGAATTATTTCCGAGGTGCTCGGAATCGAGGAAAGACATGCGACAGCAGGTCTCTACAGGCTGTGGTAGCACGCAAGGAGAGAGGCGTGCTGCTACAGGAGTTGTTTGAACTAGGATATGCATGCAGGTTCGGTTTGGCTTCCTGCCATGTGCGTGCATGTTTGGGTCCAGGTCGAGCTGATTTATTTTGGCCTATTAGGATTTGAGTTCGGACGCTCATGCAACCTGTGAGATAGCTCGCTCGGGATTCGCTGACGTTGGGGAGTCGGTGACTTTGTGGCTGACATGTGGACCCCACGTACAGTGGGCCCACTTGCCAGCGACTCAAAGTCAGGTGACGTTGAGCCCTGGCAAAGTCAGCGAATACGAGTCCGAGATAGCTACGAGATGTACTCGGTTTCCGTGCGAGACAAGGAAAAGAAGGGCCGGGTGTGCTGAGCGGTAATAAAAGGCGAGGCGACGGAGGCAGCAGACGCACAGAAAATTGATCTGCAAATTTAGGAGAAGGTGGAGCAGGACCTGCGTGTTACGATAAAAGGTTCCACGGCTTTCTGAAGGGCGGACAGTGCGGGCTGAGGTTTCTTGGCAATCGTGGCAAAAAATTTCGGCGGAACAATCGATCAGCGATACAGCGGCAGTTCATCAAGATGGCATTGACGGTCAAGGCGAGCCAAGACATCGAAGGTTGAGCAGAAGTTTTTCTTCACCAGTCAGCGGTCATGGCACCGACTACCAAGTTTGAAGTGCAAAAGTTTGAAGGGACTGGAAACTTCGCGCTATGGCAGACAAGGGTGAAGGATTTGTTGGCGCAACAAGGATGTTTGAAGGCGTTGCGGGATGTCAAGCCAGCTAAGATGGACAATGATGACTGGGAGGAGTTGCAGATGCAAGCAGCCGGGACCATACGGTTGTGTCTGTCGGACCAGGTCATGTATCATGTGATGGATGAGAATGTGCCGAAGAAGATTTGGGAGAAGCTGGAGAGTCAGTTTATGTCAAAGACTGCGACGACCAAGGTGTATTTGAAGCAAAAGTTATATAAGCTGTCAATGCAGGAGGGGTCGGATCTTGTGGAGCACATGAATGCCTTTAATCAGATTGTCACGGATCTAGCACGTCTGAGTGTGAAGGTTGACGATGAGGATAGGGCGATTCTTCTTCTTTGTTCATTGCCACCGTCCTATGAGCATTTGATCACTACTTTGACGTACGGCAAGGAGACTGTCGAGCTTGAGGATATCACTGCGGCCTTATTATCCTATGATATGAGGAAGAAGAAGGTCACGGAGGAAGTCGCTCAGGGTGATGGTTTGCTGGTCAAGGGTGAGCTAGGCAGGAAAGGACATGAGGCAGGGAAGAAAAAGAAGAAGGTGCAATGTTACAAGTGTAATCAGTGGGGACATTATAAAAGGGACTCTCCAGTTCTCAATGGTGGGTCAAGTGCTAATATTGCAGCTCATGGTGGTGACTTGGACGGCAACGTTCTCTTAGTTGCAGGTGAAGTCATGAAGGATGAGGGTGCGGGAGTAGCAGCTGTGTTCCACGGAGGCGGCGAGTTTGAGGAAGACTCGTCGGGTAGCGTTTTGTAAGCTACAAAGAAGACAACTCAAGTCCGGAGTACATGGAGTTCGACGCTTAGCAAAATTCAATGTGGTGGAGAATATTCGCCAAGGTGGAGTTTGTTGTGTTTGTGTCGAATATTTTGTACGAGTTGGGTTACGGTAGGATTTGGAGTTGTATTAGGTGTGGATAGGATACGAGTAGTGTTGGAGTCGAACTCTTGTACCCTGGGTCTCCCATATAATGTGGGGGTACTACACGATGTAACCTATGACGACTTGATAGCAATTGGCACGCAGGGGGAGCCGGCGGCTTGTGCCGGCGCCTAGGGCAGCCGTTGCGGTATCTTTGGGGAGGAGCGCCCGTAGTCATGCCCCGCAGATGTAGCCAAGTTTGCCGAACTGCGTTACCAAACATCGTGCCTCGGTGTCGTCTATGATCTTGCATGGCGTAAATTATCGTAACAGCTTCCGTTTGAATCTACTCAATCTGACTCAACTTTCCAAACCTACATGGACTACGACTACTATTAACAAACTGATTCACGTGCTACTGCCATAACGTGGACTGTGTGTGGTGCACAATGTATATTTCCAAACTTCATAATTTATCATATTTATCTTTTTATTGTAGCCCAAATATAACAATTTTTGAATTGAGAATTTGCACGATGGTAGAGCTAAATGTTATCTACATCTAGAATATTTGTCCCGGATTTTTTAAAGTTTAAAATACTATTTTAATGTTTTTTAAACGGACACCGTGGAGTTTGGGCTCCATTTGTGGTTTCCGATTCTAACAACTTAAATTCGAACTGTGGATTTTTATTTTCGTGCAAACTGTAGCTAGTTCTACTAAGTTTTACCCACATGTGTTAGTTTTCTCACTTTATACCTTCTTCGAAACAAACCTAAAAAAATAACCAAAAGTTTTTGTTTCCATCGGTCCACGCTATCGGACCGTTTCATTGACGAAAGTATGGTATGTCTGGGACCTAGTTAAAACTTAGCAATGGGACCGGATATAAACTTACATTCACCATGTGAATGTGTTACCCTTCGACGTATGAAGCATGGGCTCACGACGCTCGCGCGTCCATGCCTCTCGCCTTTCGTGAATTAGCGTGTCTTCGATGGTGTTGAGACCTGGCCAACAAAAAGGTGCCTCGCCAACTACACTGTCGGCATGGCCGCTCGTCTGCCCACCACCTTCTCGGATCTTTTTAGTCTTTTCTGCCGCATGCTTAATATGGCGAGCGAAATCAATATCCCGCTTTGTTGGATTTGCCCACAGGATTGAATCACATAAAACTAGATAAGCACAAACACGCAAAAGCTTGTGGCTAGGGGTGTGTGTCGCACCCTCTAAACTTCTATTTATTTCTTTTCAATTTTCTCGGTGTTACAAACTCACGTCCCAGATCACGTATATATACACGCGAAACCTAGACCAAAGCTAATCATACTCGGACACTAACCAGTACTAGCAAACCGACTCGTACTAGCACCTACCAAACTAGTAGGAAACTATTCCTAACACACACGTACATGAACTAGTAATACTTACCACACGGACTACTACTCACGTACGACTTGGACCAGACACACGCATTATATTAGGAAACTAACCCAAGCCTACCTCTCATTACTTGGTAAGTTTAGGGCATCTCCAGCCATGCCCCCCAGGAGCCTCCAGGAGGCCTTTTTAGCGCGGGCGGTAGCAAAAAAAGTCAAAAAAAACACCCAGTTATGCCCCCAGGAGCTTAAATATCGCCGTTTTGCGCCGAATTAGCGCCGGCGTCCCCAGGCCAAACCCAAGCCGCTGGGTTCGGCCTGGGGGGGCGATTGCATGCAGCAGGCCCACATGACAACCTCTCAACTCTCTCTCTCTCTCCTCTCTTTTTGTCTAGGCCCACCATGTGCACCAGCTTCCTTTTCTTTTTTTCTCTCTCCCCACTTTTCCCCACCTACCACCGGCGGTTCTCTCCACCGGCGCGAGCAGCAGGTCGCCGCCCTCTCCTCGAGCTCGCCGGAGAGATGGAGGTCGGCCTCCATGCGCGCCGCCCGGCTCGCGCCGCCGCCGCCGGGCCCAGCTCGCGCTTCTCCTCGAGCTCGCCGCTGTCGGCAGGGATGGAGGCTGCCGGCCGTCCCCGCCTCCAGGCCACGCCGCCGCCGCCAGGCCACGCCGCCGCCGCCTCCAGGCCACGCCGTCCCCGCCTTCTGGCCTCCAGCGCTTGGCGGCCCAGGACTGGATCGCGCGCTTGGCGGCGTCCTCCGGCAGCCCGACGCACGACGAGCAGCGCCGGGATGGTGGCCAGAAGAGGACCGCCTTGGCCGGCGCCGTGGGGAGCTCCCAGATGGCGCGCACGCCGCCTATGGACTCCACCTTCGGGGAGGAGAGCGCTGGTGAGGAGGTGCCGGAGCTCGACGTCGTGTTCCTGCGCCTTCTTCATCTGATTTTTTTTTTACTTCATCATCTTGGGGTCCTGGGTGGGGTGTGACTAGGAAAATCACAACCCCAACATCCTCTTTTGCGCCGGCGCTCTCCCGTCCCGTCCAAAAAGGCGTATTTTTTCATCCTGGGTTTGTCCAACGGCTGGAGATGCCCTTAGATTATTCCAACACGCTTGGCGCAGGAACGCTCCCTGGTCGGCACGCACACGACTACAAAGCAACTCTTTTCATCTCTGTTTCACCCACGGCGGCCACTGAGCTCCTCTTCCTCTTCTCGACACCCACCTCCCAGTTCTCTAGGTCTGTTCGTTTTTGGAATCGGAAGGAATGGAATGGAACCATTCCATTCTCCTGTCACGGAACCATTCCATCCCTGTGTTCGGTTTGGACAAAAAATTGTCACGGAACCGTTCCATTCTTGTGTTCTTTTCTGAGATGGGTGGAATGGAATGAGAATGGAATGGAATCAGAACGGCATCAAACTCGATTAATTATTTCCTAATCTATATTAATTATTGCTAAACTTAATTAATTATTGTTAAACTTGATTAATTATTCCTAATCTTGATTAATTATAATTAATCTTGAATAATTATAATTAATCTTGATTAATTATTGCTAAACTTGATTAAATTAGAGTTAATCACCCCGGATTACTGTGCCGTTCCACCCGTCCGGCCAAATCGGCCGGACTGGTCGGTTCCGCATATTGAGGGAATATTCCCTTTTCTGAAACCATTCCATTCCACTCCATCCCAGAAAAGAATACAAGAATGGGTTCTGGGAATGGAATGGTTCCTGGCATTCCAAAAACGAACAGACCCTAAAGTTTCCATGACTCGTGGGACTGGCCACTCCACCGCCGCACCTCTGACCTTTCGATTGGCGTTGTGGACATGTCCTCCATATGTGGGCATTTTGAGGGGAATTCATAGGATATTAGGACGTCCACATTTCGAGAAAAATTTATACGCTGTTGGAGAGAGTTTCTCAGCTGGACGACCGTTTAGACGAGCTTCTGCAGATACCAAGGCTACTTATAAATTGCGAAGTGAAAAAAGTGCAAACCAGACTCCAAACAATAAGCGACAAGTACATTTATGAACGAAAAGGTCTCGATGCATCACAAACACAGTGCAGGCTCATGCAATTAGTACAGATCATAAGGATCACAAAATAACCTAATCAAGTCACGCTTAATCTGTCTGATCTCATCTTCAAAGATATTCCGAGTTCTCGACTTCATGACTGAAAATCCTACTCCCAGCCGCAGTCGCAGCACTCACCAATGTCATCATCATCACAGTCGAACGTCAGGGTCTTGATCCGGGCGAATTTCGCTCGCAGGACCTGCTCGTCTCCCTCGTACATCCCTGGGCAATCGCACACGGCAAGAACCTCCAAGACAGGACAGTTCTCAAGAACGGCGGTAAGTTGATCCACGGTGACGCCAACGTTGTCAAGTTCAAGGGAACGGAGCTCACTCAGAGGTGACTCGCGTATCACATCGGCAACTCGTGCGCTGAAGAGGGTGGTGAAGCAGGATACGAGCCGAAGGGTGGTCAGCGAGGGTGACCTGCAAAACATTGTTACAGGATAGATCTAGTTAGCACTAGCACGCATGCAGTAGAATGATGCAGAGAAGATGATCAAAGACTAAACCTTTCCACGGTATACTTAAGGAACTCCTCGGTGACAAACAGCGTCCCGGCGAACACCCGCAGCTGTCCAACGGAACGGTCGACAGCTGCCTTCGCCATTGACAGCAAGACGACGTCGTCCTTCTCGCGCACGACCTCGTGGTTCAACATGTCCACGACACGCCAAACGTCTGGCAGCTTCGCCGCCTGGTGCCACGAGCGGCACACGAGGCCGGCGCCCATGAGGACGTCGACCGCGCCGAGCCTGACGAAGACCGAAGAGAGCTCGTCGAGGGGCAGCAGCGACCAGTCCCTTGCTGGCGGCTCCTCCAGCACAGGCGGCGGCGCAGCGTCCATCGACCGATCTCCTGCGATTGGTCAACTGAACACAGTGAGAGCGTCTGGTGAATTCAGAGATCCGAACCTGGCAAGGAAGAGTGAAAAGTTCAGACCGCTCCTCGATCGTGCGCGAGAGTTCTGCTGGCGCTCTTTGCGTCGGCGCCAGATGGATTTGCGGGAGGGCTTAGGCTGCATCCACTTCGCCGCCAAGGAGGTTTTTGCCGAAGCTCGATCTATCTGAGAACGTTGGTTATCTGGATGAAACCAATTTATACAGGCGAATCACCGACGTCAAGAAGGATTCGGCTGGATGGTCATCCGGCCTCTTGCGTTATGGGCCAAATCGCGTGTCAACCTAGTGAACCCTATGTTCGGCCCAAAAAAACCTAGGAGTTCAGAAAGTATAAACAGAGAAAGGTTTGTGACACTACAGCAAGATAACACTTTTTTTTTTACTGTAACACCGGCGGGCCAAAGCCAGCCTGAATCTTTTTCTATTAATTAATCATGGGAACAATTCTTGTACAAAGAGCAGGGGGGAGAGAAAGGGGAGAAGCTGCTAGGGAAAGACTACGGGGGGTCGAAGGTGGCACACCACGCGACGAGTAGGTTTTTGATTACAACAGAGTTACAACGATGAGACCATAGCCTAACGTCTTCGGTGCATCGGCGGACCACGAGGGAGATTGGTTCGTCGGAGTTGTTGAAAATCAGAGCATTCCGGCGCTTCCAAATATTCCACATGATTGTCGTGAAGATGGTGGCCGTCGCATAGGAGTCAGCACGGGAATTCCAAAGATCACCGAGATCCAGGGCAGACGAGGGGATGTCCGGTAATCCAAGAGCAGCCCAAGACTCTTGTGCATGATGACAACGCAGCAGCAGGTGTTCGACATCCTCGTCGAGGGGGCATGACGGGCAGGTAGCAGACGATGCGATCTGGTGCCGGAAGCGGCGCTCGTTCGTTGGGATGCGTCGGCGCAGCACCAGCCAGTTGAAGACCTGGCAGGTTTTTGGAGCAGCGTTGTGCCAGATAGTCATGCCCTGCAAACCAACCTGCACAACATTCTGCACGTGCCTAAAAGCATTGGCATAGTAGCTACGGTTAGAGAGTTTGTTGTTCGTAAAGCGGCACAGGCGGATATCAGGCTCGTCGTTACGAAGGGAAACATCAGCAAGTTCAAGCATGAGAGAGGCGAGTTCAGCAGTGGCGACGCCCGTGAGACGGGGAACCAAGTGAGATGTCAATCCCTCGGAAACAGCGTCATGGACGTTACAGTTTGGACACGTGGAGTGGGAGAAGAGGGCGGGAAATCTTGTGGCGAGGGTGTTGGATCCAAGCCAGCAGTCCAACCAGAATGAGGTTGACTTGCCGTCCTGGACAGACACCGAGGAAATGGAGCGAAAGGTGACGAGAGTGGTAGCAATCCCTTTCCAGGTCGGCGTGTCGAGGTGGTGGTTGTCCCCAAGGTCCCGAGATCGAGTCCACCCGTAGAAATGGCGGAACCAGCAGGCCCAGGGAGGAGATGAGTTGGAGTGTAGTTTTGAAAGGAACTTAGAAAGGAGAGCAGAGTTTTGGTGAGGGAGGGAGAGCACTCCGAGCCCTCCACGGTCTTTGGGTTGACAGACCTCAGGCCAGGCGACCTTGCAGTGACCACCGGAGCAGTGGTCTTCCCCCGTCCAAAGGAAAGCACGGCGCCGTCGATCGATTGCTTCAATAACACCTTTAGGCAGAAGCCCCGCACCCATGGCGTGAGTCAGGAGAGCGGAGAGAACAGAGTTAACCAGAATGAGGCGACCGCCGATGGGAAGTGAGCGACCTCTCCATCCCGAGAGGTGTTTATCACTTTTGCAGATGATAGGAGCAAAGTCCGAAGCTCGAAGTTTGTGTGTGGATAGAGGAAGGCCGAGATAAGTCTGGGGGAAGGAGGACACCGTGCAACCGAAAGCAGTAGCCATGGGGGTGGCGGAGTCAGCAGCGACCCTGATGGGAACAAAGGTGCTCTTGTGGTAAATGATGCCGAGGCCGATAGCCTGGGAAAACTCTTGGAGGAGGCTCTTCAAGTTGGCCACGTGCTCGGGGATGGCGCGAATGATGATAAGGGTGTCATCCGTGTACTGAAGAATGGGGCAAGGCAGATCATCGACTGAGGGGTGAAGCAAAAGTCCTTCACGGGAGGCTTGAAGCAGCAGCTGTTGCAAAACATCCGCGACTAAGTTGAAAAGGAAGGGGGACAAAGGGTCGCCCTGGCGAAGGCCGCGCCGGCATTGGATCCAGCGCCCCGGGACACCATTGCGCGAGTTTAGTTTACATGACGAGTACAAGAATGATCTTTTTATTTTTGTTTTCGTCTCTAAGAACTAGATATTAGCCAAACGACGCTGAGCCTTACAGGCTCATCCTCGACCGAGGACAGAAATTACAAATAGGTTCAATGGAAAACCGTCGTGTCTCCGACTTTACGAGTGATGGCATGTTGTGAACCTAGCTCGATGCAGCGCCTGCTAGCTCCACAAAGCTGTAGCAGAGAGTCGTTGGATTATGAGATAATTTGATCATCTATTGTAGCGGAGAGTCGCTGGATTATGCCAAAGGGAAGGAGAAGCGCAGAAGGAGCAGAAGAAATTTGAAGGGAAGAGCAAGAGGAAATGAATATGTAATACATACTAAGAAATTTTGCCCGTTTTGTTTTTAGCCCGAGAAGAAACTGATTCGGTGCAACCATTTCTAAATGTACTAGCAGTTAAACAATTCTCATGCTAAGTATATTGCTTTGGCGGCCACAGAATCACAGTTTGTGGGTTAACAATTTCATGCTCCCACAAAAATGAAATGTAATTCCATTACAAGAGTTTTTTACTGTCAGAAACGAATAGCAGGTGTTTTCATGTTCCTACGGAAATTAACTAGTCTCATCGCGTAGCATAAAACAGATGATTATTGCGGGATGAAATTCAACACATGTATTTCGAGAGCAAAGAATTGCAGAATCCCAACAGCACGGCACACACTGGAAATAACATCTAAAAATCTACCAGCATTTATCCAGCTGCCTCTAGGGCAAAATTTACATAACGTAGACCAAACATCGCTGGCGGAGAAGGCAAAAACAAACATCCGACCAACAAGGTGTGACAATCTAACACGAGCCCAGGATAATCAGGCACCTGCATAATAGTACAAGTCTGGAGAACAGGAATAGAACTGGTTTCACAAATAACTACCTTTGTAATTACATCAGTGTTTTCAGTATGGCCGTCAATGGGGCGCCACCCCTGGGTCTACTATCCCCGCCATAGGCACCGTTAAGTCCATCTCGGCGCACCACCTAAAAATGATGTGAAATGAGCGGCTCAGATGTAGATGTGACTGCAGCTGAATCATGCCCTGATGCCTCTGCTGGTTTACCCGGGACTGCCTGGCTCTGTGCTATGAGAAATAGTCGTAGCTGGAAGCCTGGAATCACTTGAGTATGTTGGACTTGGTCGATTTGTGGGTCCACCCTACAATCAGGCTTCATCTGGAGGTTTTGTTGCATCATCAATCTCTGCCGTTGCTGCTGCGTAGTCACTGGGAACTTGGAATGAATCGGGGGCAGTTGTAAAGCTAAGAGGGGGTGTGACTAGAAGGACCCTACATGGCTGCATCAAGCCTTGGTTACCAATATCTGGCAACGGTTTTGGCGACGGAGGCACCGCAGTACATAGCTTATGTTGATTATCAGGCTGAGGTGTTGCTGAGATTGATTGACAGCGGAAGCTTTTTCCTTGGAAGCCGAGGAAACACCGTTGCTGGGTAAAGTGGCGTCGACTGCTGGAGTCTGAGCTATCTGCATGTTTCCTCGTCCTAAACTCTTCTTGAGCTTAGCTTGTTGACTAGCTTGGTTCCTTTCCTGCTGATTTTTGTCTAGGATGTTGTTGACCCAGTTGCTTCTTCTTCTTCTTCTTCTTCTTCTTCTTAGGTTCTGTAGCATTGGCAGGTTGGTTCTGAAGTGCAGAGATGTATTTTGCTGCTTCGGATGCTGTGGTTGCGAAGCAGCAGTTGAACCGACTGCAGATGCTAGGTTCTGCTACTGAATCTGTGATCCTTTCTACACACCGGACACCAAACTTGGTACAGAGAGACCGGTATGCTGTTGAGACACCATACAGTGTTGAAATTGTTTGTCTTTAGCCAAGTGCATAGCATATGGCTGCTGATGTGGGCTTGAATGGCTAGCTCTCCTTGAGTCTGAGAGAGATGCGGGTTTCTCAACATGTTTCGACGAGAGGTGAAGAAGCTGCAGCCTTGAAGAACGATGGATTCATGCTGCTGAAATGGGAAGCTTGACTACTTCTCTGCAAGTGGAGCTCTGGCTTCACACTCCGTCTATGCTCCTCCATATGCTGACCAGGCTAAAAGAAAAGAATGAATCCCATTAATTTTCAACAACTATCAAGTTTACTACTCAGTTCCAAGCTTAATAAACTACTCCCACCGTTCCAAATTAGTTGTCGCTGATTCAGTACAAATTAAACTTGACAGCAGTCATCCTATGTTAAGAATAATAGTTTGTTTGGTGAAGATTGGACAACAGTCATCCTCTGTCAAAGTTGCATAACTACTGAATAGACCCTGTTTCCTGCAGACGACTTTTGGATAATTGTAGAAAAAATGTATGATTTTAGAAATATTTTTATTTTGCACGATGTCAAGGACTATGAAGACAGGAGGGTTTAAATAACTCAAGCAATGAAAAAAAAATCCGTAGCAGCCCGTGAGCATTTGACTAGTATAACATAATAATCTTGGTTGCCACGAGATGCTACTTTGTTCCTCAGGAAACTTTCAAAAATGGTAGGAGTGCCCTTTGTTTGTATAAGTTTCGTAAAAGGGAGTTTCTGCAATAACATGAGCAACACGCACGAACCTGAGAAAAAAATACATACACAGCTTGACGGATTGAATTTTATTTGAGAAAATAAAAAAGCTTTGAATCTCGATGAATTGATAGAATGAAAAAGGCTGTACAAGGTCCGTGCTACATCAGGCAGCATCAACTGGGAATCATTGTGAAGACACTAGTTAAATCTAATAATGTACTGCCGACGGCATTGCCGTCGACGGCACACCTGTGTCGACGGCCTCCGACCTGGACGCTCCAGTTCCTGCCACGTGTCCAGCATGTGCCGACGAATAGTGTGCCGACGGGAGAGACTGTGCCGACGGTCGAAACCTGTGCCGACGGCCAAATAATCTGTGCCTACGGGAAACTACGCCGACGACCCTGTGCCGACGGGGGACGTCGGCATAGGCCTGTGCCGACGGCAAGATTGTCTGTGCCGACGGCAAAAGGCCGTCGGCATAGATTGTGTTTCCTGTAGTTAGTGTGCAATAGCAAAGTACGACCAATGCTCGAACAGAAGGACAGCTGATCTGATCAATGCCAGTACCTTATTTTTTATTGCGAAATGATTCACGCACTCAGACTTCCCACAGAAGATGAAAAAAGATCATAAATACACAAACAGTCTAAAAGTGTTGTTTGTTGTGTGATTACCTCCCGAATTACAAAACCCTGGAACACGGATTGAGATCTAGTGACTCCACCATATAAAGTTACACTGCAATTTTAGAGATCTAATCTCCATCCAATTTCAATCCAGTGGTCCAAATTTGAAACTCAAAATTAAAACTTCTCAGAAAAAATCGAAAAACATCCTGTAAGTTTTATATGTTATGTTGGAATTTTTTTTAAATAATATTTTTTAAACTGAAATTCGAAAAATAGCACGTGTTTTCTAGAATTTTGGAAAATAGCGCGGCGTCGGCAACGGCCGGGCCGAAACCAGCTTGTTTCGGCACGGGCTACGCCGAAAGCCAAGTTTCGGCATCGGCGGGGCCGAAACTCAGGCGTCGTCAGGGCCGCAGCCGACAGTGCATGCGCGCAGACCGCGGTGGTAGGCCTGGCCCACTGCTTTTGGCTCGAGCGGTGCCGAAAGGTGGGTTTCGGCACGGGCGACGCCGAAACCTGCTGGATAAGCAGGCCGCGCCCGGCTCTCTTCTTCTTCCTCCGCTCGACTGCTTCTCTCGCTTCTCTCTCTGTTCTTTCCTCTGGTTTGAAAATACCACCGAATCTTACCAACAAAAAATCTCCACAAACTCAGAGATTGAAGAAATAGAGTAGAAAAGGGTTGGGGCATCCCCGATCTGTTGATGGGATAGCTGTTTGTGGAGGCGTTTGGGGTGTGGAGGTGGAGCAATGGTGGTCAACAATGGTGGATAGTGGTGGTGCATGCTGTTGTTGGGCAAGGAGAGGGTTGATGCAGTGGTGGTGGTAGATTGAAGCCAGGCTGCGGGATCTACACACGCGTCAAGGGTAAACCCTAATCCCTAAATTTTTTAGATTAAATTTGAATATAGTTTCTGGGTAGATGTATAATATTTGTTTGCATTAGTGTAGATATATTTCGTCGGTTAGATATATCGTATAATTTTATTAGGATTAATATTAGCATTGTAGATATATTTTGTCGGTTAGATATATTGTATATTTTGATTCGTATTAATATTAGCAGTGTAGATATATTTTGTCTGTTAGATATATCGTATAATTTTATTAGGATTAATATTCGGAGTGTAGATATATTTTGTCGGTTAGATATATTGTATATTTTGATTCGGATTAATATTAGCAGTGTAGATATATTTTGTCGGTTAGATATATCGTATAATTTTATTAGGATTAATATTCGGAGTGTAGATATATTTGGTCGGTTAGATATATTGTATATTTTGATTCGGATTAATATTAGGAGTGTAGATATATTTCGTCGGTTAGATATATCGTATAATTTTATTAGAATTAATATTAGCAGTGTAGATATATTTTGTCGGTTAGATATATTGTATATTTTGATCCGGATTAATATTAGTGGTGGTTGTAATTTTTAGATATATCCGGTGTGTAGTATTTGACGATGCCAAAAATTTGTCTAGGTAATGGAAGTGGTACATATTGTAGTGCACTACGGTGCCGGTACAGTCCGTGCAACTGAGTCAGGGGTTGATCTTCGTGAATTTGATAATTTGGAGATTCAGTTGACAGAGCCAGAGAAAGTGGAAATTAGCGCTATCCAGTGCTATTTCACGGTGAATTTTGGTTACGATCCTAATTTCTGGACGGTTAGGATTCAGTCGCTATGGACCAAATCCCGGACAAATATTTACTGGGAGTTGTTGCCGCTTGACCGGAAAAGCAGTGGGTTTCTTGGCTAGCGTCATGCAAACGCCGTGGCACAAAACCAGAAGTCCTACTGTCGTTTGTTTCGAAGGGGGAGAGTAATGAAGCAACTTGTTCGCATACTGCCCAAATTCCTGTGCATTATGAACCATCACCGACAGCAGGGAATGCTCAACTTCATGTTTGAGTACCATCAACCATCGCTGTCAGAAATTCCTGTTCATTACGAACCAGCATTGTCAGCAGGACCTACCCAAATTGGGGAGGCTGATGCGGATGAGCACACAGGAACAGTGCAGGACGCGATGTTGGATGAAGACGAGGATGGCGTCGCCGAAGATCTTAATTCTGATGAAGGAGATTCTGATGATTCAGATGAAAATGATGGGGAGGATGTACCTATTCCTGGTTATTGGAACCAGGACAAGTCAAATGTCACGACTGTGCGTGATGGTCATGATTTGTCCTGGGAGTACCACATGAATAACATTGAAATTAGGGCTCAGTACAGCACGAAGCAGCAGTTAAGGGAAGCCGTGATTCAGTGGGCATTGTCCACATAAAGGGTTTTCCGCACTGATGTATCAAATAAGCAATATTTGACAATGAGTTGTACTGACATTGGTTGTCCTTCACGGGTGCATGGTCACTTACCGAAGTATGAGGTTGTGTGGGTGGTGACAGACGTCGTGCCACACACTTGTGAAATTAATTGTCAACTCAAAGATCACCCAAACCTAACGTCAACTCTCATTGCACGTCTTTTGTTCAGTGAGATAGTGGACAAGAAAGACATGGTAGTGAAGCACATCATAAGAACAGTGTTTGCAAGATGGAAAACCAACATTAAGTATGGGAAAGCCTGGAGAGCTAAGCAGAGGGCTCTAGAGGAGAGGTTTGGGAGTTTTTATGACTCTTATGATAATGTTATCTGTCTTGTTAGCACATTGAAGATGAGGAATCCTGGCACATATGCTATAGTCCAATTACAAAAAAAGGAGGAGATTCCTGAATATGATGTGTTTGGCCGATTGTTCTTCTCATTTGCCATATGCATCGAAGCTTTTAACTATTGCCGTCCAGTGTTGTGCGTGGATGGCACGTTTCTCACAGGCAAGTACAAGGGGCAGATCCTGACCGCAATAGGTGTGGACGGCAACAACCAGATCGTGCCAATTGCATTTGCCTTCGTCGAGGGTGAGAATTATGACAGCTGGTTATGGTTCTTCAGGAATTTGAAAATGGCAGTTGTGAAGACTCGGCCAAATGTCTGCATCCTCCATGACAGACATGCTGGTATGCTAAAGGCTATAAAGACACTGCAGCAACCCGGCGTGGATGAAGAAGCACCATGGACTGACATGCAGAGTCGTTGGTGTATGCGCCATCTAGGCGCTAACTTTTACTCATGCTTTAAAAGTAAGCGGCTGATGAATTTGTTTAAAAGACTCTGCAATCAGAATCAGGAGAGGAAGTATCAGTTTTTGTGGGAAAGGCTGACTGAATTCACAAGGAAACAAGTGAAGGAAAGAAGAGCTGCACAGGCTCAAGGAATATCTGCGCAGCTCCAGGCGGCACAGGTCGCTGCAGCGCAGCCGGATGATTCAGACCCTGTTGGTTTGTGTAACTTGCCTGGAATTGACCCACCTGGTACGAAGAGAAAGGAGGGAAAACGAATCAGGAATTTTGAAGAGTGGATAGAGAAAGAGCCTCCCGTGAAATGGTCTTTGTTGCACGACGAACATGGAGCTAGGTACGGCACCATGACTACCAACCTTGCAGAGGTGTATAATTTTGTACTCAGAGGGAATAGGAGTTTGCCACTAACAGCACTGGTGGAGGGTATTTTGCACGGTACATTGACGTATTTCAGAAATAGACGTCGTGAAGCTGTCGAGCATATTGAGTATTACCCCAACACACCTTACTGCCGAAAAATAAGACAGTACATGGACAAGAAGATAAAGAAGGCACGGTTGCACACAGTCGTTCGTATGGATAATCAAGAACCGAGGTACGAGGTACGCTTACCCACTGCAAGATTTGGTGCGGGTAATGAGCTTAAGACCCATGAGGTGAGCATCGGACTTGATGCACCCCCAACGTGCGAGTGCACGTGCAATAAACTGAGATTGCTTCACCTCCCATGTTCTCATGTGCTAGCAGTTTGTGGGCAGATGGGGATGAACCCAATTAGTTTCGTGTCTCCGTATTACATGAAACTTTTGATTTTTGGGAAATTTTTTATTTTTGTGGATCACCGGTTTATGATTTAATAGCTTTTCAAGTTTAAAACATGAAAATCCATTTTATGATAAACCATTTATCCAAATGAAGCCAAACTTTTTCTAAACACACAACGTGGCATACATAATTTACTGTTTTTTTATCTCGACTTTTTTTTGAAGAATTTTAATTTTCGGATCTAAATTTGGACCGTTAGATTAAAGTTTGACGGAGATAAGAGCCGTAAAGTTGTAACGTGACTATCCCTATAACACATTGGATTTCAGAACTAAAACTATAGGGCAATCTTTAGAAACATGAACAAGCAAATTAGCAAATCTAGACTGTTATAGGCGATGCCTAATAGCCTGTTTTGCGCATGTATGAGCTACCTCATTGCACTTTCGTTTGATGTGTAAACCTGCAATGAAGATTGAGAGGTAGCATAAAAAATAATTCGCTAAAAATTTCCCTTGGGTCCCATCTTACTCTTAGCAGGGATGAATCAGTTACAGTACATGGCTTTCCATGTCTATAAATGCGAAGTAAGTCTTTTTTTTTGGAGGCAATAGGTGTTTTTGGTTGTATGATTTTTGTTGGAATCAGGGGCCACGTATGTGTTTGGTTCGATTTTGTCATCTGTTGATTGTTGCAGTCAAAAAGCTTGATTGCCAAGATACAATCCATGGCAGTTAGGTACGTACATGTGCACTCGCAAAAAAAAAGTACGTACTCCCTCCGTTCACTTTTATAAGTCACACTAGTTATTCTTTTCATTTGACCACAAACACACTAAAATGAGTGAATCTAGACTTATTTTGTGCATAGATTCACTCATTTGAGTATGTATATGGTCAAAATAGAAAGGATAGCTAGTCTGCCTTATACTGTAAAAGAGAACAAGTGAGTACATATGTTATGCTCCTTTAACAGACCGGGTTGAAGAAACTTGGAGTACTATCAATCCCAAAGAATTTAAGAAGTATTTGACTCTGCACACGGAGGCAGAATAGCCGTACGTGGTGCACCCAGGACAAAATTCATAGATTGGACTATATTTTGATTTCGACACAAAATGTATCAGATCTGTAAAAAAAAAAATACAGTCTAACACTTTTTACACGACGCATTAGCATAGGGCGCCAAGCTACATTACACGACGTCTTAGTCTAGAATGCCATGCTCCTGCAACACCGCAGATTACCACAGCTTGAGACGCCATGTAATGTAGCATGTCGTCCTACTGCAGAGCGCTGATCTCAAGTCCAGAAGCCATGAAAAATGATGAGATCATGCTTTTTTAAAATCTAACTCATTTTGTGTTGAATTTTTTTATCAAGGGGTAAATTTTGTCCATTTCCCCTACACCCCGTGAAAGTCTATCGAACAACCCTATCTTCGCAGCAAACGTGTTGGTATTGTTCATTAGAAATCCTTCGTCTTCAGAGTTGTCGACATACATCGCTGACGACAGCCACTGAACCCGTGTAAGTCTAACGAACAATACCAAAACGCTTTTTTGTTTCGAAACAGTCGACACAACTCCTTCGTCGTCAGCGCCGTCGTCACCGCCGATTTTTGGTCCCGTGGCGTCCAAACAACGGTCACGAACTCGATCGCCCTAGCAACTACTCCCTCTGTATCAAATGTAAATCTTGCACTAAAACATGTTTAGATACATATGTGTGGTAAGTAGGTAGAGTGACTTATATTTTGATACGGAGGGAGTAGCAACTAGCAACCGACAGCGTCACCCGGCCTTTTCGTCCTCGCATCACAACGTCGATTGTGAGCTTCAAACTGTCGGTCGGCATTTGCTCTTCTTATCCTGACCAGGGTTCATCGTGCGTGCGCAATGTAGATTCGCGTGGCCGTGATGAGTCCGTGAGATGTGGGTCCCCCCTGACATGCATGAAGCTAGAGCGGAGCTGAGCACGTGAAGGCAAACCGCAGGGTCATATATGCTCGAGCAAAAGGCAGAATTGTAAGTTTCCCTCGATCGGGACAATTAGAAGAGGACAAACTAACAAATAATACAAACACCTTTTCCCATAAAAATGATTCACGGCACAGGACCGTGGACTGTACTCTATACGTACGGCGTACACGCCAATTATTAAGGAAAGATTTTTTTTTTTCAAGATTGCACAACAACCTTGCTAATTTGTTGTTCGACCAGGGAATATCAAGGGCAGGTAAGATATACAGGTCGAGACCCCGCTGTGTATGTACTTGTCTCTGTTTGGAATTTAAATGCGGGGTTGATTATCGCGACCGAAAATCTTTGATTGCTCGAAGAAGCAGTCCGCATCAGTTAGGTATCGCTCTTTCAATAGATGGAGTTGAATATCTGGCTAGCCGTACGTCTGTTTATAGCAACCAAACGAGTGACATCCCAAGCGGCCAAGCGGGATTCATTAAGAAGCATTTGTCTCTGCAAATGTTGGCGGATTCGCTGACTGAACACGCCATACACTGTACACCCGTGAACTCGTGGTAAGAGTAAACCATGTATGTATTCATGCGCTATCTGACTGACGGCTGAGAACGAACGCAATGGCGAAAATAAAACGGTGAAGTAAACTTTAAGCCGACTCAAGCTAGTTTTTAGTCCACTAGAACACATGCAAGTCGATCACTTAGCAATCGTGATAATCTATTGAATTGAGATGCACGATTAGATTAAAGTGACAATTAAGCTGCATCGTGCACTCTGCTGACGACCATACACATGTAAAAATATCACCAAGATTGGATTAGTGCTTGCTGCTGCCAGTTGCAAATCTCAGCTGCATTTCCCACTCGCTAATAAATGTTGGACCCTCGCCGAACCCACTCGCCATAGTTGCCACTTCCTTATACAGTATCTGATAATGAGACGATGGAATAAGCTAAACTATGCTCGTACTAAGTGGAAAGGGGGTGGACTCACTCTCGCTGGAGTAGACCGAACAATAAATAACCACACTTCTCCCGCCAGCTCAGCGCGATCCGACCTCGGGCCCACCACCGTCAAAGCCTAATCTACTCCAATCATCCTTAATCCCCGTGTCAAACTCCACGACCACGCCCTAGTTCCCCACTGACGAAACGGGCCCGCCCCGCTGATCCGCACCCGGACCCGCGTGTCAGTGAATAATGTAGAGAGGTTCTACGTGGAGCAACCAGAGAGGCTAGAGAGGGTTCACGGGCGTCGGGAGCGTGTGGGCCCGGCGTGGCAGAGAGAGGCTCGTGATTCGGTGAGGAAATATGTGTTCTCTGCTTTCCACTGACGCGTCTTCTTCTCCCGTCTCTACACTGAATCCAGTGGTACAATATTTTTTGCTCACGCGAGCTACGGCCACCCGCGCGAATCTACACGAGGCGGCGCGCTCCGTGCTGCTAGTGGTGGAGTGCTAAGCGGAGGAGGCGGCGCCGGCTCCCCCTCCAATGGTGCCGGAATCCTGAAGGCGAGGGAGGAGCGGAGGCGGCGGGTGAGCTGAGTCGCGGAGATGATACGGTACCAGGTGCGGAACGAGTACGGGCTGGCGGATCCGGAGCTGTACGAGCCGGAGGAGGAGGATGACCCGGAGGCGCTGCTCGAGGGCGTCGCCATGGCAGGCCTCGTCGGCGTGCTCCGCCAGCTCGGGGATCTCGCTGAGTAAGTGATGCGCTGCTACTGCTGTCTTTTGTGCTGCGAGGAGGACACCTGGGTTCGCGTGGGTGGCCGCCTGTAGCGTGCGATTTTTGGGAAATTTTGGGCGTATTCTGCCGCCGCCGACCCGCTTTTGTTTTTGCTGTTTTGGGGATATCATGTGTGCATAGCTTCATGGATTTGGTGCGTCTTAGGTTGAGGTTTCTGCGTATTCTGGGGATACCAACTGGCTGGGGAATTTGCTTCACGTGCAGCATTTGCTCCAATTTCTGGGGTGGCGAGGCTTCAGAATTTTCAGTCCAATTTGGGTGCATGGGTGGCCTTCAATTTCGATGACGATTTTACGGGACTGGGAATTTTTCCGTCACGGGTAGGAGCATGCGATTCAGTTGGCAACCCTTTCCCTGTCATCGTGGAGAAATTGAGCTGTGTTTTGGTCTTCTGTTGCATTCTTTGCAGCTTCTTGGAGAATTCATGTTCTGCATGCTGCAGTTGGTAGCTTATTTTTGCAAGGATTCTAGCCACGGCAGTCCGCGTTGTGTTTACATTTGTACTAAAAAAGAAAAATGTGCATTACAGAATAGAAGTCAAAATTTGGTAGGCAACGCACACTAGTTAGCATTTTGGTTTCAGAGGAGTATTTTGTTGACTGGTTTTGGTGTATCTGTTAACTTTCTGCCTAATGTGAACTTTCATGTGAACACTTTTAATGGCTTTTAGCAGGTCTCATTGTTACTAATCATTTGTGGTGTAGATGTGTATCTTGTTGATTACCAATGCTTGTCCTGATATGTGTATTAAAGTTGTGTTCTAGATGTGAATATGTCACTGTTTCTATTTGTACTGAAGAACTTTTCTGTTTACCTCACGCAACAGGTTTGCTGCGGAAATTTTTCATGACCTGCATGAAGATGTGATGGCCTCTGCTGCTAGAGGGCATGGTTTAATGCTTAGGTTGCAGCAGCTAGAAGCAGAGTTTCCTGCAGTTGAGAAGGCAATTATAATATCCCAGACTGACCATTCAAATTACCTACATGATGATGGTTAGTAAAACTCGAAAAGGACTGCACATGATCTGATTATTGTTTAGCATTCTTATGGTTCTTACTTCAGATGTTCTTGGTACATCCTCTTGTAGGTATTGAGTGGCATGCAAATCTTCAGCTTAACCAGAATTTGATCACGATAGGAGATATGCCTCGTTTCATTTTGGATTCCTATGAAGAATGTCGTGGACCACCACTCTGTTCACGCTGGATAAGTATGTGGGTGCTTTGTATTTTGTTTGTGGATTTACTATGGATGTGTTATCAACAATTACACACCAGGATTGTTCTTCAGGTTCGACGTTGCTGGTGCTGGGGCCTCGTTAAAACGATATTCAGACCCATCTTTCTTTAAGATGGGACAGGCCTCCAACATGATTGAAACAGATTACTTGAGAGAAAAGAATCCCCGTAAAATAAAGGCAAGTAATACATCCTCATTTATTGCCAACATTTCTCATACTTTTTGGCCAAGATTTTTCTTCACTTTATGCTAGATACTTTACCAAATGCCTATATGCATAATGCGAAGGTAGTTGCTATTTCCTTTATAAACTTAAATAACTCTTTTATTTCAGAAATGCTGGTATGGTATTCACCAAAGTGCTAATATGCACATCAGCTTTAGAATGAGATTTAGAACACATAACCTTAGCTTTAGCTTGCGGTTCGGGGTCAGCCCAATTGCACAAACAAAAAGAGTTGATGCAAGAGAAATATGCCGCATAGTAGTGTTTTGATTTGGAAGAACTGTCAAGCTGAATTACATTGCTTATCTGCCAATAGCTCATAATAAGTTATCATCTCACCTTGCCTTGGACTTAAGAAGAGAGCTGGTTCTTTCCCGTTGATATGTTCTTTGCATAATTTACTCTTTAAGTATGTGTAGATCTTAGTGGTCCCCTAACAATTTCCTTAAAGTAAAAACTTACTAAGACCTTTTCTTTCAGAAAAAGGCTATGCGCAGGAAAGGGGAAACACTGGAATCATTGCTTGCTGCGAACTCTGAGTAAGTATAGGGCCACTGAATTGGTCATGTGCATAAGATGCACATAAAGCAGGCTTAAGACTTGGAGGAATCTTAGTTGGAAACAATTTTAGACTAGATTTACTATGATACATTATAATTCTGTTTTGTGCAAAACCTGCAGGTCTCAAACAACTTCCTCAAAAGATAGATCTTCTAGAAAAGTTCCACCAAGGACAACAAAGCTGAAACCCAGGCATCCGCAAACTATAAGCAAATCTGCAGGGAACAGTTGCAAGAAGTAATTTCATCACAACAAAAAATCCTGTCAAACTATTCTACAAGGTACTACAGTGCAAAATTTAGGTCAACTGACTCCAATGAAATAATATCTTCATGTGGAGAATTAGACAACTTCAGTGCTCCTCAGTCTTCTGCTAAACTTGAACTGACTAAGGTTGTTCCAGTAGACGAGTCTGACACCTTGGTGACTGCATCTGCACCCATTAATCGTACGGTTTTCCTCGAGGAGTCAGTGCGGGGAGTGAAACTTCAATCAGCTGTGGTTCCTGTTAACAATGACGATCACCGCTGCAGGCCTGAAGTTGTTAGTGACCAAGACAACTTTGTTGATGCCCTTAGTACGGAATCTGAAGGTGAAGCCGGTCGTGACATGATAAGTAAAAGGGACCTCAGTGCCAAAATGGAAGCTAGTAAGTTGAACTATCATGGCAAGGAAGTTGAAAGTGCACCGTATGTACATTTTTCAGAACTAGATCCTGCCACAGACCCATCATCAGGGTTGAGCAATCCATGCAATGGCAGCGAACCAACCCGTGCAGACTCATTTTTGCTAAGTGATTCTTCTCCTTCTGCAGTGTCAGACACAAAAGACACAGACTCTGATTCAGATTCTTGCAGAGAGCCTTTTAATGATGTTGATCTAATGGATGTCAGCTCATCATCCAGTATAACCTCTGATGACAATGGTAACTTTGAAACCAACAATAATCTCAATGGCTGCAAACAAAACCAGGAGGTTTCTTTTCTCCCTCCCAATGACTCTCATGCCGCTGCTGCCCCTAGTTCTGATAAACAGTTATCCAGATATCTAGTGACTTGGATGGTAATTCATACCTCTGAAGTATAAATCCTTTCAATAAATTTCCTTTCGTTTATGTTTGGATGAAACCCATTTTGCTTCCATTGTGTTTCCTCTTTCTTTTTCTTTGACCTACATAATTACTCTCTTGACATGCCAGGTTTAGCTATCAGCAGCAGTGATTACCACGAAAAAGCATATGGCTCAGCGGAGCATGGCCAAAACAATGTGCTAGATGATACTCGTGCGATATTTGGACAACCTAATGATGTTTCACATGATGGTGGAGAAATCAGAGTTCCAGATGCTGACGAGTTGTTAGTCCACAGTGACACACCTACTCAAGAACAAATAGAGTTGTCCAAGAACCAGTTTGAGGAATGCACATCTCTAGATACAGTTGACCAAGGAACAGCTAGCAAACTTGTAACACTGCCGGACATGGATCCTGTTGTGCACGTGAATGACTTGGAGCTGGACAATATTGCATTCCTGAAGAAACTGATACGAGTACAACACCAGCTAGTTTGGATCCTGATTGTATCCACAAGCATCTTAATGGTAAGTCAATCGTTTGTTTTTCCTTTTATCACCACCTTGTTCTACTTAAATGATTGATTTAGTTGGGTGGTTTACTGGGTTACATTGGTTTAATTCAGAAGTTGTACATTCAAGAACGCCGGATAATCCATTGTATGAAGCAGATGACATGAAATTGTTGAAGAGTTGCAATGTTTACCAGCTGAAGACCTATATAAGCATGTTGCAGAGGATGAAAACATATTAATGCTGGAAAAGGGTCCTTGTTCAGCTAGGTTCGACACACAGAAAGAGGATCCTATGCAGGCGTCTGTTGTGCCCATGCACTTATCAAATCTTCAAGCGTTTCAAGGACTTGGTGAATCTGAATCAACTCTCCAAGATGACACAAAATCTCATATAAACCAGACACTCAAACCCTCTCCATGTATGTTGAATGATGTTACAAAACCATCGTTTATTGATGCCCCACCAGCTTGTAGTACTGCCCCTCTACTTGGTGCCAGTAATGCCTGCATGGAATACAGTGAATCAATTGGACTGGAAAAAGTGTGGAGCATGGTGAAGTTCTGGTTGATGCTGAGATTGCAGAAGAATCAGTTACCAGCATGGTACCTTGGGAAGAGGAGCGTACAGATGGTGCCAAATATACTGAGAAAGCAGGGATTCTGGCTATAAATTCCAGAGAGGAAAACTGTAGGCATGATGCACCGTTGCAATCCAGTTCTTCTTTCAGGGAAGACATGGAGACAGTTGAAGCTACTTGTGGAACTCTTGGATCGCTAGAAGAGTCAAGAGGACATATCTTTCAAGAAAGTATATCGCAGCCAGCCATTCTTCCACAACCTATTGAAATTGAAACTTCAGGTGAAACATTCGGTGGCAGTCATGATATTCAATATTTTCCATCATCACATTATCCAGAAGAATCTTTTTGTCAAGAGGAATTACCAGAAGAGACCACTCTTAGTGCTGAAGTTCCATGTCAGTGTGATTTGGACAAGGACGTTGCAGTAATCATGAACAGTAACATGGTAGGGGAACAACCATCACATATTGATCAAGATTTGCTGGTGAGCTGTCCGCTCAAGATTCCTTTGGTACAAACCCATTTGTGGATCCTGGGTACAAAATGAGCTCTACTGATCCTTCACTCGGTATGGACTATCAACCATATTGTTCTGAAGAAGAACAGGATTTTCTTTCAGAACTTCTAATCCAACATGGTCACACGAAAGCAGAGAACCAGTACCCACTTAATGATGATTCCCTTTGGGAATCTGCAACTCCACCTGATGAAGCACCTTTACCAGCAGAAGTTATGACTGAACAGGACTTCGGACTCTTCTGCCATGAGTATCATGAGATGGATTTTACTGCTGCCACAGAAGGTTTCGATGATGAACCATCCTCAGACTCTGCGCTGCTAACAGAAGTAGATCAGAAAGCGTATTATTCTAAGCCTGATCCTCAGCTAGCTGAATGTTCATCTGCCAGTGATATACCAGGCGAGAAATCCATGTCCTTTTCTGCCAGGGAGGTTCCTGACGGCAAGACACCAGGAGTGGATTCTGGCTTGAGTTCTCATGATTCTGTCCCAGATGAGAAATGTCCTGAACTTATTACCCCTTCTGTTGCAGTGAAATTAGAGCAGGAACGAAATGCATTGCATGGGGTTGTTTCTGATAGTGGTACTGGTACTTGTTTGTTGGATAATGAAGAGATTGGCGAAATAAATGGCGCTCCTTCAGACAACGTTGCTCCAGTGAAAGAAAGCAGGAAACATGTGCAAACCTTGTTCCAATGTTTTTATTAGTGAAAAGCTAGATGAACTGGATGTTCATTTTATTAACTCTCTACCTGTGGAATCGGCAGTTGGAGCCCGTGGCTTGGATGAACTGGATGTCCTTCCTTTGAGTAAACCTGTTCTAACACATGAATCAGACATTCGTGTCTTAGATGAACTTAATTCTCAAACTGTTCCATCCTCCTCAGTCGATAAGACGATTGCGATCCAGATGTCCCTAGTCTGAGGAGTGCTCTTGAAGATTGGATAACAGGAGATAATGATTCTCAGATTGGTACATCTTTCGTTGATGAGAAGATTGATGAACTTGATACCGCTCCTTCAAGCAATGTCTTCCAGTGGAGAAGGAGGCAGATGTTCGTGTTCCAGGTGAACTTGATTCTAAAATTGCTTCATGTTCTTTGCCTGACGCGAAAATTGACGAACTAAGTTATCCTCCTTTGAGTGGTTCTGTGTTAGTAGAAAATGAGTCCGAAGATCATGTCTCAGGTGATCCTGATTCCCAAATCGCTCCATATTCTTCAGTAAATGATAAGATTGCAGGATCAGGTGCAGCTACATCAGTACGTGATACCGATGTGGAGCTAGGGTGGGAAGCTTGTTCGTCTCCTGAATTAGATTCTATAATTGCTCCATGTCCCATAAGTGATTACGAGGTTGGTGAACTAGATGGGTCTCCATCATCCGATGTCCAAGCGGAAGCGGAGAATGGATCCTATTATTCACCTGAATGTGATTCACGAATTGCTCAAATTCTTCCGTAAATGATAAGATTGATGGACCATGTGCCTCTACATCAATAAATGATATTGAGATAGAACAAGGGTGGGAAGCTTGTGCCTCACCTGAATTGGATTCTCAAATTCCTCCCTTCCCTTAAGTGATTACGAGGTTGGTGAATCAGATGGGCGTCCATCGTCCAATGTCCAAGTGGGAGCAGAGAATGGATCCTATTACTCACCTGGATGTGATGCCCGAACTGCTCCACATTCTTCAGTAAATGATGAGATTGATGGACCACATGCCGCTACATCAATGAATGGTACTGAGGTAGAACAAGGGTGGGAAGCTTGTGCATCCCCTGAATTGGGTTTTCAATTGCTCCGTGGCCCTTAAGCGAGGGCAAGGTTGGTGAACTAGATGGACCTTCATCATCCAATGTCCAGTTGGAAGCAGAGACTGGATCCTATTGCTCACCTGAGTTTGATCACCAAATTGCACCAGGTTCTTCAAATTCTGGTGCACTAGCTGAAAGATCAACAATGAGTTCTACTTCTGTTATGCCTGAGGAAAACTGTTGGCATTCTCCTGTTCCACCACAGACTAAACCATTTCAAAATGTATCCAGTGAAGATTCTCAAAAGCCACCCCCTCTTCCTCCTCTTCAGTGGAGGCTTGGAAGGCCTCGCTTAGGACTTCTGAGTACAAAAGACCGTATGCCCGACCCTGTAATGAGAACAACTTCTTTGCCTGCATTGAGCCAAGATATTGATAACAGCCTAGGATCACTTGACAGAATGGCAGAACCAGTAGCATCAGTTTCCTCTCGGGACATCAAAGAGAGGTATCAGAGTTCTATGATAGAGGATAATGATCAAACGTAGAATCGGGAAAATCTTCTACACTTCCAACATATGTTGCAAGGGAACATGACATACCACTTTCAGAGGCTTGTGGGAACATTAAGCATGAGGGGCATAACACTTCATCACAACGAGGCTACGAACATCCGAGTACAGTGCGGTCACTGAACATTTGACTAACCAGCAGGACCCTCAACAGCACATCTTATGTTCAGATATTTCAGACACCAGTGAGCATCTCAGTCATACAGATCCAGCTACGTCTGAGGATGAAAAAACGGTGGATCATCACAATGCCGCAGGTAGCGTGCATTTACACACCGTGAGCTCTTCAGCACCAGGGCATGTTTCTGAAAATGGTAGTTACCTGGAACCTCAGCATGGTGAATCATTCTCAGGGACTTCAGACAATGAAGAGTGTATATCAATTGCATCATATGAGAATAGCAATCTGAAAGATCAGTCTATCACAAGTGGATTACCTTCAGACACAACAACGAAACTACCGGATCAAGCTCAGCGTTAGAAGAAGGAAATAGCCAGGAGATTCAGTTACAGGAGCAAGACTCAGAGAACCCCAAGGATGGTTCCTCCCAAGGCCCATCACCAAGTGCAAAATTAGTATATCTGAAGATTATCCCCATGGTGATCATAATTTGGAGAGAGAGAATATAAATCAGCTGGACTCCTCGTGGTTTAGCAATAAAAGTAAATATCTTGTTGGCCTTGGTGAAGGTAGCTATGCCAAACCGAGCAGCCACCGGTGATGGGATGGACTGTTGGACCTCAGATGCTTCATCCTAATTATGGGATGTCAATGGAAGGGACCCAATTTGAACCAGAGGTCACAGATCATCGCTTAATCAGGAAGCCAGTTTCAATGAGAAACATCCCAAGAAATCCATTGGTTGATGCTGTTGCTGCTCATGACAGAAGCACGGTAATCTTCTATTTTCCTTGTGAACGTCCTCATTTGTTTTTCTTATGTTTCTTCTGTTTAACACCTAACTCCGTTTATGTTCGGTGCAGATGCGTAAGGTTTCAGAACTTGCTCCCACAACTGATAAGCCGAATCCCAATGATAAGAACTTATGGTTAGAGCAGATAAGGAACAAGGTTGGTAAATAGAAATCTCTTCTTTCTCCATAGAGTCCCCTTACAATCTCCCTGACTTGTTTATTGCTTGTTGTCAATCAGACCTTTGACCTGAAACCAGTGGGGTCTGCTAAACAGACGTCCATGAGAACCCCTGCTAGAGCCTCATCTGGAAACTTGAGAGTTGCTGCAATAATAGAGAAAGCAAATGCCATACGCCAGGTTTGCCCCCCTCTCTTCAGTTAACTTTCATGCTGATGTCAACATCTTTCAGTTACTTACCTCTCATATATGTTCTCTTATGGAGCAGGCAGTGGGAAGTGATGATGAAGACGACGATAATTGGAGTGACACATAGAACACCCATTACTTCTTGCCATATTGGCGTTTTTTCATCGCCCAATGGCAAGAGGTGCCAAACCAGCAAGAAGATCCTGGATAGGGTGCACAACCATGTCATCTTTTGGACTTAGCATTGTTAGTCTTGTCTTTTGTATATATAGTATATGTATATGCCCATATATGTATGTCTTTTTGCCATTCTTCTTTGCATTCTTTTTGGCCTCATTGTATGTATACTTGCCTCCCCGGGCAGCAAAGGCTGTTGGTGGTAGTCATGTTCGTAGGAGACCACATTCTCAGGTCTCATGTGAATTGTTAACCTTTGATTGTATTATGATAGAAGATTTATTCATCTTGAATGCAAAACTGATTAGTCTGATGCGATTAGTCCCCTAACCATGATACCATGTAGATAGAGAGTTCCAATAATCTGAGTGTTCCTTTTGATCCAATACGGTTTACAGGTGCGTTTTCCCCAAATGACCGAGAGAAGGAACCTTTGTGCTTCTGCTATACAAGAGCTTCCAAGGAAAGGTTGTAACCGGAGACGAGGGCAGAGAGGCCGATGGCCACAAAGGCGAAGAAGGCCATGCTAATGGCTGCCGCTGCGGAGTCGTCGAACAGGTTGTCAGCGCCTTGCCGCATGTAGTCCGTCACCGGCGCCGCCGCGGACAAGCCTGATATCAAGAACTGTAGCCTAGTGGCAAGGGTCACAGTGGTGCATCCTTGTGACCAGAGTTCGAGTCACGTCGGGAACGAATTTCTGGTGCCTTACCAGGGTGATTTTCTTCTCTCTATAAGAATAGGCAGAGCTCCTGCCACTTTTCACTTAGGTGAAAAGGTTCTCTTTTAGAAGTAAGCTACCACCTGCAACAAAGTTTCAGAGCGTGAAAAATGTTCATGTAGTTGGACTGAAGCAGGAAGCTGGGGAATGGACGCGAATGAGAGAACACGCGCCTACCTGATCAGCGGTGAAGTCAACGATAGCCGCCACCTTCCTCCCGGCGACGAGGTCCCGGCCGGAGCTGAGCCTGTGGAGGTCACGCAGGAGCTGCGCCGTGGCGTAGAGCAGCGCGATGATCGACACGCCCAGGCAGTAGCTGCACGACAGGTGAAAGTGTGAGATCAGATGATGGACAGTGGCAGATCATGGCGCACGGGGGTGGAGGGCTGGGTGAATCTGGACGACGTACTTGTACTCCGGGTAGGTGCTGAAGTCGTGGGCGCCGCCGCGGCCGTGCACGTCGGTCGCCATGACGACGAGGGCGAGGAAGGAGAAGAGCCAGGCGGTCGCCAGCAGCAGCAGCCGCGCCCGCGCCGGCGCGCCCTCCATCTTCCACCGCTCCGCGATCGACCTCGACGCCGGCACTCCACCGGTTGGGGCGTCAGGCGCGTCATGCGTCACGTTTCCGGCTGGGGCAGACGACATGGGTGACCTTGCTCTTGGAACGTACGGCGATGCCGACGAGGTACACCTGTTAGAAGAGGAGGTGGTGGGCGGCGGAACGACGTGGTAATGGTATATGAAGGCTTTTGGTTTTGCCGGCCGCGCGCCGGCCGGGCGAGGCTGTTCTGTTTCGGCGTTGGTTAATCTAACCGTGTGAGTCACTTCGACGTTGTGAGCTGGATATGATAATTTTCCTCTTCCTCTTTTTATGTTGCATTGTGAAATGGTATTTTAAATCTTAGCAAAATTCCTTCAGATACATTGGCCCTTATATCGATAATCAAACAGGTGAAACATCCGTTCCTACATATAAGATGTTTTAGATGTTACATTTGTTGTTTAGATACATACACAAATTAAATGTGTCTAGGTACATTTGTGTACATGTGTATGTGGACAAAGTCTAAAACATCTTATATTTAGGAACGGAGGGAATAGTTCACAGGGTTCAGGTTTAGTGATAGCCGGGAACACATCTCAAGCTTTGTAGCTAAGGAGTGCTGGAAATCTATTGGGCATGTCACGATTGAGGACTGTTGGAAAATGCTTTTCTTACGGTGGAAAATCGTCCTATTTACGTACTGAGAAGTGCTACACGTCCGACACTTCGTGTATGACGTCTGTCCGACGGAGTACTGTGTCCGTTGCTTTGCATCAGGTCATAGATTGGTTTGTCGTATGGGAATCGGACATGAAACATCGTATGCAAAGCAATTCTCTTACGTATTGTACTCACGAACAACCCTGCGAGACGTTGTGTCTCTGAAGAATGAATTCATAAGATGAGGCCGTGTCAACCGAACATATCCTGGAGGTTTCCTTTCAGCGCCCCACGGTAGATGAGGTGTCAGGCGGTCGTTCTGCACTCCAGGGTAGCGAAGCCGCTGGTCTATCCTCTTTGAATAAGATTAAAAAATAACTAGATTAGCCACGACATTAGGAACACTACAAAAATTTGACAGGAAAACAGGTTACTCAAGAACAGTGCAGAAGTCAGTTAGCCATGGCAGAAATATGCGTGGTTAATCTTCCATGTGACCAGTTTGATGAGATAACAGGAGGTTTGCATTTAGACTTAACTGGAACGGATCCCATCAAATCAAATATCTCTCCTCGAAACAGGCTTAATAATGTCAAGCTCCGATCCCTCCACCATGATCATCTAACGGTCTGCATTCGAAGCTTGTGGAGTCTAACTAAATTTAGATAACCCACGCATCATCCAATGGTCTGCATTCGAAGTGTACATCTTTACTTGCATGATGATTGCATCCAAAAGTGGGTTTACACTTTACATCGTATCATAGCACTAATGGCAATAGCAGACAGACTCCCCAAATTCAACCAAACGATATATAAACTTTGTAAAGAAACTATCGAGTGCCAATCAATATACAGAACCAGCGGGAAAATGTGCCTTCTGCATGAACGCATCTGAGGATGCCTAAATGATAAGTATAGTAGTAGCATCATAAACAGGGACGTCGCGACAGCATTACCATGTTTTTGCACTGCCGCGGCTTAGAACAAGGTACGGTGTCTTGCTTCGAGCTTGAGCCTCCCTCATCCTCTCCGCGGACATCAAAGGAGTGTCAGAGGATTTCATCCGCTTGGCTTTCAACTCATCCTGGTACTTCCTCTGGCGTTTTTCCTGCTTCGTTTTGCTTGAGCCCTTGCCATGGAATTTGTGACAGAGCTCCCGCCATCCCTCCTTCTCTGTCATCTGAGGACAAAATCAGTAGGCTCCGAGATAAGTTACATCAATTCCAGATGACAAGGAAATGCAGCAAAACAATGAATGATCCATGATTATCATGTTGAGGAAAAGAAAAGGCGGTATTTAAAAGCTAATCATAGTAGTTTGGTATGCATATTTCATCGGTCATATTTCTCTATGTGTCATTTATCGGTCCTATTAATCATAGACAGGGTTCAGTTCAGTACTTACCACTCGACCAAATTCATCTGTTCTATCAATGTGAATTTCTTTTGGTCCATCATTGAAACCAACAGGCTTGCTCTTCTTCTCCTCGCCGGTTCTTTTACCATCACCCTCGTTAAGCGTCCCCCTGTCCTTCAGAAACTTCAAAGCACCAGCCAAACCCTTACCTACTGCAGATTCATGTAGAACCTCATCCGGTTTGAATGCTTTATCCTTGACTTGGCCTACAATGCCAGCTTCCTCTTTGATCAAAGCCAGCCCACTTGTGTCATATTTTGCTACAGCACTTGTAGATGTGGCGTCGTCATCGTCATCCGCGAACAAATCTCGCTCTTCTCGCTTGTGGTTGTCTGCAAATAAGATACCCAACGTCAGTACAAATCGTTTTTTTCACCTAGTTCAATTTCTTTCACAAAATACTTCAAGCAGGTTATACCTCTATTCAATTGCATGCCGGACACAAACTCTTCCATCTCTGTGATGACAATCTTCTTCTGCCGTGCATATCCTTTGCCCTTGTCTGCGGTAGCCAGTTCGGAGACAGGTACAGGACCGTAAGCTGCAGCGTCTTCATACTTCCTTGCACCTTCTTTTGACGCCTCTTTAGCCATACGAAATCCCCTTCCCTGGATTTTATTTTGCAATGAAATTGGTACTAGTTTAGGTTAAAAACACCAGAATTGGCGTGCTGGTGCAATTCGAAGGCGCCAAACTGGCCCTCGAAATCAATGCAACGGAAGAGGAGCTAGGGTTTGCTTACCAACATAAGGGATCGCGTCCCTGGTTCGGAAAAACAGGATCGGGATTGCGTACGGGGGGATGCTAGGTCGGTGTTATATCAGGACGGAGGCGGCGATCTGCGCTGTTCCGGCGGCGAAGGGGATTTGATTCGCAGCTCCGGCGGCGAAAAAGGCTCGAGTTCACGACCGAGACGAAACCAAATCAAGTGCGAAACGGTGGCGCCAGCAGTATGTATCGCCTTCAGCGAGAGCAGGTACCGACTCGCCAGTGCAAGGTTGACCTCCTGGGCCGGCCCATTAGTTCCTCGTACAGCAAATCATCCTTCGCACTGTGTCACCGTGCGCATCGCTCGTCGCTCGTACAGCAAGTCATCGTTTGTACAGCAAACCGGCACGTTTTTCTTCGTTCTTTTTTTTTTTGCTTTTTTTTTCTTTTTTTCTCTGTTTCTTTTCTTCTCTAATTTTTTTTTATTTTCTCATTCCAGTTCCTTTTTATTTCGTTTTTCATTTTCCTCATTTTTGATAATACAAGAATATACTTTTGGCAACCCCTGATTTTTTTTTAAACCGTTGAATTTCCTTATGAACCCATGAAACATTTTTTAATCTCATCGATGCTTTTTGGTTCACTATTATTTTTGGATCACGCTAATTTTAGTTTCTTTTTGATTTACTATTATTTTTGATCCACCAGCATTTTTGGTTCACCCAAATTTATTTCCTTTTTGGTTCTATTAATTTAGGTTCTATTTCCGCGAACATGTGCACTCCATGCTAATCATATCCTACACAGAGACTTGGGGGAAAACCCTAGTTGACCAGCTGTCACCTTCACCTTCTCCTCATCTCATTGCCCCTTTCAGGCCCCTACTATAGCAAAGCAAGGATGTCCATCAAGGAGCCAGGGATTTTCATGGCAACCACTGCACTCCTCGATTGGAAAAAACATCATCAGTGTACGGTTGAAATCATCATCATCGACACACATGCAACAAACTGTTCTTCTCACAGAACTCCACATCAACATTAAACTTGATAAATCCCTTATTAGTTTTGGCTAGCTTGCCTCAATGGGTTTTAGTGCTCTAGAATTTGGCTTGGTATGCGACATTGCGGATGTCTCATTTTGCATGACTTTTTTTTACCAATGAATAATACATTGTCTGTGTGCATGAATCGATACAGAGCCCGACAGTTTTCCTTCTTCTCAAAAAATAAATTCTAATTATCTTGATGTAGATATTGGTTTACCGCAGCTCTTTCTTATTTCGCTTAATTCGATTATATATGCCTTGTGTAGTTACTTGGGATATGTAATGAAGTTCTAAACATTAGATAACCACCATGTGGTTAAACGGCCAGTAGGGTGGATGTACCCTTAGCACACCAGAGTTCAACACTAGGTTTGACATGTGTGTCTCTCGTAAAAACGGAATATTATTTTTTTCAGTTGGAGGCTACGTTCCGTCAAATAGCGCTTCGAGTGTGGTGATTTTGTCAATCTCAAAACTATATCGTCGGCTCAGTATTTGGAAGGAACTTATAGAGATAATATGTGTGTGAGTTAATATGAATGAGTGCATGTGCGTGTACTGTGTTTAGAAAAATTCTGAACTTTTGATAGGGACATAGAACGTCATCAAATGCCCATGCCAATCTTCTCCTCGCTTGTTAGCTTGTACACTGCTCCATAACTCCTTTTTTTAGCTGTACATGAGACCATGACTGGGAAGCAGAGACGTGCCCGTTGCATGATTCCCTAGGCCCTAGCCCATTCGTAATCCATTTTCCACCAGAAAAATCGATGACGATCTGATACGATATGATCCAGCAAAGAAACAACACTTGGAAAGCCCTGCACCGCGTGCGCAATGTTTTTCTAGTATTTCTTCCCGACACAAGCCGACAGCATCCAGCGCAACACACTCCCCGTTGCCACCCACCCTCACAGTCATCCTCATCCTCCAAGAACCCCGTGGAACTTCGCGAGAGCACGATGCCTTCTGTGTTCTGTCGCTAAGCACTTGGATCAGTCTAATTAAGCTGCAGCTCAGAGACTGGCTAGCTGCTGTTGATCCGACAGAGCATCCAGTCCATGGCGCCAGCTGAGGCGAAGGCGCCGCTGCTGGAGGGGAGGATTGGCAGGGGCGCTACGCCCGCGCAGACGCTGGGGAACATCGTCGTGTCCATCGTCGGCACCGGGGTGCTCGGCCTACCCTACGCCTTCCGCACCGCGGGGTGGCTCGCCGGCGCCCTCGGCGTCGCGGGGGCCGGCGCCGCCACCTTCTACTGCATGCTTCTCCTTGTCAGTACACACCCGCTCCATGCCCCCTTCCCTGTTCAGTCTCCACTGCTTTGATTTGTAAAGATTCAATCAGCTTCACTGATCCTATACTTAGGCGGTTGTATTCTTGTTGTTTGTCCTGAAGCTGGATTGCAGAGACAAGCTGCGGGAGCAAGAAGATGCAGAGATTGAGGAGGGGCAAGAAACAGAGCGTCGCTGCCATGGTGGCGGCGGCAGCTACACCTACGGCGATCTGGGCGAGCGCTGCTTCGGCCCCATCGGCAGGTACTTCACGGAGGCCATCATCATCCTCTGCCAGACCGGCGGCACCGTCGCCTACCTCGTCTTCATCGGCCAGAACATCAGCTCCGTGCTCCCCTCCCTCGCGCCGGCCACCGTCGTGCTCGCGCTCCTGCTGCCGGCACAGATCGCGCTATCCTTCGTCCGCTCCCTCTCCGCGCTCGCGCCCTTCAGCATCCTCGCCGACGCCTGCACCGTGCTCGCCGTCGCCGCCGTAGTCAAGGAGGACGTCCAGATCCTCCTCGCGGCGGACCGAGGGCCGTTCGACGGCCGGAGCGCGTTCGCGGGGCTCTGGGGCGTTCCGTTCGCCTGCGGCGTCGCCGTGTTCTGCTTCGAGGGGTTCTGCCTCACGCTGGCGCTGGAGGCGTCCATGGCGGACAAGGGAAGTTCAGGCCGGTGCTCCTCCAGGCCATCGCCGGCGTCACCGTCGTCTACGTCGGCTTCGGCGTCTGCGGCTACCTCGCCTACGGCGACGCCACCAGGGACATCGTCACCCTGAACCTTCCGAACAACTGGTCCACCGCCGCGGTCAAGGTCGTGCTGTGCGTCGCGCTGGCGCTCACGTTCGCGGTGATGATGCACCCGATCCATGAGATCGTGGAGGCGCGGCTGTTCGCGCCGGGCGGGTGGCTCCGGAGGCGCTGCCGCAGCGAGGGCATCGTCGAGCGGGCGGCGCTGCACCTGAGCCGCGTGGCAGTGGTGGCCGCGCTGGCCGCGATAGCGTGCTTCGTGCCGGCGTTCGGGGAGTTCGCCGCGTTCGTCGGGAGCACGGTGTGCGCGCTGCTCTCCTTCGTGCTGCCGGCGCTCTTCCACCTCCGCGTCGTGGGGCAGGCGGCGGGTCCCTGGGTGCGCGCCGTGGATTACTTCTTCTTGCTCTCCGGGTTGGTGTTCGCCGCGCATGGCATGTACACGGTCTTGTCACCACAATGACAGCTACACATAGACATGTAGTATCGATTACACACAAAACGTCATCAATGAAAATGGATTTGTTATGACAATAAGCAGCTTAGAAATACTCCTACCTTACTCCTCGCAGGGAGAGAACTTCATTGCAAAAGCTTGTCTCGAACCAAAAGTCGAAAGCTCGTATTTTTTCCCCTAAATGGCACTTAAGCAAACTTTCAGCTACTACTGCGTTAAAAAACTTATGGCCCTTTTAAAAAATGTTCCGTTAGAAGGCGTTCTCAAAATCCACAGAGCCTTTCAACATGTTATAAAACGTCACTCAATTTGACTTATCCGAGCGCACGAGATTCTCATAGTACGTCAACTGATACGGTGTACTCTGACATTCGCCGAGACTGAAAAATGTTATGTCAAATGACTTAGAATTTTTTGTTTCATAGTTCCAGATAAGCCGAATGAATAGTGCTTTCTGAGATTTTTAGAACGCCATTTGCTATGACTTTTTCTGAGAAGGGCCAGATCTAGTTGAAAGTTTTTATACCAAAAGCTTGAAAAGGAAGTGTTGCGGGAGTATAAACAACGGCTGGGCGATTGACGTTAGTTTGGAGATCTTTGCCATAAAATGGTATTGGTACACAGATGCAGAGCCCACATGTGAGCTCTAGTCCCCCAATAAATAAAGATATTATCTTATTTCTTTAATGTCGTTTAGAGCACGAAAAAATCGTTAAACTTTCGGATGAATTTGATGAAATAAGGACTCTTTTAATTTGAAAGAAAATCATAAGATTCTTGGAGGATTTTATCCTACAGAAAATTTTCCTACGTTAGCCATTTGATTCATAGGATTAGTTTCTATACGAATTTTTCTCATAGAAATCTTTACACTACATCCCATAGGAATTTTAGCATTCACTCCAACCTCTTTTTACAATTCTATTGCCATCAAACATTAAATACTCTTCCTATAGGATTCAACTAGACATGACATTCTAATCCTATGAGTTTCCTATTTATACAATTTTCTATCCTATGAACCAAAGCAGCCCTAAGCGATTTTTGATATGGGCAAAAAAAAAACTATAATCTTGGTCAAACATTTCGGTCAAATTTGAGTAATCCCAAAACATCACACTTGAAAAACAACAAATTATGGTCATGGCATGAATTTGCTTCTAGAGCACTGGTGCGCGGCCTTGGAAGTTGTTTGCTAGATTCTAAATTCAACTCCATATCAACTTTTTTTTGAAATAAATTGAACTCCCAACTTCAAGCGATTGTTTTTAGACATCTATGAAATTTCGTAAATCTTTATCTGGTGCGGAGAAAAACACCCCGGTTTAGATTAAAAAAACCATGTTAGACCTCTCATAGTGAGGACTATCTTGGAACCCTTTGAATAATTTTAAGACTTGTGGTGTATTTTACTCAAAAACAAATTTGATGAGATCGGACGGTCCAAGCGGCCGTTTGTAGTGTCGCCCGTTTTAAAAGAGAATCCGTGGAGCACGTGTTATTGAATGGAGCTGAACTTCATAATTTCTGAAAAAAGAACAGCTTGCTAACCTCGATCAACCCTGATCATTTTATTTTTCTTTCTGCAGAAAACCACTCGGTGGGCTGAAAATACAGGCCGGTATACGTATCTGTATCGCGCACTCGGGATGGCACAAGGAGTCAAGGACTGATGGTGCGGTATCGCGCGCACGGGGCAGGCGTCCATGGCGGGTTCGAACGCCCCGCACAAGAAGAGCTGCTGGCGCCCGGCAGGGGAGTAGCAGAACGCAGGGTACCCAGGCCGCAGGCTTTGCAAGATCGACTGATGTAGCCACCGCCATTGCATTGGACGCCCAGTCATCAGCGTCGCCGCCTGTTGGGGCGTCTCGAAGCAGAACCGCACAAGGAGTGGGCATCGTCGGCCGCCCTCAACGGCAACGGCAGGGGGGCTACATGAGCTGGACTAGACTGCAGAGTTGTCTAGAGGCCGGCATTCAGCGATGGGCTCGTGGAGCGCGCGGATGCGGAGCCGAAGCCGCTCTGCGCTCACCTCCCTGCAGAGCAGAGGATGCACGCGCGGCGCCCACGCACTCCATGCCGTGAGCGGCATGGCCGGGGCTGACGGCCACGTCGTGGTAGGAGAGGGCAGAGGCTGCGACGGGGGCGTGCTGGTACGAACAGGTCGATGGGTTGCCGTCTTCCGGGCGCCGGCTGGAAACGCGTTTGACGCCGGGTTGACCTGGCACGCCGCACGGTCGGCTCGTGAGGGTGCCTGGGCCGCAGGCCTTGCAAGATCGACTGATGGACCACCGCCATTCGACTGGACGCCCTGTCAACTGTAATCAGCGTCGCCGCCCGTACGTTTGGGGTCTCGAAGCAGAACCGCCGAAGGAAGGAACTAGAGACTAGACTCCAAAGGCGTGTGGAGGCCGGCCGGCGTGCAGCGACGGCCTCGTGGAGCGGATGCGGAGCCATAGCCGCTCTGCGCGCAGAGGCAAAATCCCACGACAGCGGTCGAGCGGACGGCGTCGTGGGCAAGGGGCGGCACGGCATTGCTGACGTCTTGGACGTTGCCGGCGACGACGCTGGCTTCGAGCGGTTCACGGGCCTCCTCCTAGCTGAGCGGAGGACGCGCGCACCGGCGCACGGCGCCCACGCACTCCATGCTGCGAGCGGGCGTAGCCGGGGGCGACGGCCGCGACGTGGTGGTAGTTGCCTGACTTCTTCGTCATGCACGAATCCTCACGAAGGTGCTCGTGCTGCCTGCAGGTACATGCACCGCGACGCCGTCTGCGCCATGCCACGGGCCTGGCGGTGGCCGGCCGGAGGAAGCAGCAGTATGTACCCCCTTTACGAACAGAACACCATAACAGAGTAAGCAGATCAAAAGTTCAGGCAGACCGTAGAGCGCGACGGCCACGGCAGCCCCATGACCAAACGGCGCAGATTTAGACCGCCAAAGCCTGCACGATTGTTTTGTGAGCGATCAAACACACCCATATTGTTCGAGGAAAGAACATATGTCCATACATAAATTTTCAGGAGATAAACATAGTTTTCGTGACTTGGGTAAAAAGCAAATTTGGCGCTACAACATGGCACATCACTCCTTTTTCCCCCTTAGGACACAACACAAATCACCATGTATCGGTTCGGCCATTCGGATTTATTTATAAAGCGGGGCGAAAGTCTATTTCTTCACAACACAAATCTTTTGTTCATGCAACTTGGCGGTTACAAAATAGAAAAAATATCTACGATGTAAGGATACTCATAGTTTTTTTATTGGAATTTTGAACTCTTTACGAGTTCACCGTTTGTCAAGGAGCATTTGCCCCGTTAGCCAAAACACCATCCCCTTCCTGCTTATCTATGGTTTCTGGCTGGAGGTGGCTTGCTGCTCCCCTTCGGGCGTAAAATCCTGTCAGGCTCAGCTTGATCTGGCATGTAGGTTGTTGTTGGCCATGTTGTGGCGTCGCCGTCTATCAGAAGGTGTTGCCTAGTGGGTTTGCAGGTTGTCAACGGTGGCGGTCTTCCGCCTCTTTCCGGGCGTGCTGGCGTGCAAAGTTGGGGTATGCTCCGAATGAAAGCTTGACGACGCGGGGTCCGAGGACATCGCTATTCTCCTTGGGGGTCATCGCGGAGTCCGATTTCCTCAATCCTCACGTCACGTCTTCGAGGGAAGGCTTTGACCCTCTTGTGCATGGTCAAACAGTGGTATCGTTTCTCGTAGCTTTCCCTCTTAAGGGCGTCATCTCGAAGATTGTTATCCCTGTGAGCTTTCCCGAGCTAGGCTTCACGACATCGCGGCTGGCAGTTCGTCAGCTGGCGATTTGGGGGGGGGGGGGGGGGGGGGGGGGGGGGGGGGGGGGGGGGGGGGGGGTTCCTTGTGGTGTCTTGCGCGGCAACGGAAGTGTTGCATGTGTGATTATTTGGTCGCGACATGAATTTGTTAGTCGGTTTCTTCTTCTGTTGTGTACGACTTGTCTTCTTGTTGGACTTCTTCTGTTGTGAAGTCAGAGCTGCGGCATGCGGTGTATGAAGACCTACATGGGGCGATACGGTCGCAAAGATCTTCGGCGGTGTGTGTGCAACATGTGTTGGTAGCCAGCGAGGGTGTTTGTTCCTTTTTGCCGATATCTCAGCTAATTAACCGGTCAATTCTTTTTTCTTAATTAATAGATGACAAGTTTTTTTTGCATCGTGTGAAAAGAAATGTCGTCTTTGGAAAATAAATGTATTTTAATAGGAAATGATACCTTCTGAGCAACCTCCTATGTTTCTGCATGTATTTTTAAAGGGAAATGTTGAGATTATTTTTCCCAGCAATTTGCTGTAACCATTTGGACAGAAATATTTGTTCCAGTTCGAAAACATTAAAATGTTTCTGCATGTTTTTTTCATTTGCATACATAGAAATTGCGCGAGTATTTTTTTTATTGTTGCAATGACTGGACGCACGAGAATTAGAGATGAAGTGAGTTCGGACGGTCCAAGCGGCCGTTTGTAATGTCTCCGGTTAAAAAGAAGAAAAGCCTATTTTGAACGTTAAACTCCGTAGAGCATGTGTGATTTAACGCAAACTTGATAATTCCTGGAAAAGCGTCGGGTTCGCACGCAGCTCACACGGACAACCGCGGCGCTGGCACAGGGTCACGATGCCAGCCAATCCTAAGTTGCCACGTTGATGATTATGACGCGACCACGTCAACAAGCAGAACCGGGCCGAGCCAACGTGGAGGTAGCCAGCCTGGCACGCAAGGCCCGCGTCCATCGGTCGGCTAGCACGCATCTTAAAGCAACTTCTTCTTTCTTCGCCAGCCGGCAGCCAGAGCGCACCACCTGCACCCGCTCCGGCACGGCCACGGCCACTGCCCGTGGCAGAGACCCAGACCCCATCTCTCCTCTCCTCTCCTCTCCTCTCCTCTCCCTCCACGCGCCCTGCTTCCCAGCCGCGCCGCCGCCATGTCGACGATTCTGAAGGAGGTGGCGACGAAGCCCTGCTCCCTCGCCTTCTCCGACGACGGTGACCACCTCGCCGTGGGAGTGCAGGACCTCACGGCGAGCGACTATCCCGCGCTGCGTATCCTGCGCACCTCGGAGGGCTCCTACCGCTGCACCGACCAGCTCCTCGAGGTGGAGGCCTCCTACCTCTCCCCGGCGGGCTTCGCTCGTCTGGCGTGGTCGAAGCCAGGGTAGGGGAGCGGCCGAGGGCTCGTTGCGGGAGGACTCGTCAATGACACGGTAGCAGTCTGGGACCCCATCGACCTCCTTCCAGTGCGGTACGTTTTTCTCCTCCCCTTCTCTTGCTACTTCTTAGGTTTAGAGATGCATTGCAAAGGTCTCGCTCTCGCCGCCGGCTACCGCCTCTGGGTAGCCGGAGTTTTTCGAGTGTTCGTTTATCCGTCCTCCGGCGTATGGTTTTAATTCATAATTTGTATTAAACTTTTATACTTATTTTGGCAGGATACAATCTTATAGACTATAATTTCTCTCTCTTATTTAGAATAGTTAAACACTTAATAAAATTGTGAAATATTCCTTGTATCATCATTCTTTTATACATAGGAGTCATTCAGATGTTTGACACAAAATATATTTACATCATGGTAGATTAAATGATATATGTCATACCATGTATTTATTCATCAATTAATTCTGAAAACCAAATAAACTACATGCCTTATACATACTTATGGTAGAGATATCTGAAGCATATGGTCTAATAAATATCTCAATATGGGTTTTAGGGTATGAATGGATAAGCATATTCATAGAAACTCGTAGCGAATAAAAATGAATCTTATCATGATTGTTTACGCCTTTTTCACGGTTAAACATGTCTTGCAAGTTACAACGGGTGCAGTTTTGAGTTGACAACATGTGCATCCTACGCGCTTGGTATTCGAATAACATCACTAGTAGTAACTACCGATTAATACACAATCAGATATATTATACTGCTTTTGTGCAATACGATTTGAATACACAATCAAATATTTATTATGCTCATCCGCAATCTTCTCGGTATCATATGTTCTATGCAAGTGCCATGTCGGTTTCTAAAATAAAGATCCAACCAAATTAAACATGGAAATCTAGTTGACATATCAAACTATCAACCTAACAAAACTCGCTAACACTGATTAGATTGGTTGGTTCCAACATACATGGTACGCACTATAAAGCTTGATCGATTTTGCTTTCGATTTTGTGATGCAGGTGCAGGTGCAGCTTGGAGTCAAACGACCGATGACTTCTAATCAGATATTCTTAGAACTAGAGTTCGCTGATTGGGACCTTTTTTTTTAGAATACGCTGATTGGGGACTCGGGAGGCAACACAGCCCAGTTGTTGTAGGTGGACAAAACAGGCCACAGAGAGTATCGAGAACTTGGTCCAGCAGGCTAAGGTGCATTTCCCCAACGGAAAAAAGCAAAAATGAACAGGCTAGGGAGCCATGTCTTGGGCCAACAGAATGCAGCTCGTTGGCTCTTCTTCAAATGGCTATCCTGATGCGGTGATGCTAGTCCTTTTCAGATTTTCTCCGATTTAGTTTGGCCGGTTGGTATGCACATTTCTAGCCTGGGTATCATTCAGTATTTTCATGGGTACGTACACATCGTCATCATGCTTCTGCTAGTATCTTCTAGGGCGGATTCCTTCACTACAGATATTCTAGGCGGCCCTGCATTTTTGAGATATTTCTCCGAACTCACTAAGCGTGAACGAAGGCAGGGAATTAGTGAAATTGCCTCAGGATGGGAATGGGCCGACCCGGCCCTGGCCTTGGACCTGGCCCTTGTGGCCCTAGGGCCATTTTGAGGGGCCACGGGTCGACCCATTTCAAATAAGTAAGTGACTTTGCTGGCCCAATGGGTATTCGGGGCCAACCCAAATTTTAGCAGATTAGTCTCAATTGAATCAATTCTCTGGACTAAATCGAACGAGAATGTATTACGTATGCGCGTGCACAGCTAGTAGCCGGGAGAGCCCACAGAGCAATGTTAAGGCATGACACTAGTAGATCAGTAGTGTACGAGGAGTTACAAAAATTATGTACAAGATTGAAACGAAGCTCTCCGGACACACTGTACGGTTGTACCTCATTTTATTTTTATTTTTTTCCTATCATGCATGCATGGGTCCAATGCAACTAGAAACCCACACTGCTCCTCCTACACCGGGCTAGAAGCGCTACTGATGTAATGGAACAGTGCAAAGGAGCACTTATTATATTTTTTAATACAACATAAATATTTAGAAATATCCACGACGCTGCCACTTAAATTAGCCAATTCCTACTAGATGTCAGCATATATTAAAATTCATCATGAATAGAAATAAGACTACAGATGGGTCGGCCCTACAGACCCAATGGGCCACTCAAGGCCAGCCCCGTTGACCCATATCTGGTTTGAGGCCGACCCGTGTGGCCCAATGGCCTCGATTTTTTGGGTCGGATCGGTGACCCGGCGGGTCGACCCGGCCCATTCCCATCCCGAAAATTGCCTCGCGGAGCATGTAGGAATTGCATGGCTATAGTAGTCTGGACTGTGCACTTGCTGTGCTCATAGATCCTCTTTGACCTGTAACATAGTACCGTACGTAAAAAATAGTACCATCATATATAGCAGTGACGTGCACGGAGCTTGTTTAGCTGCTTAACATTAATTAATTAACAGCTAGATCGAGCTACGTTCGTACCATGGAAACAGGGGATTAATCGGAGATTGGGAACTGAATTTGCAAGTAGGGATTATAAAATGTGCTTTCCTCTGTTGGGTATCGAGCACGTTGATGCCCAATTAAGCAACTGATCGAGCGAAATACAAGGTGCTAGCAGGAAACCAAAATAAAAATGTAAAGAAAACAGGAGCCAGATAACTGATCGAGCAGTGGAGGTGCTCCTCGCTACTGGAGAATGTGCATTCGCCGAAGCAGAGTACATGTTGTTGGAGATTGGATTCTACATCAGTTTTCCCTTCCATCGTGAAAAAAACATTGGAGTTCCATTCACCATGTTGGCAAAATATCCCATTTCACCTGCAGCAACGAAGCATTACTGCATTAGCAATGCATGGGCCGTTTGCTTGTTCAGTTCTTGCCACTGAAGATCCTGCACTGCACATGAGCCCTAGCTCGCTACTTGGCAACAGCTAAACGTATGCTTGAAGAGGGATCAGAGGAGCTATTCTAGCTACTCTTGTATTCAAACAAGATTCTGCCAGTGCCTAATGCTAGCTACTCGTTCATGAAACCAGTAGAAAATTGGCCAAACCACAAGAAAAAAGATTACATAAACGAACACTTTGTTAAAAGAAAGAAATGAAATTAGCGAGCCTGAATAAGACATCGAAGGCATGCCCAAGTCGACCGTTAGCCAGCATCCATCAGTCACAGTGTAGTATGTACATACAACACAGCTAGCATATCATATACAGTTCACGTCGTTCACTCACAGGTAGCTACTTCAATTCAAGAAGCCTGCATGGCTCAACTGCTCAAGTGCATGCGCCAAAAGTTGGCTCGTACTCTACAGCTTCAGGCTCCAGCTACTACTAGCTAGTTAGCACAAAAACTCATGCATGTATACGGATGTGCTCTAGAGCACTAGATTCTCCTACAACAAGTCGACGGTGAGAAAAATGAGTAAGCTGCTAGTTTCTGAATAATCACCGTTTTTTGCATGCAAGTAGTACTTTACAATCACTGTTTTTCAAACTATTTTGCTTGTCCAATTAATCCCTAGTGTATATGGTAGAAGTAATGCAACACGTACGCCAAAACATTTGGTTTTTGAGTCGAAGAATCATGAAACATATATGCTCTGTTTATTTATTTATATTGTTTAAAAAGCTTGGAACATGCTCATGAATTGGTTAGGTCAGCATTTACTCGTTTTTTGTAGGGTAGCAAGTTAAGGCCGGCCATGGATCGATGCCCATGCATGCATGACTTATCAAAGGAAAACGCATGCAACTCCCTGCGCATAGTACACGGGGTTGAAGCGCCAACACCTCACCACAGAAAGATGCACGGATATGGTAAAATAATAATGGGATCAGAGGCGTAGCAACCTTGGCCAGGACCCAAGCAAAGCAATGACCATATAATATACTAGGAACAGAGAGAGTCAGAGGCTATAGCGAGCATGTACTTCCATGCCATGAGGGCGAGCCAAAGCAAGTATATATGCAACATTACTATGTGGTACAGTTGATCCTGCTCACCTCTCTATTCACTGTGCCAGAAGCAAGTGAAAATGATGCGGCATTGTTTGTAGCTAGACGACGTCTGCAGTGGCATGGTAAGAACAAGCCGTGGAGCTCAGGATAGATAGCGCTTCGGACGAACAGATCGACGAACCATCAAGAGGATCTTGCTGGTCGCAATAAACCTAGGCGCTATCCCTCCTGAGCTTCAAGGATTGTTCCCTACCCTCTTCTCGGATCTTCTCGTCCCGCCGGCTTGCCGGTGAACTCCGGCCGGCGAGCTCCCTTGGATGAGAATTGGTACGTTGGTGGGGAAGAAAGGAGAAAGAAGAATCAATGGTCATGAGAAGGTAGCCAAAGAGAGGGGAGAGACGGAGATGAGGTGAGCTGCATCTGTAGCTAGAGGGAGAGAACACCAGTTGGAAGAGAGTGAGGGTGGATTGGTCCCGGTGGTGGCTCTTGCCATATTTATAGTGAGAGGGCATTACCTTCAAGAGAGAAAAAAAGTGAGAGTCTCTCTCTCTCTCTCTCATCATATTCTTGTGTGTGTGTGACATGAGACAACTGTCACATTTCTTGAGGCATTGGGGAAGGGAGAGTGAGAGGAGGAGGATATCTTTGATCTACGATTTACCAGTCTCTTTTACTTCAACCATAGCTAGCTATTGCATGCATGAATCCATCCTTCAAAAACCAAAACAAACAATAAGATGATCCATCATTCAAAAAATCAAAATAAAAAATGTACCACATGCATGGATATAGGTTCCTGATTAATAAAGTGAGGTGCTCACCACTTGGTACCACACCACGGCGCCTCTCATACCACCTCTTTTTTTTTTTTTTTGCGGGAAGCCTCTCATACCACCTCTCGTGCTCGCGGTAGTACAACTTTCAATTTGCTTCCGAGTGGTATTACAGTGTGCCCACTGTCGCAAGGGCTTTGCTCTGGTAGTCTTAGGCTTGCTTCGGCTGGTATTAGTTGTCTATCTAGCCTGCGTACTAGGGTGTGCGTGTGTGTGGTGTACGTGTGGTGTGAGTTTAGTACGTAATTTCAGATACTACAGTTGTACTTAGCCTAGGGGGCTCTCAAAAAAAAAAATCCCCGCATATGAATAACAACCTGACGAATGCTAGAGACAAGGGCATCCATTCGCCATGCATAAATGAGAAATCCGGTACAGTGGTGCTAGCTACTACCGTGCATGTGTAAGATATCTGACATCAAACCATTCCCATCAATGTAAATCCCTGCTACCGGACGGCCACAGCCACAGAGATGCGATCGAGTATATATATGTGTGGCACGGACGAATATTTTTACACTTTTTAGGTGCAAGTGTGTACATAATGTACTGCACCGGAGCTATTTAAAAACATTTCTTACTTGCTTGTAGTTAACAGTGTTGATTTATGAACATACTCCTTACTCCTTCCGGTGACTAGGTCTGGTCGTCACTGGTTGTGTCTGGCAATGGCAGATTTCTAGTCGTTTGAGAATTGGTTGGAGATTGCTCAGACTTTCTGGGGGTGAAAACACGTAATCTGATTTTAGTGTTTTTTTAAAGCAAAAAAAAGGTGACGATAATGTTTGTGCAATGTTCCCTTTCTGGAGGGGCTGTTGTTGGAGAACCGTACCTATTTCGGTGTCCAGGAGATTGGTGCGAATTGTTGATCACTTTGGCGGGGCCAAGTTTTTTTGTTTTCCTTTTTCTGTTTTTAGGGCCGTTTGCATCATTGAAGTCTCGGTTCTTGCAGTTACGTTTTTGTACATGCTGTATGTAATTGGTATCTTTTTTAATATAAATATATTCTCTTTTTCGAAAAAAGCTCTATGTTGAACTTTTCTTTTCGGAAAACAAGAGCCTTATTGATTATGTTTTGGTAAAGATCGGTCGAATGTAATTTTTTTCCTATCAATCAATAGTCTAATTTGTTTTGTGTGGTTTTTGTAATTTTTTTTTGTAGAAACCAGTTTTGTTCTTTTCCTTCTCGTCAGTTAAACTTTAATATACACGAATTTCATATTTTTTTAAGTGCTACTCGAGCCTTTTACTTGAACCACATTTAGAAATCCCAAAAAAGAACCCCGAAAAGGCGTACATATACATGTCTAGGTTATATAAACCAAGTTCATCTAAATATAGTACCATCCATGATCTAAACGAAGTACACAAATGTGCGATGAAACCTCGGTTATTTTCCCTTTTTAGATTTGTGATATTGTTTAGCCCAAAATATGACGTATTTTCTACCGAAACTTCGCAGATATGTAGATCATATATGTATGTATCCAAGTACAATGAACTAAAACAATTGTCACCTCTAAATACCATTTTTCAAAATACCGGCCACCATAGAGCACGGGCGCCTAAATGACATAATCGTTGTTTGACTTACTTTTCATCATCCTAACTAGCTAGAAAACAATTAAATCTAACTTGTGAAATACATCAAGGTGTAGAAAAAATCAATATTCTTTTGTATACTACTGGTCAATGCTCCCAAAATATTGGCTAAAAGCTCGATCAGTGGAAGTACAAAATTGTATGAAGAACGTGTTTTCTGTTTTTAACTCCAATAAGAAACTTCTAAGATGCTGGTGAGTGGGAACACTGTTCAAAGGGGAAACAAATGTGGAAGAACCCCAGTATAAATTATTTTCTTTATTCGTTTAAAAAAGTGTGAAGAATGGAGATCGAGCAAAGTTGGTGCTAACTTTACCCCAGGGGAGTTAGAGCTAGTGCTCCTTTACCTCGGCTCTCTGGAAGTGATGGTGAAAATCTTGTGATTAGACTGCTGAGGTAGCTTTGCCAGATATCATGGATCTAGCTTTTGGTTTATTTGGCCATGATGTGAGAAGGCCTTGACCAATATATGCATAGCCAAATGCCAGCAAGACAAGCATGCATGTACATGCACTCATGCTAGCTCAAATCATTACCACATCATTCCCTTCCTACAGACTACTGTATAGCTAGAGTTTGAAAAGGTAGCAAAGGCAGATAGAAGCTCCAATTTTGTAGTTAATATATTCTCTATAATTCATAAGCTTCTTGGATTACATTAGAAGCTCAAATTTAGTACTCCCTCCGATCCTATAAAACTATCGGGAGGTTAGCGTTAGAAACGTTCCTAGGTAGTTATTTTGTACGACACTTAAACTGGATCGGAGGTTGTAGTTAATATCCTCGGGACTGGTCAAGTCCCGCCTCTCACTTGCCTATCGCGTTGGTTAGGTTAGTCCAGTTGTAGTAGTTGTCTTCGGAGGTGGTCGGTCGGCCTCAATGCTTTTCTGTTGAGCATAGCGAGTCCTTTAGTTGTGGGCTTTGCGTGTGTGGTGGTGTGTCGTGAGGCATTGTAGCTATTCTTTGACATTGTTCTTCTTTAAGCTTAATACAAAGACGCGCAGATTCATGTGGGTTCTCGAAAAAAATTCTCTATAGTCTTAGGCTTTCTCCTAAGGAAATGACCAGAGAAGAAGATGGAATTTGTGCTGAAAGGAAAAAAGATTCGACAGAGCATTCAAATCGATACATGAATGTGCCTAAATCATGTTCATCAATGTAGCGCTCACGCACCAACAATCCAATGAACAAGGAAACTTGTCTTCTACCTGAACTCAGCTTTGTTGAAAATTTGAAAATCGCTGGAACATTATATACACATAGATGCATATTGTGTGAAGTTTTCTAATTTTTCCGACATTGCTTTAGGAAATGAAAAGTCACACACTAACTGTTATGTTGCATTGTCACTTTATAATAAAAGAAAGAATAACAACAACAAAGTAGAGACAAATGCGTGATAAAACCATAGGTTGCACTTTAGATGAAGTGGGAACATTGATGGGCCTCTTATCGTCTCCTCTCTCATAATAAGTGCAGGCATCAAAACAAACTCAACTTGAGGACCCCGTATTACCCTCCCATAACGCGCACCTCAGATTGAGGTTACGTTCTTTTATCATCCCCGACCACCCATGCATATTCCAATCTACATGACACAGTGGCACCCTTTTGTGATCCTAATATATGCACTCATACAATTAGCAGATAAGAACGTCATGGAAATAAACATACTTGTATGGAACCGACATGTCAAACTATTTCACCATTGCCATGAACAAGTTACTACTCAAAACTAGATAGACCGACACAATATATCAAGGAAAAAATATTGTAGCACACATCATGTTTGCCATGAGGTTACATATAAGAGATGGCAGAATAGTTATTGTATAAGGCAGTTGAGATGATGAAGACATAGATGGAGGAGGGGGAGATGCCACCGGAGATGATTTCAGAGGTGTTTCCTCTCCAATCTCCTTGGACACCAACCCATGCAGTATATATATTCTTTTCTATCTCCGTGAGGCTCTGTGTATTACGAGAAGCCACAACAAAGAAGTGCGTGTTTTCAACAATTTTGAATCATCCTCAAACATCACGAAGTCGCATAACTCATCATCTGCGAGATTGATTGGCTCGAGCATCTCCGGTGACTTTGGCGTACTGGCACTTCCCGTTGACTTTGTCGGATCATCCCTTCCAATCTGTGGCGCTGCCGCTTGCTGACAATCGCTTGTTACACATTTACAAGGAACCGAGAAACAAATCCTAACCCTTGTTGCCGAGAGGATCGCGAACCTGTCGGTATGGCACACGCCCAAAGCCGGCTCGACACCTACAACGGGGAGGGAGAGGGAGAGAGGAACCGGAGGGGAAACGGAAGTCGTTACAGACAGGAACTCGCTGCAATCGAGGTTGACCTAAGTGGGAGGACAAAGACTCGTTTGGAATGGAGGTAAAGTTAGTGGGGGCAACATTATTGAACTAAATACTGGTGGACTCACTATTTTCGCACCCAATAAAAAATGGCCGAACGGGGACGTGGTATTTTGCTAGGCTCGTAATCTTTGTTTCAGGGTGAAAATGGGTTTTCAACTCCCGATGGAGGCCAAATGAAAGGGCACCAAAAGGATCGACGTGCAACAGCAAAGGCCAATGATGACTTAGCTGCGTCGTACTACTACGTTGCTCTATCGTGTTCGCTCGCATGTGTCTGGCCACGGCGCACCGGGAAGTTGCCTCGGAGACACGTCAAACCCACCCGCCGGAATGTGCGCATGCAGCGGGTGGTGCCGACATGGGACGCCGCTGGACCCGTTCTGCTCCGGCGCCACCGTGAACCGTGCCGCGATTTTGTTCCGTGCTGGCACAGCGACATGGACAACACGGGAGACATCCATCGGCTTTGACTTTACCTCGGCGTCGTACGCCACCACCCTGCCACCGGCGCCGTGCATATGTTTGAGCCAAGGAGAGCGAGGTCGACAGTGGTCCCTGCTCCGGTGCTCCCCACCACTCCACTGGCAAAGCTGATGGCTCTGCTGTGGGCATCCTAGTTTAAGTGAATTTGAACCTAGCCAGGGCTATGAGGCAGCAGGTACACATGCATGCTTTCTTCTGGCTAATTAAGTAAATCTTAGTGCTGGATTCGAATGATGCGATGATCTCGAGCTTTTTCCAACACCCTGTCCAGATTTTATCATCCGGTACGTTGTACGTACAACTACAAGGACCAAAGTTGGAGTTGACCTCAGCCGCCAGCGCTCGATGGATTCGATCGACAAACGTCGCAGAAGGAAGAAAGTGGCCGGCCACATACGCAATACAAATACCACTCCATGCATTTGCTCTCATTCCTTTCCTTTATAAAGTCAGGAGGAGAGCCTGCCTGCTTTTCATTCCAGTATGACCACATTTTTCTCTCTACTCCTGCCGCGCTCTTTGGATCAACTGATCTGTCGTGGTACCGCTGGAAAAACCGACGAAAATTATGCGGTAGTACCAATGGAAAATACAGTTGGAAATTACACATACAATATAATACAATGGTTATTTATTAAAAATAGCAATTCGTAACATGTTACTCATGCTGGAAGCAGAAATCTCTGCAGTCTTTTATATTACTATTTCAAAACTGGAAACATGCATACAGAATTCAGGTAAGAGGTAATGTCGCCATCAATTAAATGCACTGTTAAATGATACGATGTGAACATGAATTTTTTTTGTTTAGATAGTAAATCAGAATAATGTTGCTATGGTCTTACATCGTTTTAGTCTTGTATAAACATAATAATATTTAATCATTTAGCAACATCATAACTCAAAACATAAGGTAAAAGGTCGCTTAGTCTTCTTATGAGAAATTGGAAAAATACCGTTAAAAAGTCTAAACTTATTTGGGAAATAGACGTGTGTAAACGCGTTTGGAAAATTTAGGTAGGAAAACTATGTCGAAAGCTACTGTGGGTGAACGATTCACATTTTTTTGGAAAACGCGAGGACTTTTATGCAAAAGAAGCGGCGTGCGTGGACTTTTCCATGTGTTTTGTACTGCAGGACCGATTCACAATTTTTGGAAAACACGGGCGCGCAATGTAGAAGTGCACATCGGGGACTTTTCTGCAAAAAAGCGAGATTTTGAAACTTTGAATCTGTCAGGATTTGTCTTTTTCACAGCTTGAAATACGACGGATTCGAAGATTGGAGAGAAATATGTATATGTCCGTCAAAATAAAAAGGTTGAAACATGAAAGTTGTTTGAAAGGGTGGTATCCACCTACTCGTGAGAGGAAAATTCAAACGGATGACCGAGTGCGACGAATTTGACAAAATTCGTCAAATGTTTTTGCGAATCTGGATCCAAAATTGAGGAGCTAGAGTCGACCAAACTCGAAACCGATCACGGGAATGGAACCTACTCGTCGACGCGCATATAGTTCGTGTATATGTTACGATGAAAAGGAGTCAAAATTAAGATGATACTTCTACGGTGCCCTCGATGAGGTGGCCACCTCCAGCTGAGGCTGAAAGGCTGGTCTTTTATATCCAGTGAATGTTTGTAGTACCGTCATAAAAAGATTGGCCCGCTACAGGAAATGCTTCGGTACGTACACAGCTGTGCCGGAGAGCTAGCTATGGCATGACCACATTTCCAAGAAAGTACTACCTCTTCAACAATATAAAGCATTTTTAGCAAACTAATTTAGCTTGCTAAAAATGCTTGTATTATGGAACGGAAGGAGTACATGTTTTGAAAAAATAAAATTAAAACTCTCAAGCATTATTTTCTCCTGAATAAATTTGATCATGCCGAAAGTTCCAGAGTAAAATCCCCTTTTCACATACGGAATAAGTTATTTCTTGATGCTTGGCAACCGATAAACACTCGTTTCGTTATGAAAAAAGGATGAAAAACAGATTTTTTTTCTTTTGGAATGAAACCAAGGAGAAGGACGAGGCGACACATGTGCCATTGCGGAGGTCAGGTTGACAGGAGATCTGAGGTGCATATGCCATATCTCCTGGCCAGGCCGGGGCACCTCGATCGATCTTCATGGCAAATGTCAGACGGGTGATCTCCAGCTTTCCGCGGTGGAAATTAAAGCGCATGCACATCCTTTGGCATCGTTTCCTCGGCACCCATCTGATTCAAGGTATCATCTCCATCTCGCGACTACCTACCTCTTGATTTCTAGCTAATTACCTCCATGTTCCACTTTTTCCCAGCACACGTGACTTACTATCCTTTCTCCAGAAACGGTCATATATATGCATCCCTCTGCACTTTATAGTTCAAGCTGGTACACATATGGTCAAAATGTACTGTTAACCTGTGGCATATACATTTAGAGCCTTTTTTTATCACATGATTACAAAACATGGAATAGGAAAAGCGCAGTAATATGATAGGTTTACGGGTGCAAAACAGAGGATTTCAAACGGAGAAAAACTATAAGAATATTCCTTTGGTTGGAACATAGAAAAAAATACAAGAAAAATGGCTCAATCTTACATCTATTAACGAGGTTATAGTGGATGTTAAGGTCATGTTTGGTCTGCAGGATATGAAAAACACATGAATAGGAATATCGCAGGAATAAAATGTCATACCACTTGGAAAGCCAGAAACGAAGGAATGAATAGTAGTAGTTGTTTGGTTGCACCACAGGAAAAACGTAGAGTCTATAGGGATTGAGTACATGTCGTAATTGTCATTGACACATAGGAATTTTTCGAAGAGGTCTCACCTCTTGCTGGAAATCCTATAGGATTGCAATGTAGGAAACAAATCCCTAAGGGCCTTTTTGATTCGTATGATAGAAAAACTCATGAAGCCAGAAGGTATTAAAATTATTTGTTTACATAAAATAAAATAAACAAAGCTTATTTGAGTCCACTTTTGAATTCACATTGCTTGCACACTATAGCCTGTACCAAAACAAAATTAATGGACTACTCATCATTTCACTGAATCCACCATTGACCACGACCTAGTAATCTCATGCATGGGCAGGAGTCGCTTTAGCTGGATGGACCAGATTGAACATAAATCACACCCATGTGGTATTGAATCAAGGGGGGTGGTGCCCTGGTACTGCTGCTGCCCACACGTACTGACATACCACTCCTCAGCAATAACAGGGGGAGAGAGGGAGGATGGATCGAGAGTGAGCTGGTGTGGGGGGGAATTTCTCTGGCACCGGAAACCTCATTCCTGAGCCCGTCCATAAACATATGCAGTACAGTCCGTCGCAGTAATTGTTTATGCGTCCCAACTCTGACTACCCTACTGCTACCCGGCCCCTGCGTGCTACGGCTGTTCGCAGTAAACTCGCCATTCACTCCGGGCTCTCTTTACTGCTACACTCACAGGCCAGCCTATGGAGTACTGCTGTCGTTAGGAAACCTATGCTACTTTTATCTTTTCCAAGGAGTACAGTCCTTGTATAGTTTATCGCAGTGAATAAGTTTACCTTGATTTTTTAGATAAAATACGTTTACCTTGATGGAGAGAAAGGATGAATACTTCAACATTTCGGAGTTGTATCACGGTGAAAATGATTGTTTCACATGACAATGCAATTTCTGAGCAAAGACACATCTAATGCGGGGTGCCGGCGATAGACATGGAATAAAATTTCAACAAATTTTCGGTATTTTCAGTGTGTACCGGAGTATAATGTTTTCGAAATTTTCCAACATATTTGTACCAAACTCACAAAAGTTTAGTCCGAATAAGTTCTAAAAAATTCAAAATTTTCGTGGATCCCTAAATTTAACTTTTTCTGATTTTGCTTTCCTAGGTGACACTCTGTTGGTCCAAAATAAGTTGAGTACCATGACATCACGAGGTAGTTTCCCATCAAATTGGCCACGTGGGGCCGATACAAGAGGGGGGGGGGGGGGGTCTCTCGTTCTTCACCCCCACCGACGACCAAGGCGAGGGCGTAGGCGACGAATAGACACAACATCTATGGCCATGACCGAGAGGCGCATCACAATTGAAACCGGATGTACTGTCTCAGGCATTTGAAATATTTTGACTGTCCTTCTCCGTCTTTTCGGATTTTAAGCAGAATTTACGGGGGCACAAATCCAATATGGTATCGAAGCTAGACGTATCAAGTTCAATGAGGAGTCTAGATCTGAGGGAGTTTTGAAATATATTACCAAATCTTTTCAATCAATAAGTGAATGGGCCAGTACATGGATCAAATATAGTCGGGCAAGAAGTGACGGCGGTGGCAGTATCCCTCCCTCCTTTGTGGTTGGAAACAAGATCTAGATTTCGCAACGAGGATGGACAAATTGTGGCATTTTCAACTTTGCAAGCAAATCCCGGAGACGGAGGCCCATGTGCCCTTTCAGTGCCTGTTCTTTGTAAGAACGTAGAACGTTACCAAAGGTTGACTTGGTTTGCAAAAATTTCAAGTCTCGCTCTTGATCGGCCCTAGTTCCTAGGAAGTCAAGAAACAGTAGAGCGGTGTAAAAAATAATGACATTCAACAAACAAAAACACCTTGTCGCTCATCATGTTGCATATTTTCCGAAAACTCGATATGAATCGACTGTAATTTCATAAATTGACCATACTTCCAAGCAAATCCCGGAGACGGAGGCCCATGTGCCCTTTCAGTGCTTGTTCTTTGTAAGAACGTAGAACGTTACCAAAGGTTGACTTGGTTTGCAAAAATTTCAAGTCTCGCTCTTGATCGGCCCTAGTTCCTAGGAAGTCAAGAAACAGTAGAGCGGTGTAAAAAATAATGACATTCAACAAACAAAAACACCTTGTCGCTCATCATGTTGCATATTTTCCGAAAACTCGATATGAATCGACTGTAATTTCATAAATTGACCATACTTCCAAGCAAATCCCGGAGACGGAGGCCCATGTGCCCTTTCAGTGCCTGTTCTTTGTAAGAACGTAGAACGTTACCAAAGGTTGACTTGGTTTGCAAAAATTTCAAGTCTCGCTCTTGATCGGCCCTAGTTCCTAGGAAGTCAAGAAACAGTAGAGCGGTGTCACAAATAATGACATTCAACAAACAAAAACACCTTGTCGCTCATCATGTTGCATATTTCCCGAAAACTCGATATGAATCGACTGTTAGTCATAAATTGACCGTACTTCCAATCTCAAGTGCCAAAACCAAGATGTTGAGAAATATCCAGCCACGTTTTTTTATTTGAAACTGAGGCAGTAGCTTCAATCGATAATTAAGCAGAAGCGAATTATCCGAATAATTAGCAACGCCGAATAAAAACGTACCGTTAAAAAAAACTCAAACCCACGCATCTTCAAACCCTGTAACATTTAAACTTTCTGATTAAAGAAAACAAACATATACTGTATTTTCTTTCGTACTCCTCACTACAGGATTTTCTCTATGCAGTAGTCCGATGTAACCCGAAGTAAATTCTCAGATGCTGGAGCACCTGGTGCTCTAGGCGAGCACGAGCGCTACTCGTGGGCTTGTTTGGGCCAGCGGACCTGGGAACTTGCGCCTATGCTCTCCGTTGAATACGGACGCCGTGGCTTCTCCTGGATCTCGTATCGTGGGCTTTCGCGCCCGCTGACACGCCGCCTCCCTTGGTACCTTCTCTTCTTCTCCGGCCCCGGCTCGTTCTCTTCTCTCTGAAGTCTGAACAGTGAACACCCTCATCTCCCTTGACCAATCTCGTCTTCCCCAAGCTCCATGATCCATCTACAGTTATCTTCTCCGATGTTCTTGAACAGCCCCGTTCCGATTGGTATACTAGCAGCAACTTGTGTGTGATCTTGCCAGTCACGTCGAGACGTGTTCAGGTTAAGGAAGATCGACGGCTGGTTGGAAAAGGCCGGCGAAGGGAGGGAGGGGCATTCTCTGCCGGCGTCGGCAGGCAGAGTAACTAATGCATATGCTGCCACTCCCACGCACAGACACACACTGACGCCTGAGTGACTGACGAGCACGCACACGCAGGTGGGTGATCGAGGTGAAAGGGATCCCTGCGCCGAGGTGCGTAAGTTTTCGTGCGTACTGCGAGTAGTACAGCCATGGCCTGCGCGTGCCTCTGCCACCGCCGGCTGCGTAAAGGCAGCCGCGCGCTGAGCCTACGTACTGCTGCGGCTGCGCAGAAAGCTCGACCTAACCTACGCATGCAGTGCGGCGAGCTAGCTGGAGGGACGCGAGCATGCATGGATACTGCGTCTTCACTTCCTAGTCGTCGATCGTAGGATAGCGACGAACGTAGGCTCGTAATGAGATGGTGATTGCACTGCATGGGCGCCGCTGTCAGCACCTGGGATCTCGCATCTCTTGTTTTCTTCTTCTTTACTTCTGCTACTGGTGGATGGGTATACAAGCTCGCATTGGATAGCAACTATGACAGTTAAATTCTGAAAGATATGGGGCTAGAAAGGCACTTGCTATCCCTGTATTGGGATGTTTATGTATTATAGGATGCTCCCTCCGTTTTTATGTACATCTCGTTCTAGGTTTGTCAAAGTCAAATTTTGTAAGATTTCATCACATACATAGAAAAAAAAATTATAGATGTTCATATGTTTTCGTGTATATTTGGTCAAATTTCACGAAATTAACTTCAAAAATCCAGAGCGCGATGTAAATAAAAATCAGAGGGGGTACCTTGGATGGGAGGTACATGAAAACATTTTTTTCTACGGAAATTTTGAAATAAAAATATTAAATGTGTTTGTCATTGACAACTTTCTCCCTCTATCATATATTAAGATAGGCATGACACTTTGATGTGGAAACCAAATACTCCTTGCTTATATGGGCTTCACTCCTATATGCCATTATTTATTTTACATGTGTGCGTCAAGTCTACGTGTTGTATGCTACAGAACTATATCCTTTATCTAAAACAAAAGAGTGACTCAACGCGGTATGAGGTCTGAATATTTGTTATGATTCTACTCACTCTTTACTGAAATCCTACATAATGTACTGAAATATAAGTTAACTTTATTTCCATCTTTAATTTAGAGAACAACCTTTTATTTCAGAAACTAGGAGGAGCACTTGTATACATGGGGTGACATCAAGCATATTACAAGAGAGCATATAAAATACTCAAATATTATGTACAAGTAAGAATCTACCATATTTCATATTCTTATTTTATAACTACATGCGACGCTATTCCAATATGGATTACATAGCAAGCACATGTTGTTGACTCATTATTGAGCCCACTATGTCTTGCAAGGCACAATTGACTAGGAACATATACAAGTAAAGAATCAATTCCGACGGTTCACTTTATACTCTCGAAGTTTCTGCAAATATGCACCTAGTCATACACTACAAACCTTTGTCGGCTTTTGGATCGCTAACCTGATGTTAAAGAATATTAAAACACACGCACACATATTATAGTTTATCAAATGCCAGAGTTAATTCAAGAAGGAATCGTTGTAACACATTAAAGATTAAATTTACACAAAAAAGCCTATTATACTATGACAAACATTGCACCATATACAGGGTAACGATAAAACAAATATATATCATCGAAATTACGTTGTTAACTTGCTAACAAAGTAAATTCTACTCTATATATTCCATATTATAAGGTGTATAAATATTATCAAAAGTCAAACCATGTAAAGTTTAGCCAAATATAAAAAAACCATCAACCTCTAGGATGTCAAACCAATCTTAAAACATACATCATTAAATACAATTTAATATTGTATATGCATAGTATTAAAATTGTTGATAATTTTTTATAAACTTGTTCAAAGATTACATTGTTACATGAAATAAATTATACGCCTTATTTTCACAAACAAAGATGTAATTTTTATGATAAAAATAATTTATGAAAAATATAAAGTTTTGTGTAAAATATATTGACATAGTTTCACTCTGTCCAAAGTTTGCTTGAACCAAACCTGATTGGCTAGCGAGATATAGGTAGTTTATCAAGTTGTCGCGTGCCCACTCTGTCCCGGGAAAAAGTTGGTGCAACAACATTTTTAGCTTCACAAGATGGTAAAAATCGCGAGAGTTGTAGCCTCCTTTGGTGATTATAAAGATGAAGGATTGGTATATCTTTTGGTGGTCAAGTGGGAAAGGATAGTGCCGATAGTTAATAATAACAAAAATTGCGGAAACACTTTTATATTTTTCGGCCTTCCTCGGGGTCCTCTCCTCCATAATGGGTTACCATTTTAAATTTCCCATGAAATACTTGTAAGTGTGGTACAAATATGCGTATCAGTGTTTATTCTAAGAATGGGACACATGTTCTAACCATTTGGATTTTAAAAATAATCATCATGATAATTATGTCTAGAATAGTCCTAGACTAATCTCTATTTAAACATATCATCGATTCAAGTCTAGTTTTATGTTCCCTCCTTCTCAATCAACATTACACAGAGTAATATGATGCAGTACAATCAAAGAAGAAAATATTATACTGGAGGACTTTTAGGCAACCCGGTGCTATTGTGTACGCCCTTTGCCCAACCAGTTCTAACTCGCACTAATGATACTACCCGGACCCTCTTCTTGACCAATTCCACTTAAGTTTGCGGAGAGAACATGTAGGACATGTTTGGTTAGTATGATTCTGAAACACATGAATAGAAAAAACACGAAAATATGATAGGAACGCATGTGCAATATAAAGAAATAAAAACACAGTTTTTGTGTAAACTTGCATGTTTAGTTCATAAGAATAAGAAAAACCACATGAATCATAATAAACATGGTTACATCAAAGTCAAACCACATGAAAAAAATATAATTAAGATGTTATTAAGCCACCGAAGACCTTAGTCTAGGAATTTGAAAAGAGCACCAAGTGGATTTTAAAATTTCTGAATTTTTTCTTTGAAACAGATATCAAAGGAAATTTTACTTTGTTTTTTGTTTACTCCATTCTCTTGAACCAAACAAATAAATAGTGCCAACATAGGAAAAAATTCTACTCGTATGTTATTCCTCCACTTTATTCTTTGAAGCAAAGAGGACCTTACAGACATCTACTCAAACTCGGGAATCCTGAACTTGTCATCACCGAAGTTGATTTTACAGAATTCTTGCTTCTAATCCATTCACTAAGAAACAAGTTGTTCCGGAAAATGTGGTGAGAAAAGATGGGAAATATATTTTTAGCCCTTTTCATGACATGCTCTTCCAATGCTCTGTAGGATTCAGTTCCTGCGGATTTTTTTTCCTTCCAAACACGTTTGATTCATGGGATTGTACCCTGTAGGAACAATTCCTATAGGAACAATCCCTGTAGAAATTGTTGGTTTTCACGGGAAGAGAAAAATGAGCTCTGGCCTCATTTTAAGGTTCCTGTGATGTTCTTTCTGTGCAATCAAACAACAATTTGTAAGAGTTCACGTATACATAGGGGATCTGATTGGTTAGGGCACTCCATTCCTTTATATTTCCTATTCCTTCGGCATTCCTACCCTACAAATCAAAGGAGGCCTTATACGTGGAATTTAAACAAGGTGCGTAGCTGCATGCAATTCAATAGTCCTTCATCGCATCCTAAAGAAAGATCTTTTGTCCTTCCGTAGCCTCCAAAGGAAGAACAATCGAACTATAAAAATAGAGGGCTAGCTCGATCGGGCAGTAGGAGCCTCGACTAATTATCTACTGCTCTAGCCCCTTGCATTGCATGGACACAGTAATATATCCTGCTGCTGCGTCTTGTACCGCAGCATAGCCTTGAGCTCCGGCCACATGTCAAACTCCGATCGATGCTTGGTGAAGCAGCAACACTCGACAGGTTTTGCTGATTCCTAGGCCGCCCGCGCGGGGCCTGGCGTAGCGTCAACCCTGATCATTGATCAGTGTAGTTTGGGTTTCAAGCAATGCGTGGATTGCATTGTAATCGAAGGTACTAATCCCATTAACCCGTTCTTGTTTCCCCCACACATTGATCTAAACCTCCTCGAGCTCACACACCGATGCTTCCTCGATGGAGTAACAAAACAAGCTTAATAATTCCCTTACTACATTCCATTGAAAGGGACGAGCAAGTTAAAGAACAAGTGGAATTCGAATTCAGCGTCTGAAAGCTCGATGTGAACCTGGAGTAATTCGGAGTGTCAGACACCAAACAGTTTGGTAAAATTTCAGTATCTGTCGGAGCTTGTTTTGGATGCACGGACGCATAGTGGTTAGCCTGGCCCATTTGTGCGCTCTGTGGTGTGGAGGCCCATGTGTTCTTGCCAACATCCTCTGACTTTGTTCAAGTAGATGCATACCATCGTCAGGGAGTTAAGAGCTCACAGTACTGTAAGACTGTAACTGGTACACGGGATTAAAGTTGCGTTCAGTAATTGTTTTCCAGTAATTACTGTTGGTGGGAAACATTACCATTTCTGTGACTCCTGCCACTGTTGGCACCGACAACGTTCCTCGCCACACTGCTACAGTCCCGGTTTCGACTGGATGCTTTGGGATTGATCTAATCAACATTCACTACGTCACGGCAAGGATTTAAGGGCACTTCAAAGTGCCTCGAAAATTTAAATAAATGGCCTAAAAACTTATTAGGGCACTTTAAAAAGTTCCCAACATATTGGTGATTGGAAAAGTATTTAGGACACTTTGAAAAAATGCCCCAAAAGGTTAAACCTTTTAGGGCACTTCTCCAAAGTGCCCCAAATAGATTTTAGGGCATTTTGAAAAATTACCCCGTAAACTTATTAGGTCACTTCTCCAAAGTGCCCCAAATAGTTTTTAGGGCATTTTGATTAAGTGCCCCCAAAACTTTTCGGGGCACTTTAGAGAAGTGCCCTAAAAAACCTACAGGGCGCACATTATATTATTACCCTAATATATTTTTGAGCCATTGTTCAAAAAATCTCCAGATTTACATTATAATATTAGACACAATTTATCACAGATACAATCAAAACAGGAAATCATCCAAATAGGCTGTAAGATCTGCAATCAGATTACAGATCCAAAATAGACAAAGGTACTGCCAGTTGAGCATGATAAAATATGGAACATTTAGATTACAGGGACATGTACTACTGCCTGCCATTATGAGATATGATCAAACTTGCAATATTTTGCAACATCTAGGAAGTGAAGAACTCCTCAGTCTCACCGTGGCTCCTGTTTGAAAGAAAGGAATATAGGTAAGAAGATACACACAGAGCGAACAACAAAAACAGACTGGACCAATGGTCAATTACAAGCCACTGATAATAGTGTGAAGTTAAGATTACTTACAGCAGCTCCTGCATTTTATAATCATAGTTCTTGAAGTCAAACTGGGAACCTTCCGCTGCCATTCCTACCATGGTTGTAGCAGAAAAAATATATGTTAGCTATAGAAAGGCAATGGCGCCAATAACGAGGAGGTAGCTTTAAGTTGACAAAAAAAAATGTAGACAAGTCTTGTGTACACATCCATTTTTCGTAGATAACTCAAACAACATCATACAACTCATTTAATATCAAATTAAATCATACATACACTAGATAACCCTAATACCAGATTGGGTGATCTAAGAGTCAATAAAGAATAAATATGATAACAGAACCAGGTCTAGAACTTCATGAATTAACCATTAATCCACTAAAACATACCAGATCAGTATTGCCCTTTTCAAATAATAATGCAAGAACCAAATTGAACATATACTTGATTGCAGCAACATGAGTATAAACTATGGGAGACAACAACCGGATCATGTATTCATTTAGACAGTAGCTTCACAACAACTTGATTGCAGCAACATGAGTACCAGCGAAAAATATCCTCAGCCTTTTGAAACAAGCTGACATAATTATTTCAGTTTACAAATGTGAATTGCATAGATTTCTTTCACTAACCATTACTAGAGGAATAGTAATGCAAATTACATAAATTTCTTCTTTCAATGTCACTAGTCAGTAGTCACTACTAGAAGAACAGAATGCGAATTACATAGATTTCCATGCTGAAAACTAACTCTCATATGTCAGACTACTAGAGGTAGATTTCCATGCTGAATACTAACTTCCATGCTGAAAGTCAGCCCTGATACGAAAATACAAGCAATAATTTGGGAGAAACATTCTCATCATTTCTTCTCGTACCTCTAATATGATGAAAGTTGAATGCGTTCTGGTAAAGTCATTTTAAAGGTTCTCAAACAGATATATGTTTCGTTCATGCTGCATCATATACTTAATTAAGAGTAAATCTTACCGATGGAACTTATTAATAACACTACAATAGGGCTCTGGTATACCAATAGAAAGGGTTGTGACATATCAATACCAGTTCAATGCGTGTCAATGCATATATAACATCAATACCAGTTCACTGTTTGACATCCATACTCTGTTTCTCATACACCAAGAGGTCAACAAATATAACGCTGCTGAACTGGACATGCTGTGATTCAGAATTTGGATCAAGCAACACATGACCATCTACAATGCATATTTAATTGGAACCAACTTACTTCTGCATGAAAAAGTTAATTGTCCACGATTATATATCTTTACTGCCACACATACCTTCATCAACCCCCAACATGTGCTCCTTGGTGATCATCCATTTTGTTGAAGCCAGCAGAGAAAAACCTAACAAAAGTGTAAAAAACATGAAACGATAAAGTTATGGTGAATGAACATATGAAGAACCACCCCGCTATGGTAATTTGAAGAAATGGACATAGACAGTTGCAACTATGTATGTACATATGTGGTGTCCATGCCAACTATGCATGTACATATAACCAAAATAATTTGTGATTTCAGAAGCAACTATGTATTTCATAAAAATAGAAGCAACAAAACGAGATTAGAAGCAACTGAACGTGATGCTAGAAGCAGCTAACTAATAAATAGTTGCAACTTCGGTGATTTAGTGATGAAAACATGTACATGTGCCTACTAATCCTGCAACCCTAGCAACTTCGCATGATACCAGAAGCAACTAACTAATTCACAGTTGCAACTTTGGTGATTCACTAGTAGGAAACTGCCTTTCTGTGGATTCACTATCTGTGGCACACCAAACTTCCCATGCGCCACAAAAAAACTTCAGTGGCGCACCATGCCTAGTGCGCCACAGAATACTGTGGCGCATAGGCACAGACATGCGCCATAGAAATAAGGTGGGTCCCGCCTCCACAAAAATATGGTGACATTTTTGTGGCGCATTGAGCTAGATGCGCCACAGAAATCATACTTTCTGTGGCGCATCCAGCACAATGCGCCACAAAAATTTGGTGGGACTTTGCTAAAAAAGAAGACTTTTTTTGTGTATTAATTTGTACATGTGTGTGTGTGAGAGACAAGCATATATATATACCATGAATAAAATATTGGTCTACTAACAATTGTGTGTATATTCGTCTTTTCTTTAAAATGTGATTATGTTCTTTCTTTCAATATAACCAAAAATGTTTTTTTTAAAGAATAACAAATGTGTTTGTGTTCTTTATTTAAATTTAACCAAAAAAATTGGCCAAGTACAAAGTTCTGAAGCAAACCACTAGAGTATGTGTGTGTTGTTGTCATAGTACAGCACCACATCTTTATAAACTGTCAGGCCACACAATTCTGTGGCGCATCCTCCCTGCAGATGCGCCACAGAATATCACATTTCTGTGGCGCACCCAGGCGGGGTGCGCCACATAATCTCAGCATTCTGTGGCGCATGCCAGCAAGGATGCGCCACAGAATTTCTTTTCCCCCACTTACATGTGGGGCCCGCCCCGCGCCGGCCTCCTCCTTCCAAAAATCGCCAAGTACAGAGAACGAAACCATCCCGCGCCTCACCGCCGCCCGAACTCGCCGGCGTCCTCCCGTGCGCGTGCCCTGCCCAACTCGCCCCCACCCAACCCTTCGTCGCCGGCGACCTCCCTTGCGCCCTCGACACCGGCCGTGCACGCCGCCGCGGAGGAGAGACCTCCCCTGCGCCCTCGGACCGGCCGTCCTCGACGCCGCGGAGGAGACCTCGACGCCGCCGCCCTTGGACCGGCCGTCCTTGACGCCGGCTGCCCCTCCACGACACCGCCGTCACCTCCCCGAGGTTGCTGCCCTCCCAGCCTGTACCCTCCCCTCCCCTGCCATGCCTCTCCTCTGCACACTAGGTGTTTTTGTTAATGCCTAGGTGTTGTTCTTGTGTGTGCAATAGCTTACAAAAAATGTCGTAGTGCAGGCTTGCTAATTGTGCAGTGTCTCTGATGGTTTTAGGATTGTGCCATGCTTGCTTGTGTGCAATAGCTTGTGCCATGCTTGCTTGTGTGCAATAGCTTGTGCCATGCTTGCTTTAGAGGTCCTAAAATGCTCACTTTAGAGGTCCTAAAATGGTTTGAGTTGCTGAAATTTATTAAGTTAGTATGAATGGTTTGAGTTGTGATAATCTTTGCAACATCAATTCAGTGCTAAAATCTGCCAAATGTGAATTTTAGTGGAGTAATTAGGCTAAGTGCTAGAACTAATCAACCATTTCACTAACACATAGGTAAACTTGTGGACTAAGTGCTAGAAGTAATTAGGCTATTGTGTGTGCATGTGGTAGAAATTAACAAGTGAGTAGTGTCCTTCCAACTTGTGGACTAGCTTCAGCTAGTTGCTTTTATCCATGTGGTTTTTTTCTAGATGCCAAATCAATATTAAGTTAGAAGCAAATTAATTTATTCACAAGTTTTGACTTTTTTATGTACTATGCAGTTTGAAGAGGACCTCGACGCTGCTGTTCCGGAGCTCGTCGACAAGTGGTGAGAAATTATGGATGTGCTGTGAATGGTGTTGATGGATATATATGTGTCCACGACCATCGTGTCGTGGTTGTTTGTGGTCCGACCATCGTGTCGTGGAGATGCCGGCCGGAGATGCCGGCCGGAGATGTGGATTTTTTGTGAAATGCTTGCTGGTACCCCGAGAGGCCCTTGAGATTGCCGGAACGTCGATTAACTTCCGTTCCGGCAAATTGGGGTACTCCATATGTCCCTTTTTTAGCAAGGTCATGCCCAAATTCGTTGGCATGACTTTGCTAAAAAAGGGACATATGGGGTATTACGATTTACGACTAATGCATGGGCCGGGGTATCTTAGTACTAAATTAAGTGATTTTTTTCTTATATTTGTTGTACTAACTTTTTGCCTCTTTTTAATGCAGTGCAAACATGTCGAAAGCCGGCCCTTCTAAGCACATGAGCGTCGAAGAAGAAGCTAGACATGCCAACAAGTCGTTCTGGCAGATGTCCCAGGAGATGGAGGAGATGGAAGAGGTGGTGAAAGGACAAGGATGTCGCCTAGAGGGGGGTGAATAGGCGTTTAAAACTTTTCCAGTTTAGGCTTGATAAATGCGGAATAAAACTAGGTGTTTAAATTATCAAGCACACAACCTAAATAAACTAGGTTCATCTATGTGCACCAACAACTTATGCAAAGCAAGACAAGTAACAAGGTGATAGCAAGATATAATACTTCAAGCTCGAAGGCTATCACAATGTAAAGTGCATAAGTAAAGAGCTCAGGTATAGAAATAACCGAGGCACGCGGAGACGACGATGTATTCCCGAGTTCCTCCTTTTTAGGGGAGTACGTCTCGTTGGAGGGGTGTGAGTATCAAACTCAAGATGCCACAAAAGGCCTCACCCTATTCTCCGATGAACCTCGCACAAAAGCTCGGTTCACCTTCCACTATTGATTTCCTTTTGGGCGGAAATCGAATCCCTTACAACAATCTTGAGGCACAACCCACAAAAGGATTGGGAGCTCCCAAGTGGACCACAAAAGGTTCCAACTAGCCACAAAAGGCCTTGACCACAAAAGGTCACAAGAACACCGTCTAGGGTCCAACAACCCAAGAGTAATAAGCTCACAAACTTCACTTCCACGAATCCTCGTGGAGAGAGCAAACCGATGCACAAAAGCAAAGGGAAGAACACAAGTGCTCAAATCCTTCACTCTCAAATCCCACCACAAGCAACTAATGCTTATGGGGGGAGAAGAGAGGAAGAACAAAGAGGAGATGCACCAAGAACTCCAAGATCAAGATCTACTAGGTTCCCCTCACTTAGAGGAGAGATGGAATGGATGGATATGTAGATCTAGATCTCCTCTCAATTTCCCTCAAAGATATGCAAGAACCATGGGAGGGAATGAGAAGAAGGCAAGCTTTTCAAAGGTTCAACAATGGAGGAGAGAGGGGAGAAAACTTGCTCAAGAGCTGTAAAAACCGTTGGGGAAGAAGGCCCCTTTAAATAGATTCCCCAGAAATCTGACCGTTATGTGCAGTTTTCGTGCCCAGCGGTACTACCGCTGGGCCAGCGGTACTACCGCTGTTGTACTCCTGGCGGTACTCAGGAGAGTACTGCTCCCAGGCGCAGCGGTACCTTACGGTACAACCGCCGCAGACAGGGGGGCGGTACTACTGCTGGACAAGCCTTGAATAAATTCGAGATATTCCAGCGGTACTACGTGGTCGCTACCGCCGGGTACCATAAGGAGTACAGAGAGCAAAACGTGCCTAGCGGTACCCCTGGCGGTACCACCAGCCGTAGTACCGCCAGGAGGAGTACTAGCTGCGCTGGGTAGTATCGTTCCAGGTGGAGCGGTACTACCGCTGCAGCAGCGAGCTCACTGGAACTGCAATAACTTTTGCAAGGAAACTCCAAATCAGGTGAATCCAATTGCGTTGGAAAGGTAACGACAAAGCTTTAATCTTGGAGGAGATATCACACATGGGAGGTGTGGACCTTATCTCGAGGAGGACCGGTAATATTTCCAACACCGAGAACGCAACAAGTTTTCCATCAGGACTCCGTTTTCAATAATCTTGGGCTTGCTCCGAAGATAATCACAAGCACCACAAGATCATGCATATACACATCATAGTCCATCACGTGAGGAGGAAACCATAAGAGGAGAGTTTGACCTCTCTACAAGAGACGAACCGGTAAAACCTCCAACATCAAAAACACCACAAGATATTCCAATGAGATCCTTTTTGATGCACTAGAGCTTGGTATGGAGATGAACACAAGCTCTAGATTCTCACATGGATAAAAGCCAAATAAGAACCAAGAAAGATGATATGCCAAGAATGCAAAGGTTTGAGCTCTCCACAAAGATGCGATCAAGTTACTCACTTGAGAGCCCCTCTTGATAGTACGGTATCTATCCTATAACCCGGTCTCCCACTAACACCATGAGACCGGTAAAATAGAAACCCTATCAAGAACATACCTTTGCCTTGCGCATTCCACTTGAGCTAGATGATGACGATCTTGATCTCTTCAAGAGGACCACCTTTCTTGATTGCGCTTGCTAGCACATGCTTAATGAAGACATCTTCAAATACTCCCCCATACACCATTATGGGAGAGCCTCGCTTAGCTCCGTCTTCATGAAACCACTTGCGCTTCATATTCTTCTCTTGATATAGATGATGGCTTGGAGATAAACATGAAGTTCACTCAATCTTCTTTTTCAAGCCATGCTTGCAATAAGCTCAACTCTTCACATGACCATTCTTCATATAAACCCTTGAGAAGAGCATTGATCATCATGAAATCTTCTAGAGTCCAACACATGAACTCCAATCTTTTCCTATGGACAAGATCTACAATAATATCTCAATACAAACATTAGTCCATAAGGATTGTCATTAATTACCAAAACCATGCATGGGGCAACACATGCACTTTCAGGTGGAGGCCGCCGATGCCGACAATGAGCAAGAGGACCGGGAGGAGGACGCCGAAACCACAGATGGAGCTGCTAGTGGCGGTCATGAGGATGACACCACCACCACCGATGGTGGCGACCACACGGATGGTGCTACCGGTAGCAACCCGACCGCTAAGAAGCGGAAGAAGCCAAGGAGGGATCGGACACCGCAAGCGTCGACAACGTCACAGACGTGTTCACCAAGGTCACGCCAAGTGGCCTACCAGTGGAGCCGAAAAAGCTTGCCAAAGGGTACAGCATGCAACTAGGGTGCATCGTCCGGGAAAGCATGTCGATCAACACGAAGGACCTCAGAAGCAAGGGCAATGAGGCTTTGGTCGAAAACCTCCTCATGAAGCTTCACCAACGATACACGTTCCCGCTTCCGTTCAACAAAAAGGTGGACAGTTTAGCCATCACGAAGATGAGCACCGCCTTGAGCAGCTGGAAATTCCGGGTGAAGAAGAAGATCAATAAGGGTGACAGCTGGGAGAAGATAAGTGCCAAAGACCCGACGCTCGACAAAGAAGAGTTCGAGATATTCAAGGAGTCCTTAAAGTCTGAGGAGGCTAAAAAATGGACCAAGTGGGGGAAGGATATGCGGGACCTGAACATAGGTAACCACCGTTTGGGAAGCGGCGGTTACCGAGGAAAACAGCCCGTTTGGGACAAGGAGGATGCCATTGTTGCAAAACTGGGAAAAGAGAACCCGTGGCACAAAATCACGGACGAGCAAGTGAGGAACTTTGTCCGGTCCCGCTACTATCTGAACCCGGCGGGGGAATTCGTTACCGACGATGAAGATGTGTTGAAATTCGAGAAATTGCTGGTAAGGAATTTAATTTCCGCGGATATCTCAAAGTCCATTGCGTTGATCTAATTAGATAACGAAGCCATATTTCTACATGGGTTCACCTTAATTTCCTTTGTCTGCAGGAGGAGGAGTTGAAGGCTGACGCTGAGGATGGCCCGTCGTCCCAGGGGTCGACGGAGCCATGGGACACGACTTTCAACAGGGCGACGAACGCTTTCAAGGAAAGGGACAAGTCGAAGCCGCCGACGTCAGCTGGCCGTGTGTCCGGCTTTGGTACGAGCATGAAGTTCCTACAGTACTACTCATCTGACCCGGAGAAGAGAAAGGAGAGGAGGAGGACGACGAGGGCGGATAAAGCCGAGGTGGTGGAGCTAAGGAAGAAGGTGGAGTCACTAGAGCAGGGAAAAGTGGACTCCAGCACGGTTGACAAGTTAGTGGAGGAGAAGCTCCGGGCATTCTTACCCCCTGGGTTGATGGAGGGGTTAGCTTCTTGGAATGCCGGAGGTCGACAGGGGCCGATACACGTGCCCAGCTTCAGCGGCAGCAACTCAACCATGAACCAGGACGTGTCGCCGGACCTGGTGACCCCAACGCCCAACGCCGCGGTGCAGCCGCCGGTCCATTTTGTCGCACCGACGCCACCACCCGAGCGGCGGAGGAGAATGTTAGGCCGGCCGCCGGCACCGGCGCCCTTGTCTCGACATTAGCCGAGCTCAACGCCATCGACAAGGTAACTAATTAATTACTTAGTCCGCGTCATCTTCTATAACTCTGCCTTTTATGACTGCCACCTCATGATGCCCAACATTTGTTCACAAAAGGACACGCCTTGCATACTCCTGCATAGGATGGTACCCGACGGCGAGTTGAAGGAAGTTGCTGAGGGCATGCTCATACAACCAATGTGCCGTGATATGCACAACACTAGAATGAGCGAGGCCGTGATGAGGGTCAAGGTGACTGAGGTAGTGCCTGAGTTTAGTGCCATCGACCCCCCATGCAACCTCCGGGAGCCGAGGAGCACATGCTCCTTGGAAATTGCCCCAAGTGGGTCTTGGAATGGCCGAAGACCCAAATTCGTCTTGGGGGGCCGGGGGTTCTTCAGGGGTTAAGGCGCCGCTCCACCTCTAAACTCCGGCCCCCGATCGTTCGGCCCTCGAAGCCGCCACGAAAACCTGTTGGGAAGGAACCGGCGCCACAAGCAGCAGTCGCCACCACCCGGAAGGAACCGCCGGTCGTTGCCACCACCAGCCGCCACCAAAGACTGTTGGGAATGTCTGTACCGCAACAGCCGTCCGAAGGCAAAGACGTTGCACCTCAACTTGATGGCAACGACGATGATGATGATAATATCGACGTCAATGGCTTCCTCAACACGGGCGCGAGCAAAGATTTGTACATGCCTGCTACGGATGAGGAACCCTTCCGCGCTCACAGTGATCAACCTGGTCGTCGCACTACATGCCAGCGCCTGAGTTTTTCTCAAAACACGCCTCCGGAAGCCGGCGATCAAGCTCCAGACAAACCGGGTAACATTTTCAGCCCTCGCACACTGCAACAGACGGTTTGCGCGGGGTTCACTGCACCCCCACCATCCCCAGAGATGAAGATCAAGAAGCCTAAGAAGAGAAGTAGGCAAGGCACCTCTACGAGCCAGCCAGCTCCTAAGGTTATCCGGGGTCATGAAGACATGATATCACCCCGAGTTCATGAAGCTGGTAAACCGATACTGCCTCCGGAGCTGCTCTGCCTCACAGAAGGACCCATGCACTCTTTGCATCAAGCTATATTGACGGTAGAGGGCCTGCTTCTTAAAGACAAGAATCCAAATTACCCGGTGTTCACGGTCCAGGTGCCAAAGAACGTGGACTTCGTTACTGAAGCCCCCGCCGATCTGTTCTTCATAGCGTTCGAGGACGTCTTCAACCTGTTTCACTCTAGACGGCTGGACTATAACTTGGTCCGCCTATACGCGATCAATATGGCGAGGAAGATCCAGAGAGATGATACCCCGTACGTCACGGTAGTGGATCCCTACTACATGCGTGACAGTCAGCTGGTGGAAGGATCAAGGACACGGACCATGGCCACGGAGTACCTCCAGAGGTTCATGCTGAACAACAAGAGGAAGAACAACCTTCTTCTGCCTTTCTTTCCGGAGTAAGTACACATCCGCTCGCCGCCGTCGTATCTTATGCTTTCTTATAGATTTCTTCCGTTGTTGATCCTTTCCACTGCATTTCTTCCGACCAGGGACAAGTACTGCATACTCATCGTCCTAAGCCCGAGGTGGTCCATTGCCACTTATTTTGACTCGGGGAGTTCGAGTAAGAAGAAAGACTACACCAGAATAAAGGGTGTTCTCGATGAGGCTCTCGAGGGCTACGCCCAAAAGGGAGGCCACTTCGAAAAAGGACAGACGAAGGGGGAATGTCTCACGAATGACAACAAACACCGGTTCAGGCATGGGACCCAGTTCGATTGCATGAAGCAGAAGCATGGCAGCGTGAAGGATGCCTTCTACGTCCTCCATCACATGAAAGGGTTTGTCCGGGATGCACTGAAAACAAAGTTGCCATCTAGTCTCCGAGAATGGACCAAATTTGCGGGGAAATCACCGATGATAAGCTTAGAGAAGACTTCCATCTCATCCAGATGGAGTTGTCGCAAATCATCTACGACGATGTTGTGACATCAGGGGGGCCTTCAACAAAGCCAATGGTAGGATAAATCATGCATACTCGCAACAAGTGCTTCTTTATTTTCTTTACTATAGACTTATCATACTCAATCTATTTATATTATTAACCAATATATATACCTATATTGACACTGCACAAATATTGACATGGTTGCAAATATGAACACTAATACATGGTTGTATCCATCTCCAGGGTTGTGTCAGAGGGATATCGAAGAACACCTAGCTCTGCAGAATGACAGCAGGACGTGGACGACGAAAGACGGCTACAAACCGTTCCCGGCGCCGCTCAAGAAGAAGACTCCATGATCATGCTCCTGCTCTTGCTCACCATCATCGCGGCTGTTCTCTATTTGATCATAGTTTAGGCGGTGACAACTTCATTTGTACTATGACTTATGTGACATGAGATGAACTTTTGTACAATTAATTTGGCATTTGTCACTATATGTATGTATCTTGGGCTCTAAGTGATGTGATGATATAGTATAATGTGTCTGTTTTAATACCGTGTCAAAATATATTACTGTTTCTATTATTTTATGTATAAATACTGTAATATACCTGTATTATTGTCAAATACAATATAATCGATAATACAGCAAATAATTTTGTGGCGCACCATATTCTGTGGCGCACGAACAAAGTGCGCCACAGATAAATTATTGTCAAATACAGCAAATAATCGAAAATATTTCTGTGGCGCATGGAAAAAAGTTTAGTGGCGCACTCTGTTCTGTGGCGCATGGCCTTCCGTGCGCCACAGAAATAGTTCTGTGGCGCATGCCGGAGGTGCGCCACAGAATTGTCTACTTTCTGTGGCGCACGGGGTGGTGCACCACAGAATAAATATTTTTGTGGCGAGGATTCTGTGGCGCACCCACCATGCGCCACAGAATCCAAAAAGGGTGCGCCACAGAAAGCTTTTTCTGTACTAGTGATTTAATGGTGAAACATGTGCATCTGTCTAATATCCTGCAAAACCAAGCAACTACGCGTGATGTTAGAAGCAACTAACTGATTCATAGTCGCAACTTCGGTGATTTAATGGTGGAAGCATGTACATCTGCCTACTAATCTTCCAAACCGAAACAACTTTGCATCATACTAGACGTAACTAACAAATTCATAGTTGCAACTTAAGTGATTTAATGGTGAAAAGAATTAACACGGCCTCACCCACCCCTGCATCTGTGAATCCTGCATGGTGAATACGACTTCGCAACAAACAAAAGCACTGAAAAGATGCCCTGATTTGGTTCGACAACAACCCAAATCTAGAAGACTAAGAAGAGGAGATGCTAGGACTTACCACACACAACAATTCTGCTCAATTAGAGGATGAGCTTGGCACGGATCGACACTCCTGCGACCTCCCCGTGCTCGCCTCCGCGCACGAGATCGAACAGAGGTCACGCTCCTCGCCCATCTCTGCAACCGGGCGCCGGAGACGATGTAGCAACCGCAACCTGACCTCCGCCTTCAATCTGGTGGCACCTTGCCTCCCCAGCAACCCCCTTCCTCCGCCACGGACGAGATCGACACCGCACGCGCGTCTCCCATCTCTGCAAAGCGAGAATCGCCGAAGCGCTACGAAATCAGGAGATGGAGCAGGAGATGGAGGCCAAGGCGGAGGGGATGCGGAGGGTGCTGGAGATGGCGGACGGGCTTAGGATGGAGACGATGCGCGCCGTGGTGGCGCTGCTCCGGCCGCTGCAGGCCGTGTACTTCCTCGTCGCCGCCGCCGAGCTCCACCTCTCCATGCACGACTTCGGCCGCCACAAGGACGCACGCTCGCCGCAAGGACGCAAGTCGTCGTCGCGGCGCTCGCCGTCGCTCATGGCTGCCGACGCCGGTTCCGCCCCGCGAACCCTAGAATCGGGACCACCGCCTCCGCGGCGAGAATATCGAGGCTCGAGGGCGGGGACTCGGGGAGAGGGTTCCGATGCGTCGTACGCGGCGACGGACGGAAGCCGGTGAGGGCGCGGCGGTGGGGTGTGGCGGCGAGGGGCGGCGGCGAGAAGGATCGGGCGAGAGCGGCAGCGGTTGGGAGAGAGAAGGACGGGGGCAAAATGGCAAATGAGGGTTGCGGGGCGGAGGCGGCGCGGGACAAGGCGGGCCGGGCTGGGTTCTGGGCCTGTAGGACGGTTTATGTTTGGGCCAAAATGATCCGAACTATTGGAGCACTTGATAAAATGGCCTAAAAGACCCTACCTATTGGGGCACTTTCTCAAAGTACCCCTAAAAGTCCACACCTATTGGGGCATTTTCGAAAAATGCCTTTGTAAGCTAACTTTTAAGGGCACTTAATCAAAATACCCTCTTTAAACTACAATTTGGGGTATTGTGGAAAAATGCCCCTAACAAAGTGCCCTAATATCCCCGCCGTCCACTAGTGATTAACCTCTGAAATCTGAACTCTCTCGGGTATCACTATACGAAGGATTCCCTTCGGAAAGGTAACCTGCCAAAGCTACGCACGCCACGTGGTGAGACGCTGGAGATGGAGAAATCCAAGTCGGGCACGTCGCTGCACCGGAGCGTACGCGCGCGTCCGATGGATCGCGAACGCAGCAGGAGCCCGCGCGCGGAGCGGTGCTCTGTTGCACCCCGCGAAGGTGCCGTGGGCTGGTACGGATGTACAGAACCCAGGGCATGCAATGTACAGATGCATGTACTTTCGTGATTCTTTTTGCGTGGATCTGTACTGAATTTAAAAGGCTGAGATTTACAATGTAAATTTAAAATTCTGAGATGTGCAACTATATAGTACAGTTTGTACAACTAAAAAGACACAGGTTGTACAACTACACAAATCAAGTTGTACAACTAAAAAGACACAGGTTGTACATCTAACAGGTTGTACAACTACACGTACACAAGTTCTACAACTACATAACACATGTTGTACAACTAGACAGACACAGGTTGTACAGACACGGGTTGTACAACTATATAGACACATGTTGTACAACTAGACAGACACATGTTGTACAGACACAGGTTGTACAACTACGCAGACACAGCTTGTACAGATCACAGGTTGTACAATTATATAGACACAGGTTGTATAACTATACATAACCAGAAGTACAAAAAAAAGTTCGTCGAAACATATCAATATGGGATCTAGTTTTGAATGACGCGAGGAGCTCAAAAGTGAAAACGGTTCGTAATTTGGATAAACGGTTCTCAAGATATTTCATTTCAAAAATTCGATTTAGAAAAATAAAAGGGAAAAAGCTGCCCTCTCACCTCACTATCTCTTCTCTCTCATCATACAAAAGTATAGAAAAACAAGAAGTACAAAGTACAAAAAAGTTGGAGTATAACTACACATAACAGGTTGTACAACTATACATAACCGAAAGTAAAAAAAAAAAATCGTCGAAACCTATCAACATGGGATCTAGTTTTAAAGATCTCGACGCGAGGAGCTCAAAAGTGAAAACGGTTCGTAATTTGGATAAACGGTTCTCAAGATATTTCATTTTTAAAAAACGAATCTCAAAATAAATGCACGTACAACCCTCCGCACGGAGAAGCAGAAATCCCACCAAAACTCTCTCGTGCTGCCACTTGTCACATATTTAAGCACCCACGGGGTACCGCGTGAAGGGAAAACCTGACACTTGTCATCACGTCACGATTCGTTGGGTTCCCTTCGCAAAGAAAACTCTTTTTCTAGTGATTTCCAACTCTCTCTCGCAAAAACTGAAAAAAGAAAGATTTAACAGGCCACCGGCCCTGAATGCCGTGGGTGACACCTAGTCTGCATCTCCGGCCCATCGTTCTATTAGCAGGCCACCGGCTCCGTTCATTTGTTCAACGCCAACAAAACCAAGCCCAGCCCAGTAAACTGGTGTTGTACACATCATCGTGGTGCCGTGTCATGTCGTCAGGAGACGATGTGCGCGTAGAGGAGCTGGTTCCAGACGTCGGGTACGCCGGGGAGGCACCAGTGGATGCAGTCCGCGTAGCTGGCCGGATCCCGCCGCTGCGCCTCCGTCAGGGGGTCCCACTGCCGGCGGTGCACCGACGGGTGCGCGTCCCTGCGCCGCTCCGACATCCCCGTCACGTTCAGCACCCGCACCGTCACGCCGCGCGCGCCCAGCCGCCGGACTTGCTCCTCCACCGCGCGCGCGAACGTCGGGTTCAGGCCGTGATCACCGCCGCTACCGTCGTCCGCCGCTGCGAACGGCTCCGTCTCGTTGTAGCACCGTGGTTGTCGCCGTCGGAGCGGAGGTGGGTGGGCGACATGGATATGAAGAAGAGGCTGGTGCGTGCGCGGTCGATGTTGAACTCGAGCCAGTCTGCCCACGTCGTGAGCGCCAGCTCGAACGCGCGCAGGCCGTCAACCGCCTTGGACACGCCGTACGCCGCGTCGAACGGCCCCCACCTGCAGGGCATCAACGCACGCTGGTCAAATATAAGTCAGCTCAGCAGTAAATCAACTGTTCAATGGTAAGTTTCGTCAGTACTTTACCGGACTTTGATGGAAGGGTGCCGCCACCAGAGGTAAGAATTGAAGATGAGGACGTCGGCGGCGGTCCAGTGCCGGGCGTGCTCGACGATGGAGCCGGCGCGCACGGTGCGGTCGGCGACGCGGTGGTGCACGGGGTGGTCGGAGTTGTACTCCACCAGCAGCGGCGACCAGTAGAAGTTCACCGATGCGTTGTACTCCTGAAACAATCCGTTGGTTCATTTCAGCGTTCATGTGAAACTATGGGATTTGATCATCCCTGCTTGTGAATTGTGATCATGGTCGTACGTGGATGTTGAATGAGAAAAGGGGTCCGGTGGAGTTAATGGTCTTGTGGAGGCCCGGGGTGGCGGTGTCGATGAGGCACACCATGGACACCCACTGGTTTCGGTTCAGGGAGTCGCCCACGAACGCCAGTCGCTTCCCCCGCAGCTTCTCCAGCAGCTTAGCCGCGTTGAACCTGGTCGATCAATGTGTTCGTCGTTCCAAACAAGACTTAGTAACAAGCACTTGGGCACACCTTTTAGCCTTGTCACGCATGATCGTAGGTACCTCGGAAGGTCGCAGCCGTGCGGTTGCCACCGCCAATGCTGGTACCGGAGGTCCGTCCTCCCGTACTTCCCGCACGCAAGATTATCCGACATGAACCGGCACGCGCTCTCCTCGTAAGGCTATGTTTGTTTCTAGAGTTTTTTTAGAGATTAGTGGGATAATCCTCTAGTGTATTGGGTGAAACCCCAAACTTCACCCAATCCGCTAGGAGATTGGTGGGGATAATCCACTAGATAGGAGTAGTGTATTGAATCCTCTAGGGGATTGAGAAAAATGAACTAGAGTTTGGTGATTTGTGGGGAAAGGTGGGGATAAAACCTGTCCAATACTCTAGAAACAAACGATGTTTTGGTATATGTGGGGATTTGGGGGTTTGACCAGGATAATCCCCACCAATCGCTAAAAAAACTCTAGAAACAAACATAGCCTAAAGAGGATACGCCTCCGCGTCGTACACCCACCGGCCAGAGGACATGTCGCATTCGTCCGCACGCCGGCCACCACCGTCGGCCACGGCGGCGGTGGGTGGCTGAGGCACGGTCGTTAGCTCGGCGGTAACGCCGCTACTTCTAGTCGTCTTGAACGAGAGGGCTGCTGTGGGAGGCACGGTCGACGGTTGCTCGGCGCCAGAGCCGCTGCTCCTGCTCGACGTGACCGACACGACGGTGACCACGAACATCACGAACACCAGAAGCACGAAGGAGCTGAAGCATCGGCTCTGGAGGCTGACGCTGACGGTGACTACGCCCCACGCCGTCATGGATGTCCAGGCAGCCGTCCCCTACTGCAGGCGCGCCTCCTCGTGGTCGCCGGCGTCGGCGGTGGTCTGGCACTTGCGCGACGGAGCGCTGCCGGACACCTTGACAGCCATCTGCCTCCAGCCTATCGTGTTCTCCAGGCTCCAGCGTGTACGCAGGCAAGAGGGTCAAATAGGTAGCTTGCATGCACACGGCGACAGGCGAAGTTGTTCAGTCAGTCAGTGCAATATGCTGCAGCAGGTGCAATCGCTTGTTGTAAAAGGATCTCTTTTAGGTGAGAGTTGTTGCCACTGATTGACGTCGTCTTTTGGTGCATGCACCGGAACTTGGGTTAGTAGTTGTCTCAACCTGTACATCGACTATCCTGCTCCAAGATAATCGCGTGCACATACTATATACATTTATAGGGTCTTCTTAAAGGTGTGCATTCTAAGGTTTTCCTGCAACCGGCACGAAATATGTACACTCTCTCCGTTTATAAATGTAAACCTTTATTTTTTGGCATATATATATCTAGACATTTTTAGTGTAAAATTCTTATGAACCTTGCACTAAATCATGTCTAAATACATGTGTGTCAAAAAAGGCTAGAAAAGATTACATTTAGCAACGGAGGGAGTATTTCATTAAACGAAAGAGAATCGACCTAAGACAACTCAATTAAAACTGCTAAACACCGGTACAATGTAAGAAATTCTTTAACCATTGGCAAGCTAAGGTATACGAATTTGAAGAATTATACGTGGCACATATAGCCAAAATCATTTGATGAAGTAAGCTGATTAGGGCCAATGCCGTATTGATTAAGTAAATAGTACCAGTGTCGGGGGAAACTCGGTGTGAAGCCATATGGGTTGCAAATGGTGAAAAGAAAGTGAGGCAGGCTAACATGAAACTCAGGGAACGAGAGAGATACGAGTTTTTTACCTAGCTTCTAAGATTTCCCCGGCAACCGAAATAAAATATGTCTTTTATTATATGGAAGAGAATTGACGGAAAATAAATCTGGTCGAAATAGATAAAGACGAACGAAAAGTATGAAATGTTTTAATCATCAGATTCTATTGATAAGCTAAGCTGTATAATAATTTGGAGAATATATGTGGTGATAATAACAAATATCATTTCATGAGAGTCCAACTGATTAAGGCCATTGGAGCATCTATATCTATATCTCATATAACGCAGAACTTAACTAACATTACTTTGATAATCTATTTTAACAAAACCTATCCACATTAATCATTATTTTATTCATCAATTGAACATGTAATCCACAATAATGTTTTCTAATAATGATCAATCTCTACATGCAAACTATCCATATTATCCATCTGTTTAACCATATAGTTGTCCGCATAATAACTTGTATTATAAACTGACGGTTTTGTTTTGCCCGTCGCCCTATTCTATACAACGTTGGCTATAAAATTTAATATTCGACCGTGATAGTAAAACAATAGTGTATTATTTCAAACATCGAGTATTATAGTAGATAGCCGAGAGTTTGTTTTCCCCCGTCGGCTATAAAGTGTAATAGATGGCAGTGGAAGATTAGCCGTCGGGTATTAAAATTCATTGTCGGTTATGACATCGGATAGCCGAGAGGTAGTTTTTTCCCTTCGGGAAATGGACTTGACCGCCGGTTATTAGTATTTATACCCGAGAGGTCGTCTATAACCCTTGGGCATTAATGCCACCAGAGGTTATTAGGGTATTAGCCGACGGGCCGTTATTATAATTCATCATTGCAGGACAAACTACTAGTTCGCACTTTATATAATCAGTTTTCTATCGCTTTCTACTATTTACTAGATTCATACACTCGAAAGCAGTCTACAAAGTTATGTAGATATTCAAGATACTAGAGAAAATGACATACAAATAAACCATGTGATAATATTGGTTTGCTTTACGCTAGATACTTGCATAGTGGCCATCACATACACACCATTAATAGAGTTCTTTAAATGCTAAAACTAAAGAAAACATTGTTTGTACCACAATTTAAGTTTTGCACCATAAAATGTATATTTGTAACTATAAGTATGAGAATCATACGAGAAATATGTACACTAAGATATATGAATGTTTGTACATTGTTAATTGTCTTAAAGTTTTCCGAAAATTTTGGTATTCACTGAAATGAAGATAATGACCTTTCACGAAAAATTGTTTACCCTAAAGTAAAATAATTTAGTATAAATTGCATTAACGGCATTTCATGTAGAATAATTCATTAACCACACTCTCTGGAAGGGGATGCGATTCCATACCCTTCGCATGTTGCTTCGGAAAGCGTAACACCGCGCATCATGGAAACCGGTGGGAAGCGAGTTGCCTCGCACGTTGAATGTTAGAGAATAGGAAGTCAAGGAGAAATAAGCTAGAATTTGTGATGGAGCAGTGGTTTTGTTTGGTCTGTGAGCGATGACATCCATTGTACGTGATCAAATGTCCAATCCTAGTACGGAAGTTGTCAGCCCACACGATTATAATGGGCCGATTTCAATTATGGATTGCAATCCATGTTATAATTAAACCCGCAAATAGATTTTTGTTCTGTTTTTATGAAATTTGGTTGGTGTGCTATATTTCTAAAGGGATGCTATAGGTATTTTGGAACAAAATTGTTTTACGCATTTTTTATTATTCTTAGTGCCTTTGACGTGATAGGTTTACTATTTTTAATTGTTTTCTCGATTAAACATAAAATTGAACTAAAATATGTCTATTAATCATGTTATTATTCTGAATGAGACATTTTATTTAGAATTTCGATATGTTTAAAATTGGTGTTTTTACCATGTTCACTGTCATTGAAAGCATTAGTTTAGTGACCGAACGTTTTTGTATTCTGATGAGAAGATATATTACGGATCCGTGTTATAAGGGGAAACCGGTAATCTATTCCTTATCATGCATACTCTCGAATGTTATAAGTTCGGTTAGTTGATTGTCGAAATAAGGTCATTCAAAATTTAATGTTTAAAATTGGTGTTTAATATGTGAATGCTTGGACTCCACATTTCCTTCTGTCTGGTGTCCACCCCTATGCTGCTTTAAGTTTGAGTCATTCTTCCCAATATTGCACACGTCATTATGCATGAATGTATCAATTTCACCGGATTATCAACGATCTCTCTAAGAAATACACTTCCAAGGAATTCCTTGCCACAATTTAGGAGTAATTCCAAGGCTACGAGAAGAGTGGTGCTCATGAGCTTGTTATGAAGCTTCATGATAAATAAATATACTATTAAAGGGAATGCTAGGCGACATAATTATCGGTTTTAATGTATTAACATATTCAGGAAGACTAAATTACACATATATTAAAAAAACCTACACATACATTATACATACCGATCATAGATAATACATGAGAACAAATATCCCCAAAAAGGAGGACAAATAACTAATAAAACAATAGATAAACAAAATAAACATGATATTCACTCTGGCAACATACATATACATATACATCAACATAACTACTGTAATTCTAGTCTTTCTTAAGGATCCTAACCAGGGGCGGATCCAGCCGCCCCTATGCCCGGGCGGCCGCCCGGGCTTGCCGGCGGTGCGCGCTTGTATTTTTTGATTTTTTGTAGCGATTTTTGCTGAAAATTTAGCGATTTTTGATTGTTTGCCCGGGCTTTCGGAAGTTTCTGGGTCCGCCACTGATCCTAACGTCCTTCCAGTGAGACTCCATGCGGCTAGAGTCGTGGTGCTGCGCGTAGACGCCGAACTTGAAGTAATGCGAGTGGCCACCGCGGCCGGGCACATGCAGCTTCTCCTCGCCATCGATGTACACAGTGAGCTTGGACCCATCGACATCATGAACCACGTTCAGTTTAAACCACCGGTTGTAGATGTTGTCCTCGACGAGCTGTCTGTCGTAGTAACGCAGAGCGCCGTCGTAGACGTGCAGCATGAGCGTGCTGGCAGCCCCCGCCTCACTGGATCCGAACACCTGCATGATGCTCACACCCGATGTGCCCGAGGGACATAGCCGTACCCCTCGAACTGCCACACACCCGAGCTATAATCGTATCCCTGCAGGCAGAAGAATATCAAAAGTAACACATCAGTTAATAACTAGATCTTGTATACCGTATATATTTAGTAAGTAAATTATTAGTTATGCTAATAATTTGTTTTGATAAATGAATCTTTGTTGGCTCCAAACCTCACATCAAGACTTTAGAAGAGTTCAACACTATACCTTTACATAACTAAGAAGCACACAACCGAAAATGATGTTGATGATCACTTACTGTCATCTTGATCTCTGTTCTTGGCTTGGTGTGGCTCTGGAGGGCGTGGGGCTTGTCGGAGGAGAGCACCCACAGCTTCCGCACGGTGCCGTCGAAGCTGTACCGCGCACTGCTTGCTTCGTCATACGGTCGCTGCAGCTCAAAGTTGCCCTGGTCGAGGCTCATAGCCGTGAACCCGACCGTCGGGTCGGCGACTTTGGGTGCCCGGGCGCTCCTCGCCGCAACGCATGACCACGACGCCATGAAGACAAGGAGAGAGACAATGATCCATGACAGAGCGCGAGGAGCCATGTCTACTTGATATGTCTGTGGCTTCTGCTTTGGCTTCTTCGGTTGTGTCTCGATGTATGTAAAGGCTTGTGATGAGAATGAGATGTGGAACTAATCAGGTTCCCTGTGGTTTATATAGTTCTTGGGCCGGATCTCAGGTTTTATATACTTGGAGAAAGTGACAGTCCAAATTGGAGAATTCACAACGTATATGGTAATCGATCTTGATGTTTACACATAGAGGATACGTTGGATACATGCGCTGGAATATTATATTAAGTGGTCGTTACTTAGTGTAATATTCAGCGTACAAGATGAGATTGACTGAGTAGCTAGCTAGCCAGTTTAGATTTGAATTGTTCTCGGCCTGCAGTATCCTATGGATGCATCGCTGCGTGCCCCTTTGTGCCTTGAAATTACCCACCACAGCTGAATATGGTCGCATATCCAAAATAAACATCTGACCGTACGTTCTCAAAAGTAAAATTCTCATCTATAAAACCTGTTCTAAGCTCACTTTTTTCTACCATTGTATCCAACCTATAGCAATGATCTCCAGTGGTTATTTCACGATAGTCGAATTCAACCTAAAGTTTCATGCATGCTAGATCAAAACGCAGGCACACAGACACCTGTCCGCGTACGCTCGTGGCCGGGGTGATCACCTAAAATTTTGTTTTACTGCACTGTTATATTGGAAGTGTTCATCTGAAGATCAGAGGCGGCAATTAGCATTGACGGCACGTTGTTATTTTCGTGTTACCGACGGTAATTCCAATGGTGATCAATCTTCGGCGTGCTCTCGTGAACACGGCAGTTTAATTTGAGAGAAGCGTTGAGCTAGCTGTCTACGGCTGCCAAGGAAGACGTGTATGAAACCTGATCGACAACATGCAAGCGCTGGATGGCAAGTCGCCGTACGTACTCTCTAACCCCGTCGCGTATGGATCACGGCGTAGAAAACATGTACTCCCTCCGTCCCAAAATAAGTGTCTCAGGTTTGATCAAAAGTGGATGTATTTAGACATGTTCATGTATAGATATATCTATTTTTAGGCAAACTTGAGACACTTATTTTTGGACGGAGGGAGTACATTGATATGTACTATGTGTGTAACTCGTTGCATTTTCTTGTAAAAACACTGTTTTTCTTCTATAAAAATAAGGCACCCCCCAAATGACGTACTCTCGAAAAATTGTCCACGGCATAAAACGAGAAAATACTGAATTCTTCATCTAGGGGCAAATATTGTCATGATCTTCTGTCTTCTTCCTACTCTTATCCTGATTTTCTATTCAATTCCTCTACCCTAATGGATTTAGGCACATTGCGATAGTGCTGGCTGGTTTGCCGAGTGCTTTTTATCAGGCAGTCGGCAAGCACGCGACTTTATCCGTTCTAAGCATGGTTAAAGGCGGACGTACGGGGGTCAAATTTGCCGACACGGCAAACAAGTATAACAAAAGAGTATGGGCATAGACATTTGGATTTTAAAGAGAAAGCTTTTAAATTTTAATTTTACTTCCTTCAGTAAAAACACTTATTTGCACGTTTAAGATCTCTTCAATAGGGAAAACGAGATATTTTTATTACAATAAGGCAAAAAGTTAACTGGGCCATATTTTGTGTATACATGTTTTGGATAAATATTTTAATTCAATATATAAATTTGGTATTTGCTTCACGATAATGTGCATATTTTTATTTTCTAAGCGCCGATAGTTTTTTTTTGTGAAGTAAAGGCAAATAATATGGTACAAAATGACACGTCACTAACTTCCACACAAAGTACCAAACTGGATGGAAAGTTCACAAGTATAAAGATTTTTTCGCATTTTAGCTGGTTTTGTCTATTTATAAATGAGTTTGGGTTGATTTCTAGACAGTAACATAAATTTGACATACAATTGTGTGATGATTTACTCCTAGAGAATAAAAACAAACATTCTAAGGTACCCAAATAGGATTATATGTAATAGCCATACAAATAGTTGAAAGGTTCATACCCCCGCTAAGAATAGTTGTGCGGCCGATTTTGACCATAAGAAGTTTACGGAAGGGTTGCTTATATTTAAGAAAAGGTTCAATATTTTTCTAAATGTATACATTTTTTTATATGTATATATATTATTTATTATTCATATTAAAATTAAAATTGAAATAAATAATTCATTTTCTCTATTTTATTAATTTAGGATTCAGAAAGAGTAGCCTTTCTTTGATCCATATCTTATTTGTTTCATATTATAGTATATGAATACCCTCTATACATATGAAATAATATCTATAAAAAATGATATGAGTTGGTTTGTAGTTTATTCTATAGGTTTTTGTTTGTATTTCAAATATTTTTTCAGGAGTTCTTACTTTTTTGTAAAAATAGAACATGTGATGCTCCTATTCATTTATTTTGTGATGAGTCGTATGCAGACCCATACCCATGGTCATCTGATTGATCTACTCGGCTTCCCTACCTCTTAGGCCAACCCTCAGTTACATAGTTCAGAGAGGATCAATAATACTTTTGAAACAAAACCAAAGAAAAATATTAAAAGGGCAATCGTTGGCATGAAGTCCTTTTTGACATTTGCAGAAAAATCTTCACAAAATACTATGAACATTCATGTCTTTTGAGCCAAATAACGAAGATCGTGGCCATATCCATCACATAGTTCATGATAATTTCAAAATATTTTCCCAGAGGTGAATCTTGAATGAAGATCAGTAGTGCCAAAAGGAGTTCCTAAATATTAAATAAAAACGTTTTCCATTTTCTAATTGGACAATTGGGTTTTTTTTGTTAAAAAGTGAAAAGAATATGGTGCATAATGGATTCGTTCATGATAATGAATGTTTTCACATTTTCTGGTAAAAACAAAGAGAATGTAAGTAATGTGAAAAAACCTCCACATACTGTCAAATCATGTATAAACATTTATGTCAAAACAAATGAATAAGGTCATGGACATTTCCATGGCACATAGTTCATGATAATGTCGCCAAATGACATTGAGGTGTGTGTATTTCCATGCCAAACAATATTCCCAAAAGGAGTTTCCAACTTCTGTAACAATGAATGTTTTCCCATTTTCTAAGTGTACAAATGGGGACTTTTCGAAGCGAGTACTAAAAATATGGTGTAAAATGACATAATTCTAATTACGCGCAAACTAGACCATATCGATTAAGTTTTCTATCTTTGTAACTACTTATGGATATTTTAATGAATGCTTTAAATTTTCTGAAAGTAATTCAAATTTAAATTATAAGTGTGCTCTAGTTCAGGGCTAAAAATGCAAAAAAGAATCAATCAAGTATATTAGCCATTTTGAAAAAAGTAAATAAATGTCAAGAAATGCAACCTTTTGGCATGAAGTACTTTATGTATATTAGTTATAAGGAAAAATTACAAAACTTGAATATAGACAACTTCTTAAAAAATACCCCACAAAATGGCATATCGTGTATAAACATTCATGACTTGCAAGCCAAATGACCAAGGTCATGGCTATTTCCATGGAATAGTTCACGATAATGACCCCATCTTTGGCACATAAGTGGATCTTGCACTCCTATACAATAGTGTTAAAAAGTGTTTTCAAGATTTGTATAGAAAATATTTTCCATTTTCTAAATGCCAAAAAGGTTATTTCTTAAGAAATTGCAAATAATATGGTGCGAACCGGAATATTTCCATTTTTTGCACAATGTATACCATATTTTTCGTGGCCAAATCTCAAATATTTGAATTTTCTAGGTTTTTAGCTGCTTTTGCACATTTAAATGATTTTCAGCCTTTTATCCTAAAATAATTGAAACAGTAACTACAAGTGTGTTCTATTTTGGTCCAAACTATTGACACAAATTATTTCCAAGCATCTTACTGGGATTATATGCAATATGTAGATACGGTGTTGAAAGATTTAGATACTACTTTGAAAAACAATATAGAAGGACTCGCTGCAATATAGATGTGCCGACGAATTTGATCACATTTGCAAAAATAAAAACTGTAGAAAATGTCAGGAAATGTAATCCTTGTGCATGGACTCCTATGTTTTCTGGTTGCCTTAAAAATGATAAACTGTAAATTTGAAAAATTGCAAAACAAATCTTAACAAAATGGCTTATGATGTATAAAAATTCATGAGTTTGAAGATAATGACTAAGATCATGGACATTTACATGGATGGTCCTTGAACATGATAGGAGGTGTTTTTGGTAAAAACAGGCCGAAAAATCAGGTCAAAGAAAAATCTGAAAACTTATTGAAGATGAATCTTAATGTTATGAGTAAATTGGGAAAATTTGAGCCCACTCAGATCAACCAATCAGTACGTAATTTTTTTGAGGAACATCAGATAAAATTGGTGAACATAAATTGTTCTAATAACTACGTATTAGATTACGCTCAATAGTTGGTGTTTTGTTACAAAGTATCAAAAATTGGGGATTTTATACTCAGATCCCAGTAGATAAGTGTTTCTGCAACTTACTATACAATCAAATGTTTATGTACCATTCAGGGGAATGCAAGTGATTATATGGGTGTCTATGATTTAGCATAGGTCTGTCACTCGGTGAGGTGAGGGCTTGGACGGTTGTTTTTTGTTACTCTTTTGATCTAGCGTGTGTGTTAGCCTTTTTTGGGGTATTTTGTCGATTCTATGAGAACATGCAACTTTTACATTTTCTTGTTTTATGAAGGGCCTTACAAAAGCTGTTCTTATATCGTTCTCAGATTCTGATACTCCCTCCGATCCATATTAGTGGGCATAGCTTTGTCTAAATTCATATGTATCTAGTTAAGTATTTAGACTAGATACATGTGTATTTAGACAATGCAAACCAAGAGAGATCTTCCTATCTTTTTTAACCGTATATAAAATAATCACACTAAGCTAGTGACTAAGCCATAGAACATTGCTTTCGATCAGATCATACAATTATCAGATGCTTATTTTGTCATAAGCGAGCAGATTCAGCTGGGGAGGTAATTTCGAGGCTGAAATGTGCACACGGCGAAGCATCCAAAAGAAAGAGAAAACCCTCAGATTCACTTATGCAAATGCAAGCCGAAAACAAATCAAATCAAAACTGGCTAGCTAATAAGTCAGCTTTGTACGCACAAGGAACATTCAGAAAACTAGTGATCACTTAATCCATGCTCTATTCAACACACTTGTTCAGCTTACCATCCTTGTGTAAACATCAAGATTACTATTTAATTAAGCTATCACCTTTCCAGTTTGGAAAAATAAAAGCTGTCAATGTCTCAAAGTATAGTCAGATCCGGCCCCAAGAACCCTATATAAGCACACAGAACCTCGGTAGTCCCATATCTCATCACAAGCCTCTGCACCGAGACAAGGAGACAACTGAGAAGGCAAAGCATAAGCCACACCCATATAAACTATACATGGCTCCTCACGCTCTGTCTGTGATTTGTGTGTCTTTGCTTGTCTTGTTGGCGTCTTCATCATGCCTTGCGGCGAGGAGCGCACGCGCACCAAAAGCCGCCGACCCGGCCGACGGGTTCACGGCCGTGAGCCTCCATGAGAGTAACTTCGAGCTGCAGCGACCGTACGACGAGGCAAGCGGATCACGGTACAGCTTCGACGGCACCGTGCGGAAGCTGTGGGTACTCTCCACCGACAAGCCTCATGCTCGTCAGAGCCACACCAGCCCAAGGACGGAGATTAGGATGATGGTAAGTTTGTTACCCACAGGATTCATAGTATCGTTAGATATTTGCATGTACGTAAGATTTAGTGATCTTACTTATATGGTACCTCTGGTATTCTTCTGCCTTCAGGGCTACGACTACAGCTCCGGCGTGTGGCAGTTCGAGGGGTTCGGCTACGTCCCTTCCGGCACCTCGGGAGTGTCCATCATGCAGGTGTTTGGAGGCGGTGAGACGGCCACCACGCTCATGCTGCACGTCTACAACGGCGTGCTGCATTACTACGACAGGCAGGTCGTTGAGGACAACATCTATGACCGGTGGTTTAAGCTGAACGTGATCCATGACGTTGAAGCCTCCAATCTCACCGTGTTCATCGATGGTGAGGAGAAGCTGCATGTGCGTGGCCGCGGCGGCGACTCGCACTACTTCAAGTTTGGAGTGTATGCGCAGAACCACGACTCCAGCTTCATGGAGTCTCGCTGGAAGGACATCAAGATCCTCAAGAAAGATCAGAATTAATTACTTCACGGCATATTCATTGTTGTTGTATATATATGCATGTTGCTGACCTGATTATGTTTGTAAATTGGGATTGTATTATTTATTATTATTATGTGCATATGAGGATCTATATATATGTAAGTGGTATGCAATATTGTTTGTAAATGTGATGTTATTAATATCTGAATAAATAGTAGAATGCATCTGATTGATCGCCCGGTTGGCTATGATCGTCTCCTTACAAGGTTTGATAATGCTAAGTGATGTAATTCTCGCTCTACGGAGTTTTGCCATCTAATAGGCATAAGATTTGTTTTTGTCCGTTACAGTGAAAGAAAAAAATCTGAGTTTTTATATGTAGTTTCAGACCTATAGAACTTTTTGACCGCCAATAATAACTGGACATGCATATGATTGACCTGTCTTGGAAAATACTTTCATGATATAAAAATATATTTATGAGTACATGATTTACCTATGTTAAATGTTTTAATGGCCACATCAACATCCAATTCATTCTTTTTAAGATTGTATATTTCAGAATTTGATGACCGTAAGGACTATAGACGCATGTGTTCCTTGTTTGATCTGTTTTTTTTTCAGCCATTGAATGAAGAACCTCACTACCAATGAAAGTTCCATTACAGTGCGCTCTGGCGCGTTGTTGTTATCGTGTCGTTCGCCACTGTTGAGAATCCGCGCCGCAGGCCCACCTCCACCCCTCGTTTCACCCCTACGAGCCTACAGCACAATGACAATGTATTAGTACAAACCATCAAGTATTAGATTGGATAGCCGAGAGTTCATGTTTTCCCGTCGGTTACGAAGGGTAATAGATGACAATGAAAACTGGCCGTCGGTATTACAATTCACCATCGGATATGACATCGGATGGCCTAGAAGTAGTTTTTTCACCGTCGAGAAATGGACTAGACCGTTGGTTATTAGTAGTAGTTATCTTCACCTGAGAGGGCGTCTATAACTTTCGGGCATTAATGCCATCGTCGGCTATTAGGGCATTAGCCGATGGGCCATCCATTATTAGAATTTACCGCCAAAAACAAGGGGGTTTCTAGTAGTGAGAATACATCATTGGAGGACAAACTACTAGTTCACACATTACACAATCAGTTGTTTACCGCTTTCTACTATTTTCTAGATTCGTACACTCGAGAGCAATCTACAAAGTTCTATAGATATTTCAAGATACTACAGAAAATGACACATACAAATCTACAATGTGATAATATTCGTTTGCTTTACGCTAGATTCTTGCATAGTGGACATCATACAGTATTATCACATACAAACCATTAATAGAGTTTCTTAAATAGCTCAAACCAAATAAAAACATTTTTTGTAACAAAATCTAAGTTTTGCACCATAAAATTTATTTGTAACGGTAAGTATGAGAATCATATGAGAGATATGTACACTAACATACATGAATGTGTGCACATTGTTAGTTAATTTCCTGCCAAATATTTGCTATTCAAGGAAATGAATTTAATGACCTTCCACGAAAAAATGTTAAGATAAAGTCAAATAGTTCAATATAAAGTGTATTAATGACATTTCATTAGAATTGTGAAAGCTCACCCTTTGTTTAATTGCTTCCTTTTCAAGTGATACGCAGCATATGAGTAACATAATAAGTAGCACTATGGTATAGTTAAGGACGCCCTTCGCCTTTCTATTGCTACCATATGTAATGCAATCGCACATTCATACAGATAAAAGGTAGGTATAGGCTGCAGACAAAACATGTGTCCAGCGCAACGATCAGTGCTACCTCGACGGGGAAGGTCGTCGCCTCCGTCGTGGGGGAGGGGGATGCGCTCACCGTTTCTCTGCCGAAAAGGGGGAAGGGCTCTCATCCGTCAGCGGGGCCAAGAACGCCTCCCAGTCCCTCGGGATGAAGGGGGCAAGGTCGTCGGCCGTAATCTCGAGAACGGGCTGGTATCGGGGCTCGACGAATTCAAGAGCGAGGGTTTGATTTACCGGCGGTGGGCGGAACTGGAATGAGAGAGATGTGGGGCGGACGCTCCAGCAAGTGATCACGAAGAAGACCAAGAATGTGCAACGCCTGCTACCAAACATGCTCGTAGTTGATACGCGCCGCCATGGCCAATCGTGGGGGCCGGGGTGGCGAGGAGAAGAAGATTGAGGGAATAGTGCTCATGTAGGGGAGAGGAAGATTTGAGGAAGAACAATGCGCAAATATCAGTCTACGGGCGGGGAGTGGGTCGGCCCACAAAAGTGAGGTCCTCCTTCGTTTTTACTTTTCTTTTCTCTTTTAGCCTTTTTTATTTTCTATGTTCTATGTTCTATTTTATTTTTATTATTTTCTTTCCTTTTTATTTTTTTATTTAAAAGATATGATTTTTATTTCATCTAATGAGGAATTAAAATTCTAAATGTCGTGAATAATCTAAAAGTATAAACGGTGACTCCTTCCGCCGTCTCCTGAGAGTTTAGCGCTTTTGGGCCGACCAATCGGCTCCTCGGGCCGCCTCTGCAAGGTTTGTTAGCGTCGGCTATCTTTAACCTCGGTGAAGAGTTATTTTAAACACCCTGTGCAAGTGTGTTCCATAATGGCTTCAGCTTTAGCTCCTCTCCAGGCACGCGTCGCAGGCAATCCACTTATGGTGGAAGGCGCCCGCTCTAGTTTTCTTTGGGTTTGGCCATGGAGGAAGCTAGGTTGCGCGAGCTGGGCTTTTAAGAAATAAAACGGCAGTGCAACGTCAGAAAGAAGAAGAAGAAGAAGAAGAAGAAGAAGAAGAAGAAGAAGAAGAAGAAGAAGAAGAAGAAGAAACGAGGGTTTCCCTTGCATACAACTCCTCCACTTAGGGACCCACAATATCATCACTAGTTGCTCCCATGTGCTCCTCTTCAACCGCAATTGATTCATTAATCAAGGGGCGTAACATCGAGATAGCATAATCATCATGATAGAAATTTCTCCGCCCCTAGACTCGGCACAGAGCCCATGGAGACAAGTCCAACCGGTCAACCCTTCGGTCGATTAAATGTGTAGGAGATAGGCAGATGCTATGACGACTCACTTACAATAACATTTACATCAGCCAAGGTCCATATCTTGCCTCAACATCACGGAGACTTGTACGCAAGCCGACTTCTCTACTCGAAACATCGACATCAACATCAACAACTTCTACATGTACATGAGTTCATCATACTTCATGGTTGAGATCTTGTTTAAATCTCCTGTAGTGCAAAGGACATACTCAACAACGAAGAATCGATAGTGGTTAATGACTTGAGGATTACCTTCAGGTGGGCCCAATCCCAAGGAAAGGCCCAGCAAATCCAGGGAGGACTAATTCAAGGATACCTAGCCAAAGTCCTAGGGAGCCCCATGAGCCAAGCAGGGCCAATTGCCCAAATCCACACAAAAGACCTCAAATCGTTTGCTCGAGCCGAATCCTCGAATTTTACCCCGAGAGCCGACTTCTCGAATCGTCACCATCAAGGCGGACAATATAAATCATTCAAGGGATGCTATTTTAGTCGGTGCGACTACACTAATGTGTTCATAAGCTATTTGAATAATACATGAAGCAATCTGTGTCACTGCAGCAGTGACACCATCCACTAAAGAAGCACTAACACAAAGTGGTGACTTAATATTTGCTATCTTTGTGAGTATGAGAGTGAAACAGCAAAAACCTAATGTTTTGCTTTTTTTTTTTTTGGATTGTCAACTATTATGTGCTATTTGTGAAGGTAATGCCTTGTGCAGGTGTGCTGCCACCGTAAGGTGCTGTGCTGCCATTTTTGTATATATATGTGCAAGTTCTGTTAGTTTGTGCTTCCACCATAAGGTGTTGTGCTGCCATTTTTTGTGCTGCCAATTCATATACTTGTGCTGCCATTTCATTATTTTGGTCAAAATGATCATGATCGAAGGCCGGACTCAAAGGACCAAAGACTGAATACAAACGATCAAAAATACCAAAGGTAATATGGGTAGCATTTCTGGATGACTGATTTTTGAAAACTGAAGAGACCGGACCGATCAAATCGAGAAGGCCGTTCGGCTTAGTGTGACCAAAGGGGAAGAGCTCGACACCGTCAAGGATGTCGGGAATGCGTCCTAATCCTTGGGTTGAACGCCACAAGAACTTTCGCGGTTACCTTAAGGACAGGGTTGTAGATAGGTACTATGAATTCTGAAAGATTAGTGGTGACGGTTTGCCGACGGCAGGTGATAGCTCCAATTCTTATCTTGTTTTTCGAGATGCTTTTCATTGTATTGCTTTGAGGTTATCGATATTTTCCTTCACTCTAACCCAAATACCCCTAGGTTTGGAAACCTTTCATTTTTCATGTGACTTTCCGGAATTACACACTTTAGGAAGGAAATGAGTCATAATCAGGGGATTGGGAGCAAAACAAGCAATTTCCTAAGTGGAACCAAATCCATAACGATGCTGGAGCAACCTAATGAGCGCCGGTACGATCAAGTGTGACCGTACCATGTCTCTGTACCAAGTGTCGCCGCCTCCGCCTCGTCAAAAGGGTCAACTTTCGTGAAAGGAGGCAGGAAGAAAACATTCAGAGAGAGAGCGAGTTTCATCCTTGTAAGGCTAGGGTGTATAAACTCTACTAGATTCAACTTGTGACATTATTTTGGTTGATCTCCAACTCTTGGAGAATCATACGGTAATATCGAGATGAATCAAATTCATATTATCATCGACTTTATGACAGTTTCTCTTGTGAGTGAGTAAATCCCTATAGGTGTGGAAGATGTAGGGGATTGGTTAGATGTGTTTGTGGCTATCATGTATCATATATTTGTGAGAGTCTTCTGATTATTGTTCATAGGATTGTTTATCTTTGGTTTACTTAATGTTTGTTGTCCAATTTAAGGGCCCAAACAACATGATCTAATGAGCTACATAAATAGTCACTTGTTGTTTAGCGAATTCGTGACCTCCAAAGAGGTGGAGATACCAAAGAGGAGAAAAGATGAATCGAGCATAACGGGAAGCCATTATACGTAAAACAATGCCGAGCTGACCATGATTGGTGGTAAGAGTAAGCAGGACAATAGTATCAAACAATTCCGGTAGGAGGAGTTTGGTTATTTAAAGGTGACTCGCCTACTGAATACTCAATAAGAGGAATATATATCACATATCCATCACCGCATTCACTATTATCATGAAACGTATTCTCTCTAGACAAATTCTCTCATCATAAGAAGTTCAATACATTTAATTTCCAATATTTACTTTCTTGTCATTACTTTCAGTTAAAAGATCTACTTCATTTTAATCATCGAACCTATATTTTCCATTGTTTATTACTATAGACCATTGCAGCCAATTCACTAAATACTGACACCTTGTGTGTGACAGAGACATTCATAAGAAACACTCGCCACCAGCTCTCATGGACGATATAAATCAGGAATTTACTTTGCAAAATTGTGCGATAACGAACCCATGCACTTGTAGGTATCAGCAGATGCAATAGAAACGAGATGAGAGAGAGTGAGGGACATGCTCTAGAATGTGCTTAAGCAAATGAAGAAATCTTTCATCGTTGAGGGGGGAGGAATGAATCCAGTCCCTAAGGCTAAACAGCGTGAGATCTTCTGTCGTTGTCTCGAGCACCAAATGATAGAGAGCATCCGTGAATTATGCGTGGTGCGGTTTGTCACCGGTGAGCGCAACCGGAGCGAGAGAAGGGGCAGGTGGTCACGCACAAAAGGAGAGAAATGTGATACCCCTGTTCCCAAACACGGTTAGGATTAATCCAAGTTGCCATTGCTAATTACGGAATGGGGGCGCCTCGAGCTGAAGAAGAAATGTGTATCGGAATGGCCGTTGAGATGGCTACGGGAGTTACGCCCACACGCGTTGGGAAGTGGCAAGTCCAATAAGGGGAGGTTTTTGCCTTTTTATTTATGAATTTTTTATATTGTATTAATTTTTCTTTTTATTCTTTTTTTTGCGAAACACAGTACAAACGCAGACGCTCACATACACATGCACACACTCGTCCCTATGAACGCACGCAGCCTAGTGGGCAGATATTCTGGAATCTGGAGTGTGCGCTACAAACCCACGCCTTTGTCATAAATTTGACTGGAAGGGAATGAAGAGAACATTGGAACAATGGGTAGACCATATTCCATATGCAAGAGACCTAAACACGAAAAGTTCAATTACCCCGGGTTGCTTGAGGCCTTGCCCATCTCACGAAGCGCTTGGCAGACAGCTACCTTGATTTCACTGAGGGCCTGACACCTTGAAGAACTTTAACTGCATCATGGTTATCGTGGAAAAGTCACTAAGTATGACCATTTCGTTGCGCTGTCTAATTTGTTTTTAGCCCACACGTCAGCGCTTTCGTGGCGTTTACGTGCCACGGACGCCCATAGAACGCATCCAATGTGTGCACATAGAAGGGAACATGAACGGCCGAACAGAGCAGAGGAGGCAACAACATACATTTGAACACATCGCCAAAAAGGGGAACGGATTACAGCCACGACGTCCAGACGACACGGTACTGGAGTTGCAACGATGTTAGAACGACGACGCACGTAGATTGTCAGAGCGCCTGGTCGCCGGCGGCCGGGAAGAAGAGCTTCCAGTAGAGCAGCTCGTTCCAGGCGTCGGGCACGCCGGGGAGGCACCAGTGGGTGCAGTCGGCGTAGCTCCTGGGGTCGGCGAGCTGCTCGGGCGTCGGCGGCGCCCACAGCTCCCTGTACACCTGCGTGTGCGCGTCCCTTCGGTACTCCGACATCTGCGTGACGTTCACCACGCCCACCGGCACCCTCGCCGACGCCGCGCCGAGCACCTCGGCGGCCACCCGCAGCATGGCCTTGCTGGTGCTCCCCCGGTACGACGTGTCGTCGGTGATGGGCGTCTTCTGGCCGTAGCAGTTGCCGCCCTCCATCTCCTCGCCCCAGAGCTGGCTGTTGGTGTGCGTCGGCGACGCCGTGACGAAGAAGACCCTGGACTTCTTCGGGTCCATGTTGGTGTCCAGCCACCTGACGACCTGGTGCAGCACAAGCCTGTAGGCGTCCTCCGCTTCCATCTCCACGATGGCCTTGCTCATATCGTTGTCGGCACCTCTCCTGCAACCCAACCATACGAAGTTCAGTTTGGTTCAGATCATCAAAGTGTTAGATACGGTGGGGATGCTTGATTAATTACGTACAGATCTGGATCTTGCTGGCAGTGATCCACCAGAGGTAGGAGTTGAAGACGAGGACGTCGGCGCCTTTCCAGAACCGCGAGTGCCGGTCCATGGGCGCGCCGCGGATGACGCGGTCGTCGAGGGCGTGGTCGAGGCCGTCGTCGGAGTTCGACTCGGCGAGGAGGGGCGCCCAGTAGAACTCGATGGTGGCGTCGTAGTTCTTGGCCCTGAAGATGCTGAGCGCGTCGACGGTCTCGAAGGAGCGGGCGCCCTCCGGGACGGCGCGGTGGAGGAGGCAGAGCAGGGACACGTACTGCTCCCGGTTCAGCGAGTCGCCCACGAACAGCATCCGCTTCCCGCGCAGCATCTCCAGCATCACCGTCGCGTTGAAGCTGCAGCACATCGGAATTCTTTGAGAACGATCATTCGTCATAATTTGAACCGCGATGAACCGCGAAACAAATCAACAAAACAGAAGGTCACCTGTCAATTTTTTTAGCATGTAACCAAAGTATTTCCGTCCGAATTGCAACGGAAAAAAAATGTTTGTTGCTTTTTTTTGGTTTTTGTCAGTGCTCTTCTCTCACATGGCACCTGCACCGTTATTTTGCCAAACGCAGCAGCTGCAGACCACTATAAACGGTTGACCTCTACATCCAACCAAACCCTGCCACTTAATCAGACAATTTGGACAGTGATCGCCACTGAATCTTTCCCCAAAAGAGGTGTACAACGACGGCTCAAGGTCAGGAGAGGCAGGTATCGAATTTCGAATCAGCAGAAAATAGGCGGTGGACTTGTGGGCACCGTACAGAAGGTCCCCCTCTCTCTCTGCCTAATAATCTACCGTTTTGTCCGTAGGTAGGGCATGCATGCATGTGTAGTTGTGTACCGGCAAAACAGAAACATGTCTTCAGGATAAGCACCCGAGTAGTGCCAAGCTCCTTGCCATTCATTACTACAGTACAGCTACATGGGTGGCGGCTCGGGTTTTGGTAGTCGGTTCTCCGGTGTGTTTGATGCATTCTCTCGTGCTTCGCCGTGTTGTTGTGGAGTCGGAGCTGCGGTGGAGTGCGTCCATGCGGCGACGATGGTGGGCAACCAGAGGTGCTTTGCGGGAAGCTTCGTCAAAGTGGAAGCTGTCTGTCTGTCTTTAGAGTGTGTGGCCGACCGTTGGCATGGGTCGACATGGGACAGCGGCGTTTGCGGCGAGGGCCTTGCCGGTGGTCGACCACAGTGAAGTCGGAGTCGTTTTCTCGAGTAGGAGTGATGACGATGACAGTGTTGGCAACCTCGACGGTGGCTTTTTTTTTTTTTTTTTTGACATCTCGACGGTGGCTTTCTTCTCGATGATGTGTGTGTGCTCCGTGTGGCTGGCCAGGTCGGCCAATGGTGGTTCCCAATGTGGTCGTTTTCTATGACGATATCAGTGTTTTGTATTGGTTTTTGGTCGGTCTTCCCCTAATTAACCGGCTCATTATTATCTTTTTAATCAATGAAATGGCAAGTCTTTTGCCTTGTTTCAAAAATTATTGAGCTTTCGAAATTTCAAATTCTACCGAGTAACTTTGACTTCAGTTCTACCCTAGGGCAACCACGAGAGGATGCCTCACCTACCGCTGCGCTGTATGCCTTCCGAAGGGCGAGGCCCTACCGCGCGCCGCATTATTGGCGTGTCCGATCTACACTTCACTCACAAAATTATCACAAGCCTATATATCGAGTAAACTTTTTGACTTTTTTTACCTATGTAATGTGAAAGGCAGTATGTACAGCACTACGTATCTTTATGCGAGGTTCCTTGCGTGCGTGAAGAGCATTCGCTTGGATCCTACCGTACGCAGTACGTGCTACACACGCATCTCGTCTTCTGTCGGCAAAGATATATAAACACGGCCGCGGTGGCGCCGGCATGCCGGAGTGCGTGCGTAACGTACCTGGGGAGGTCGCAGCCGCGGGGCTGCCAGCTCCAGTGCTGGTAGGACTTGTCGGGGCGGCCGTGCGCCTGGCAGGTGAGGTGCGGCTGGATGTAGGGGCACGCCTCCTCCTCGTACAGCGGCCGCGCCGCCTCGTCGTACACCCACTCACCGACACCGACGTCGCACCCCGCCGGCGCCGCGCCCACCGCGAACGGCAGAAGCTCCGACGACCCCTCGCCCTCCTGTATTCCCACCAGAACGTACGTACAGGATTGATTAGCTAGGCGTGCGCATTTGAGCTTCAGTCTATGAAACCACGCCGGCGATGACGCGCGCGTACCTGGGCGGTGGCGCGGAGGACTAATGGAGACGCGGCGGCCACGAGTGCTAGGATGGCGAGGAGCTTCGCCATGGCTTCCTGTGGTACTGTTCGCTGGTTCAGTCACTCCTGTCCGGCGTGGCTCACGAGGACGCCGAGGGCATTGGGATCTGGCCGGGTGAAGATCGCACTCTGTAGTAGCCACCACCGGGGAAGACACTGACGGGATCGGGCTCTCCAGGCTCCAGCAGCAAGGCAGATATAACGCGGTGGGCAAAGAAAGCAGAGGGTCCGACTCCAACAACCGCGCGCACGTACTCTACCGTTGGTAGCAGTAGGCGCGACGACATTGCCGTGCTAGCTTAGCTTGTGTCGCACGACCACGAACAACTACTAGCAACCTTTTGCAAATTTTCTAGTAATACTCCTACCGCTCTTTTCTGCAAGGCAAGACTTGCCCAGAGTGCGATGGTAGGTTGGTCACAGGACTCTGCTTCGATTCTCCTGCTGGGATTCAGTCGCACAAAATTCTCCTGAGATTGCTTGGTGATCGGCTCAAAATTCAGTTACCATCGTGCCTTTAATATTCCCTTCCTAATCTTTTACGGTGGTGCAATTACGATGGTGCAGATTGATCAATACTTATTGACTAGAAACGGGTTTGCTTGCTTCTTTGTGGGAAACGGGTATGAACTCCCTGTCGCCAAATGAAAGGCGATAGCGTTCGGTGAGAGCAGGAGATCGACACGATGAATGTAAGCGATATATACAACGACGACCATTGCAAGCGTCTGTAAAAAGGAGCTGCGACTGCGAGGTCTTTAGGTGGGATTAGTTCACTCGTTCACTCCACGGCTCGTGGGATATAGACCATCTGGTGCACCTAACTAAATTCTATCTGGATGCCATCATTGCCACGATCCACAAAAGCGATCGATCATCGACGTACTACCAAACATATATAGAACCGTGTTCATGTGTTGGAGAATTCTTTTTTAGGACCTTTTTCTTTTTTTATTAGGCTAGCTGTGAATGGATTATTCTGAAAACAAATGCCATCAAAAAAAACTCGGGCCCGCTAAAGCGTGATATATGTACTATTTCTTTCTCTGTGTGGATTGTAAGCAAAGGTATAGTGGGAGCAGGTGGTGGCCTATGAACTGGAATGTTTGCCATTTGGTGAGGTCGATGCAACGAGCAAACCGTAGGCCCCACTGAGAACGGTTGGAAAAAGGAACGAAGAAACGTTTCCTCCATTTCGGCGCTTTAGTTTATCCGTTTCTTTAATCCGAAGTCGGTGCTTTAGTGGAGGTTGCTTTAGTGTCGCTTTAACACACCCCCCCCCCCCCCCCCCCCCCCCTTTATCCATGTTTAAGGGAGAACGTATATCATCACCACCCTTTTCTAAAAAAATATATATCATCACCACATCTTTGATATGCTTTTTCATTGACTCTAGAACAGAGTAGTGGAAGAGTTGGCAATTGACCCGATCTTTCTCGAGTAGCCAGTAGGCTATGTTCGTGTTTATTTGCGATTATGGTAAACCTTAATATCTCCTGGCATGCGTGGCGATTTAGTGATAGGCTTTGTATTGTGTGATTTTCTCGGTTGCCCTGTTTTTTCATTGGCTTTTGCTTCTGAACTGTGTTGAACCTTAAATTCGTTTTTTTTTTTTGGAACCCTTGAATCCAGAGATCATGAGAGTACCTAAAATAATAGTACAGTAAATCTCACTCCCAAATTCTCTCCACCCAACAAAGTTTTCATGAATTCACAATAATTAGCTCATTTGTTTGTCGCGGAACAAGATGAGTGATGTGAATTGGAGCTTAGGATCCACTAAGCAAGAAACTTTGAAAAAAATCAATTTAAAAGTTTCCAAATAATATCTGGAAAATATTTCCTCATGTGAATAAACAGATTTTCTACGACGTGTAAATTTACGCTGAGAAGTACTTCAACATATAAGCTACATAAAAAGGACAATTATGTGGATTTGTAATAGCTAACAATGCATCTACTATATGCTATTTTTACATTCACGTATTTATCTTACAAAAAAAGTTATATAGATCACATTCATGTGTGCATGTAAAGATTTTCAACGAATTGTTTGAAGTTTCCAAATATTACTTTTGATGTTTCCCAGTCCAAAAGGAATTTCTGAGATAAGACATGTCATATTGATTATTTTCGAGCCGTCACATGTCGATGGAGTAGATTGCACTTTAGGCTATATGCTTTATCACGAAGCGACATATTTAATTAACGCATTTGATCTTTTTTACTTTATGAACAAGATCTAGTGAGCAAAATTCATCTTGCTCACATTTACTGGCTAAACACAAGTTGACAACACAATCACATATTGCCACCAATATCAGTCCAACATGTCAACGACGTCTGGCCAACCACACGATATAGGGGGAAAGGATTTTCTATGCACATGTTTGTTTAACGAGAGGCAAAATGTAGAGTCTATCATATTTCACCCGCCCTCGTTGCTCAATTATCAGCTTATCTCAACCATCTATGCATTAAGACCTAAACACAAGGCTATGCTTTACGAAGACAAAATGTGGCCACGTTTGAAAAGTGGCAAGCCGTGATCTTGAAAAATACGGGTAGGAGGATTGTGTTTTCAATCGGCACTAGTTCAATAAGCCTCACCACTCAATTAGTATCATGGTATGGATGCAAACTTTAAATTTTAGTACACGGAATCTATAGTTTCATCGGAGAAAAGAAAACTTTAGCCAATTCCTGGCATGATTCAAAATAGGTTGGACCTATGTGATTGCTTGTCTCCTCTCCTTTTTAATAAGTTTTTTGTTGCTTTTATCTATCTTAATGCGTACCGTTAGAGATTCTCAACTGGTTAAGGGATAGTTGAATGAGAAGATAGCAGGGGAATGGATATGTTAAAAATATTATTATGATACTAATGAATGATGATTTTAACGGTGCCCATAATCTCAAATGAGCTTAACTAATGTGTAGCTTGGAAATCAACCTTCATAAAAGTGAATTGTATCTATTTTGTGAAGATAAATAAATCGAAAACCTATAAAAGAATTTTACATGTTCTATTGGAGCATTACCAAAGAGATATCTAAACGTGTCGAAACTTCAAAACAAAAAGGTGTGTTGGTTGGCAGGGCATAATTCTCTCTACTGAGGAGAGACTTATTCTAGATTTTACTCTTCTCTTTCCAATATTCCCATTTATATGATGTCTTTTTTATCAATTTTGTATGGGAGTTAGAAAATACATGATTGATTTAGATCTAGGTTAGTTTGGTAAGATGATCCAAAAAAAAAAATGTAGAGTATTTTGTAAGGAACCAAGAAAGGAACTTGATCCATCCGTACGTGTATGTGGCGGTACACCTAAAACGAGCGGGCCGTGGACATTACCCTCGATCGACCACCTGATCACCAACCGCGAGCCACCCTCCGCCGCGTCTGCCTTCTCGCCGGCCAGCCATGCATGTCCTTCTCGCAGACGCCCAAACCGGCCGCCAGAGTCGTCCCCTGCAATGCAAGCCGGTCGAGGAGATCGGATTCAGATCCTTGGATAGTGCATCTTTCGTACAAAAAAGATGGCACGTAGAGACGTCGTAGATTAGACGTTTTCTATAACGTCTCTATGCTCTGAACCCTCTGGTTCGTAAGGACGTTTTTTGAGATGTATATTATGTCGTCTCAAAATTAGGCCCATAAATATTAATTTAAACTCTCTTGTAATTATGTTTTCTCTTTCTCTACAGAATAAAAACGTTTTCCTAAGACGTTTTGGATCACGTCTCAATGCTTAAAGCCTAGCCCATGAGAAAACCCTTCCGCAAACCATATCCTTAATCACCGCTAGCCGCTAGGTCATACAGATTAGACGACCCCCCCGCCGCCCTACCTCCGAATCCTTGTTCACAGTTCCCCGTTATCCCAGATCTAAGTCAAGCAGCTGGTCGACAGCCATGTTCCCCACCTCCGGCCGGCGCTCACCTCCCGATCTCTTCTACTTTGTCGGCAAGAGGACGGCAAGACTCGTCAAACCATGGATGCGCGTTTCTTCCACGAGAAGATAGCGTCCATGAGGCAGCGCAACGCACAACACATCGCCTCCATTCTGCGCCGGTCGGTTGGGTGTATGAGTGTGCTCTGCACAGGGCTCCCATTTGCTGGTACGTTGATTATTTCCTCTCGCTTTTTGTCTGATGCTTGGTTTAGATTTCATCCAACCGCGCCCTCAGAATCCTCCCTGACGTCGTTCCTCAGTTTCATGTACGTAATCTAGAAGTTCCCTTGCTGGCGAGGACACGTTTGAGCGGCAAGATCCATCGTGGCTTACCAGCTAAACAACGCCACTCACTTATTTCTGGAAACCCCCCCTCGTGCTACAGTGCAGAGAGGCGACGAGGAGGCGACTCCGCGCCGTCCGAAGCCGCCGGCGTATCTGGTGGATTCCCCACCCTCCGACGGTCGCTCCGGCGGCGGGAGGCTGGGGAATACCCAGATCTGCGCTCCGGCGTGTAGCTTGAGGGGTGCGGGCGGCGTGGCCGTGGCGGGAAGGGCGGCGCCGTTGCGCTGTGGTGCTCTGCGGCTTCCCCCCCTTCAGCGTCGTCTCCGGCGGGCTGGTGGGCCGCAGGTACGTCCTCGCTCAACTGAGGCTTCCTCCGGCGTCGGTGGAGCTTGTGAAGTGGCGAAGGAGGCCGGGATCCAGATCTGCGGCGTCGTCGGCGTCGGATCTTGGCGATGGCGTGTTCTGGCGGTCGGCCAGCCTCATCTTCTCCGTCAAGACCCAGGCGGTGGACTGAAGACGACGACTTCGTCGGCGGCTTCCTAGCCGCGGTTCGTTGCAGATCACCGGATCGAGGAGTCCGGCGGCAGCGCGCGGCTGGCGGTCACCGTGGTGAGGCGGCGGCGGTGGAGCTGGAATCTCAAGTTTAGGTTTGTTTTCCAATTTCTGAGGTTGTACTGCCAGTTCTGTGTTCTTGATCTGTGTCCCATGTACTCAAAAAAAAAGATCCATCGTGGCTTCTACAGATCTAAACGTTGGCACGCCATGTGGATCACTCGACGGCCGGACGAAATAACAAGAATCTTTCCTCACATAGAGGAATAGAGGAGTTCTCCAAATAAATGGAGTTGTGGATGCCGAGGCCCAATCTCACGGTATAGCCCTAGGTAATGCCTAACTGAATAATAATTCCATGCATGTGTAAAGTCACAGTCTGCTCGTTATAGTTACTTTCCTCGTACATGCCAACTATTAGAAGCGCATGATATTATCCTACGCGTACATAATTTTATTTTGTCAGAGGACAGTGCCCAATACAAACTGTTATATCCTCATTGCTCGGATTATTTGATTCCCATGCTGTGTATAAATCCAAATTTCTATACCATCAATTGCATTCTTTTGCTTTACATTTTTCAGGTTTAGGCAGATGCAAAGTGCACCTCTGTTACTGATGATACAAGCACTGAAGGTTTGAAAGACCACTTCACCATTGGCAACAACTCGCTGCCTGTATGTAAGCAGTTATAAGTTAATTAATTCATATATTAATTTTTTTCATAATATATCTTCAAATAAATAAAGAATATAGTGATCATCTTTCAATATGGTTGGTGTGATACATTTTTATCAATGGCACATGTTCCGTTAACTTACACTATTTCCAATGACTCTGCAGTGTATTGGATGACTGTAAAAGGACGTCTACAAATGCAACATACAAGTGGAAGATAGTCTATGCAAGATTTAGATAGTTCATATGTAATTTCTACTACGCGATAACACAATGTATCGAGATATTATGACATTTCCATGTGTGTGGAAACTTGAATGGATGCTTCGGGGTGTTGTTAACTTCAGTTTCTCTATAATAATGTAATCATTGGTCATCAAGCCTCTATTCTTTCTTCTATTTTACACTTTTTTGTACATTATTTTTTATATAATTAACAATTCATGTACTTCGGCATATGAATGGGCTTTGCCAAAAAAGATGAATCTATACAGTTTTTAATATGTGAATCAACATTGCCGCATTTTAACCAGCCGTACAAATATTTTATTTGAAAAATAAAATTAGCCTCGTGTCAAGACGCGAATAGAGCGTCTCTAGGGGAGTAGAGACGACATGAAAATCCATATATGAGCACGTCTCTATACTTGTTGAGACGCAATATAGACGTCTCATTTCTCGGTAGACACGCACGCCAAAACGTCTTTATAAACTTTGAGACGGTGGATAAGGAGACGTTCCAAAGACGCTTTACAAGAGCGACTCTACGACCATGTAGAGATGATATATAATGTCTCTAGCCCTTAATTAGGCGTCTCTACGTGGCTTTTGAGTTAGAAAATACATGATTGATTTAGATCTAGGTTAGTTTGGCAAGATGATCCAAAAAAATAAAATGTAGAGTATTTTGTAAGGAACCGAGAAAGGAACTTGATCCATCCGTACGTGTATGTGGCGGTACACCTAAAACGAGCGGGCCGGTGGACATTACCCTCGATCGACCACCTGATCACCAACCGCGAGCCACCCTCCGCCGCGTCTACCTTCTCGCCGGCCAGCCATGCATGTCCTTCTCGCAGACGCCCAAACCGGCCGCCAGGAGTCGTCCCCTGCAATGCAAGCCGGTCGATCGAGGAGATCGGATTCAGATCCTTGGATAGTGCATCTTTCGTAGCACGCACTGCTAAGTGCTAATCAGCCTTTTTGCAATCTCTTCTGCTACTGTGCATAAATGAAAAAGGGCGCTTTAGCTGCAGTGATCAACATATTATACCGGCAGGCAGCGACATGTCGCGCCAACCACCATCTCTTCCTTTTTGCCGGTGGTTCGTTCCGATTGGACGCCAAGAGAGCAGATGCAGAACCTAACTAAAGGTCGCCTACCTATGCTTCATGTGCAATCAAACGCGGGCTAGATTAGAGGGGGCCGATCGGCCTAGGTAGGCGAGGCGGTGGTGTGTCCGGATGATTTGGTGGTAATTCGCCGATGATGTGAAGGCATCATCATGCTGCAGGTGCTAAGTTGCATGGAATGACACTTTTTGGATGTTGTCCATGCCAAGTTGCCCACCCCAGCTGCTGCTGCTGCTGCTGGCCCGTCTCGTCGGCTAGTAGCCTAGTACTACTCCTAGTTGAGTGCGGTGTTGACTATGGGCTAACACAAACGTCGGTTCTAAAATCCTCTGAAAAAAAGGGCTAGTTCTAGAATAAGATCGATTATCGCATTATGTATTCGAAACAAGTATAGCTCGACAGTCATGACTCTACAGTGTTGCAGATCATTCCTGCCTGAGATTCATGAGCTGTGTGGTGAACCGGTTCTGCCTTTGTTGGGCTCGCTTGAGATCTCCGTTGCGGTTTTAAGAAGAGTGGTGATGTGGACGGTGCAGTGTCTCTCTCTCTCTCGCATGAGTCCAGCACGCACGTGGTTCTTATAACTGACGTTGTTGCTACGTCCAAGTAGGTGGCACATGTGCCTGGGACTCTCTTCGCTAAAGAGATTTGTGATTTTCTCTAGATCCAACAAGACAATTGATTGTCTTTTGAATGAAAATGCCAGTAGGGGTATCAGCAATATAGGTGGCTGGTGGCGCTAGCCCTAGACCCAGTTATCATAAAGGAGAAATCAAACAAGTACAGAAACAAGAAGAGTGGTTGCTTGATGGATGACTCTCGGTGTCTTTGCTATCGTGTTCGTTGTCTTTGTTAATGTGTTTTTCTCGAGTTACCACTTGTTTATGGTTGATGTTGTGAATATTCTGAGCAGTGACGGGGGTGTAGGGGTTTTGTGTTTGGAAGGTTTGTATGTCCGTCTTTGTGGTCGTGTGGTCTCATGTTTTGAGAGTAGCCCGTTTTGTCTCATGGGGTTGTGGGGTCCTGACTTCATTGCCCTCCGTCACTCCGTGGCTAAGTTTGCAACGATTTTTGCCAATTTTCCACATATTAATTGACAACTATCTTCTTAACTAATGGATAAGGCAGATGTTTTGCCTTTTTTTAAAGGTGTTTGACTTCAAAATATAGTGTATTGGTTTCAACAAGAAGCATTTGCCTTCTGAAAAGGAGATTGCCTGAATGAATCCAACCGTGGAAAGGAGTACGATGTTGCTTCAACGAACTCTGATCAAGTGTAGCGCGAGAGAAACAATACAGCTACTAGCAATCCCGTCAACTGGAGCGAAATCTAAAGTGATGTAACTTCGACGCGAAAAAAAAAGTACTCACCAGGCCATAAAAAGTACTTCTACACACAGGTGACCTCCTCAATCAATTGGCATTCATATATTCAGTAAAAGAATCACACTTGGACATCATCCCACTTTCGACGCATCAGCCAAGAGAAACATAGTACAATATCATCAGCAAATGGCCTTATCAGCAAGCGACCGCAACACCTCAGCCGGTGCAGCGTCCTGAGTATCCCTCAGAATGTGAAAACCTGTACGTTGTTACCTAGACTAGACTAGCCCTTCTCCAGCAGACCCCGCCTGTCCCAGATGATATACTATACTCCGACGAAGCTTCGGCGCTATGTTCATGGACTCCTTCTCAGTCCAAGGGACATGGCGGTGGTTACGAAGCTTCGGCGCTATGTTCATGGACTCCTTCTCAGTCCAAGGGACATGGCGGTGGTTTGCTGGTTAACGATCCAAATCAGATGTTCTTCTTCCTCTGCTCAAGGAAAGAAGAGCTTTGAGTAGAGCAGCTCGTTCCAGGTGTCCTGGAGTCCCGGGAGGCACCAATGGGTGCAGTCCGCGTAGCTCTTGGGGTTAGCGACCTGCTCCGGGTCAGCGGGTTCCACTGCTTCTTGTATATCTGGGTGTGTGCGTCCTTGCGGTACTCGGACAGCTGGGTGATATTGACGACCCCAACGGGGACCTTGGATGCGCTGAACACTTCTCCGATGACACGCATCAGGCCCTTGCTAGTGCCCGGTCCCCAGTAAGACAAATCTTTGATTGGGGTAGTTTGGTTGTAGCAGTTCCCATCAGAATCATCGCCCCAATCTTTGCTCCTAATGATAGATAACAGAAACACTGAGTCAGACTTTGGATATCCATCAGCCACACGCAATGTAGTATAGGATGGGCCAATCATATGTTTTTGCAGGGACATTTAACTAATACAAAGATGATGAGAGCTTACGTGGTATGAGTAGGTGACATAGTGACAAAAAATACCCTTGAGTTTCTAGGGTTCATGTTGTTCTCGACCCATTTCACAACGGCATTCAGCACCATCCCATAGGCTTCCTCTGTTTCCATTTCTTTGATGTCCTTGCTCTTATCTTCGAAAGAACCTTGCCTGCAAGAAACAAAAGTTCAGAACCTTTTTTTCAACTTACTAGAAGATTCATTGTAAATACGCTACTTTCCACTGTTCTCATATAACTGATCGCTGCCATCATGCACCTGTAAATTTTGTCCCTGGTTGAATTTTCCACATTAACTATATGTAACATGTGTACTTGATAATATTAACTACATTTGTGCTTTTACTGACAAGGTGTGATGTTTAACGAAACATGGTATTTTCATGTTATTATTTCTGAAGAATTTTCCATTCAAAATATGACAATCGGATCTAAGGCGCAAACTATGTAAATGGGAAGAAACATTGATGAGCCCTTCAAATTTTAAGCTAGCTTCATGTAAGCAACACATGAAGCCATGTGGAAGGTACAACTTACAGAATTTTCATCTTTTGTCCGGTCATCCACCAAAGGTAGGTATTGAATACCACAACGTCAGCTCCTTTCCAAAACTTGGCGTGCTTTTCTATGGCTGTCCCTCTTACTATTCTATCAGCAACACGATGCACAACAGCATCATCAGAATTTGATTCAGCGAGAAAGGGAGCCCAGTAGAACTCAATTGTGGCATTGTAGTCCTACAAAAATGCAACAATAAGCATATTCAGCACAGATGAGACTAGAGAGAAAGGTTAGCCATCAAGCGAAAAAAAAACCATGATGAAATCAAGAAATAGAATTTTAGATGTTCATAATCTCGGGAGTTTGTTCCTTGTTAACATATCTAGCAATCTTTGTGTTCATTGACCAACAAAAAGGTTCAGTGCAGTGCTTATTGAATTATGCATTTTGCTGTTAATCTGTCATAGAAATAAATAAGGGATACCTTTGCTCCAAAAACTGTGAGCACAAAATTTTGGTGTTGATAATATGGTCATTGGCAAACAAAAGGTCTGGTACAGTGCTTATGTAAAAAACATAAACAAGGGGATACCTTTGCTCTGAAAACTGTGAGAGAGTCAAATGTTTCCATGGATTTTGAGCTCTCGGGTATGGCCCGATGCAGGAGGCAAACCAACGACACATACTGCCCTCGGTTGAGAGAATCTCCAACAAACAGCATGCGCTTGCCCCGCAGCATCTCGAGCATTAGAGTTGCATTGAAGCTGCAACACAAGGGATTTTCCACTGTGAGATTGTGATACATAGCATGAAGATCAATATAATGCATATATACTGAATTCCAAAATTCGCTAAGAAATTTACATTTTTAGATTGTGGTTCTACTGGAACACTCATGCAATACTACTGAGTTTGATGCTGAGAGTGACTGATATTCTACTGCAGATATTCACTCAGCTGATATTAACCCAGTACAGACAAGCGAGTCCAGTGACACATTTCCTCGAATAAAGTCCAGCGCCACACATGACCCTCAACCGTGTCCGAAAGGCTGCGGCGCTGTCGACGGACATTCAGACAACAAAAAGAGAAACCAGAAACGACCCTTGCAGATGGTCCCGTATGGCCCGTAACGTTCCTACATTCAACACCGTTTTAATTCCCTTCCGCCAAAGTATCAGAATTAGGCTTGAGGACTGTGGTTTGACAGCAACAGAGCAACAACCATCCTCATCAGGAAAAAGCAAACTGTGGTTTGACCAGAAATCTCATGTAGCTGACATTGCTATTGCCATGCAAAACTACCGAGGTAAACTTCGAGAGTGACTGATATTCTTCCGTAAACATTCACTCGGCTGATATCGACCGTGTACCGAGTTCACAGCGACACATTTCTTGATTAAAAAGCCACATTGTCGAGTGTGACCTCTAACTGTGTCCGATAGCCTACGCCTAGGGCGATGTCAAAGAACATTCAAAGAGTGCTCTGCAGCTTACAATAAGAGAAAGCACAGGCTCTTGCATACATATGGTCCCAAAAATCCGATAGATAGATAGATACTGCAGCAAGCGTGGCCCATAACCGTGTGAGGGTGTTCAACATCGTCTTAATTCCCTACCTCCAAAGTATCAGAATCAGGCTTAGGGACAGCGATGGATCAACAACCGTTTCTTATGAGGAAAAAAGCAAACTGTAGTTAAGGAACCCAGCCCGTCCATGTCCAAGCGGAGGGTCCATTGGAATGGCAACACACACGCGCACAAAAAGAGCAGGAGGAGGATGCTCATCCCGGTCGCCCGGATCGTCCCTTTCCCTTGCTCAGATCAGACCCACACCATGCATGCTCCCACGTGAGGTTTGCCTGCCCGGGGAGGACGCGGCAATGGCACGCATGGCCGGCAGCAAACAGCTGGATGGATCCCTCATGTCATGTCTTGTGCGACGCACCCTGACTCCATGATCGATGCCCACCGACGCTCGCTCCCCTGTTACGTTCATGGAGCGGTAGTCTCTCTCGGGTTAGTTAAGAAGCCCCCGGGCCTAACAATAACTAGAATCAGGTTCGTGTTGCCGTCCACGCTTGGAGCTGGTGGCGCGCCCGCCCAGTCGTCGCCGCATGGACTCGTGTCGCTCGCGGCGCCCCCACCTCGGCGCGTCCTACCTACCTACCCAACCCAAACCCAACCCAACCCCGACGGTGGGGAGTTCGCCTACCTCGGAGCGCCCGCGTCCAGCGGTCCAGCCGCTCTCGGACGGAATCGAGGGCATCCGGCCAAAATCCCGCTGAATCAGCCCCGAAATCTCGCTGTTATTCACCGTTGCGTTTGCTAACCGTAAAATCCTAACCGCCCCGGGTAGAGCACGATGGGTTTGTTCGTTTCCGTCTGGTCGGCATCGCGCGCTGCTTTACAAGATCGATTGGTTTTCTATAAGGAAATTTGTTCTGTTTCTACTATCGATTTTCTATGTTTTTTTCTTCATGGATCCAAAATCACCATCACTATCGCATCGAGAGGAGAAAGGAGATTCGTGATAATGTACTTTTTTCGTACGGACCTGGGGAGGTTGCATCCGCGGGGCTGCCAGCGCCAGTGCCGGTAGGCGGTGTCGGGGCGGCCGTGCTCCTTGCAGGTGAGCTGCGGCTGGATGTAGGGGCACTCCTCCTCCTGGTACAGCGGCCGCGCCGCCTCGTCGTACACCCACTCGCCCTGCGCGATGTCGCACCCCGCCGCCGCCGCGCCCACCGCGAACGGCAGCCGCTCCGACGCGCGCGGGAGCTCTCCACCGCGGCCCGCTTCTCGACTAACCCCACGTTGCCGCGTTCGCCGCCGGCGTGGGCGTGGGCGTGGGGCTGTGGCCGGGGCCGGGACCGGGGGTGACGTGGGGTCGGTGGCGTGGCGGCGGGTGGTGGAGGAAGGGCTGGGGCGTGGAGGAGAAGTCCTTGAAGTAGAGGAGTGAGACGAAGGTGATGAAGGCCAGCGTGAGCGCGTACGAGGTCAGGAACGGAGTCCGCCGCCCGCCGGGCACGCCGTGCCCGTGCTGCGACTTCACCATCCTCCCCCTAATCCTAGCTAGCGATGCTAGATTGCCGCCGGTAGCATGGACACGCGCGTACGGTGCAATGGAGATTCAGTAGAGTCGCGCGCGGGGAAGGGGCGATCTGATCTTGCTTGGCGAGGAATCTGTTTGGGGATGTGGCAGTTGGGATCTGGGGGGAATAGAGCAGGTGTTCTTGCTTTGGCTTTGTTGCCTTTGAGGACAAGGGAGGGAGGGGAGGGAGAAGCTGTGGGAACTGGAGCAGCTCGCTTTCAGGCAAGGCAGCCTTGGGCCCTTGCAACTTTGTTGAGAAGTGGAGTAGGCTTGAATGCTGTGCGAGCGTGGCGTGGTGCGGTGTCCGCTCCGCTCCGTCCGACTGGTTTTGTGGGTGGAGTGGAGGATAGTGGAGGGTGGCTCCATTTTAAACCCTGAAAGTAGCCGAGAAACTCGGGGCATATCCACGAGTAAACATGGACCAATCAATTACAGCGATTTGATTGTCCTTTTCGAGATTAACTACGGTAATTACTGCACTGCATGTTCATTTACTACTAGTACTCGAGAACACAACGTCAAGGGTGTTTGAGTAATTAAACAGGTCCAGTTTGGTCAGTTACCTACCTAGTTCAAAAGCAAAAACGTTTGCTAACTCTTGGTTAACCGAGAACCAAATTAGTGCTTGGTCAAATCTCCGATGTGGCAAATCGAGGGAGGAGAAGATAGAGAGGAGACGGAGCTCCTGGTGGGCGACGGTGACGAGGACTGGAACGAGCCGGAGTCGACGATGACGCGATGGAGGCGAGCAAGAGCTTATCTGGGGGGCTGTCGACGCCGAGATGAAACGACCGGGGCTGGGGGGATTCGGGGGATGACTGAGATGTTGGCGGAACGGCGATGGAGGAGATTAGGGCATGGCGGCGAGGCGGCGAGGCAGCGTGTTGGCCGCGGTTGGGGAGGACAACGGTTATGCCAGCGGTGACTAGGGTGGGTGCCGGAGGAGAGGGAGAAAGGACTTGACTGAGCGATATGTTTTTTCTCGGTCGACCGAGCCCTAGGCGGGTCGAAAAACAAAAGGCTTGACGTCCGTGCCGTGCTCTATCTTTCGTTCGGGTCTTGCGTCAACCAGCTGAGCTGGTGTTAGACCTGATAAGAGCACTAGGGCTAATCTTGCATGCTAAACAGACACCATCAACAGTTCCACATTCAAACCGGGGCACCAGATCCGGCTTCCACATGGCCCTATAGCTAGCTACTAGTCCCTGTTCAGGTTCAGCCGATCGACGCCGAGATGATTAGTTCGGGCCCGGCGCTCTCGTTGCTGATACTGGACCAGACCATGCCGGTCAGGAGGGTACATCCTACTATATATAAAAGCCCGTCGGATTCGACCTCCGTTTGGGCATCCACGTCGCCCGAATGACGGCAGCCGTTCGATCAACGCGTCTAACGACCCAGATCACGCCCAGCTACAGTATTACTGTAGCACGGTAGTTTCTACCAATCAGCGTACGACACGTCGACTCCAGCGCGCCGTTTTACAAAAAAAACGCCCGCAAAGGACCTTTTCGTAATTTTTGGAAAAACGATGGACCTCCGTGTAAAATTGCCATCGCCACACGGTTCCTCATCTTCTTCTTTCCCCGCGCGCGCCCGCGCTCGGCGGCGGCGCCGACGCCTTGCGCCGCCGCGTCGCCCCTCCCCGCTCAAATCGGAGCCCTCCACGGGCTCCGCCGTCACCTCCTCCATTTCCTCGCCGCGCGCCGTCGGCCGGGAGGACGCCCACTCGCCGGATTCGCCGCCGTGCCGCTCCGCCGTCCTCCGCCGCTTCCGGACGCCGCCGGCGACGCTCCGGTAGCCCAAAATGGGCGGCGCCGCCACTCCAGGGTAGCACGGCTCCGGGCGCGTCGAGCGCCCCCACTCGCGCGTCCGGAAGCGCGGCGGCGCGCCGCCGGCGAGCCCGACGCCGCCGCGGGAGCTTCCGGATTTTTTCTTTTTATTTTTTTCTTTAAAAAAAAAAAAACTGGCATGCGGGACCCACTGCCAGTTTTGGAATAACTACTTAAAAAATGCTATAAATTGAAAAATTAATAACTTTTAAATTACACTTCAGAAAAAAAACAACTCATATACCAAAAAAAAACAGAAAAATAAAATCTTTATAGCTAACACATTTGAAATAAATGTTTAAAAAAACAACATATTTAATCGTTTAAATTTTCTAAAAAATTAGAATTTTTCTATACAAAACTAACACAATTGAAATAAATGTTAAAAAAAAAAGTTGAACATTCAAAATTGTTAGAAAAATCTTTGTATTTCTTTTCTTTTCTTTTCATATTCCCTTTTGTTATGTAAAAAAAAACATTGGAATGATGATCAAAAAAAATACAAGATATTTTAATTTGCAAAACAATTGCAATAATATTTATTGTAGCTATATTTAATTTCACAATATTTTCCTACTAAAGAACTAATACATTTGAACTAAATGTTAAAACAAAATCAACACATTTTAGCATTTCAAATTGTTAGAAAATAAATGTTAAAAAAAACAACAAATTTGAGCATCCAAAATTGTTAGAAAAATCTTTGTATTTCTTTTTTTTTCTTTTCTCTTCATCTTCCCTTCTGTTATGTAAAAAAAAATTGGAATGACGATCAAGAAAAAAAAATGCAAGACATTTTAATTTGCAAAACAATTGCAATAATATTTATTGTAGCTATATTTAATTTCACAATATTTTTCTACTAAAGAACTAATACATTTGAACTAAATGTTAAAACAAAAGCAATAAATTTTAGCATTTAAAATTGTTAGAAAATTATAATTTTCCTACAAAAAAGATAACACATTCAAAATAAATGTTCTTACAAAAAACAACAAATTTAATCATTCAATTTTTTTCTCGATAATTAAAAACACACTAAAATATATCTCACAAATTACGTTCACCCTAATTATGAAGTTAAAACAAATTTTATGTTATACTCCAAATATAGCCAAACATCCCAAATTTCCAAATATCTAAAAATACTCGATATTACAAATTGTTTCTTACACAATAAATATATATTATAATTCTCACAAACAAATACATGCAGCACATTTGAAAAATTAAATTCGCTAAAAAAGGAAAAAAAATAAAATCCTCTAAAATATATATATCTCAAATATTATCTCACATAATCCATTCTCCCGAATTATAAAGTTTCACCACTCTAATTTGAAAAAATATTTGTACAAATTCCAAATGAATTTTCTCTAACTACAAATTAACTTTAACAGATAACCATATACTATACATCCTCCAATTATAAAATTCAAACAAATATGTCAACAAAATACAAACATTTAAAACCATTCCACCTTACTAAACATTTAACGTAACTCTAAAATGTGTGAACAAACTCAAAAAAAAAAATACTAACTACTTAAAAAAAATCACACAAAAAAAACAAACCACATTTGAAATTGAATTACAATAATTTTCAAAATCCGACCATTTTTAAAGCGGAAGCATTTTTCAATTTCAATTATTTCCAAACTTAAACAACTTTAAAACATCGTCATTTTCAAATTCAAATTTACAAGCACGGGCGTGCGGCATTGCCGCGCTAACTATCCCTAGTTGCAGTTATGATGCTACCGATGCTTGAAGAACATGCATGGCCGGTGAATTAATGAAGTACTACACCGGAGTAGTACAGTATTATACTAAACATGGAAGGGAAACACTTTTAGTCGATCGATCGTGTGCTAGAGAAGATTGCTCGACAACTGCAATGCAATGTCCTAAAACGGCCGCATTTTCCCCTGAGATCGTGGGCACGCGAACCTAATTTTGCCTTAAGAGATCGCGTACGGAACTGCCTGCCGATCTTTTCCTTAATTTCATCGCGCAGCTAGACCTAATCTCGCTGCAATCACGCACCGCGTACGTACCTAATTAGGTTGGATTGGGAGAGAATATCTACTGCTACCATCTCTTTTAACGATTCAGATGGGATTGGACTGGGATGTCCGTTCTCACCTAGACAAATAATCCAACTATCACGTTGTCCCACTAACACAAAATTTAGTGGGCTTTCAAGGATTGTCCCACATGTCCCGCCAGCGTCCCAGGAAACGCAATTAACAGCCGGGGTAGCAAAGGTGCACCGCCAGCTTTTTTTTTTATTTGCTAGTGAAGACAACTGTCAACAACTCGGCACAATTACAGAAAGGTCCTCAAGGAAATACAAATTACAGAACGCTCCTTCCTGCAACTCAGCCTCGCCGCCATCCATGGCACCGTCGGTGGCGTGCCGCCGCTCCTGCTCTCCTTCAAGCCTTGGATTAAGAGCAGTCCTCGAGCGCACGGGAGTGTCACCAATCGCCGGCCCCGAAGGGCCACACCGGAGGACGCCATCGATGCCGAACCAAGCCGCCACAGCCTCTCCAAGATCTTCAACAACCGGAGTCGCCATCCTCGATCTCCGGCACGGGGAAGTCGCGCACGGCAGCTCCACCGAGCTGCGAACGCGACGGAGGCAGTAGATCCACCGCGGAACTCCACCAGAGCACCGCCGTCGAGGAGGAAAATCACCGCCAGCAAACCACCACTCCGGCCACGCCACCGCCCTCCCGACGCCGCCGGCTGGAACCCACGCACACCTAGGCTATGTACAGGCCGGGATCCGCGGATTCCCCGCCCTCCCGCCGCCGGAGCGGCCGCCGGAGGGCGAGAAATCCGGCGAATCGCCGGCTGCGAGCTGGTGGACGCGAGAAGCTTCAAGAAATCGCCCTCTGTACTGTAGATGGGGGAGGGAACGGTCCAAGGTCCCATAAGCACCGCCAGCTTCAATGGTCGCGCACCCGTGCGCGACCTGACCGTTGCACCGCAGGCGACGCAGGTCGCCGCCCCAAACCCCCAGTCCTTCCCGACGTCCCCAGCCACAAAAGTCAGCACCTGCTCGGCGGTGCACCGCGGCCGCCCGTCGGTGTCCTGTGTTACGATAATTGCGCCATGCAAGATCATAAACAACACCGAGACACGATGTTTGGTAACGCAGTTCGGTGAACTCGTCTACATCTGCGGGGCATGACTACGGGCGCTTCTCCCCAAAGATACCGCAACGGCCGCCCTAGGCGCCGGCACAAGCCGCCGGCTCCCCCTGCGTGTCAATTGCTATCAAGTCGTCATGGGTTACATCGTGTGGTGCCCCCACATTATATGGGAGGCCCAGGCTACAAGAGTTCGACTCCAATACTACTTGTATCCTATCCACGCCTAATACAACTCCAAATCCTACCGTAACCCAACTCGTACATAATATTCGACACAAACATAACAAACTCCACCTTGGCGAATATTCTCCACCACCTTGAATTTTGCCAAGCGTCGAACTCCATGTACTCCGGACTTGAGTTGTCTTCTTTGTAGCTTATAGAACGCTACCCGACGAGTCTTCCTCAAACTCGCCGCCTCCGTGGAACACAGCTGCTACTCCCGCAATCTCATCCTTCTTGACTCCACCTGCAACTAAGAGAACGTTGTTGTCCAAGTCAACACTATGAGTTGCAATATTAGCACTGGAGCCACCATTGAGAACTGGACAATCCCTTTTATAATGTCCCCACTGCTTACACTTGTAACATTACACCTTCTTCTATTTCTTCCATGCCTCATGTCCCTAGCTCACCCTTGACCAGCAAACCATCACCATGAGCGACTTCCTCTGTGGTCTTCTTCTTCCTCATATCATAGGATAATAAGGCCGCGGTGATATCCTCAAACTCGACAGTCTCCTTGCCGTACATCAAAGTCGTGATCAAATGCTCATAGGATGGTGGCAACGAACAAAGAAGAAGAATCGCCCTATCCTCATCGTCAACCTTCACACTCAGTCGTGCTAGATCCGTGACAATCTGATTAAAGGCATTCATGTGCTCCACAAGATCTGACCCCTCCTGCATTGACAGCTTATATAACTTTTGCTTCAAATACACCTTGGTCGTCGCAGTCTTGGACATAAACTGACTCTCCAGCTTCTCTCAAATCTTCTTTGGCACATTCTCATCCATCACATGATACATGACCTGGTCCGAAAGACACAACCGTATGGTCCCGGCTGCTTGCATCTGCAACTCCTCCCAGTCATCATTGTCCATCTTAGCTGGTTTGACATCCCGCAACGCCTTCCAACATCCCTGTTGCGCCAACAAATCCTTCACCCTTGTCTGCCATAGCGCGAAGTTTCCAGTCCCTTCGAACTTTTGCACTTCAAACTTGGTAGTCGGTGCCATGACCGCTGACTGGTGACGAATAACTTCTGCTCAACGTCCGATGCCTTGGCTCGCCTTGATCGTCAACGCCCTCCTGATGAACTGCCCGCTGTATCGCTGATCCGATTTTCCGCCGAGAGATTTGTCACGATTGTCAAGAAACCTCGCACCCGCACCGTCTGCCCTTCAAGAACCGTGGAACCCAATCGTAACACGCATGTCCAGCTCCACCTTTTCCTGAACTTGCAAAACGATTTTATGTGCGCTGCTTGCCTCCGTCGCCTCACCTTTTATTACCGCTCAGCACACCCGGCCCTTTTTTTTTCCTTGTCTCGCACGGAAACCGAGTAGACCTCGTGTCCATCTCCAGGTTGTATGAGCGTCCGAACTCGAATCCAATAGGCCAACAAAACAATCAGCCCGACCTGGACCCAACATGCACGCATATGGCATGAAGCCAAACCGAAACATGCATGCATACCAATTCAAACAACTCCTCCAGCAGCACGACTGTCTTTCTTGCGTGCTACGCACGGCCTGAAGAGACCTACTGCCACACGTTCGTCCTCGATTCCGTGCACCTCGGAAATAATCCGCCGCTGAATTCGACCGCAAGACTCTCGTCTGTTTCATGATTCTCGCCAGCGATCTGTTGTCTGCCCTGTCGCGCGTACTCCTGACACCGACCCTGCCGCAACATTCGCCACCTCGCGCATCATACGTGCACGAGCCATGTGCACCATGGCCACCCGCGTCGTCGACACAACTCGTCCGCAGTGCCACAACGCCGCCCTTGTGCAACACCGAGCGCACCATCTTGATGCCCTCACACTCCGATCTATTCGATCGTCCACCATGTCTGGTCGCCGATCTGATCGCGAGCCGAAGCGCCACCTCCACGACGACTTCCCAGCCACTATGTCGGTTCGATTGCCACGTCTAGCCAATCCCTACCGATTGCAGCCCATCCGACGGTCCAGGCCTCCTGTCCGAAGTGTCCGACTCCACCGATCGCATCCGTGATCGCCGCCATGCTCCACCTTGCGCCTATCGGACGTTTCCAGGCGCCCGCCGAGCATGATCCTCGTACCTCCAGATGATCTACCGCATAGCCTCGACCAGGTTCTGAAACCACTTGTTACGATAATTGCGCCATGCAAGATCATAGACGACACCGAGGCACGATGTTTGGTAACGCAGTTCGGCGAACTCGCCTACATCTGCGGGGTATGACTACGGGCGCTCCTCCCCAAAGATACCGCAACGGCCGCCCTAGGCGCCGGCACAAGCCGCCGGCTCCCCCTGCGTGCCAATTGCTATCAAGTCGTCATGGGTTATATCGTGTGGTGCCCCCACATTATATGGGAGGCCCAGGCTACAAGTGTTCGACTCCAATACTACTTGTATCCTATCCACACCTAATACAACTCCAAATCCTACCGTAACCCAACTCGTACATAATATTCGACACAAACACAACATCCTGGAAGAGCATCATGGCCGCTCGCCGCTTGCCGCCCACGCCGGTACCAACGGTCACATCGCAAATGTTCGTGAGGCACGCGTCGGAGTCGCCGCGCGCTGGCGCACCCCAGCCTCGAGCCTCGCTAGCACAGCTGCACCGCCGGGCTGAAGATTTGATCTACCGGGGCCGTCAAGCCACCGTCGCCGCCGCAGATCCGCGGGCTGCCGCTGACAGCGCCGAGGGTCAGGCTCAGCTGCGGACGGCAGCTCGCCTGCGTCGAATCCGGGGGTTCACGCTGAGGGTCAGGCTTCTCTTCTCCGACGAGTTCACGTCGACGCCGGGGCGTCATCGAGTTGCCGACGGGGGAGGAGCGGGCGGACGAGGACGAGGATGCGGAGGTGCGGTGCGCGAGCTGGAGGCAATCCGCTCCTTCGAGGGCCCTCCCTGCGTTGTTGGCTTCATGGCCGGCTGGAAGGACATCGGGAAGAAGGTGGGTGCTAGCTTCCCATTGGGATTTGTGGGCTCCGGTGGATTAGTTGGGGCTTGACCCATTTATACCGTACGGGATTCGTGGGTTTACTAGGTGGGATAAGAGGGTTATTTGAGGTGAGATGGGACACGGGACTAGTGGCATGCCCATCCCACTTGCAATCCTAACCTCTTTGCATGCTCCCTATGCTACAACTAAAAAATACTTTTTTATGTTGCAAAAATTTCTACAAAAAAGTGTGAGTGCTCACAAACTATGTGTTTGTAACCTCCTAAATTTTCAGATCCAAATTCGTTATGAGCGTAGAGAAACAAAAGAGACAAATCTGAAAGGAATAGTTGCATTAGTGTCACAAAAGGACAAAAGCAAAAAATGACACTATTAAAGCTAGATTTGTCTTTTTTATTTCTCAATGCTCATTTCGAATTTTGATCTGAAACTTTTGGAGATTGTATACACATATGTTGTGAACACTCACACTTTTAATAGTAGCATTGGTAGCACCTAAATTGGATTGGATCGTGGTGGATCGGGTCGATACGAGAGGGCGACCTGCTGCCGTTTCCAGCAAAAAAAACGGTCTTTTTTCTCTCGTCAACGCGTTGACACGGTTTGCTGTTTTCCTTTTTGTGTAACATGACACTCGCTTCACCGTTAACAAAAAACGCTTCACTCATCCAGGCATGCAAAAGCTTGACTACTCTAGCGTTTAGACACCGCTCGTCAACCAACGCTATGATCTTTACTATTAAATGGGAGTTCGTACTTGGTACGTCACCGGCAGACCGTGGTCTGCCAGACCATGCCTCCCTCGATCGACAGCATGGGCCGGCCCACTAAGAAAAGATCGATAGCATGTACATCAAATCGTTTCCCTGCTCGACCATCGTTTCCTAAAACGGGATCAGCGATCCAATAATTGCGTTACAGCACAGGGCAATCAACACATATCGATTACTTCCAACAAACATGATTACTTTCCATACCGGTTACCGATCAACGACTGGCATCCAGATCGACGGCTCACTGCAAATGTTATGCCGACAGACTGACCCGCGCAATCAGTTGGGCCTTGGGCGGAGGAGTTTTAGGAATCAGTCGTCCTCGCGCCGCTCCGGTGTCGTCGACCTGGGTGCCGCGCCGTGCCAACGACGCCGGGTGTCCTGCACAAGCTCCGCCATACGAACGAAGTACCAACGACGTCGGGGTGTCACGCCGGTAACCTGGTCGCCATCGCCTCCTATCTTTAGCCAAGGTGAGTTCACGCTAGCCTGTTTTCAGTATTCATGCCTGATGGTTGTCCTCCTAATAAGATAAACAGTGTGTTATTTTTAAGATGGGAAAACAGTACATGGCGACCAAATCACATAGTGCAGATTCTACGACCAAATCAAAATGAAAGTACAAGTGTTCTTGCCAGAAGCAGGCAATTGCAGAAGAAAAACGCAATGTACAATAATTACCCAATACAACTTGGGGGTGTCCTAGCAGGAGAAGATCGAACTATGCTTCTGAACTATGATTTCAGCCTAGGTTAATTTAGGCTTATTTTTATTTGAATGGTTAAACTTGTGGGTTCATTTGAGTGTTTTACTTTATTTGATTATTTGGGGGTGTCCATACACATTAACCGTTGTGATGCAATGTTGGTAGGCGTGTAGCTCATTTATTCAGTAGCCTAGCCTTTTTTGTAGTGAAAAAGCAGGTCATCTTTGTTTCAGGTTGTTGGCTTGATTTTCCAAGCCTGGCCGTACTCAATTTGGAGTCCAGTAGCCTCTATTGTATGGCCAATTCAATTTGACCTCACAGAAATCTTATATGAGCACCAGAAAGCAAGACAAATTCATTCATCAGGACGCAATCAGCATCATTCTAGATAGCAACACATCTTGCCAGAATAGCAGGGGATAGATCAGTAGGACGTTTACTACAGTAAATCGATAAGCTGTTTTAAACCTACGAATAGCTGTTTACGATTACCTGTTCTGATAATCTTGCATGGTAGAGAAGCAGTGTGTATCCTATGGCATCATCAAAGCGTACTGCGGCGCGGACTCCATTCCAAGACCTGACGAACACAGACAACTCAGGTAAATATATCACCGCTACATACCTACTTGAACCTTGTACATGTCAATTCCAATTAATAGAAATAAACTTTTGACTCTCAGGACAAGTGGCTGACCCAAAAGAATTAAAGAGACAAAAGGAACGGGAGAGATATGCACGAAACAGGGATGAAATTAATCGAAAGAAGCGTGAGGCCCGGCTACAGAACAAAGAAACAACATCCATTGTCAACGGAAAACAGATTGCATCTAACACACCGGTTACCACATCACATGGTAGCGTGAACTCTTTACACTGCACTACTCAAAACCATTATGTGGCACGTCTCACTAATTGCTTGGATTATTTATGTCAGAATTTCACACTCCAAATAATCCCGCTAGGCAATCAGCTATAACCCAGCTGTCTACAGATTGTGAAATGGTACGAACTCCATTCCAAGACCTGACAAACACAAACAATTCAGGTAAATATATCAACACCACTTACCTACTTCGACTGAGTACATTTGATGAATTGATAATGGTAAAGGACCTTGTGACTCTCAGGACAAGTGGCTGACCCAAAAGAATTAAAGAGACAAATGGAACGGGAGAGATATGCACGAAACAGGGATGAAATTAATAGAAAGAAGCGTGAGGCCCGGCTACTGAACAAAGAAACATCATCCATTGTCAACGGAAAACAGATTACATCTAACACACCGGTTACCACATCACATGGTAGGTTCACATAATGTTTAACAGTACACTACTCAAAACCATTATGCGGCACCTCTCACTAATTTTGGATTATTTATGTCAGAATTTCACACTCCAGATAATCGCACTGGGCAATCAGCTATAACCCAACTGCCATACACCCCATCTACAGAAGGTGAAGTTGACTGCCAGGTAGAGCAACATCATTTCTATAAAGATGGTAAACATGATTTGCAAACACCTTCGTTTTGCCTATCGAATATGTCTACAGATCAGGACAAGCCGGACTCTAAAGGGAAAGAAGGTTTGTATTTCACAGCCTGTAGTTTACACAAATCTTTTACTTCGATAATAGTAAAGATGATTTGATTAGTGCAAACTTAAGCAGTGAGACTTCCAAGAAACAAAGATAGTATATCAGCTGCAGAACGACGGGGCGGCGTGTGCATACATGAAACAGTCAACCATCCTAGCTGCGACGAAACATCCTCATCTGAAGATGATCTTTCTACCGAAATGGCTTCCTGGAGGGCTGTTGGGAGCACTCTCACAAGTGCTTATGCCACTGATCACGCAGAAAATTCGAATGGTATCACCATGCACAGTAACTTTTAAAGTGGCAACACATGCAACTTTTGCATCATTTGAACACTAGCTGACTTTTGCATTATTTTTTTTAGCTCGAATACCTTCGCTGTTTGAAGATGGCTACAATAACACAAATGTGCAGTCCCAAGACTGGTCCCTGACAAACACGACAACTGAAAAAACTCCAGGAAAGGCCATTGTCAACGTTGATAAGAATCCAGTTAGACGGCAACGTGAGAGTGCCCGCAAAAACAAATTAACTCCCGAGCAGAGGGAGGCGATAAACGCACGGAGACGGGAACGTTATAGGAAACGACGAGATATGTTAACACAAGATCAGAGAGAAAATAGGTCCGCGGAATGGAGATCGCTCCGAAAGAGCCGTGCACCCGAATCACAGCAAAAGATCCTATCGCGACGCAGGGCAAACTATGAGACTAAGCGGAAGACACCGTGTTCTGCATCCATAGCAATGCCATGCCCGACAGTTAGCGCACAAACATCACCTGACGCTTCACCTCACGGCTCACCCTCGGCGCTCAGGGGTAACTACAGCTTAGAAAACGACGGTAAAATTGGCATCTTTCAACACCTTTGTATGTACATAGTGTATCAAGCTAAATCTTACCAGTTCGACCATGATGCAGGTGATTACCTTTCCAGGACCTTCAATGATAATCTCACACCTGACGATCAAGTAACAGAGCAGAGGCCAGAGACCAGAGCTCAGCGGAGAACTCGAGAGCGAGCTCATAAAGAAATTTTGGCTGCAGAACAGAGGCGAGAGAAATGTGCCAGCCGAAGAGCAAATAGGCAAAACATCCCACACGGGGAGAGGCATGCACAACAACAACGCTCTAATGCTCGCTTCGCAGATAATGCCACAACTTCTTCCCATACCGTCTCTGCTTCAGGAAACACACAGGATTACACCATCGGGACTGACGGTAACACTCCTGACTTTGCGATTCTTATGTACAGACTTTAGTAGTAATGGTCCCTTATCTGCTGTAAAATGCTGAAGGTGAAATGGAGGCGATGCTCAGCAGACTAATGGAGGATAATCCCCATCCTGAGGACCTCATGGATGATGAGTATTACTTATTTGACAATGAAGGTATTACTGCACAGCCGTTCAGTATGTACAAGTATTGCTTATGAGTGGACTATAACTCAACATTTCATCGCAGGTGATGACTATGATGGCATCGACCCCGATGAACCACATGAATCTGCTCAGCCGACCCCGATGAACCCCGATGAACCACATGATCCTTTTGAGTTTGTCTACTCTAACCTGCCAGACAGCACACACATCCTTAAGCACGCAGTGGACTGTGAAATCTGCAAGGCCAAGAGATTCGAGTATGAGACCGACGGTTTCTGCTGTCGGGGCGGGGACACGGAGTTGCTTGAACCCGAGCCTATACCAGAACTGATGAAGCTCTGGTCTGCATCCGATAATGACTCCCGGCATTTTCGTGAGAGCATTCGGTACTTCAACGGCCACTTTGCGTTCACAACCCTTGGTGTCACCCTCGACGAAAAGTACACGAACATGAGGTCAGGGACATACACGTTCCGGGCGCAGGGCAACATGTACCATAATGTGCACTCGTTCGGGCCAGGCTCGCGGCCGGAACATCTACAGTTGTACTTCTACGATGATGACCCTAGCCTAAACCATCGTGCGCCGTTGACCGAGAAGTTAGATCAGACTGTCGTCAATATGGTGAAGGAAATCCTTAAAGAAAACCCGTACTCCCAACAGTTTAGGAGTCTTGGAGCTCACAGGGAAAACCTAGACGAGTACCGGATAGAACTGAACACCGACCAGAAGCTAGATCAGAGGAGATATAACAAACCTGTCTCATCCGAGGTGGCTGCTATTTGGGTAGAGGGCAGCAACCTGGCGAGGAGGTTTGACCGCAGCATCACCCTACATGGTACCGACAATAAACGATACGGTATCCAGGCCACACAAGGCTGCTATGACCCGCTCTCGTACCCCCTCTTTTTCCCAAAGGGGGAACTCGGTTGGCATCCAAATATCCCAAAACGTAAGGTGTCTTGGGAAGATGCGCAACAGCCAAGAGCTAATCGCAGCGATGCAGGTCCGCCTCTTGCATTACATATGCTTTTATCTGTGTTTCCTATCATTAAGATGTATGTTGCCTTATTTTTTGCTTTCTCGCCTTTGCACAGAGGGAAATAGCCGGTTGTGCGTCTCAGTAAGGGACTACTACTGCTACAGGCTACAGACGCGTCCTGCGATATTTAACCCTATTCTGCATGGAGGTCGATTGTTCCAGCAGTTCGCGGTCGACATGTACATCAAGATTGAGGGTTGCAGGTTGAACTGGGTAAGGGAACACCAGCCAGAGATACGTGCTGATCTATATAAAGGAATTGTTGATAGCATCACTGCAGGAGAATCTCGAGGGAGCAAAGTGGGCGTAAGGACGGTGCTTCCTTGGTCATTCCAGGGGGGCTATCGAGACATGAAGCGGAGGCATATGGACGCCATGGCATTGGTTCAAACATACGGCAAGCCAGACATCTTCTTGACAATGACTTGCAACCCGAATTGGCCGGAGATACTTGACGAGTTGTATCCTGGTCAGACCCCGCAAGACCGACCAGATCTTGTTGCACGTGTGTTTAGAGCCAAGCTGGAGGCGATGAAAGAGATGCTCCTCAAGAAACACATCCTTGGTGTTGTGACAGCACATGTATATGTCGTTGAATTCCAGAAGAGAGGCCTCCCGCATGCTCACTTTCTTTTGATCATGGACTCAACACATAAGCTTCTTGTGCCAGAGCAATACGACCGACTCATATCTGCTGAGCTCCCTGACAAGCATAAGTACCCGGAGCTCTATGCCATGGTTGTAAAGCATATGATGCATGGCCCGTGCGGTGTTCTCAAGCCCAACAACGTCTGCATGCAAGATGGGGTGTGCAAGTGCAGATACCCCCGACCGTTCAACGAGAGCACCGTGCAAGGAAAGGACTCCTACCCTGTTTATCGTAGACGTAAGAACGGTCCTCAAGTGAAGGTCCGTGGTCAGACTCTGGACAATAGATGGGTTGTGCCTTACAACCCTCACCTTCTGCGGATGTTTAACTGCCACATCAATGTTGAGGTGTGCTCCAGCATCAAGGCCGTCAAGTACCTTTATAAGTACATATACAAGGGCCATGATAAAGCGTCGTTCAACATCGATCAGCCTGACAGCGATGGTAACATAGACGAGATCAAGAGATACATTGACGCGAGGTGGGTTACTCCACCAGAGGCGATGTGGAGGATATTTGGCTTCAAGCTCTGTGAGAACTCCCCCTCGGTGCTACAGCTGCCACTTCATCTCCCAAATATGCACAGGGTCACGTTCAATGCAGCAGAGGACCTGAATGACGTCGTAGCCCGAGAGAATGTGTCGAGGTCCATGCTGACGGAGTATTTTGTGGCCAACCAGAATTATGAGTGGGCTCGAGGTATTTTGTACAGAGATTTTCCAGGGAGTTTCACATGGCAACCATCAAAATACTGGAAACCAAGGCAGCAACGTCATCAAGTAGGTCGAATTGTGTCAGCACATCCAGCTGAGGGGGAGCGATATTTTTTGAGGGTGCTGCTAAACCACGTGTCAGGATCGACGTCCTTCGAAGATCTGAAAACCGTAGATGGTGTCTTGTGTGGTAGCTTTCGCGAGTCAGCTGAGAGGAGAGGACTCATCGAGGCTGACAACACGCTCGACGAGTGTCTGACCGAGTCTGAGCAGTTCGCGATGCCAGCTTCGCTCAGGAGGCTCTTTGCAACAATCCTGGTATTCTGTGAGCCTGGCGACGTGCGAGGTTTGTGGGATAGGCACCTAGAGGCAATGTCTGATGACTACCGGCGACAACACACATGCCCAAACGCAGTTGAGCAGATGGTGTTGCTAGATATCAGTGCCATATTGCAATCCATGGGAAAAGACATACGAACTTTCCCTCTACCTGACATGGACGAGGCGTATGACAACACTGGAGGCGAGCCTAGGGAAATCATCGAAGAGACCAACATCGAGGTTGACCCCAGTGATGCTAATCTAGCGTCTTCGTTAAATGAAGAGCAGAGGCGTGCCTATGATGAAATATTGTTGGCGGTTGACAGTGCTGAAGGAGGAGTCTTCTTTGTCGATGGCCCTGGAGGCACGGGGAAGACCTTTTTGTACAAGGCGCTCCTTGCTACAGTTCGAGGCGATGGCAAGATCGCTGTGGCAACGGCGACGTCAGGAGTCGCCGCTTCCATCATGCCTGGAGGTCGGACCGCCCACTCGAGGTTTAAGATCCCACTGAATAGTGAAGATGGAACGTCATGTAACTTCACGAAGCAGAGTGGGACAGCCAAGCTCCTGCGGAGAGCTTCGCTCATCTTATGGGACGAGGCCACAATGACGAAGCGACAGGCAGTTGAGGCACTGGACAACAGCATGCGTGACATCATGGGTCGACGGGACAGACCGTTCGGCGGAAAGACTATCGTTTTCGGTGGTGATTTTAGGCAAGTGCTTCCTGTCGTCAGAAAGGGGTCACGGGGGCAGATAATCGACGCTTCCCTGCGGAGTTCATACCTTTGGATGGGCATGCGGCAGCTAAGGCTTGTCACCAACATGAGGGCACAAAGCGATCCATGGTTCGCAGATTACTTGTTGAGGGTAGGGAATGGCACAGAAGAAGCTGACGAGGAAGGGAACATACGTCTCCCCGAAGATATATGTGTACCGTCCACAGGGGGGAAGGAGGATCTAGAGAAGCTGATCGAGCATGTATATCCTGCTCTAGGAGACAACATGGATAATCCCAATTACATGACTTCTCGAGCAATCCTCGCAACCAAAAATGACAATGTCGACAAGATAAACAAACACATGATACAGCGGTTTACTGGTGATGAGAAGATCTACCACAGCTTCGACAGTGCAGAAGATGATCCGCATGGATACTATGCTCCCGAGTTCTTAAACTCACTAGCTCCTAATGGGCTGCCTCCACACGAGCTTAAATTGAAGATAAATTGTCCGGTTATACTTCTCAGAAACATTGACCCGGCTAACGGCCTATGTAACGGGACGAGGCTTGTTGTAAGGGGATTCCAGATGAACGCTATCGACGCGGAGATCGTGGTAGGACAACATGCCGGACAGCGGGTGTTCCTTCCTCGCATACCTCTGTGTCCCTCCGATGACGACATGTTCCCGTTCAGATTCAAAAGGAAGCAATTTCCGATCAGGCTCAGCTTTGCCATGACGGTCAACAAGGCGCAAGGGCAGACTATCCCTATTGTCGGTGTTTACCTACCAGAGCCTGTATTCTCCCATGGACAGTTGTATGTCGCCTTGTCCAGAGCTACTGCTAAGATCAACATTAAGATCCTCGTTACCAAAGAAGAGGAAGAGGACAGTGGCAAGGGCAAGGATCAGACCAAAAATTCAAAGAAGCGAAAAAGATCCGAAGACTTAATAACGGCCACGAAGAACATAGTCTACAAGGAAGTCCTTAGCACTTGAATCAGTGTTGCATACACCATCAGGTTAGTGAGATTCTCATGTTATGATCATCACTCAACTTTCTAGCTGCTGCTCCTTTTGATGCAACATGACAGCTAACTGTTAATTTCTTTTTCTTTTACATGTATGTAGTGTACAGTGTATAACATGGTTTTGGTCCGCTTACATTGTTTTCCAAATTATGTAGGGGCTTTAAAATCATCAGACCAAAGCCAAATTGTCTTTCAGCCAACATGCAGATGGGGCGTGAGCTATTAGCTTGGAGTCGAACACTTGGCGGAACACTAAGAAACATGCTCAAGGCACGTGCCAGAGCCATGGCACGAAAAGGGTGAATATGGGGTTATATCAGAACCTTAGACTAATGTGAAATTGCCACCTCTTAAATTAGATGTCCGTGATCCAGTCAGATGTGTTATCTTGAGGGTAATCTCGAACGTGTGTAGTGTTAAGGAGTACTATTTCTGAGTACTATTTCTGAGTTTGCTATCTCTTTAATCAAATGTATCCAATCCAGACAGATCGGATATCTGAAGTGTAATGGGCACTACCCAAGAACCATGGTTTGCAATTATTATAATTATTCGAATCAATTCCTAATGTTACTCTTATACGATCCATTTACTTAATACCTGTCTGCATGTCTACTATAATCATATTATAAAGTGGTAGAGTGAGGAAAATATGCAGAGTAAATAGATGTCTACCGAACTACTTAACCCTATTTCTGCAGACGCACACAACCATTATAAACTCACGTCTGACTCTACCAAGTGAATATGTCTGCCCAGTACGAATTTTGTGACCGCTGCTGCTGAATCATGTTGAGATCTACCAAGATTCATGACAGTACTCTTAATTTTTTCAGAAATATAAATCACGAGATGTACCTTCCCAACAGGAAAAATCCATCACCATGATTTACGCCCTATACCCTAAAGCCGGCCATTAAGCACAAAATTTAATTGACCCCAAACAATAGTAAAATAACCATCAAGTAGACAGAAATTCCGACTCTTTAATTGAGCCCTGTAATCTCGTGATCTCTGATTTAATCACTGTAAGAATGTTCCACACGTATCATTTTACCTGTCACCATTCAGTTGACCATCAATCAGCAGGATTTCTCCCTTCTATTAAGCCTCCCAATAATCGGCAGCCCTGGTTGCCCATCCTTACATTGCATCGACGGAATATCGCCCCTTTCCAAATTTAAAGACCCTTCCTTCATCGTAATTGACCTTCCTTACTAGCCCATTTCTATAGCCGGTCAAATATAAATCAAACAAAAATCGCGGCCCTTTCTATCAGCCGATCATTGCTTGGCTCTTTATTTACTGTCCCCAAGTACAACAAACGCCTCCACGATAAGTTCTAGATCGAACAGCCTCTCTCTGTACCCTCATCCTCATCGACTACGTCCCGAGCCCTAACTTCTTAAGATTCTTCTCAAGCAATCATCAGTTCATCACCTTGCTGGTATTAGGTATGTAATGACAGCATCGCATCTCCCTACAATCATCTTCTTTTACCCTTTTATTTATTGTATAGTGATGATGCATAGTTAAGAGTTCAGAATATATTAATCAGATTGTAAATAATAACAGGGTCTTTTACTTTCAAGATTACGAACTTGTGTGAGAAATTTGTTGATTGTACTACATGATTCAGATCTGATTAATTCAAGAATATTTTCAACGTTCAGCTCCGCCGTGTTTATCAAAGTAACAGACCAACTGTTATGTCAATCAGTAAACATAATACTGAATAATACAAGTTAAAACTTAACCTCTACTTCTACCATGGCAATTACAACTTGTCATTTTTGAGTACTGTAAGATACTGACACTATAACTTTGACTTTTTTTTTGTTGCAGATGGAATCAACCGAGGTTACCGCAGAAGAGATGCTAACTATAGAAACTGATTATGCTAAAATGAAAAACTACGTGATGTCCTTCCCTCAAAAGACAAGATTGGTTCGGATCCATGACGCATGCTTGAAGCGTGAAGATTTGGAATGTCTGTTCGAAGACGATGGTTGGTTGGACGGCGACGTAAGCTCACATGTTCAATCCCACTAAAACTTAGAGTTTTGACAAATGTATAATGTGTTTGTTTATTACCTACAGGTCATGAACGCCTATATTTATTACCTGAGGGGCCAAGACCATCTACAAACCAGAGCAGGTTTAATGGTATGGCTAGATACAACACACACATCCTCAATACTTAAGAGGGATGGTGAAGTTGCCATAAGTCCAGAAGAAGTTCACAAAATTGTGAGACGGGCTCAGAATTACCTAAAACATGACATGGTAAGACCACATACATAATTCATGTCCTGGAACTATACTACTGGTTTCAGAGAGGCCAAAAAGTTACAACTTGCAATTTTTGACAGCTTTTTGTACCAGTACACGTGGGTACAAACCATTGGATTATGACTAATGTGGATGCAAAACATAGTCGTGTACAAGTTTTAGATTCGTTTGGTTCCCGAATGAGCCGTTCAGACGTACAACTTACGGTGAGTAATTACTTATCTTGTACTAATCTTTCATGATTGCCGTGCATTTGCTTTGCATGTATAATCAAACTCTTTTTATTTAAACAGCTTCAGGGCCTGGAGAATCACCTTAAAATTGCTGCTCAGGACAGTAGCTTCCACATAGGTGATAAATGGGCAGACCTTGAAGTTACTAAATGGCCAATTACGGAGTGTATTGACAAGCCGCTGCAATCAGATGGGTAAGTCAGAGGCTTAAAATTTTAACCAATGTTTCATACCTTACTACATTTCACTATTAAGTAATTTCATATATTTACCAACTCATAAAGAAAATGTTTAAAATATTGAAGCTCATCATGCGGCTTGTTCGTACTCAAGCTCATGGAAGAATGGACAGGTCACAAGCTAGCACATGATGTCAATCAGGTATTTTTACACACTCACGAGCTCAGCTATTTGCAAAAAGGGTATCTATCTGATTATTTCGAATAACTAATTTGCAGAAGGGTATCAAACTCTTTAGAAAGTAGTTGCCTACAATTCTTCATGATTCAGTTTTCAATGATATTAAAGGAGCACCAGAACCTGAGCCAATCGAAGATAATGGCGATGTTTTAATGTATGAGAAGAATGGACCCCCGCCTAATGAAGTATCAAAAGCACCTGCGGTGGCCATTGACCCGTCCCCCTCCATTCATGTGCCTAGGTTGCAGATTAAGCCTAAGTTGCCAATTTACATGAATCCAACGGTTTCCAAGCTATGTACCTATATCATGTCCATTGATGATGAAGAAGCCCTTAAGTAAGTTAAGTTTAAACAACGTATTCATATATGGTGCTCCAGGTTATAATGATGGTTGTTCCTAAGGCTAACTCTGTTGTTTTTCTTTCTCATAGAGAAGTATGGGTTCAGAGCTCTAAGCCGTATCCAATTAGTTTAACTCTTAAACAAATACAAGGCTTGCTACAGGAACAACAGGGTATTGACACCGATTGTTTCAACATGGCCGTACGGGCAAACGCTACATGCATAATCCAATCGTTCAATCCTTGTCATTTTATGGATCTCCAATTTTGTGTGAGTTTTTTTATGTCATAGTTCCTCTTACATGAACTCCACATATCGCTGTTTCATAATTCTAATAATCTCATCTTCATCTCAGAACATAGTGACCAACAACACGAGAGACCCAATGCTCCGTCTACCATTCAACAAACAACGCTACATCATAGCGAAGATGTTTGATTGCTGGCCCGGGATGGAGTTCCATGTCTCATCATGTGATTCGGTAAGATTCTTGATTTCATTTTTTAGTTGAGTCATTACATAAACATTTTTTTGCTATAATGCAGATTATGTTGCCATATCGTACGACCGGTCGCTATATTCTTTTTTATTTCAACCTCGTTGAAAAAACTATCACGACACTTGATCCCATTCCTTTACCGGATATCTGGAAAACAAGTCTTACAAAAAAAGACACTCTAAAAATAAAAGATATTTCATTCCACCTAAACATTGCTCTTCAAGATGCAATTCCGGGCTGGAATGATGATGTTTTCCTATGGCGTTGCATGACACCGGTTGCATTGCCAAGAAACCATGACAGGTTAGATCCTTGACAGTCAAATAATTTTCTAATATTTCTATACAGTTTTATTAACAACACTCATCTTTTCAAGTAGCAACATGTCAGGATTTTTGGTTCTGAAGTTCATGCGATCTTGGAATGCTAAACAAGTTATGTGTTCAGATGCCACGGTGAGTAAGGACTAAGTCAATATTCATGCTTAATTTAAGTGTGAGCTCTGCATGATATTCCTATGCTTATATATGAACTGCATGTGCAGGACTGGAACCTACGTAACAATGTGTTGGTACTCGTTCTGACGTGTCCCGACAACGAAAGTGAAGCTAACATCCCAAAAGTTGTCAAAGATTTGGTCGAGGAAATAGGGATGAATTTTTTCATTTGAGTATTATCGGAGCAGTTATCTTTAACACGGCCTAAACATTTCATAAACACATTATTGTATATGTGTGATACTTTTGTTATATATTGTCGTTTTCACTAAGAGGATCTATCATGGCCTACATCTTCGGGTCAAGAGGCTGTAAATCCTACCAGTTAGCTCCGTTGGTAATGGGCACAAGTCACACATTTTCCTTTGTTTTACCTACTTTCGATCAAAAAACCATGTATGAGTGATGGGCTGTTAGCCGGGGAACGTGCCGTCCTACCACAAACGATCTTGGAAAGAGGTTTAGCTACTTTGGATAATTCAGGTAGCTTGTAATAATAATCAATATAAAGCGTAAAATGCTACAACACAATGACCAATCCAACGCTGGAGACTATAAACGAAAACGGGGGAGGAAAAATCTGTACCACTGAGGCGCCCAAACGAAATGCATATCTTCATCACTTGTTGCATTCAGTTGTCCTCCCACTCTTGACACGGTTGATATTGACAACAGAAAAAATGCAGATCCTGAACTAGACACACAAAAAATTACTACCATCAGAAATATATAGGGTGTTGCAAAGCCTATACTTGAATTTGCATGTGACGGGCAAGTAGGCCAGTAACCATACACATAAAACAGACTTGCAAGTGAACAAGAAATTTATCAAGGAAATTTTAAATGGTCAAAACTGATGCTAGATGGAATATACGAACAGCCTATGCTTATTCTATCTGCATCTTTGTTTGAATTAATAGGAAAAAATAAACACACTCTAACTCCCTTAGTAATTTGCAAAACAAGCTGAACCCTTCAACCAGCGAGCATGAATGATTAATTGGCACGTTGTATTCAGTATACTCATGTAGTAATGGACGGAGAAAAAAATCCGCAATTCAATGGGCTTGGAGCTAGATTGTTAACTATACCTAGAACGCACCTGATGGAGTGACCATGAGGTGAATTAATGAATCGATGATGGCATCACGCCCTGATCCTGGCCGCTTGGCTTGGCGCGGCAGTACGTGCTACTGTGTCGCCGCGTCGGAGCCTGGCATACTTGCTCCGCCAGCGGCGCCGTCGAGTGAGGTGTGAGATCGCCGATCCGGAAACAAAGCGACATACTATGAAACAACACAGAAGCAAAACTGCTACATCAACTTCGTCCAGGCCTGAAGCTAGGTTGCGGTGATTCAGAAAAATACCCAATTATCTGCAGCCAAGTGGCCCTGCCTCGCCGGCTTCCGGGCGGCGACGAGGAGAAGGAGTCGACGCTGATTCGGTGCAGCAACACGAAGATGAACTCCTCCGCCCGCCTGTCCACCTCCTACTCCTCGACCGCTACCTCTACTTGCTGGACACTCCTTGCCGGCCTCTTGAGCTTGCTCGTGCCCTCGTCGCCGCGTGCTGCCGCCCCGGAATTTCCAACGCTAGCAACGCCGCCTCGGAGGGGCGAGACTATGGAGGGGCGGGGGCGTGGAAGAGCAGCTCGCCGGGCCTGAGCTGCGAGCACCGGAGCAGGGGCGGACGCCGCGGGCGACCGCAGTGGTGGGTGTCTTCCACGTGCCCTTGTCACCGGATGCTGCCGCCGTGGAATCCCCAACGCCAGCAACGCCGCCTCGGAGGGGCGAGACTATGGAGGGGCGGGGGCGTGGAAGAGCAGCTCGCCGGGCCTGAGCTGCGAGCACCGGAGCAGGACACTAAGCGCAGCGGTGGGGATCTCCGAGCTCCACCAGCGAGGACTGAGGAGAGTGACGGGAAGACGAGAAGAAAGAATCGTTCCTTTTTTTTCTTTACGTCTTTTGTCCCTTCGCATGTCTTTTGTTCTCCTTTTTGTTTTTCCCGTTAACTCAGAATATTGTGTAGAAAGAACGTGTAGGATAATTTTGTTGTGGACTTGTTTGTACGATATATTTGCACCTCGTGGATTACTTGTGTATAGATATACATTTCTAAAATATTTTATCTATCAATTACTTTTAGAATACACTTTATTATTATTTTGGAATAGCGCTAGAAGTTAATAAGGGATAGTTTAATCATTGCTTTGTGTACAAGTACAAGTGATATTGCATTATGCGAAGTACAATTTTAATATCTTTACTAATATGTGGGTATTTGTATTACGAATTTATGTATTTTATAATTACATGTGCGACATAAGTGAACGATTCACCTATCTTTACTAATATGTGGGTATTTGTTTTACGAATTTATGTATTTAATAATTATATGCGCGACATAAGTGCTGATAGAAAATGGTCCGTAGCAACGCACGGGCATTCACCTAGTTGTCGTAAAGATTAACTATGAGGCGATCATGTGGGGCTTAGTCGAGGCAAAGGCCGTGAGCCCGTGAGTAATGCAATGTCGTGAGATTAGGCTTTTATTTGGTCGTGACCGTCGGTATCGGCATGGGATGTAAAACCTCTAAAAACTTCTCCTTAATCAATGAAAAATCTTTTGCCTTGTTTAAAAAAGAACTTAACTACTGCTACTGCATTTGGACGACGTAGCGTTAGGCCCCGCTTGGATTCCCGTTTTCTAGTCAAAACGACAGGAATTTTCTACGGAGCAGGATAGCTCCTGCTGGAAATACTGAGCGAGGGGTGGAAAAATACGGCGCGTGTCAGTTTCCAACAATCCAATCGCGGCCTTAACCATTTATTTTCTCGCGAGAAGTGCTGGTTCAACGACCCCGAATCGGCAGAACATTTGGAGCGCCGGAGAGAGTTCCACGACGGGACGGACAAGTACTGCCGGCCAAACATTCAAGGCCACAGAGAATTCAGAGAGTGGCCGGCGTACAGTCACGACTCGGTACGACTAGCTACTAACTGTGACGACAAGGCCGCTTCAACAGCATAAAGAAAACTCAGCGACTGAATGAGAGCCATGCATGACAATGTGGTGGGCGCTGCGGCCGGCCGGGACGCGTTCCGTTCGCTGCACCGACATCTCGATCAAAGCCTCATGGCAATGTGGTTGTATGTGCATGTTTAGCATGACAAAGGTGAGGACTTGTTTGGTTGTTGCACAGTTTCTGTTTGCACGTTTAAAGACAGTTGTTCCATATCACTCCCTACGTTTCAAATTGTAAAATGTTTTAGGTATTTCAGTGTTAACTACGTAGATTAAAGTGAGTGGACCAATACACTAAAATGCGTCTCGATAGATCTGAATCAGACAAAAGCTAAAACATATTATAATTCGGAAGACCAGCTAGTGTTCCCTAGCTCGCGGTCTGATCCGCGCGAGCTCGCTCGCCTCCCGTAGCGGTGAGGTCGTGTGGCCGGTCGCCCGTGCGAGCCACTCTCGGCCTAGACCTAATCTAGTTCGCCTCCTGTGTGTGCGTGCATCTTCGTTGCCAGGATTTGACCAAGTTTCTCCCGGATCTGGCCGAGGTCTGACGGTTTAAGACATCGTGAGCTTAAAATTACCTCCCACCAACCGTCATGTGGTTATTTAGTTCACTGGAAAATTGGCCCTCATATTGGTATGTAGGAAATCGGAGGCACGTCTTTTACTTAAACTGGGGAAAAAAAATACATGTCGGTCTGCTCGATACAACTTTTTTCATCAAAACCGTGAAAATCAGTTTATTTTTTTCGATTTTGGGCAATTTTTTTTACTAGATTTGCTAGAGATGCTCTCATGGCTACGATATTTTTCTCCAGGGTATCTGTACGGGAAGATTTCTTCCCTGAAGGTCGACTTTTGCATGAAGGAAACCTTTCCACTTTTGTTTGAAAACGTTTCTTAAATGCGGTGCCGCGTCTCAACTCAGAAAGTACAAAAATGTCAATTCGAAGTATAACATCTGAAGTACCAAATTATTGGAACCCAAAGTTTTTGGAATATCTCGACGTGAAAACGGTTTATAATTTGGACGGACGGTTTTTAAGATATTTTGTTTTTACTCTTCGGTTTTGAAAAATGAAAAGGTAAACCGTACTCTCAACCCTCCGTGCCCCTCTCTCTCACTTGCCTTAATCCCACTTTGCTACTCATTGCGACATTTAGCGGACATGCAGACACCAGTGGGGGACCATGTGAAGGAGAATATGACACTTGGCGAGGATGATTGCGCAGGACATATCTTTTCAAAGTTTTTTTCCTGGTTTTCTTGGTTTTTCTTGGTTGTGATTGCCTTTTCTCCGAGGCCGCCAGTTCTGGGTTTTCCGGAAGAAGGCCTGTTTGAGTCTCGATGGCAGGCCCATGCTATCTAATCCGAAGATAGTACCGAATCCAGCCCAAACCAAGGCCAGGACCAGGAGGAAGGCTCGTGTCTACTGTTTCGGCCTGTTCTTCTCCGTTCCCCTCTGCCCTCCCCTGCCCTCATCGAGTCGAGCGGCCGATCAGCCTGACCCCAAACCCACCCGGCGACGCCACCCGCCGCCGTCCGCCTCCCATGGCCGCCCGCCGTGGCCCCCACGTCATCAGCCTCCACGACTCCACCCCGGCGCTTCTCGGCCGCGCGCCACAGCATCAGCAGCCTGGCGCCGACCACCGCGACGAGCCCCTCCTCCAACTCCCGCGAGGGGGGCCCGCGCCCCACCCCGCCGTGGCCGCCCTCGAGGACCGCATCGTCTCCAGGGACCACGACATCCAGGACCTCCTCGTCGACAACCAGCGGTTCGCCGCCACCCACGTCGCGCTCCAGCAGCAGCTCATCTCCGCGCAGCACGAGCTCCGGGCGGTCTCGATCGCCGGCAACAAGGCTCGCGCCGAGCGCGAGGCCGAGCTCTGTGCTATCGCCGACCAGGCTGCGCGCATCGAGGCCGAGGCGCGCACCATCGTCGGCGCGCGCGCCGAGGTCGAGCAGGTCCATGCCGACGTGCGGGTGCTAGCCGGCGCGCGTAGCGAGCTCATGGACCGGCTACATGGGCTCCGCGAGAAGGTGGGGCGAGCTCAGAGCGAGTCGGCCAAGGCCGAGAACGCCCGTACGCAGATTGAGACCATGCGCCGGGAGATCCAGAAGGGCAGGTATTACCGTCGGCTCAATTTCTTAGTACAATCAAAAGGCAATCTCCGTTACCACCCTTATTCACATTGGGACCAAAACCCTACCCCCAGTTCATGTCATGGCTCAGTTTTAACACTGAAATAGTATATCTTTGTGGATGATTCCTGTGGATTTTGTGAATGCACTTACAGCGTTAAGTCACATGGTTAGCATAGTTCGGAATTTGTATTCCACAGAACCTGCTAGGGAAACTTATGCAGACATTCATGTCATGCAAATCAGCTCTTGTTGTGTTGATTGTTGAACTGCTATGGATTGTTTTGCTCCAGCAAGTCACTCTGTCTAAGGAGGCTTTTAGATTGCTAGCATGCCAAGCATTAGGGTTATACCAAATCAATGATGCGTTATTTTTTACCGGAAGATCAATGATGTTCCCACAGTTGAGCTGGTTTTTCTAGAACCTTCCATACAATGTTTGCATGAGTAGAAGTATTACCACTTGTGACTTGTGTCATGAGAAACTTTCACGGTTTATGTGCTTAGCAATTTACTAGATTTTCTTAGCAGTTGTCGTTGTTAGGCCTAGTTGAGGCATTTTTGGTAGGACGAGAGAGTTACTCAGGGGAGTTGCTATAAATGCCATGCCACCTTCCTTGTTTGCTGGAGACAATAATTCAACATAGCCCCGTGCCGGATTACTTTCTTAGCACTTTTGTAGGTTATTTTAACTTGTGGAGGGGTTTACACTCAGCTGCTCCTTAATTTGATAGGGTATGCCGCTGTTGACGACTTTGAAGCATAAGGGCTATACAAAATCAAACATTGGCCATATAGGACGTATGATTTATGAGTATGATACCACAGTTACCGATGTTTATGAACCAAATAGCCTCCTAGATAGAATATAAGAGAGCAACATTCAAAATTATATTGCAGTTAGAGTTTCTCTATAAGCGATTATCATCCTTGTGGTGTTCTAGATGCTTATGGGGCCAGAGCTACAACCAGCATGGCAAGGCTGCAACCACCTTGGTGTACGGTGGGAAAGCGGCTTCAGGGCCAAGTTATCCATTTCCTTAAGTTAGCTTATTTTCTTAAGATAAGTAAGCTAGACGTGATTAGTTGTGCTACGGTGCTCCCTGTTCTACAAACTGATTTGGCATATCATTTTGGTTATATAAGAATCAAAGAAAATTGCACCGGCCTGGGTGCTGAGAGCCTTGCATACCATGACCTGGGACAAGGCCCTCCACGCTCATGAGGGCAGGCCTCATTATCTCTATACTTAAACCCTAATTCTAATGCCATATCCTTCCACCTTCACCAAATACCCGAACTCACAGCATGCAAAGGACAAGTATTCGTGTTTTAAATCTTAATACATATGTAAACTGTAAATGCCGAGGCCTAGTCTAGAATGAGTTCATTACGTCCATGTTCAGTTTGGTTCGAATAAAAAGTTTCGGTTGAAGGTCATGACAATCACCTTAATTCACCACCTTGAAATGAAGTGTTGGGTGGTTGCATGTTTTGTTGTGAAAGTGCTAATTTGTATGTCCATGAATTCTCCCACTGCATCTACCCGCCCATCTCGATCATTGTGTCAAATAACTCTACCAGAGTTCATCAGCATAAGGCATAGAATGGATATTGCAAATTAGATGATATCACACGTGTCGTGGGCATATAAAATTAGGAGGGCCAATGGAAAACATGGTATTTGAATTAAAATAGTAGGCAAATATACAGTGTATCCAAATCTTGTTAATTCCTGATCAGTGGTCATTGGCCAACATAACATAAACTTTGCACAGATGCAACCTTGCTGCTGCAAGGCACTTCCCACATCCACATCCTATTTCTGTTTTTTCCAGTGGTCCAGTGGTCATTTCTGTTTTTTCTGCTGCAAGGACATTTGATGATTGCTACCGGGTTTGTCTATGTAAGATGAATTGGATAATTGAACTGGTCAATGCACAATGATTAAATGTTAGGAACTCTATATCACTTCCAGGTTTCAAGCACTCTCATCTGAGATCAACTATTCTGGTATAATAACAGCTAGCTAGGGTTATGTGGGCATTTTATGGTTCGCCTCCAAACTGAATACATACATTGTCCTTATTGCCCATTCATGGATCAGCAAGCTTTTCCATGATGTCGGTCTAATCTAGTGGGTCTTGCTGTGTACCATCAGACTGGTTCCACTCTCTTCCATTAATGGCTCTTCTTACAATATTCGTAGGGCTGCGGTTGAATTTGAAAAGAAGGCACATGCTGATAACCTTCAACAAAGTAAAGCAATGGAGAAAAATATGATTGCTGTGGCTAGTGAGATTGAGAAGCTTCGGGGTGACCTTGTAAATGCTGAAAAGCGGGCCACTGCTGTCACCACAGCAGCAGCTGTAGCTAACCCTGGTATACTACTGAATCTCCTATCTGGCTATCATCCTTTTCCTCTTCTGTATAAGCTTATAGCTTTGAAAGTATTGTGGTAATTATTTTAGTTGGTGTTTTTAAAATTCCTTAGCATACAATACACGACCAAATCCACCACATTATGGAACAATTTGTTTTTGGCCCATGACGTCCGAGACAAAAAATACTACTACAGTGAATGTTAATTAAAAGTTACAGTAGCTAGGGAGGAGTGGCCTAGCATATCATCTATCATAGGGTTGCAGCCATTTGACATTTAAATTGACAACCTGCTTTTAGCAGTTGTAGGGCCAATTTGCAAGCGTTGGGTTGTGTTGTGGAATCTAGTTAGTTATCTGAATCTTTACTATCTCCAACAAGATTTTTCTACTACCTCTAAGAAAGAGATGCTTTCGAGTATTTATATGTAAAAGAAGAACAAGTACAAGTCTGTTTGAAAAGTGGCCGTGATGCCAACTTGCCAAGTGAAGTCATAGGAATTGGCATCTCAAGATTTGAGCTTACTACCTTAGTATCTTGGGGCATGTACAACCAGTTCAGTTTTTTCTAAAATGTTAGCTTTGGGGATGGGGATTATGGCAGAGTAGCCAACAAAATTAGCTTTGTATAGAACTGCTAAAGCAAGCTGTTTGGCCCATCTTCAGATTTTAGCCTGGAGAAGCTGACGATGAAGTCAGGCCAGACAGGCTATTGCTCTAAATACTTCTTATGTTAAATTAGGTTTGTTTTCTTGCGCCATTGCTTGAATCAGTTCTTTACAATCCTATTTCAGGGTATGCTGCCCCATATGGCAGTTCCGAGGCAACCTATGCTGCAACCTATGCCACAACATATGGCAATCCTGAGGCAGCCTATGCTGCAACGTATGGCAATGCTGAGGCAACATATGCTGCAACATATGTCAGTTCTGATGCTTATAGCACTAATCAGGTACATTAACTTGCTTTATCGTTGTGGTCTTTTTTTCTTCTGGTCTTAGTTACAATACTTTATGTCTAGATTGTTGTAGATGTAAAAACTGTGTAGTATATCGAGTTAAAAAACTCTCTCTGACTATCGGAAACTCAAGTATTGTTCTTGTTTTCCAGTTTTTGTGTCACTTGGATAACTGCTATAAAATTTTGGCCATTTAGAGTCTATTATATTTCTTTTGTTGTTTCCATCTGCACTATGTATGTTTGACCCATTTTAACCCTTAACACGCACATTGAATTTTTTCCACCCCTTTAATATAGGGTGTACATATTTTCCAGAAACATTGTTATTGTTCTTTTCCTCTTTTTCGTTTATTGCACTGGGAATGTATGAATGATTTGTGTGTTGTGTAATATTTCTGAAGTCTCATATATTCCATGTAAGAAGCGGACTAGAATAACATGGTTAAATAGCAACCGGTTACAATGTTTGTAGCTATGGATCCCACTCTTTACACCTTTCACTTGTCTATGGCATTAGGTTTCTACATAATGAATTTCATAATGGGCACCACTTCGTCATATCTGAAAGTCAGTTTTTGCCAGATGACGTTTTCACAAAACAGCCGTAATAACTCAAAATCTGTACCTCCAAAGCTCAGCCAAAACACATCTACATAAGAGTCGATGAACACCAGTGATCGAAAAAACCACATAGATGCTAGCATGTTAGGGATTATGTTTTGCGGAGCAAAGGTCCTTATATCTCCTCTCAATGTAGTAGTATTTGGTATATCTTTCAAGCTCTAATGTAGGGATTGCTATTGACCATGACCGGTGCATAGTACTCATAATTTGTTTCTTCTCCACAGGCGCATACTCGCACGGATGGCAATCCGCATTACATGGCTCAACCCGTCCACTATGCGCAGTACGAAGTCCAGCAGCAGCAGCAACAGCAACAACCGCAGCACCAGCAGCAGCACACCAACGTGCAAAGATGAATGCTGACCCAGGGAGGGTATCTTTGACCCCGGTGTGCGATCTTCTTAGGCTTCTCCAGTGTAAAACGGATAGATGCAGGACGCGCCGAACTAAGGTTGATAGAGGAATCCATCGCGTGGAAGTGCTGCAGATCTCTGTTCTTATTCACCATTTGGTTATTCCACTCTGGAATGTACAAGTCGATCGATAGCCTGCAAACTCTCTGGATGTACCCCGTCTCCGTCAGTTAGCTGCGTTGAGAAATGCATTTCGGTGCCCCATTTGCTAGGGATTCTTGTGATTCGCTCATGTAGTTGTGGTGAGGTTGTTTGTACATACATATAATGGATCGTCTCAGCAAGTTGCTATATTTCTGTAGTCTAGTCACTCTCTTGTTGTGCGCTCCATGTTTGCTTGCCGGTGAGAGTGGCAGAAGCTTTCACATTCGTTTCTCGTTGGGATGGAATGTTTGCTACTGTCTCTTTTGTCCAAGCGGAGATGGCTCTACGGCCGTCGCTTCATGATTTCAGGAGGTAAAATGGCGATATGTTCGTTCCCTTCTGCTGGGTGAATGGAATCTTGGCACTAACTGGAGTGGCGTGCTATACTGCAAGTGATTTCCAGCGAAACTTATATCTGCCTATTTCTTCTGTATAGTAAGTAGTAGGAGTAAATTTGAAAGAAAACATGTTTTAGAGTAAAGAAAAAACAGGGCCTCAGGCAACGTTTGTGCAGCACCCGCCGATATTCCCCCAGGGCCCAAGACGAGATGCTCCTGGAAGCCCACGTACAGCACGTTATCTCGCCAGCCCACACTGGCTCGTGCGCCCGCACAGCGGCAGGGGCGGAGAGCTCCTTCGTTTTTAGTCCCACATCGGAAGTCGAGGAAGTTTGCACCGCGAGGTCTCGCTATAAGAAGGGGGCGTGGTGCGACCTAGCTCCATACTTACCTGGACGGGGTCGACGGGGGATCAAGAAGCCTCGTGGCCTAGGCTAGTGGCCCACATTGCACTTGGTGGTGCGCTGGCTTACCATCTCCCCAAGTGAGAGAGTGGACGTCATAATTTGTGCTAGAGGGGGTACGCGTTCGCGCGGCCCCTGCCAATTCAAGAAAATTAAATTTTGGTCCCTACTTTTACTTGTGTTGAAGTCCTTGATGAAATTATGGCTTTGCTTTCAAGTACCTGGTTTGAGCTGTTTTTGTGTATTGTCTTCTGGTTTTGGTCTTTCTCAATTTCAGTTTGTTAATTGCAAGTTCGCATTGAACTTTATTTTCGTCGTGCCAACTTTTCCGTTTCTAAAAACAAAAGGAGAAGAATCATCGCTTTGACACTTTCGATAAACGAAAGAAGATCGCTTTTAACCTGTCATGGCCATCCAAAGTGGCTACTTAGCGCCTTACCGACACAGCTTTATCAAAGCAACGAAAGCGAGTTGTTTGCTTAGCACTACAAGCTTCTGCGCGACCTGGGAATCACTAGCACATGGGATTCTTTTCACTACAACCCTTTTTAATAATCGCAACAAAAATCCGAAACAAACCGTACTGGACAAATCAAATCAGCTGCGAGAATGCCAGCCGTGGTTGTTCTTTAGCAATGCCGACCTGTTTGTCTTTGGATTATCCTCCATGACAGTAGCGTGAAGATAAACTAACTAAGCCCATGACAGTAGCACGTCACTCAAAGTAACCACGCAGGCCATCGACACGCGTCCAGGTTATGAAAAGCCAGCGCGACGCGATCCCAGCCGTCCAGCGCGACCCGACCGTCCAGATATCCCGTGGGACGTGTCACGTCCGCCCCTCCCTCCTCGGCTACGACATGCCCGGCTCGGCCCGGTAGCTCTCCCGAAAACTCGAACCAGCTTCCCTCCTCCCACCGAATCGGAAGCAAAACGTGATTCGCCATGGCTCCCGGCACGCCTCCCCCCTTCCTCCGCCTGGTCCTCCTCCTCGCCACGCTCCTCGCGGCCGCCCCCATCTCGCCGGCGGCTGACTCCGAGCCGTTCGACGTCCGCCGCCACCTCTCCACCGTCACCAGGTACTTACTTTTTAAATTTCCCCTCCCCTCTTCGGCTCTTCCCTCCCGTCTCCGCAACCGATCCCCGGCCTGTCCGCCGGTGGATTCGCGGTGGAGCGGGATTCGATTTAGCCTCGGACGCGAGGTGTACGTGTCGCGGTGTTTGAGGCCGGAGGTTGGGGTTGCGGAATGGTATGGTGGTAGGGTTTAATCCTCCTCGGTGGTGATTTTATTTTGCAGGTACGATGTGTCCAGAGGGGCCAACAGTATGGTCGCCGCGCCCTCTATCTCGGACGAGTGCCGCGTGATCCACCTCAATCTCGTCGTAAGTTTAACCTCCCCTGCATTTTAATTTTGTGCCACCATTTCGCTACCCAGTTCTACACTTCTATTGCGTACCCACACATGTTTGTCCAGTAGCAAACTAGCAATCGTGTTAGAAATATGATATACACTGCTATCGGGTTTGCTGAGTTATTTAAGTTTTTCCCTAGTGCAGAATTTTGTTACAAAAAAAATTCAGTACCAACATTTTGCTACCAGTTAGTGTCTACTCGTACATGTTTGTTCAGTCGTGCGTGCAAGCAAATGGCATTAACTAGTAGCAATGGTGTTAGTTATATGGTATACGGTGCAGAAATTGTTGGACTAGGCTCACAACCGTAACAATATACTGCATAGTATGTTCGGTCTTTCCCCATTTTGTAGGATAAATCTGGTGGATTTAATTTGATCATTGTATTTACCAGGAAAGACATGGTACTCCTGCTATCGGGTTCACTGAGTTATTTAAGTTTAGCTGTAGTGCAGAATTTGGTTACAAATTTTGGTACCATCATTTCGGTACCCAGTTAGTGTACATGCTGTCCAGTTCTGCATGGAATAGAATGCCATTAACTAGTATCAATCGTGTTGGTAATATAGGGTACAATCATGCAGAAATTATTACACTAAGCTTAACTGAAATAATATGCAGTGGAGTATGTTCGATCTTTCCCCATTTTGTAGGATAATATTGTCTGAGTTAATTTGATCATTTTTTTGACAGGCGAGACATGGGACTCGTGCTCCAACTAAAAAGAGGGTCAAGGAGTTGGATAGGTTGGCAGTACGGTTGGGGGTTCTGGTAAATGAGGCAAGACAAGGGCCTGACAGTGAGTCTCTAAAGAAAATTCCGTCCTGGATGAACGGGTGGGAGTCAGGTTGGAAGGGTAGGATCACAGGGAAAGGGGGTGAACTAGTTAGTGAAGGCGAGGAAGAGCTGTTCAATTTTGCTAACAGAGTGAAGGAGAGATTTCAAGACCTGTTTGATGAAGAATATCATCCTGAAGTGTACTCGATAAGAGCAACCCAGGTAAGCTTAACATCTTCTCGCCATACTTAACGAGTTGGATATCGACGGAGTTTAGGATTCTTGGTTGTGCTCTACTGCTCTAGTGCTCTGTTCATCATCAGATGAAATGGGCAATATATAGCATTTCGGAGAACCTCAGTTTGCTGAGTCTCATGTGTCGTAAACTAACTAGTTTTGAATCCAACATTGTTGATGTGGTAGTTGATGATTTCCAGTTCAATTACAAATGTTTTTTTTTTTGCAAGCTCAGTATGGTTAACTACTATTGTGTGCAGGTTCCTCGAGCATCAGCTAGTGCAGTAGCATTTGGTTTGGGGCTACTTTCTGGGAAAGGGAAACTTGGAGCAGGGAAAAACCGCGCCTTCTCTGTTCTGAGTGAGAGTCGTGCAAGTGACATTTGTTTGCGATTCTTTGACAGCTGTCAAACATACAAGGTACTATATAATATTTATGGTAGCAATAACATGTTGACAAATAAAGAACATACTTGAAGAATATAAGATGCTGATATTTTTATTCCTTTTGGTTTGGTTTCTCACGTTTCCAGCTGAAAGAGAAAAACTAAAATCATCAGTTGTGATGCAAATTGTGCTTTTATGCTGACCTATTGCATTAACTACTTAATATTAAATAGCCCAAATATCTGTAATCAATCTGTGCTTTTATGCTTTTATGCTGACCTATTGCATTAACTACTTAATATTAAATAGCCCAAATATCTGTAATCAAACAGTTTTTGTTCCTTGTTCTTCATTAAATAAAAGGCATGCTCTAGCTTTGTCTTTTGAATAATTCTCCTAGACACACATCTAAGTTATTTTTCTGTGGTATGTAATTTTGTTCTCTCAATGCTCGTAAACTTATAGTGGTAGTCCCTTATGCTATGCACAGTATCTTTTATTCGTACGGACAATTATGGCCTCGCTATGGTGCTATTGATGTGTTATTTTTCCCGAAAAATTGTAACCACAATAACATGTTCAGGACTATAGGAAAAGAAAGGAGCCCGACGTTGAGAAGCAAACGGAACCGATTCTAGAACATGTCACCTCTGCTCTAGTGAACCGTTATCGCCTCAATTTTACAAAAGAAGATGTTTCTTCCCTCTGGTTCCTTTGCAAACAGGTATATACTTCCCTGTGGGTGCTAGAGTTCAGTGTGTCATACTTTGGACATTTTGTCAGTTGGCTGTTCTTTTTGCAGGAAGCATCTTTATTGAATATTACCAATCAAGCTTGTCAACTTTTCAATGAAGCTGAGGTAGGTTGCTTTCAGATTTCAGAGTTTCTTAAGTAATTTCTCCACTACAACTCTTGTAGGAAGCATATGATCTGTATACAGATTGATTCAGGGACATGGTTCTCTTTTAGTAATTTCATAGGAACCATAACTTTAGTCACCTTGGTATGTTCAGAGAATGATACATCCCAGAAGTTGGTTAAGTTTGTCATAGTTTGAAGATTAAGTTATTAAGGCAGGTTCATTTCTCAATTCAATCACGTACTTGTGTTGCAAGCTTCTGACATGCAACTTCAGTTTAATATTCTTAGTTTGAAACTTTGAACTCTTCAGTTTGGTCAGTTACTCGCTTCATGCTAGCTGCCCTTTTGTCAAATAATTAGTTTGCTAGTTCCTTTTAAATTGGAAGACTAGGCCTACTTCTAAGTATTATCATGGCCATACTTCACGTAGAGACTCTTAGGCAGTTGTAAGTTCTCAAATTAACGACGTGCTTTGATTTGTCCTTTTAATGCCTAACAAATCTTATTTGTTCAGGTTCATTTTCTAGAATGGGCAGATGATTTGGAGGGTTTTGTGCTTAAAGGTTATGGCGAGTCAATAAACTATAAAATGGGACTGCCATTGCTCAAGGATGTTGTCCAGTCAATGGAAGCAGCAATCATAGCTAAAGAAGGTAACACTACGTCACAACGTCCCATGTTCTGCGCCAAAAATTCTTATTGCTGGAATACCTGCTTCTTACCTTGTTACATTTACCCTTTGTTGAAGCCGCTATGATCTTGAATTCTTGTTGTACCAGATGCACGTGGCATGATGAGTCTGTTGTAGTAGCTTAATAGGTGTATAGCTAGACAACGCAATACTCACATGGTGAAAAGAAAAAGAACACACAATACTCTGAAGCAGTGATAATGTAGTAATGAATACTGTCGATGCTATTACACATGACGGTGATGGTCAAAACTCCAGACTGAAATTTAATTCTTGGAATTGTAGAAAATTATCCTGATGGTACATATGAGAAGGCAAGACTCCGATTTGCACATGCAGAAACTCTTGTTCCTTTCTCATGTCTTCTTGGTCTCTTTCTTGAAGGATCAGGTATGGCTCTTGTTTTAATTACACTCTGTCCATGCATGATATTTTTCCATGAACTATATGTATATCAGAGAACTGATTGCCCATTTGACGTATTTTTTTTTGTTTACACCAAGATTTTGAGAAGATACAACGGGAGGAACCATTGGATCTACCTCCCATGCCACCACAGAAGAGAAACTGGAAGGGCAGTCTTGTAGCACCTTTTGCTAGTAACAATATGTTGGTTTTATACCAATGCCCTGGCAAAACTGATGGTAACAGAATATCCAAGGGTCAAAACAGCTACTATTTTGTGCAGGTTCTGCACAACGAAGCTCCGGTTTCCATGCCAGTAAGATTCATGCTCTGTTTTCTTGCTTCACATGTTTGGTACTGGGAAGTCCTCTGTTTGACTCTATGTTCCTCTCCTTGATGGATTTACCAATGCAGGGCTGCGGCAACAAAGACTTCTGTCCATTCGAGGAGTTCAAGGTAAATACTTCACTGGCTAATGCTTCTTCAGGTGTCATGTTCAAGAAGCAATCTGCATTTCCTTTGACAATCATCTGATGAACAACGTTTTGCTTGCAGGAGAAGATAGTGCAGCCGCACCTGAAGCACGATTTCGACATGCTATGCAAGATACAGAAGCCGGTGGCGACGGAGGAGCCTTCCTCCTTGAGCTCCAAGCTGTGGAACTTTTTCCTTGGCCCGAAAGGGTACCATGTCAAGGCAGAAGATGATGTGAAGACGGAGCTGTAGACTTGGCCGGCGAAGGTGGTGGTAGCATGGCCGGTCGCCCGGTGCTGCTACGGCATGTGAGCACGACCTTGGAACGGAACTGACTTGTGGGCACTAACCGACGGTGTTTTTGTACCTAGCTTCGATGTTTGATTGACTGATGAGTTGTTGCTGTTTCAGAGGAGCTGATCATGTAACTATGTGTTTTTTCTTAAATTTGAACTAGTATCTCTAGCCTTCCACGGTAATGGTAGAGCTTTCCAACTGTCGCTTTCCACCACTGAGAACGCGGGATAGGTTTCTGTGGGATAAACTGTTCCATGCCAAATCCCCGTACCGTACGTGTTCCCAGATAATATCTTCTTTGAACGGTCGACGAAAATGACTAAACTGATGTGTCGGTGTACTGTCACTAGTATTGTCGTACTCTAGAACAGTAGCTTTCTTGTCAGTTTCGAAACTGGCACCAAGCGCATCCATACAATCTTGTTTCCACCACTCGATTGTAGCGCAATCGGATACATATCTCCTGCTCACACACCTGATCACTCCAAGGAGCACCGTACATGGCGACCGGAGCAGCAGCAGGGGAAGCCAAGGGGAGACGGTGCTGGTCACCGGCGCCAGCGGCTTCATCGGCTCCTGGCTCGTCCGCCTCCTCCTCGCCCGGGGCTACTCCGTCCATGCCGCCGTCCTCAACCCCGGTCAGTGCCACAATCCATTGATTGCGGTTGTGTAATCCTGCTCGTCCGCATCTTCCTTTCTTGGGCGCGCAATGCGGCGGAGGTCCGTCAGTGTTGATTCGTTTGGCGTCTCGCGCAGATGACAAGGCCGAGACAGACCACCTCCTCGCGCTCGCCGGCGGCGACGAAGGCCGCATCCGCTTCTTCCGGTGCGACCTACTCGACGGCGCAGCCATGCTCACCGCCGTGCAGGGATGCTCCGGCGTGTTCCACCTCGCCTCCCCGTGCACCGTAGACACCGTCCTCGACCCCCAGGTACTTACTGCCCCGCGTGTTCCACTTGACCGTCCTGCCATAGTGCCATTGCCCCATCCGTCCTCTCCGTTCCTCACCCCCCAGGCGGTGTCTGCCTCGTTTCTTGGTCGCAGAAGGAGCTGGTGGTGCCGGCGGTGGAGGGCACGCTCAACGTTCTGCGCGCCGCCAAGGAAGCCGGGGAGTGCGGCGGGTGGTGGTCACCTCCTCCGTCTCCGCCGCCGTGCCCTGCCCGGACTGGCCGGCCGGCGAGGTCCTCGACGAGCGCTGCTGGACAGACATCGACTACTGCAACAAGAATGGGGTGAGATCATATATATGATCACCTTAGAAAATAAAATAAAAATGCAGGCCAAACATCTAGCAAGATATGAAAATATCGTCTGCACCCTGCAGTGCAGTTAGTCAATGCAGGAGTGCAGAGTTTGTTTGATTATAGACTGAAATATGGAATATATTTCTATTTGGTTCTCCCGGTACAGTAGCAACTTCAGTTGTGCAGGTGACAGAATGATCTAGTTTTTCCCCCATTTGATTCTACCGATCAATGGGGTAGAAATTTGCACATACAGGCAGCATGTAAAATCGTTGCACAACTGTCAAGATGCAAACCATTTTTCAGCTGAAAGCTTGCCAGTTAACTCAGGTTCCATCTTTTTTTTGGATAGGTTTGGTACCCTGCTTCAAAGGCACTGGCAGAGAAGGCCGCATGGAAGTTTGCAGAGGAGAATGGTCTGGATGTTGTGGCGGTTAATCCGGGGACTGTTTTGGGCGAGATGATTCCGCCAAGGGTCAATGCTAGCATGGCCATGTTTCTTCGCTTACTTGAAGGTACGCGTATTGCGGCGTTTGATCATCTAGTATTGACGAAGCTATATGATCATAGTTTATGATGCGTTTGATACTAGTAGTCTGCCAGATAAATAAGTTTATAATCATTTCTTAGTCCCTCCTGAAAGTTTGCAAGGTAATTAGTTAATTACTCTCTACTGAATATTCTGCAGTGGTAGTACTAGAGAGTAAAACTGCATGTTTTGTCACCTCTGAACCTTTTCTGCTCCATAGTTTACTTTAACAATGCCTCTTTCAGTTCAGATGGCATAAAACAAATCATAGGTTAAAATATCATCCTGCATTGGCATTTGGTAAAAATGGCAATGAAAATTAGCTGCATTTGCTATCCAGATGGCCATTTTGTTCGGTTCAGTGGGTGCTATGATAAAAGGAAACACCTCTTCAACACAATATCTTTGCCAACGCAGGTTGCACAGAGGAGTATGCGGATTTCTTCATCGGGCCAGTCCACGTGGAAGACGTCGCACTAGCCCATATCCGGGACGAGATCCTCTAACATCAAGGAGCAAAGTCAGAGAAAACCAGGAAGGAAAGTCAGGGAGCTGTAGCATAAGGTTGTGTATTATTTTACTGTACTTAATCACTGTAGATAATTACTGTAGCATACATCAGCTAAACTAATTTTTTTAGCACCATATTACTGGTTGCAACAAATGAGAATAAATATATAGCTTAGATTTATAATTATACAAATTAATCTGATTATATTTGACTTATTAAAATGTTTTTGAAGAAGGAAAGTCAGGAGGGTGTAGCTTACCTGACTTTGCTCCTCAATGTTAGAGGAGCCCGTTCCCCCATATCCTGCTGTATGAGAACCCATCAGCATCCGGGCGGCACCTCTGCGTGGAGCCTATCTGCCACTGGAGCGATTTCGCGGGTAAAGTCGCCGAGCTCTACCCTGACTACAAAGTCCCAAAGTAAGCGACCCCTCAACTCAAACGGCACATCTGTTGCATAATACGTTTGGAGCACAAGAATTTCATAGCAAACAGTTCAATTCCTATCTATCTGACCTCTTGGCTTGTTGTTGGTTTTGTCGGCAGATTTCCTGAGGACACGCAGCCTGGGCTGGTGAGAGCGGAGGCGGCGCCGAAGAAGCTGATGGCGCTGGGTTTGGAGTTCAGTCCTTTGGAGAAGATCATCAGGGACGCAGTGGAGAGCCTCTGGAGCAGAGGATGCATCGCCTGATGATAGGATCGTTAGGTGTATCCTTCCGTTGTAGGTTCATGATCATCTTTGCTCTGAGATGTTCTATGCCCAGCCCAGTGCCTACCTAGACCTTGTAGTTACTGTATGATTTGTGATCATCGTTGCTGGTTGAGTGACTTACCGGCGCACCTGGGATGCGGATGGATGCTGCCACATTGGGTCTCTTGGTAGATTGTGCAAATTGTTTCCCCAAGAAAAGAGCCTCGATCTTGGTAAATTCTTCGTATGAGCCGTATCTGCTAGAGCCTGCTGTGTAGAGTATTTGTTCGTCAAGCTTGGTAGTACACGGGCCGTTGGGGGCACGCAAGTGCCTTGTAGCGCTAGACTTTCTATTTTGCGAATTTGTAGTAGTCGATATGTTCTCTATCCCGGCCGGGGCACTTTTTCCGATAAGGGGTAATGCATTACTAGGTAACGTAGCGCGGCGACACGCCGCGCCCTTTGGATCAACTGATCTGTCGTGGTACCGCTGGAAAAACCGACGAAAATTATGCGGTAGTACCAATAGAAAATACAGTTGAAAATTACACATACAATATAAAACAATAGTTATTTATTAAAAATAGCAATTCGTAACATGTTACTCATGCTGGAAGCAGAAATATCTGCAGTCTTTTGTATTACTATTTCAAAACTAGAAACATGAATACAGAATTCAAATAAGAGGTAATGTCGCCATCAATTAAATGCACCGTTAAATGATACGATGTGAACATGAAAATTTTCTGTTCAGATAGTAAATCAGAATAATGTTGTTATGGTCTTACATCGTTTCAGTCTTGTATAAACATAATAATGTTTAATCATTTAGCAACATCATAACTCAAAACGTAAGGTAAAAGGTCGCTTAGTCTTCTTATGAGAAATTAGAAAAATACCGTTAGAAAGTCTAAACTTATTTGGGAAATAGACCTGTGTAGACGTGTTTGGAAAATTTTAGGTAGGAAAAATATGTCGAAAGCTAGTGTGGGTGAAAGATTCACATTTTTTGGAAAACGCGAGGACTTTTATGCAAAAGAAGCGGCGTGCGCTTTTCCGTGTGTTTTGTACTGGAAGATCGATTCACAATTTTTGGAAAACACGGGCGCGCACTGTAGAAGTGCACATCAGGGACTTTTCTGCAAAAAAGTGAGATTTTAAAACTTTGAATCTGTCAGGATTTGTCTTTTTTCACAGCCTGAAATACAATGAATTCGAAGATTAGAGAGAATATGTATATGTCCGTCAAAATAAAAAGGTTGAAACATGAAAATTGTTTGGAAGGGTGGTATCCACCTACTCGTGACAGGAAATTTCAAACGGATGACCGAGTGTGACGAATTTGATAAAATTCGTCAAATGTTTTAGCAAATTCGTCAAATGTTTTTGCGAATCTGGATCCAAAATTGAGGAGCTAGAGTCGACCAAACTCGAAACCGATAACGGGAATGGAACCTACTCGTCGACGCGCATATAGTTCATGTATATGTTATGATAAAAAGGAGTTAAAATTAAGACGGTAGTGTTCATCATGTACCGTTCATAACAATCTACCGTGCGGTGACATGGGCAGCTCGGCAGGGGGCTGGAACGGTCTGTTCACCAGTACTGTTCATCGCGTTACTGTTCATAATGGTACTGTGTAAGTGCGCGCACTGCAGCATCTACAGTGTCAGGCGATGTGGGCAGCTCGATGGAGCGCTGAAAGCCTCCGCTTTGATATATTGAATAGATTGGCCCTTCCGATGGCAAGCAATCGTCATTGGTATGATGACCAACTGAACAAACAAGAGATAGTCACTCAAAAGTCAAAACCACAGTTTCAATGGTCCTCGTGAGTATTTTCAGTATATCCAATAAATAAAAGGTGATATCAGTGCAGTAAAAGTACTATCATGAATCCTTATAGCGACATGACAACTAAGTTACTATAATTTGGCAACTCTGTATTATGTAATTGGCAACATAGTGTTGCCATTTGGTAACTAATCGACGAAAAAATTGCCGACACATGTCAATGTGATGTCTAGCTTTGAAGATCGTCGCAACTAAACCAATGGTTAAATCGGAACGTTAATCGAGTTAGCTCTATAACAGATAAAAGTATTTTACCGCATTGTGCACGACAAGCTTTGCACGCGGGTTGGTGTCTAATAGTAATAATCAAAAACATGGAAAACTCGTTGCGGCACCACAGCACTAGTGAGCTCGTTTTTCAAAGAGTGAAACGCACCAGAGGTCATCAAGTTGCACGAAAAGAAAGGATTGGTCACCAAGTTGAAAAACCTCAAAACGAGGTCACGAAGTTGTGGCTTAGCGACTGTTTGGTCATTCCGTCAGGTGAGCCGTGAATACGCTGACGTGGCACCGTTAGTGGTCACGTGAGATGCGCGTGCGGGAGAGCAGGCTGTATTTTTTTGCAGAAAACACCTTCGTGGCTCACTCTATAATCCCGGTGCCCAGTCTCTCGTTCACAAATCCCCCAAATCGAAATAGCCCTAACCCTTGGTCGTCCCAAATCGGAGACCATGGCTGGCGGCGGCGACTGCGGTGGGAGCGTGAGTGGCGACAGCGCGTCTTCGGTCGTTGGCGGCGGCACCGTGGGTGGCGGCACGACTGAGCCTTGGTCTCGCGTCAAGGACAGCAGGTATTTTAGCAAGCTGATGCGGCGCGGCGAGCCGGATATGCGCTGGCTCGCACGGCGGGGATGGCGGAGCTGGAGTAGAGCTTCCGTGGTCGTGCCCTACTCGCAACCGTTGAAGGGGAGTTGCGTGTGACGGCCGCGGCTTTGCTGGCTGCCATGGAAGTCGACTGTGGTGTTTGCCAGTCGGCTGTGACGGTGGAGGTAACTAGCCCGCCCTTCCATTTCTTTCTGAAATTCAACTCGGAAGAGGACTGCTCTGCCGTGATGCACTCCGATCTGAGTTCCGGTGGCACGCGCATCCGCTTCCGCCGCTGGAGCCGTTGCGCTCGTGGCACGCCGGGGAAAATGGAGTACAAGACCACACTCAGCATCGAGGGGCTGCCAGAGGAGGCGCAGGAGCCGCAGGCCATCAACCTCCTGCTTGCGGGGCTCGACGGTGAGGTCATCGAGGTGCTGCCGGCGACTGATCGCTGGGTGGTGACGGTGAGCGCTTGGCTGCGTGACCCCTGTTCCGTGCCCAAGGTGCTTACCGTCACGGTCCCTGCGCCTTTCCTGCCCTGGATTGATCCTGACAGTGACGAAGACGTCAAGTCGCCGCCACCTCCATGCTCCCCAAGGCAGAAGAACACCATGGACTATCAACTGATCATGCATGTGAAAGATGTTATTGACCGTGGTGATTTGCTAACCGACCTGCCAGCCAAGTATCTACCTGATGAAGGCGTCGATCTGAGCCGGAAGCACACCTTCAAGACCTGGCGCGGCAAGATTGATGGAACATGTCCCGGTACCAATGGATTTGCTTGATATTTCCATATTATCAAGCCTGAAGGTTTTAGTATTGTAATCTCTGAATTTCGGTACTGTAATCTTTGAATCAAGAACCAGTTAAGTCTGTAATATTTGTTATGCATGAAAAACTTGATGGATTCAGTGAATTTGGTTATTTCTATGCTCTGTATTGTGTATGAATTGCTCCGGCGACCGTTTGGTTGCGGCGCGGATGACCATTTGGTACCAGATTTGCTTATAGCCTAAACTGAACTGAAACTGGTCACCACATCACTTCATACAAAGTTACGTTCACAACGATCATTTGGTACCAGTAGGCATACAAAATGAAGCAGGTTTCATTACATCAGTTCATGGTACCTACACAAAATGAACCATACATCAGGTCATTACATCAAGTTCTCCTCTTCATTTTCGGTAGGCGCATTCTGGGAAATGTTGATCTCGAGATCCTGATATTCTTCTGGCTCTGATTGCTGAGATGAGGTAGGCTCTCCTTCGCCCCACAACCAATATGGCGCACCTCTTCTTGATCTTCCTCTTGCTCTCCCTCGCCCTCCTCCTCTTCCTCTTCCTCGCCCACCTCCTCTTGATCTTCCTCTTGAATGTGCTACTGATGCAGCTGCTCGGCCCGTTGCAGTTTCTCTCCAAGATACAATTGATGTTGTTGTTCTGTCTGGAGGAGGCATGTTCTCTTTGTGCTGAGCTATAAAAGATGACTCGGGCATTTCCTCTACCTGATTAGTACTCAGCGTTGTGGGCTTCTGTTCAAAGTTAGTGCACCGTGAGTAAATGACATGTAAGCAATCATGTGATAGAGTGAAAATATGCTCTTACATCATGTGACAACATGTATACGAGTGTGTTCTTGAGCTCGGAGGGATCATGAGACCGAACTAGGTGTTTTCGAGTGATATGATCTAGGAGTTGACATATACATCCCATTAGGACAATTGGACATGTAAGCAAGCAATGAAGACTGAAAATTTAAACACTTGTGCACTTACTTGAAGAATGCTGGGATCATCAATGTCGCCGTTCTCATCAAATGTTTTTGCTTTTTTCCTCAGTTGCTCGTATGCTTTGTCTGCTTCTTGTTGCTCTCTGACTTTTAGACTAGGAGTTCTTTTTCTTCTGGATGTTTTTGGCTTACCAGCAGATGGTTGCTCCTCAGGTGCTGGTTGCTCCATATGTTGCTCCTCTTGAGCTGCAGGTTGCTCCTCGGGTACTGGTTGGACATTTTGAGCTGCTGCTTGCTCCTCGGGCACTAGTTGCTCCTCTTGAACTGCAGGTTGCTCCTCTTGAGCTGCTGGTTGCTCCTCGGGTGCTGGTTGCTCCATCTCTGTTGCTATGTCTGCTTTGTACTTACTGCAATTTCTCTTAGTGTGATTTGGATCTCTACAATACCCACAATGCATCTTTACTCCATGTTTGCTCAACTTGGTGCCGTCCGCAAGCTCTTCTGGAGTCTTTCTTCTACTCTTCTTTGGCCTTCCACATTTTTTCTCATAATATGGTGGCAAAATATCAGGACCATGGGTCTTTGTCCACTCAGATTTGTCTCCAACTGGATATATGTCGCAGTTGTAAGCCTCAACAAAGGTGGTTAGCTTGTAGCATGAAGCAACCAACAAATCAGTCCTTACCCTTTCATGTCTCAGAGAAGAAATAGCATGACAACAAGGGATTCCTGTGAGTTGCCATCTCCTACATGTACAGGACCTCTTCCTCAGCTCAACTACATAGTGTTTTTGGTTTGACATAACCTCAAACACACCCATGCCTTTGACAGGAGCAGGAACTGCTACACAGTTTGCAGCAAAGTCTGTATTTTTCCTAACCTTTTGCCTTATCTTAGGGCATATTGTACCCTCCCATTTTTCTGAAGCTTCTTTCAACTTCTCATAGAAGCTTGTCATAATAATGCACCGAATTTGCTCCCACATTGACAGTACACATAACTCCTTGCATCTAGAATCATCCTGAGAGAAGCAAATAAATAGCAGTAAGTAATTATTTCCATGTTTGCATCCTAGAGTTAGTTGTGAATTAAAGCGCTTTCTGTAACTTACTTGTTCAGACTTCGCATGCATTGTTGATAAGTAGATCACACTTGCTAAAATCAATGAAAAATGCCCTGCACCAAGTATTTGGAGGGATTTGCTCCAGGAAAGCATATGCAGCCCGCAATCAACTTTCAGCATCTCCATGTTTCTCTCCCACTGAGGCACTATTGTCGATCTTGCACACCTCCATAAGTGGTTCTTCAATGTTTCTCCAGTCCAACCATGCTGGTTCATATTGCTCCACAGATGTCTGACGCAAAATCTATGCTCCGAGTGAGCCCACACTTCCATGACAGCTTTAATTAGCCCCTAAAATAAAGGAACAAATTATCATATGCAACACATAGCAGTAAAACATGTGGAATTATTGCATACCTATTGTAACTACACAAAAAGGAATTATTGCATACCTTTTGCTTATCACTCATAATTGTGAAAGGTGCAGTGTTAATGATATTGAGATCATCTTTTAGAGTAGTAAGAAACCACTTCCAGCTAGAATAACACTCCACTTCCACCACTGCCATAGCTATAGGAAATATTCCATCATTGCCATCAATAGCTACTGCAGTCAACAGTTGCCCACCATACTTGTTTTTCAAATGTGTGCCATCTAGACAAATCACTGGTCTGCATCCCTTCAAAAACCCTCTCTTGCAGGCGTCAAGTGAAAAGTAACAAGTGCTAAATACACCAGGGTTGCCTACTGTCCTCAAATAGAAAGATGTACCTGGGTTTTTGTCCTCAATGCCTCACCATAGTCCCATAGACTGTTGTACTGCATCCTCTCGTCACCGTGAATTATCTCTAGAGCTGTATATCTTGCCTTTGCGAGCTTAAATTTGCTAGGCAACATGTTAAGCTCGCTTTGCACATGCTTCCCAAAGGCTTTAGTTGACACATCTTTTGTCTCTAAAAAATTCAACATATTTTTGGCAAGATAGAGATATGTCAGCTCTTTCACATTCCAAACCCTCTCACAAGAGTGGTCACCAACATACTCCTTCACCAAGAACTGATCTGTCCTGTTGTCCTTGGAAACTACTAGTTTCCAGCAGCATCCTTTTGCACATTGTGATACTCCTTCACAATGGGCCTCCAATCTCTTGCTGTTGTTCCTGCCCTTCTTCACTTGCATCTTAATAGCATATTGTGCTACTGCATTCCTAACCTCTTGCATTGTAGTAAATGCCATGGCAAGCTTGAAAACTGGATTTTCCATGTCGGCCTCTGGGTTGAAAACTCTTGGCTTCAATATCATATCATCATCTGCACAAAGAGGCCGCAAATATTCCTCTTCTTCTGCACCATCATCTGGCCACACCTGGTCTGCTTGCTTCTTTCCCAGCTTGTCATCATCCACCTCTTCATCAATATACTTGGCGTAGTCACTATCATCCTCAGCCTCATCCTCGGCAGATTCCTCCTCTCCTCCTGAAAATTGGTAGTCACTATCATCGATGTCGGACTCTACTTTGTTAACTTCTTCATCTCTGCCTGCCTCCGCCACTGCCATTCCATCTAAATTACAATCCCCTGCTCCTCTCCTCAATTTATTCTTAATTGGAGAAACCAGGACAGCTGGTAGTACAACAACTGGTCCTTGTAGCACATCATCTGGCGACTCCTCTGATGCAAAAATTAACACTGTCAACATACAGTCGCAATGTCACACCAGATCCTGCTACTGCTGCCATTTTCTGAAAATCTGCTGTTTTTTGCGCATCTTCTTCCCATTTCATAACTCTCAACCCATCTGCCAGCCCTTGCCCAGCCTCCAACCAGTACACATTACATGCACTGGTATCTGCATAGCCCAAATCTGACTGTATGAAGTGGATTGCAGCCTCAGCCTTGTATCGGCATCACAGTGATCATAAATCGCCTTTGCACCGTCAATGTAGCCTTTGTTCTTCCCACTTCGGCAGAAAAATCCACCGTAGATGACAACAGTACTGAACTTCCTAGGCCAGAACTCTACAATGCCAGAAATAAAGGAAATTAAGCTCAGTTCATACCCAAACCCTAGTTCATACGGGATCCTCAAAATTAACTCGATTCGAGTCTCACATTGCACAAATAAACTCGACTACGCACATTCTAATGTACATACAGTTGCTACCTCAACGGATTACAAACCTACACTACATGAATTGAGACCAAATCGACCGTATTTGTCATACAAGACTCACCGTAATCGGGAGCGGGGGCGCCGTCCTCCCTTCGGACAGGAGGGACAAAATCGAGTACGGGCGCGGCTATGTCCCTCCTCCGCCACCGTCGCCGGCGCCGGCGAACACGGCCTGACCTCGCTTCGCCTCCTTCAGCGCACAGGCAAACTCGCCATGGCCGCCACTGCTTCTGTTCGAGAGTCAACTGGAGGTCGAAATGAGAAGCCAACTTATTCCAAGGTGTTTTCTGCAAAAAAATACAGCCTGCTCTCCCGCACGCGCATCTCACGTGACCACTAACGGTGTCACGTCAGCATATTTGTCGTGGTGGGATCACGGCAGATGCCATAGGTATGGCTAAGATGGGGCCGAATGGTCGTTGGGGGAATCCGGGGAGGGTTTATGCACTCAAGAAGTGCACAAGCAAGAACGCGCAAGAAACCACAAGAACACGAACGAGAAACCAAGAAACCAAGAACACAAAGCACACCACGATGTACACTGCTTCGGGGCCCTCTTGTGGAGGTAACACCCCTCCTGCAGCACTATCCTACTCGGTGTATAGCTCAAGGTGACAAGTACAAGCTGCTCCTCGAGCTGTATGATGATACAATGGTGAGAACTTGAGGTGGAAGATGAAGCTACAAAGGAGGAGAAAGGGACTCCGAGCTTGATCCGAGGTGTCTCCTGGGATTCCGAGGTTCCTTTCTCTCTTGTTCCCTTGATCTGTCTCTCTCTCCGTCCGTCGATCGATCCCTCAAGCAGGAGGGGGGTGAAGCCCACTATATAGGCCAGCCGAGTTACCGTTGTGCCCCTCGCTGAACACTGTAGCCATGCCTCTGCTTTGGTCATCATCGTACTCCTGTCAGGGACAAGACATGGCCTGCCCATCCCCTGCTGCATAACGGCAGAGCTAGCATGTCCCCTCTGACAGAGACAGGACGTAGCCACGCCGTGCTACCTCGTAGCCTTTTCCCCGGATCTCGCGTGGTCAGCGGTCAGAGACGTGCAGCCCCGCCGAACCCGGGGCACGCCTCTGCCAGGCTCCGTGGCAAACGCTCCCGTGTCAGGCGGGAAGTGACAGGAGCATTGACTCCTACCCGACCTACGGCTTCTTGCCTTGGTTAGCCCGACACGGATGTGACGGGCTCCGTACCTCGGGTCTCGCGCTTAAGATCTTTACTAGGTCGGACCTTACTTCCTTCCAATAGCTCCTCCTGCACTCACAATACAAATCATAGCACCGAGGTAGTTAGGTCGGCTGATCATAGCTCGGATTATGAACCTCGGCCCATGCCAACGGGATACCTCGGACCCCTCTAGGCCAAGACAGGTCGGCCTTTATATCCTACAGGTCAAGATGAAGCTCGGACACTCCCAGGCCCGAACAGGTCGGCCCTTTCCGTACCTCGGCATATCTTTAAACTCATCATATGCCAAGCCTTGACCCTACCCGGGGGTAGCCCCCCGACAGTATTCACGGCTCACCTGACGGAATGACCAAACAGTCGCTAAGCCACAACTTCGTGACCCCGTTTTGAGGTTTTTCAACTTGGTGACCAATCCTTTCTTTTCGTGCAACTTGATGACCTCTGGTGCGTTTCACTCTTTTTCAAAAGATACAAAAAAAATCTTATTCTTATGTACGCCATAAGTTTCGTCTAGTAATAATTTGTATTTGGACTACGCAAAAAATACAAATTTCGTAACAAACTAGGAGTTTTTTTCTTCTTTTATACAGCCACAAATTTGTTTTAGCCTAAAATAGTAGACACCTTTTTTTAACGGAGCACAAATATTCATAGCATGTATAAGTATTCACATTCAAAAAATAGATTTTTTGAAAATTAATAGTATATTTTTTAAAAAACCTAACACCAGTGTGCTCGGGAATCGGGTGCATCAAATCCGTTCTCAACAGAACAGTAGCTTTCTTGTCAATTGCGAAGCGGTTATGAGCTTCTCCAACCCATTGTGCGCACAACTGGTATCTTGGCCATCCATTTTCACGATTGAACGGTCTAGATTTGCCGTTGAATGAGTTGAACATTCAACGCATCCAAGATCAAATCTAGACCGTTCAATCGTGAAAACGGACGGCCCGAGATACGGGTTGCGCGCCATATGAGTTGTAGAAAATCTATTTTGCTTTCGAAGTGGTAACAAGTTTTTTTTATTTTACGTGAGGGGTAACAAGATCTTGTTTCTGGTAGCCACCCCACAACTCGATTGTCGCGCACTCGGATACATATCTGCTGCTCACTCACGTGGTCACTCGCCCAGTCCAAGGAGCACCGCACATGGCGACCGGAGCAGCAGCAGCAGCAGCAGCAGGAGAAGCCAGGGGGAAGACGGTGCTGGTCACCGGTGCCAGCGGCGTCATCGGCTCGTGCCTCGTCCGTCGCCTCCTCGCCCGCGGCTACTCCATCCACGCCGCCATCCTCAATCCCGGTCAGTGCCATCTGAGCTGAATCGCTACGCGCGCGCAATGCGACGGAGGTAAGTGCTGATTTGGTTGGCGTGGCGCAGATGACAAGGCCGAGACGGACCACCTCCGCGCGCTCGCCGCCTCCGCCGGCGACGAGAGCCGCGTCCGCTTCTTCCGGTGCGACCTCCTCGACGGCGCCGCCATGCTAGCCGCCGCGCGGGGATGCTCCGGCGTGTTTCACCTTGCCTCCCCTGCACCGTCGACCGCGTCCTCGACCCCCAGGTACTTACTGCCCCGTCTGCTCCTCGTTGTCCCGTCCGTCTGCTCGGGCTCCTCACACGCTCCGGCGGTGTGTGTCCACCTCGTTTCTTGGTCGCAGAAGGAGCTGGTGGTTCCGGCAGTGGAGGGGCACGCTCAACGTGCTGCGCGCCGCCAAGGAAGCCGGGGGAGTGCGGCGGGTGGTGGTCACCTCTTCCGTCTCCGCCCTCGTGCCCTGCCCGGGTGGCCGGCCGGCGAGGTCCTCGACGAGCGCTGCTGGACCGACATCGACTACTGCCACAAGAACGGGGTAAGAGTGAGACGATATACTACCACTTTAGAAACAAATCTGCAGCTACCAATTATGGCAAGGAATCTGCTGTTACAAATTCAGTTACATATGAAACGGTTCTCTGCACCCTGTAGTCAGTTCATTTGGTTACTGCACAAGTGCAGAGTTTGTTTGATGAGATGAAAATATGAAATATACTCTTGACAATTGATCCTACTGGATCACGGGGTAAAAATTTGCACACAGAGTAAGCATGTAAAATTGTTGCAGACCTGTCAAGATGCAACCATTTTTCTGCTGAAAGCTTGGCAGTTATCTCAGGTTCTATCTTTTTTCTTTGGATAGGTTTGGTACCCTGCTTCAAAGGCACTGGCAGAGAAGGCCGCGTGGAAGTTTGCAGAGGAGAATGATCTAAATTTGGTGGTGTTAATCCGGGGACTGTTTTGGGCGAGATGATTCCGCCAAGGATCAATGCTAGCATGGCCATGTTTCTTCGCTTGCTTGAAGGTACATGCATAGCAGCCTCTGATCATGTAGTTGTGAGTTGTGACGCGACGGAGCTCTAACCATAGTTTAAGATGTGTTTGATAGTAGTTTGCCAGATAAAGATTTATGGAGCATTCTTTGATCATTTCTTAGCCCTCCAGGCTCTAGAAAGTTGGTTGATAGGTCAGCAATATTGTTTGTAAACTGAAGCAGGGGCAGTTCATGCATTGTAAATTTTCTAATGTTTATCAATTCAAATGTTAAAGGTCTCATCTGGGCAGTTGATTGCAAATTGCACTTGTACCAACTGAACGCATTTACCTCTGATGAGACCTCATTTGAATTGATAACGCTAGAAATTTGCAATTGGCTGAGATAATCTATCCACTAGTACTTCATTTCAGGAGAACTGGCTAAAATAAAGATAATTATTTTGTACTGCATATTCTGCAGTGGCAAGTACTACTCTATACTTCATCGGAACCTATTTCTGCTCCATACTTTACATGAACTGTGCCTGTTTCGGTTCAGACGGTATAAAGAAAACCATAGGGTAAAAAATCATCATGCGTCGCCATTCGGTACCGTGGCAATGAAAATTACCAGCATGGTCTATTCAGAAAAGGTTTTTTGTTGTCGGATTCAGTTTATGTAGTTGCTAGCTACAATTGAGCTAATTATGCATTTATGCTGTACTGAAAATTGAGACCAAATCGACCGTATTTGTCATACAAGACTCACCGTAATCGGGAGCGGGCGCCGTCCTCCCTTCGGACAGGAGGGACAAAATCGAGTACGGGCGCGGCTATGTCCCTCCTCCGCCACCGTCGCCGGCGCGGCGAACACGGCCTGACCTCGCTTCGCCTCCTTCACGCACAGCAAACTCGCCATGGCCGCCACTGCTTCTGTTCGAGAGTCAACTGGAGGTCGAAATGAGAAGCCAACTTATTCCAAGGTGTTTTCTGCAAAAAAAACAGCCTGCTCTCCCGCACGCGCATCTCACGTGACCACTAACGGTGCCACGTCAGCATATTTGTCGTGGTGGGATCACGGCAGATGCCATAGGTATGGCTAAGATGGGGGCCGAATGGTCGTTGGGGGAATCCGGGGAGGTTTATGCACTCAAGAAGTGCACAAGCAAGAACGCGCAAGAAACCACAAGAACACGAACGAGAAACCAAGAAACCAAGAACACAAAGCACACCACGATGTACACTGCTCGGGGCCCTCTTGTGGAGGTAACACCCCTCCTGCAGCACTATCCTACTCGGTGTATAGCTCAAGGTGACAAGTACAAGCTGCTCCTCGAGCTGTATGATGATACAATGGTGAGAACTTGAGGTGAAGATGAAGCTACAAAGGAGGAGAAAGGGACTCCGAGCTTGATCCGAGGTGTCTCCTGGGATTCCGAGGTTCCTTTCTCTCTTGTTCCCTTGATCTGTCTCTCTCTCCGTCCGTCGATCGATCCCTCAAGCAGGAGGGGGGTGAAGCCCACTATATAGGCCAGCCGAGTTACCGTTGTGCCCCTCGCTGAACACTGTAGCCATGCCTCTGCTTTGGTCATCATCGTACTCCTGTCAGGGACAAGACATGGCCTGCCCATCCCCTGCTGCATAACGGCAGAGCTAGCATGTCCCCTCTGACAGAGACAGGACGTAGCCACGCCGTGCTACCTCGTAGCCTTTTCCCCGGATCTCGCGTGGTCAGCGGTCAGAGACGTGCAGCCCCGCCGAACCCGGGGCACGCCTCTGCCAGGCTCCGTGGCAAACGCTCCCGTGTCAGGCGGGAAGTGACAGGAGCATTGACTCCTACCCGACCTACGGCTTCTTGCCTTGGTTAGCCCGACACGGATGTGACGGGCTCCGTACCTCGGGTCTCGCGCTTAAGATCTTTACTAGGTCGGACCTTACTTCCTTCCAATAGCTCCTCCTGCACTCACAATACAAATCATAGCACCGAGGTAGTTAGGTCGGCTGATCATAGCTCGGATTATGAACCTCGGCCCATGCCAACGGGATACCTCGGACCCCTCTAGGCCAAGACAGGTCGGCCTTTATATCCTACAGGTCAAGATGAAGCTCGGACACTCCCAGGCCCAACAGGTCGGCCCTTTCCGTACCTCGGCATATCTTTAAACTCATCTTATGCCAAGCCTTGACCCTACCCGGGGGTAGCCCCCCGACATTAGTCCCGAAGCTGGTGCGGTCCTACGACCTCGGATGGAGGGCCGTAGCAGGTTCAAAATAAGCAAGGCACCACCTCTAAAACCGACCTCAAACATAGCTCTGCCGAGGTACTTCCCACAGACCATAATCTAATCCGAGGTTGATATGCAATCTGAACTTTCCGAGCTGCTTGACTCAGCACAATCTTGCCTCAAGATTTTCCGAGGCACGTGGCGAAAATCTCTGCCCGGACCTCGAAATCCGGACCTTTGAAAGACAGGTCCTGACCACACGCCGCCTTCGTCAGCCGGACCCACCAAACAGTGCACATGCGCACTCAAGTACTTGACCAACTTGACCGCCCACGACCCCTCGGTTTTTGCGCTGACCAGCACAGAAGATCCGGCGCTGGCGGTTGCCGTCCTGTGGCCCGCGATGTGGGCGATCGTGCGGCCACAACCGCCGCAACTGCACGCTCGCCCGCACACGATCCCGCGTCTTCCCGGTAACCGCGCGGTAGTGCGCGTTACCGCTCGCGGTTATAAATAGGGGCCCAGGGCAGACTTCATCCTCTTCCCCACTCACCCGCTGCTCCGTGCCTCCGCTTCCAGCGCCGCCGTCGAGCCCTCGCTGGTGACGTGCGCCGCACCTTGCGCCGCCACACCGCCGTTCTGCAGCAGCGTTCCGCACCGCCGTCAAGCGACTCGCCGCACCGGAGTACGCGCGCTGCGCCTTGCGCCGTCGACTCGCCGCCGATCCTTCGCGTTCTTCACCGGTGAGTTCTTCGTTTCCCCTCCATTGCCATGAACGTGTTCATCCTTCGATGAACTCGAGGATCTTGACGAACCCTACGATCTTGATGAACTAGATGATCCCTCTCGAGCTCTATTAGTACCTTTAAATCTCATCTAGATTCACTTTAGATGCATCCAGAGCACTGTCCTCTTAGTTTTGCCCCTTGACGAACTCGAGTTTATTTTCCTTTTTAGCTCATCGGTAGATCTTTGCTAGTATCTCGCAGTGGTAGAAACGTGTTTCCCGCCTAAATTCTTTAGCCCGGCTGTCCCGAATGATCCGAGGTATTTACCCCGGCTGAACCTCCCTCTTCTGCAGGAAAGCGTCCACATGTCTTCTGCCTCGGATCACGCCGAGGAAGGAGCACCTGGAGAACGAGGTAGCTGGGAGGGATCCGATGTCACGGAGGTCGACATCAAGTGGCTCCGAGATTCACGGCGGATCCCGGCCAATCTCATCTGCCGGGTTCCGAAGAAAGAAGATATCGAACCCGAGGTGGAATCCGGGGAGCGGGTCGTCTTCCTGGATCACTTCGAACGTGGTTTCGGCTCCCGGCCGGGAAATTCTTCCGGGACTTCTTGGACACCTTTGGGCTACAACCACACCACTTGCCCGCCAATGCCATCCTCCAACTTCGGCCTACGCAACTTTTTCCGAGGGTTACCTCGGATTATGGCCAGCATCGAGTCCTGGGCCAAGTACTTCCAGCTCAAGAAACAAAGTGTCCCGAACAAGAAGGTCGTGGACAAGGAGATGACCGCTTGCGGGGCGGCCTCGATTTCGCCTCGGCGCCTCTCTGAGTTTCCTCGGATTCAGGGCCTGGACTCCTGCCGAAAATGGCAACGCTCCTTCTTCTATGTGAAGAACCCGGGCACCGAAGACCTCATCAACTTGCCGGAGTTCACCATCGGAGCCCCTACTGCCCAACTCAACTGGGATTACGAGCCTGCACCCGACGCTCCCGAGGTTTTATGATCCATCAGACCATGATGTCACTCCAGGAGAAAAGTTGGGGAGCAGATGACATTTTGCGCACCATGATCACCCGCCGAGTTAATCCTCTACAAGCGCGGGCCCACAAGATCTGCCACATGAGTGGTCGCTATGACCCCACCGGAATAGCACTCATGAACTCGATGACTCCGAAGTGAAGAGGCGCATCCGGGCCATCGCCAAGACCACCATGCCCGATAAGTGGAAATGGGGTGTCAAGCCCTATGACCGAGATCACCTTCCAGCCAAGTAAGTGTACCTTACCCGGCGTATAATATTCCTCGGTTTCATTTTCACCCCGACATTGTATTGATTCTTGTGCTAACTCGGTTTTACTTCGCCACCTCTGCAGAAGTTCACTCGACAGGAAATCGAGGATGGCCCCCTTTCTTCTAAGGAGTGGACTCCCGACCTGCCTATTCCGGCGCCGCCGAGGCTGAAGATCCGGACATGAGGATCACCTCCCTATTCCCAAGGCCACCTCGGGTAAGACTCGCGGTTGCCCATCGCACCGCCCACCAGTTCGATCGTCCATCCAGGATTGGCCCGATGATGACGATGACGATTGCCAAATTCTGGAACCTGTCAATGTTATTCCAATTTCCTATGCTCCTCCGACATATAAGAACTTTCATCCAGCGTCTGCAGCCTCCCGGAAGCGCTCAGGACCCGGTACCTCGGATGCCGAGGCTTCTAAGACCTCGGAGACTGCAGCGCCCAAAGCCAAGCGTGCCAAGAAGACCTCGGCGAGGCACAAGAAACGAGGCCCCGTGGAGGAAGATGCGTAAGTCACCTTGCTCCTTTTTACTTCTCACGCTGTTCCGAGGTTAAGCTTTTATACTCTAACTTAATCTTTCTTTTTCGTCTAGCCCGGCTCGGCAGATCAAACAGAGCCACAGCTCGATACATTCACCACTGCCTCCAGTGGTTGAATCTCAGACAACCGAGGCGAGGTTAACCTCGGCAGCCCCGCCAGAGCCTCTCCTCCAGAACGTCCGTTGACATCCACAGCCCGGAGAGGACCATCTCCTCCCCGGTGCGTGTCGCCTCCGCCGAACTTCCACCGCCGAGCTCTGACTCCGGCCTGGGACACTCGCTCCCGCCGAGATCAGACTCCTCCGCGTCCTCAGAAGGATGCGGAGACAGATCGCGCCAAGACTCCGGCTAAGACCGTGCTGGAGCCTCGGCTCTCCCCCAAGTCTCAAGCTGCGCGCAACCAGCAGCAACAGCAGCAGAAGAAGCAACAACAACAACTGCAGAAGCAAAAGCTTCAGCAGCAGCAGAAAGATTCAGCTCAAATGTTGAGCCCCCCAAACAGCCACAGCAAACTCCGATGCCGCCACCGCCACCGGGACCCAAGGCTGCGAGCACCCAACTGGTGCCGCATGTCCCTGCGCCGAAGTCCACCTTGACCAAGACCGCGCCTTCGAGCTCTCAGGTCGCCACCTCCCGAGCTCTTTTCGCTGCTACCATCCAGCCGAACATCAGCAGCTGGGAGGTCGGGCAACTCCGGACCAAGAGCGGGAACAGCTTAGGCTCGGAGAAGCATTACGACATGGACTGGAACTCGGCTGACACTGCCGAGGTCTCCTCTAATCCGACCTCTGAGCATCCAGCTGGACCTAGCGCCGTGCTCCAGTCCATTTACAACATGCAGACTGCGGTCCTTGATTGCAGCAAGAAGGCATCGGTAAGTTTCTTTACGCAACTCTCTTTCTTCCTTTGAAACCAAATGACAAACATACACTATTCCCAGTCCCCGAGATTCGGGTTGAGCAATTGACACTCCACCGAGTTAAAATTGCTCGGCTTGAATCTCAAAAACTTGTCATTTCTCCAATGCTGAGTCCCCGAGGCCAATGCCGAGTCCCCGGGACTCAATTGGGCCTCGGGTGCTAAAAAGACCTCGGATTTCTTCGAAATGTAACTTCAATATTCGTGTCAAATCTCTTTCCGCCGAACTGATCTCTCTATTTTTTCAGGAGTGCAACAATGCTCGGACCAAAATCTTCAAGAACCTCCTGCTGGATCACAACACACTGAAGAAGTCTCACCGGACTCTTCTATCGCAAAGGAGCAGAGCGACAAAGATTATGCCTCCAAGTTGAAGACAGCCGAAGATGAAATAGCTCGGCTGCAACAAGAGCTGAACCGGGCTAATGAAGCCAAAGCTGCTGTGGAGGACGCTATGAAGGTCAAAGACCAGGCCGCCGAACAGCAGAAAGAAATTGCCAAGACCCTGGAGAACCGCGCCACCTCGGCCGAAACCGAACTGATCGCTCTCCGAGCTATATCGAAAAGTTGGTTGTCCGAGCTCACTCGGATTAATCACCAAATGGATAGTAAGTTTCCTTTCTCCTTTTCCTTATTTTCCGCCGACCTACACCCCGTGCCACCGTATGCTTAATTCAGCGACAGCCTTTTTGTCTTCTTCAGAGCATTTTGAGCACTCCAAGGACAAAGCTATCCGAGAAGTTCAAGCAGCTCGGGCAAAGAGGGCTGAGACAGAAACCCTCGGCGAAAGCTGGGATATCCAGGACCACCTTGTCGCCCTTAATGCTCGGATCAGGCCGCTCAGGGCCATTGGAACTAAACTGGTTGATGCTGCCATCGAGGTCCATCGTGCCCTCTGGCCCAAGGTTAAGACTCCCACTTGCATCGACGAGCTCGCCACGAAGCTAAAGGAGCCGAGGCTAGACTTCGGGAGTGGAGATGCTCATCAGCTCGGGCTGGAGCGGACAAGGCCCTGGTGTTCGTGCTGTCTTGGTATGAATGTATCGAGATCCACACGGTTACCTCCCTGCGCAAGGGCTCTCCTTGGAACACCACTCCTGATGGCATTGAGAAACGCCAAGCAGCAGCCGACCTCTTTGCTAGTTATGCAAACACCCGGACCTTCGATGAGGGCGCCTCTATTCTGAGGATGAAGAGAGCTCGGACGAGGAAGAAGAGTCCGGTGAAGAAGCTGCTGAAGGAACTGGTGAAGAAGGCTCTGACGGCGAGGAATTTGACTTCGACGAGCCTCAGAGCTCCAAGGGCAAGGCCGGCAAAACAACCGAGGTGGCTGAGATTCTGATGATGACTTCAACTTCGACGAACCTCCGAACCCCAAGGGCAAGTCCGGCAAAGCCGTAGCCACCGAGGTGATCTCCCCCGACGTGACGGACACCCCGGCATCCACTCCAACAACCGAGGTTGCTTCCGCGACCAAGGTTGTTCCTGCGCCCGAGGTTCCTCCTCCCAGACTTCGGCTCCGAGGCTTCTTCCAGCGAGATTCCCACTACCACAACTTCGGCGACCGAGGTCTCTGGTTCCGAGGCCTGAACTTGTCTCAAGAAAAACATTAAATCCCGGTATGCCGGGTGCAGATGTAATAGACCTTAAGTAGTTTGCCTTGCTACCAGTACTATTATCTTGCTATCCGAACCATGCTTTTCTAAAATTTATGCCGAACCCTTTTGGAACGAGTCCCCGAGTTCACTTTCGTGTTTACTATACTTGGCATTCTTTGCTCTTGTCTACCATTTTGGCGTTCGACAGTCGAGTCACAAGATTGTTGTTTATAGCATACAGTACTTAGCAAATGCGAGGTGTGTTTCAAAATCATCCGACATAAATGAAAGGTAAAGACAGGGGTTAGTAAACGACACATGCCGAACTATATTTTGGACCGAGTCCCCGAGTCCATTTTCATGTTTCCCACGTTTTTTCATCTTTGCTCTTGACTACCATTTCGGCGTTCGTCAGTCGAGTCACAAGATTAGTTACACAGCATACATTACTTGAAGTTTGAGACGAGGTTCAAAATAGTTCGGCATATGAACGAAATTGACAAACAGAAATAAAACACAAGCACATGAGCGAGGCAGTCCCCGAGCTTCAACCTCGGAGTGCCGACATTTCATTAAGGATTAACCGAGGTACATACATTGCGCCCTTCATGAGTAGAAAGGTCGGAGTAGAGCTATTCCATGGTCGCCTGACCTCTGATCCGGGGTTGTCCAGCCCATCTTTCCTTGGTTCCTGCGCATCTATAAGATAGTACGAATCATTGAGCAGAGCTCGGCTCACAATGAACGGTCCCTCCCATGGAGGTGACAACTTGTGCCGACCTTTCTTGCGCTGCACCAGCCTCAGCACCAAATCTCCCTCGTGAAACACACGAGGGTTGACACTCCGGCTATGATAACGTCGGAGACCTTGTTGGTATATTGCTGACCGAGATGAGGCCAATTCTCTAGCTTCCTCAAGCAGATCTACTGCATCCTCCCGAGCCTCTTTTGCCTCGGCTTCAGTGTACATTGCCACTCTGGGCGCATCATATTCGATGTCAGTGGGTAGCATAGCTTCTGCCCCATAGACCATAAAAAATGGCGTATAGCCAGTTGATCGATTTGGCGTGGTCCTTAGACCCCACAGTACTGCTGGTATCTCATCTATCCAACACCCCGGCGTTTTCAGCAGTGGTTCAATGAGCCGAGCCTTGATGCCGGCCAACACTAGAGCATTTGATCTTTCCACTTGTCCATTAGACTCCGGATGTGCCACCGAGGCTATGTCCAGCCGGATTCCCTTGTTCATGCAAAACCGAGCAAATTCTCCAACAGCAAAGTTCGTGCCGTTGTCCGAGATAATGCTATGGGGGTACCCATATCGCAGAATGATCTCCTTCAAGAAAGTCACTGCTGAATGACCATCCAACTTCCGGATTGGTTTCACCTCGATCCACTTGGTGAACTTGTCCACCATCACCAGTATGTGCGTCATGTTACCTCGGGCTGGTTTGAACTCTCCCACCATATCCAAACACCATACCGCAAACGGCCAAGTGATAGGAATTGTTTTGAGCGCCGAGGCTGGCATATGCGTTTGCTTGGCAAACCTTTGGCATCCTTCACATCTCCGGACTATGTCCTCTGCATCAGCAAGAGCAGTGGGCCAATAGAACCCATGCGAACACCTTGGCCACCAGAGCTCTTGTGCTGCAATGATGACCACACTCTCCTTGGTGGATCTCCAAAAGCATCTCCTTGCCTTCAGCTGGCTCGACACACCGTTGCAACACCTCGGTTACGCTTCTTTTATAGAGCTCCTTGTTGATGATGGTGTACGCCTTTGCCCTCCTTTGGATTCTCCTAGCCTCGGTTGTGTCACTTGGCAAGCTTCCCTCTGTTATGAACTTCATGATTGCTCCGCCCACTCCGGCACTGGGTGCAAAGGAAAAAGTTCTCGTCCACCTCCATTGGTTCGGCCACCATAATCTCCTCCATTATTTCCTCCACCATCCTGCGACCAGTCCCCGAGTCTTGACGAGCAGTCCCCGAGGTTCGGTGCGCAGTCCCCGAGTTCTGCCACGCAGTCCCCGGGTCCGACCAACGCATCCGACGTCTACCTCCATTGGAACAGGTCCGGACTCTTGCTCCGCCGGGATGAAAATAGATTCGGATTCAGGAGAAGGTTTGATTGAAGGAGTTCTCAAGTGATTCAGGGCTACTCCAGGTGGTACTGCCTCTTTAGATGAACCGAGCTTTGACAACACGTCGGCAGCATTATTTTCTGTCCGAGGTATATGCTTATTCACACCCTTCAAAGAACCCGGATATCTTTTGCACATGGAACCGATATAACGCCATGTTGGCATCCAGAGCATCCCAAGTTCCAGAAGATTGTTGCACCACCAGGTCGGAATCGCCGAAGCATTCATACGCCGGATACCGATCTCCTTCGCCACATTGAGTCCATGGATTAAGGCCTCATACTCCGCCACATTGTTTGATGCGAGAAATGAATCTGCAGCACGTATTTAGCTGATCTCGCTTCGGTGAGGTGAGGACTATTCCAGCCCCCAGCCCGATCTTTGTCTTGGACCCATCAAAATGCATTTCCAATAATTATAGTCCGGCCTGGGTGGCTCATACTGCATCTCGGCCCAATCACAAAAGAAGTCCGGCAACGCCTGGGATTTAATTGCATCTCTTCTCTCATAATGTGGTGCATATGGAGACACCTCAATCGCCCATTTGGCAACTCGGCCAGTTGCATCTTTGCACCCGATGATCTCCGAGATTGGAGCTTCGCACACCACCGTCATGGGATGCTCCTGGAAATAATGCTTCAACTTCTTGACCGCCAGGTAGACACCATACGTCATCTTCTGGTAGTGAGGGTAATTCTGCTTCGAGGTAGAGATCACCTCGCTCAAGTAATACACCGGTCTCTGCACCGACCTGCCACCTTCTTCGCGCTCCACCACCACTGCCACACTTACAACTCGGTTTGTGGCCGCAATGTAAAGTAACATCGGCTCATTGTGCAATGGTGACGCCAACACCGGAGCGGTGGACAACATCTTTTTCAGCTCATTGAACGCCACGTCGGCCTGCGGGGTCCATGTAAACCCGGTACTTTTCTTCATGAGCTGGTACAAAGGTAAGGCTTTTTCTCCCAGCCGACCTACAAATCGGCTCAACGAGGCTAGGCACCCTGTGAATTTCTGCACATCTTTCAAACACTTCGGTAATTTCATGTTCTCAATAGCTCGGATCTTGGCCGGGTTAACCTCGATACCTCGGCTAGACACCAGGAATCCAAGCAACTTTCCAGCCGGGACACCAAAGGTGCACTTGTCCGGGTTAAGTTCAACCGATATTTTCTCAAATTCACAAATGTCTCCTCGAGATCCTCGAGGAGAGTACGTTTCTCCTTAGTTTTGATGACGATATCATCGACATACACTTGCACATTTTTGCCCATTTGAGAGTGCAGGCATTTCTGCATACACCTCTGATAAGTTGCCCCGGCATTCCTCAGACCAAAACACATGACACGATAGCAATACGCCCCATACGGGGTAATAAAAGCAGTCTTTATTTGATCCTTCGGGTTCAGTGGTATCTGGTGAAAACCAGAGTACGCATCGATAAAAGACAACAGTTCACAACCAGCAGTGGAATCAATCACTTGATCAATCCGAGGTAATGGAAACGGATCTTTCGGGCACGCCTTGTTGAGGTTAGTGAAGTCAATGCACATGCGCCACACCTTGACCACGGCTGGCTCGTCTTTCTTCTTTTCCACCAAGACCGGATTGGATATCCAGTCCGGATGCAGCACCTCCATAATGAACCCGGCTGCAAGCAACTTAGCCAGCTCGTCCAGCACCACTTGTCTTCGGTCGTCTGAGAGACGACGGGTCGGTTGCCTCACCGGTTTCACCTCCGGCCTGACAAATAAAGAGTGCTCTGCCAACTCCCTCGGAACACCAGGCAGGTCCTTAGCCGACCATGCAAAGATATCCCGATTCTCACGGAGGAAGTGACAGAGCTCGCTTTCCTATTTCTCGCCCAGCCCGGTCCCAATGATGGCCATGCGCTCGGGTGCTCCGGGTCAATGGGGATCTTCTTGGTCTCCTTGGGCACCTCGAATGCTGCAGTTGAGTCCGGGCTCATCAGTCCGGACATGCCGAGCTGTGTTGACTGCGCCATTGCCACCACTTGATGCAGCTTCTTCTTCTCAGCTGCGATCACCAAAGATTCGGCCAGATTAGACCCCGCCGAGGCACACTGAATGGCTCGCTTGTAGTCACCCGAGATGGATATGATCCCATTAGGCCCCGGCATTTTCATCTTCAGGTATGCAACATGGGTGGAAATCATGAACTTGGCCAGAGCCGGCCTTCCAAGCAATGCATGGTATGCACTCTCCAAGTCCACCACCTCGAACTCGATACTCTCAACTCGGCAGTTATCCTTGGTTCCAAATGCTACATCCACCCATATCTTGCCCATGGGTGCACAGGAAACGCCAGGCACAATCCCATGAAAAGTACAACTGCTCGGCATCAACTGATTTGGCGATATGCCCAATTTCACCATTGTGTCTCGGTACATGATGTTGATGGCACTGCCATTGTCCACCAGAACTCGGGTGAACCTCACATTGTTGTAGGCCCACACAACGTCGGATCTACCACCAGGGCATACTTTCCAGGGCTCGGCATGATCCGAGGTGTATCTTTCCTGCTCCAAGTGATCTCCTGCTCAGACCAGTTCATATAGGTCGGCACCACCGGCATTACTGCATTCACCTCCATGGCACGCCTCTGCACACTCTTCTTGTCAGTTGGCTCGGTCACAAAGACCACATAGCTCGCATGAGCCTCTCTATAGTCATTTCCGGGGTATTCATACTGCTGACTTGGTCCGGCACCATATTGTTGTTATTACCTCGGACATTCACAACATTCACGGGCCTTGCTGCTGCAGGCCTCGGAGGAGGTGCAGTGGTTATCGGGGTAACATTTGCTCCGGACAGATTCGGGTGGGCCTCGGCTGAAATCTCTGAGGTGGTCCTCCTCTGTTTCCTCCGGCCTTCGCCCCTTCTTCTGATTCTGTGGTTCCAGCTGCACTGCCGGGTTGAATGGTTGGCTGGCTTGCGCGGGTCGGTCGTATGGTAACGGCAAGGACCATCTAACATCGATTCATAAGTCAAGGGTGGCTCCGGGTTCGGACTAAATGCCGGACCATTGATTTTCGGCCTCTGGACACCTCCAGCTCCGGGCTGATCCGGGTTCACCGCTGCAACTTGGTTCGAGGTGTATGGGTAGTCCGGCTCCCTCCTCTTTGTCCGAACTCTTGGCGGTCATTACACCTTGGTCCGAGCCGGTTGTTTATTGGCTCCCTCCTTCTGTTACGTGCCACTGCCTCTGCTGCTGGCTGCATCGGATCACCAGAGCATAAGAATCTGCAATCCGGATTGTCTCTGCTAGGGATTTCGGCATATCTCTTTGGAGCCTCTGCCACAGCATGCTGCCATGTCGGCAACCATCTGCAAACCAGGAAATGGCCTGTGCCTCTACAACTCCTTCACAGGAATTCCGAACATTGCTCCACCGAGTTAAGAATTCTCGGTCAGTTTCATGATCATCTTGCTTACATGCTGCCAGGAGCTGAGGTCGGTTTGGCCTCTTGTATGTACTAGCAAAGTTGCTGTTAAACGCCAGCTCCAAGTCTATCCAGGAGTTGATACTATACTCCGGCAAATTATTCAGCCAGATCCGAGCTGGACCTTCCAACATGTGCGGGAGATACCGGACCGCCCATCGGCGATTGCCCCCCGCTATGTGCACCGAGGATACATAATCTGTCAGCCAATCTTGCGGCTTGGTGCTCCCGTTGTATGGCTTGGTGTTCCGACCTAACTGGAACTGAGATACTGGCGGTGGTGGCTCCTTCATGATCCGAGGTCCGAAACACGCCGGACCAGGAGGGCCTTCCTCCTCCAACTGCTCGGACAAGTAGATTCTATCCAGCTTGTTACGAACATCGCCGGAGCTAACATCCGAGCTCCTATCCGAGGTCCCAACGCCCCATCCACTCTGTGGTATCCGGCTCGCGCCATGGCCGAGTCTCCATCATCATATCGGTCATCGCCTTGACCGACATTCTGAGGTTGCTGAACATACTCCGGCTCTCGCTGATATTGCCCTGCGGCCGGGGTTGTTGCTGATACCTCGGGGGCGGAGGTGGTTTACCTCGGCCAGCCGACGCTGCTTGCCCGCCATTCTGATTTCCCTGACCGGAGTTACCCTTAGCTCGGCTTGCATTACCTTGGCCGGGGTTTCCCTTAGCTCGGCTAGCATTGCCCTGGCCCACCTTCTGCTTTGCTGCTAACACCGGATCATACATCTGCAGCTGCTTGTTCTGACCCGAGGTGACACTCCGGGCTCGATCGGCTCCTCCGACGAGTGGAGACGAGGCTTGCCCCTTGGACACCTGACTAACTGGCCTAGCTGAATAAACCATCTGCGAATCACCAGCCCCGGCATATGCTCTGCGGAGAGCCTCATTCTGCTGGTTAGCTACATACACTAATTCATTGACTCGCTTCTGCTGCGCACGCCATGCATCTCCAGTCAACCCGGATAGCTCGGCCCTGCCTGCCTCGGCAGCTCTGAGGTTCTTAGCAGGGGAACTATATACCGGCCTTCCAGTCGACACGCGACTCTCACTCCTAGCCGAGGTGGTAGGTCGAGCCTCCCTGTTCATCTCATCATTGAGCCCCTTGCCTCTCTGCCGCACCTCGGCTCCCCTATTTGTATCAGCTGCTACCGGGGTGAAGCCATTCGCTGCATTGTACTCACGCATATCTCTATTGAACTCATCTCTAGCTGTCATCATTGCTACAGCCTCCTTTTGCAACAGGACACGCTTTGCCTCTAGGTCGGCCACAGTCACTACTACATCCACTCCTGGATTTACTGGGTCTGCCAGTGTCTCCACTATTCTACTAGGGTCGCACCTCGGCCCTGCACCTCGGGGTACCAGGCAACTCTTTCTCTAGCCTGGGCTTTGCAGATCTCACCTTAGCAACCTCGGCCGGCTTGGATTTGCTGGCATCTCTTTGCCAGCGGCATCAACCGGACCGGTCATCATCACCTCCACGCAGCTCTCGGGGCGAGTGATACGCCGACCTAAAGCCGCAGGAGAGGAGTTTCGTCGTCCACGAGCACCTGCTCCGGGTACTCGCGAACAACCTCGACAGCAACGTAGGTGACGAAGCTGCCAAGCATCATGGTGAAGCCATGCTCGGGGAAGGGCTTGCCGGCGAAACACCCCGCATTGTCGCTGATGAAGGTGAACTCACCGATCTTGGCGATAAGCCCGGAAAGAACACGCTCGCCTGAGCCCGTCCGGATGTAAACTCCCTCCAACGCCTCAATCTGCCCCACGGTGGGCGCCAACTGTCGTGGTGGGATCACGGCAGATGCCATAGGTATGGCTAAGATGGGGCCGAATGGTCGTTGGGGGAATCCGGGGAGGGTTTATGCACTCAAGAAGTGCACAAGCAAGAACACGCAAGAAACCGCAAGAACACGAACGAGAAACCAAGAAACCAAGAACACAAAGCACACCACGATGTACCCTGCTTCGGGGCCCTCTTGTGGAGGTAACACCCCTACTGCAGCACTATCCTACTCGTGTATAGCTCAAGGTGACAAGTACAAGCTGCTCCTCGAGCTGTATGATGATACAATGGTGAGAACTTGAGGTAAAGATGAGCTACAAGGGGAGAAAGGAACTCCGAGCTTGATCCGAGGTGTCTCCGGGATTCCGAGGTTCCTTTCTCTCTTTTCTTCTCTCTCTCTCTGTCGTCGATCGATCCCTCAGCAGGAGGGGGTGAAGCCCACTATATAGGCCAGCCGAGTTACCGTTGTGCCCCTCGCTGAACACTGTTGCCATGCCTCTGCTTTGGTCATCATCGTACTCCTGTCAGGGACAAGACATGGCCTGCCCATCCCTGCTGCATAACGGCAGAGCTAGCATGTCCCTCTGACAGAGACAGGACGTAGCCACGCCGTGCTACCTCGTAGCCTTTTCCCCGATCTCGCGTGGTCAGCGGTCAGAGACGTGCAGCCCCGCCGAACCCGGGGCACGCCTCTGCCAGGCTCCGTGACAGACGCTCCCGTGTCAGGCGGGAAGTGACAGGAGCATTGACTCCTGCCCGACCTACGGCTTCTTGCCTTGGTTAGCCGCACGGATGTGACGGGCTCCGTACCTCGGGTCTCGCTTAAGATCTTTACCAGGTCGGACCTTACTTCCTTCAATAGCTCTCCTGCACTCACAATACAAATCATAGCACCGAGGTAGTTAGGTCGGCTGATCATAGCTCGGATTATGAACCTCGGCCCATGCCAACGGGATACCTCGGACCCCTCTGGGCCAAGACAGGTCGGCCTTTATATCCTACAGGTCAAGATGAAGCTCGGACACTCCCAGGCCCAACAGGTCGGCCCTTTCCGTACCTCGGCATATCTTTAAACTCATCATATGCCAAGCCTTGACCCTACCCGGGGGTAGCCCCCCGACAGTATTCACGGCTCACCTGACGGAATGACCAAACAGTCGCTAAGCCACAACTTCGTGACCCCGTTTTGAGGTTTTTCAACTTGGTGACCAATCCTTTCTTTTCGTGCAACTTGATGACCTCTGGTGCGTTTCACTCTTTTTCAAAAGATACAAAAAAAATCTTATTCTTATGTACGCCATAAGTTTCGTCTAGTAATAATTTGTATTTTGGACTACGCAAAAAATACAAATTTCGTAACAAACTAGGAGTTTTTTCTTCTTTTATACAGCCACAAATTTGTTTTAGCCTAAAATAGTAGACACCTTTTTTTACGGAGCACAAATATTCATAGCATGTATAAGTATTCACATTCAAAAATAGATTTTTTGAAAATTAATAGTATATTTTTTAAAAAACCTAACACCAGTGTGCTCGGGAATCGGGTGCATCAAATCCGTTCTCAACAGAACAGTAGCTTTCTTGTCATTGCGAAGCGGTTATGAGCTTCTCCAACCCATTGTGCGCACAACTGGTATCTTGGCCATCCATTTTCACGATTGAACGGTCTAGATTTGCCGTTGAATGAGTTGAACATTCAACGCATCCAAGATCAAATCTAGACCGTTCAATCGTGAAAACGGACGGCCGAGATACGGGTTGCGCGCCATATGAGTTGTAGAAAATCTATTTTGCTTTCGAAGTGGTAACAAGTTTTTTTTATTTTACGTGAGGGGTAACAAGATCTTGTTTCTGGTAGCCACCCACAACTCGATTGTCGCGCACTCGGATACATATCTGCTGCTCACTCACGTGGTCACTCGCCCAGTCCAAGGAGCACCGCACATGGCGACCGGAGCAGCAGCAGCAGCAGCAGCAGGAGAAGCCAGGGGGAAGACGGTGCTGGTCACCGGTGCCAGCGGCGTCATCGGCTCGTGCCTCGTCCGTCGCCTCCTCGCCCGCGGCTACTCCATCCACGCCGCCATCCTCAATCCCGGTCAGTGCCATCTGAGCTGAATCGCTACGCGCGCGCAATGCGACGGAGGTAAGTGCTGATTTGGTTGGCGTGGCGCAGATGACAAGGCCGAGACGGACCACCTCCGCGCGCTCGCCGCCTCCGCCGGCGACGAGAGCCGCGTCCGCTTCTTCCGGTGCGACCTCCTCGACGGCGCCGCCATGCTAGCCGCCGCGCGGGGATGCTCCGGCGTGTTTCACCTTGCCTCCCCCTGCACCGTCGACCGCGTCCTCGACCCCCAGGTACTTACTGCCCCGTCTGCTCCTCGTTGTCCCGTCCGTCTGCTCGGGCTCCTCACACGCTCCGGCGGTGTGTGTCCACCTCGTTTCTTGGTCGCAGAAGGAGCTGGTGGTTCCGGCAGTGGAGGGCACGCTCAACGTGCTGCGCGCCGCCAAGGAAGCCGGGGGAGTGCGGCGGGTGGTGGTCACCTCTTCCGTCTCCGCCCTCGTGCCCTGCCCGGGGTGGCCGCCGGCGAGGTCCTCGACGAGCGCTGCTGGACCGACATCGACTACTGCCACAAGAACGGGGTAAGAGTGAGACGATATACTACCACTTTAGAAACAAATCTGCAGCTACCAATTATGGCAAGGAATCTGCTGTTACAAATTCAGTTACATATGAAACGGTTCTCTGCACCCTGTAGTCAGTTCATTTGGTTACTGCACAAGTGCAGAGTTTGTTTGATGAGATGAAAATATGAAATATACTCTTTGACAATTGATCCTACTGGATCACGGGGTAAAAATTTGCACACAGAGTAAGCATGTAAATTGTTGCAGACCTGTCAAGATGCAACCATTTTTCTGCTGAAAGCTTGGCAGTTATCTCAGGTTCTATCTTTTTTCTTTGGATAGGTTTGGTACCCTGCTTCAAAGGCACTGGCAGAGAAGGCCGCGTGGAAGTTTGCAGAGGAGAATGATCTAAATTTGGTGGTGGTTAATCCGGGGACTGTTTTGGGCGAGATGATTCCGCCAAGATCAATGCTAGCATGGCCATGTTTCTTCGCTTGCTTGAAGGTACATGCATAGCAGCCTCTGATCATGTAGTTGTGAGTTGTGACGCGACGGAGCTCTAACCATAGTTTAAGATGTGTTTGATAGTAGTTTGCCAGATAAAGATTTATGGAGCATTCTTTGATCATTTCTTAGCCCCTCCAGGCTCTAGAAAGTTGGTTGATAGGTCAGCAATATTGTTTGTAAACTGAAGCAGGGGCAGTTCATGCATTGTAAATTTCTAATGTTATCAATTCAAATGTTAAAGGTCTCATCTGGGGCAGTTGATTGCAAATTGCACTTGTACCAACTGAACGCATTTTACCTCTGATGAGACCTCATTTGAATTGATAACGCTAGAAATTTGCAATTGGCTGAGATAATCTATCCACTAGTACTTCATTTCAGGAGAACTGGCTAAAATAAAGATAATTATTTTGTACTGCATATTCTGCAGTGGCAAGTACTACTCTATACTTCATCGGAACCTATTTCTGCTCCATACTTTACATGAACTGTGCCTGTTTCGGTTCAGACGGTATAAAGAAAACCATAGGGTAAAAAATCATCATGCGTCGCCATTCGGTACCGTGGCAATGAAAATTACCAGCATGGTCTATTCAGAAAAGGTTTTTTGTTGTCGGATTCAGTTTATGTAGTTGCTAGCTACAATTGAGCTAATTATGCATTTATGCTGTACTGAAAATTCTGCAGTGTTAAGTACAAAACTGCACAAAACGTTGTCATCCATGTACCCTTTTTTTCTGCTCCATAATTTGCATGGACTCTTTTGATTCAGACGGTATAAAGAAAAGCATAGGTTAAAAAATCATCATGCTGGACCATGGCATTGAAAATTAGCTGCATTTGCTATATTCAGTCGACTTGTCTTGTTTGGTTCAGTGTGTGTTTGCAATGGTGATAAGGAAACACATCACCCAACACTTACCTCTGCACACACAGGTTGCACCGAGGAGTACGCGGATTTCTTCATCGGGCCAGTCCACGTGGAAGACGTCGCACTAGCCCATATCCTGCTGTATGAGAACCCGTCGGCAGCCGGGAGACACCTTTGCGTCGAGAACATCTGTCACTGGAGTGATTTCTCGTCGAAAGTTGCCGAGCTCTACCCTGACTACAAAGTCCCAAAGTAAGCGAGTCCCTCAAACTGCAAACTGAACACATACACAATATGTTTGCACTTTGCATCACATGATTTTCATAGCAAACAATTCCGTTCCTATCTGGCACGATCACATGAAAGAATCGCTGTCGCGGGCGCTGACCCTTGGCTTGTTGTGTTGTCGGTTTTTTTCGGCAGGTTTCTTGTGGACACGCAGCCTGGGCTGGTGAGAGCGGAGGCTGTGCCGAAGAAGCTGATGGCGCTGGGTCTGCAGTTCAGTCCTCTGGAGAAGATCATCAGAGACGCGGTGGAGAGCCTCCGGAGCAGAGGATGCATCGCCTGATAAATGAATTATTAGTTGTATTCCTTCTGTTGTAGGCTCGTGATCATCTTTGCTCAGAGATGTGTTGTGCCCAGCCCAGTGCATACCTAAAACTTACGGTTACTATGATTTGTGCAATAACGGCTGGTTGAGTGACTTACTGGGGCACCTACAGCTACGTTGTTCCTAGTCGTCTCTACTTAGGGATATACTTAGGATGCCCGATCGAATTTTCCCCGTACCATATCCTCTGTTGTTCCTTGTCGTCTCTACTTAGGGATATACTTAGGATGTAAGCGGATCGGATCGAATTTTCCCCTTACCATATCCTCTTACATATTTTTTGAATCGGATTCGAAGCGGAGTATATAATCATCGATTGCGGATAATCGGACCGCGGATTCGGAATATAAATGGAGCGGATTCAGAAAATAAATGGAGCGGATTCGAGGCAGAACCAACATTAATCGGATCGGATCGGTGCATGCATAAGTAGATCGTCAAACCATCCAACGGGAAATAGTTGAAAAAAGAAATCAACAAACACTCATAAAACAGATAATGATAACATGATAAAGTGAATAAATATAACATGATCATATGAACAACATAAGTACATATGGATACAATAACGTAAACATAAGTGCTAAGTTACCCTCCTCACATAGCTTGATGGTCTAACAAAATTGTAATCCATTGTCGGTGCAATCTGAGTTGATGATTAATGGACAACTTGAAAACTCACTAACTATTAACTATGATATATTAGGTAGTCTTTTCGGGAAAAAATCAGATTATTCGGTTAAAACCCATCGACTATCCTAACTAATTTTCAGATGCTATTATACATACCATATCCTACACCATATCCTGGTGTTAATTCAAAATCGGATAGCCATATCAATCAGATTTCCTAAAATCGGACTTGTATTCTTTAAAATGGATTGGCAGTGTATTCAGTGCGGAAACTATCCTAACCGTTTACATCCCTGTGTCTACTAGAGCGAGCGTGTGTAGAACGTCGGGTCCCTTGTTTTTCTGCGTTTTATACCGTGTCAGCCGTAAGATCATTAGCAGGGGCGCCGCTGATTTTGCATTAGATTATTTTGACCAGAGCAGACAATGTTAGCCAACGGATAGTTGCATAGGCACCCAGTGGCCCCGTGGATAGTGAGTCTTTTTTGTTTTCTTGTATCCAAAAACCTCAACGTACTTTTAACTTTAGTTTTTTTTAAATCCATAGTATTTTAAGAATATTTTAAAATATTGTCTCCAAACTGTAGTACTAGGTTATATTGGGGACAAAATACTACAGTGGAGAAAAGGTGGAAAACACCGCGTGAGTTCACGACACAGAGCGGATTAGGTCCCGGCAGAAAAACTCTCTCACCGTTATCTTCTCAACAACACTACCGCACCATCAGCCGTTTCCCCCGACGTGCCAATTATATCCCCACACCTACCCTCGACACAGTGGCGGAGGCAGGATTTCTATATTGGGTATTCGAAGTTACAAAAAAAATTGTAACACAAAATTATAAGATATGAAACATACAATAAGAAGGAAATAAAAAATTGTTCATAGTAGCGACATTATCTATATTAATTAATCACATTGCAAGAGGAAGAAGACCATTATAATTTGGACTCAGCAATTTCCCAATTAGTTTTATATGTTGGATTGCATGCTCCAACCAACTGTCTTAAAAGACCGATCTGTTAGGAGAGATTAGGCAATTGTATTTCAACATTATAGCAGTGGCAATTTTTTCAATTTTCACCTATACAAATCAACAATATACATCAATAGTGTTTGGTTAAAGATCATATCGGTGCTATACTACAGTTAATCATAATATGAATTAAGGATCCTCTATTCTTAATTGGGGGAAATCAAACAATTAAACGTTGAATAAAAGGAAGAAAATTGACACATTCATGCTACTGCCCCGGCGCCCCTATGTGTCGCATGTTTTTTTTTTGTGAAAGTACAACGCAGGCGCTCATATACACGCGCACACACTCACCCCTCTGAACGCACGCACGCACACCCTACTCCTATGAGCACCTCCGAGAGACCGAGTCGGCGGGTTGAGTCTTGAGATTGATGAAGTCACCACGGGCGGCTCGCTGTCGACGGGAAAGTCGCCTCCCACTGAAGAATATTACGCCTTAAATGAGAAACACCAGCGTCAAACCTGGGTTTGAACTCTGGTGCTGACGAGCGACACAACGAACAGGAGGCAGCACATCGGTACAAAACAAGGAGGCAGTGCTCTTGGGCTGGGCTGGCAGGCTTCGGCCGTTTGTACCTTTTTCTTTTTCAGTGTCCAGCGAGGGGAGCAGCCCAAAAGAGCTTCGGCGGGATGCGGGATTGCTCGGGAGTTTCGGGACACGCCCTGTACGAATTTCTGTGTGTACTAGATGTAAAAAAAACTACCATCATGCATATACATGCATACATGAACTTATATACCGATTTTTTTTTGCAAAAATTATTGGGTATTCAACGCATACCCATGAATGTTCTAGCTCCGCCCCTGCCTCGACACATGTATCTTTTTCCCACCACCACTTTCACCTCCAAACCTTTGTCGTCATCGCCACCTCCTCCTCTCTTCCCACCACCTCCACTCCACCTTCAATGCCGATGGCGCAAATCATCCCCATCTTCGCTCGGAGATGGCATGGAGGTGAGCGGAGAAACTTTGGAGGTTGTTCCTGCAGTTCGCGCATGGGGTTTACACCCACTGTGGTTCGCCCCTCCCATTCTAGACCTAGCCCACGCTCGTCAACGGCAATTTTGTGCGGCCGGTGTTCCAAACTGTGGTTCCGGTAAAGGAGGAGGGGGTTGATGGTTGGACTATCCTACAAGGTGGGACTAGGAGTGGGACGGAGGAACCACCCTGGACGATTCTCAATGTTATACTAAACTTTTTTATTTAGTTATAGTTCATTTGTTATAAATTACATTTTTATATAGTATCTAAAGTTTGTCCATGAATAATATGTTTGTAATTTAAACACTGATTTGTTTCAAACGACATGCTGAGATTTTCTATTTCAAGACAACCTTTAATCCAAATCACTGTAATATAATGCAGTAAAAAATGGAATATGATTTCCATAAAATACTAATGTGAGCGTGCACGTGTAACATTTCAATGTAGATATATAACACTAAAGCGTAAGTTCCAATATATATGTCGATAGTGGTTTCAAGTATATGATCACATATAAGTAAGTAGAAAATTTCTAGAGTATGTAAGGTGTCTATGAGGAGCTAGTCATTAAATCGTGAGATGCTACTTTGCAGATTTATTTGTGGGCAAATATGTCCCACATTTTCAATGTAATAATCAGCTATGACTCGGTGTTTCTCTCTATCCACCACTTGACCGCCCTTGGTATCTTGTCATATGCCTTCTTTAATTCGATGAAAACCATATGTAGGTCCTTCATCTGCTCACTATGTCTCTCCATAAGTTGGCGGAGCAAGAAATCGCCTCTGTAGTCGATCTCCCGGGAATAAAATCAAATTTGCTTTTAGTGATATTCGTCACTCTTCTCAAGTGATTCTCAACTCCCAAAGCTTCATAGTACGTCTCATAAGATTAATTTCTCGATAATTAGCACAACTTTGAATATCTCCTTTATTTTTAAAGACTAGCTAAATATTCGGGCATTTTGTTTGACCGAAAATTGTGGTTGAATAGTTTAGTTAGTCATACTATTGCCACATCTCGAACGCATCCACACCTCAGTGGGGACATCATCGGGACCAAGGGTATTTCTTCTTTCATCTTTATAGGGCCTCCATAACCTCAAGGTCTTGGATCCTCCGCATGAACAGTTAGTTTCATCAAAAAGGAGTCATCCAACTCGGGCATGGTGCTCCCATTCCCATCGTTGAATAACCCATCAAAGTAGTCTCTCCATCTTTTCTTAATCTCTTCATCCTTTACTAGAAGTCGATTAGCTTCGCCCTTGATTGTTTTACTTGGTCGAGGTACCTTGTCTTCCTCTCGCGATTTGTTGCCATCTTTTATATGTTACTTTCGCCTTCCTTTGGTCCCTAGTTTCACATAATCGTAGGCCCACCCCTTGCTTCACTCATGACTCTCCTTGCGTTCTTCTTAACCTCTTTGTACTTCATCATGGTGCTTGTGCTTCTATCATTGTGCCAACTCTTGTAGCACTCCTTCTTCTCCTTGGTACCCTTTTGGTCATCCACATTTTAGCACCATGTGTGTTTGGCTTCATGTTTCTTGCCTTTTGTCACCCCAAACACCTCCCGATCTACCTTCTGAAGGCATGTTGCCATATTCACCCACATGCTATCTGCTTCATCCCAAGGTCCTTTTGTGATCGATCATCCTCTTCTCAAAGGATTGTTGCGCTTCCCCTTTCAGTTTCCACCACTTTGTTATTATGATATTGGCACCTTTGTCCCTCAAAACCCGTCCGTGAAAGCGAAAATCGGCCACCACAAGCTTATGTTGCGCCCACAACACTCTTCCCAGGGATCACCTTACGATCCAAACTGGCCCTCCTATCCATTCTCTAGTGAGGACAAAGTCAATCAAGTTAAAGGTCACTAAGATTGCCTCTTCCTAAAGAAGGTGTTAGCTACCAACAAGTCATAGGCGACAGCAAAGTCTAGGATGTCCTTAACCTCCTGGTTTATGTCGCCATACCCAAAGCCCCCATGTACCCCCTTAAACCCTATGTTAGTTGTACCCACATGGCCATTGAGATCTCCTCCTATGAGGAGTTTCTCGGTTACGTGTACACTACTAACCATTTCCTCAAGTCCTCCCAGAATTGCCTCTTAGCGCTCATGTTGAGCCCAACATGTGGGGCATAAGAGTTAATAACGTTCAGGACAATATACCAACAACTAGCTTGACTAGGATGGTCTTATCCCCTTATCTCCGGACGCCCACTACTCCATTCTTAAGGCTCTTATCTATTAGGATGCATACACCATTCATCCATTCCTACTACCAACTGATCAGTAATACCAAAGCTTGAAACTGGTATTCTCGACTTCCCTCGACTTTTGACCCACTCGTCTAGTCTCCTGCACACAAAGGATATTTACACGCCTCCTAATGGTGGCATCCACTAGCTTCCCCGTCAAGGATCTGACATTCCATTTGGCAACTGCGCACCCTAAACCTATTTGTCTCGGCTAGATTTCTTACCCTTTGCATCCGTCGAGTGAGATGCAAAGACCCTTTGCTCACTTATTGCTGCATCCACTAGCGCGTTAGAAAGGCGGTGGCGGCCGGGCCCTCACTCACTTAAGACCATACCCGGGTCCCGATATGGCGCGTCGCTGTGAGGGTTACGCCCCAACAACACTCTATTGGGTTTCATAATCCATAGGAATGGCTAGTTTTAATGTGGCTCGCCAAGGCTATCACAACCCTCCTCCTTTACCCGGACTTGGAACTGACTATTCCTTAAAGGCATAGGCAGAGTTCCAAGATCGTTATCACAAAATCTATTTTTTTGTACTGCATGCTTACACATTAGTACTATTTTTTATTGCTACTTAGACTACAATTGAGAATATACGGCTGGTTCATATATTGGCAGACACCTGCGAGATTTTCAGCTTCAAATATTTAGGATAACTAAGCTAAGGGGGACATATCTATGGCTTCTGTGCCACCTAAAAACCAAAACATTGTCTGAAAGTTATCAAAAACGAAAAACAATGACAACATTGATGCATTATTATCTACCATTCTACAAAACACAAATTCCTATTCATGGCTTAACAGCAACAATGAAAATTACAACTATGAATAGTACCGCAATTCAAATATGGTGTATGGGTACTATTCACAGTCTAATTTACCTTTTATTTCTTGAGCTGTAGATCAAGTTTCGTAATGAAATATAGGGGCCTGGCAAAGGTTGTACCGATTTTGCCCTAAGATTTCACATTTTAGACAGGAGTCCAATAGGTGAATAACAGATATAATATACTTCATAGAAAAATTTCGAATATTTTGACGACCATACTAAAAAAACATAGAATGTATATTACATCTCGGTTTGATGTCTTAACCACAGACACACTTATTCATTCAGAACAAAATTTCACATGATCATACTATATTTGACATTAAGTTCCATAAAACCACACTTCAAAGCATGCATCTGACAGAACCCCACCTCATTTGACATGAAAACACACAGTTATAAGTTATTCAACGCTCTTTAGATGTCATTTGCTCCTTTTCATTGCGTTTTCTTTTGAAAATTGGAAAAGAAAACGCAATGAGTCCAATACTGTATTTAGGTTGTAGTCAAGCCAACATCCCGCAATGATGGAAGCAAGGTATCCCAACTCATATGTGACCCTCAAGATACAAGATGCATTTGAGTCTCCAACTCGAGGCATCATAAATCCTACAAGAATAAAGCACCTGAAAAAATGGTTGAGAAGAAGCAATTAGTATAGGTAAGGCACTTAGGTTTGAGTAAATGTCGATACTAGAAAATAACAAACAAGTCAAATGAGTTAATAAAAAAACATAGCTCAGATCGTAGTGGCAAGCATATTCAGCAAACTTCGTAAACTGTGGTTGGTGTCACTTATCCGAGAACACTAATGAAGAGTAGTTTTTCCTAACAACATGTCACTCATTAGTTTCTTCAATTTGTTGTTGAGTGACTATTGTTGTCTGTAATAATATGAGAATACCGAAAAATAAATAGTGTCACGTCCCACAGTTCGAAGAAAAATAAAGTCATGGCGTACGGCACAACAATACACACAGAAATCTCAAACCCTGCAGTGCTAGAACAGCGAAAGAAAGATTTAGTTTAAAAATATCAATAAGGTTCTCATGCTTTTAAAAAGTGGTAGCTGCTGAATCCATTAGTCTGTAAAAAAAGTTAGATTACAGAACACAGAATAAATCAAATTATAGGGCAGCTTCACGCAAGCCAACTTTACGAAAGTAACTCGCAATCTGTAGAACAAGGATAGCACATAACAGGGCTAGAAGTGGCAACTCAAGACCACGACAATCAACAACATACTGCTCGCTCCGTATCAAAATATAAGACTCTCTACCAACTTACCACACATATCAAAATATAAGACTCTCTACCAACTTACCACACACATGACGGAGGGAGTACTTCCTACTGTGTGAAGCTTAAGCTATGTAGATGCGTTTTAGAAACGAAGGATTCGTCCCAACAACTACAAGGAGGATGGTCTCTCCTAGCAGGGGTTGATCTATGCTCTATGCTGGTTGGGCAATCGAGAAGGTCCATCAGTGGGATTTAACTAATCGGTATCATCCAGAAGAAAACTAATGGCTGGACGAAAACAGGCAAAGCTCATACCTGAAAACCAAAGGGAACGGTGATGGCGGCGGCGGCGACGAGGACGACGCGCGTGAGAGGCAGATGGCTTTGAGGTCAGGTTCGAGCAGGTTAGTCGCGAGATGGAGCCGACTTATTAGCTTATCTCAGGATCAGGTTCGCTCAGGTGACTCGGCCGGCTTTCGTTCCGGACTACTTGTTCAGCCCAATTCAGGTTTTAACACTAACCCAAACCCCACGGTCCCGGAGTCAGCACAACTGAGGTTGAACCGGAGAACTTGCCTGTGGCAAGATACTTAGGTGGGTGGTTGTACACCTATCTCATCAGAGTTCAAACTCTAGGTTTGACGCTGTTGTTTCTCATTTAGGCGGAATTTTCTTCAGTGTGAGGCGATGTTCCCGTCGACAGCGAGACGCCCGTGGTGAATTCGTCAATCTCAAGACCCAATCCGCCGGCTCGGTCTCTCGGAGGTGCTCATAGGGGTAGGATGTACGTGTGTTCGTTCATAGGGATGAATGTATGCGCATGTATGTGAGCGTCAGCTGGGATCACCCGACATTAGTCTGAACCCGGAAGCTTGTGAAATTGCTTTAAGAAAATTGTCCCTCCGATCCTGAATACTTGACGCAGAATGTGAGCTATGTCAGTATAAATTTGTGAACAGATCGCGACATTTAAACGGGATCATAGGGAGTAGTGAACTTTGCCATATCGATTGTTCACCACCCATCAAGCCCGAACACTTGCCAAGGCAGTTGCCAGACCGACCAAAAACGATTCAGTAGAATCACGACCAACTATACTGTGCGGATCTTTGTCAGTCAAACTCAAAATATGCAAATCAACGCAAAAACACATGCAAGACATGTTTTAGTAGAGAGTCTTATATTTTGACACGGAGGGAGTACTACCTAAGGTAGTAGAACATTTGGATCATCACCGGTGAAAGCTACAACGACATTGACCAAGCTTGGAATCGAATGTCAATGAAGGGGACATCTATAACAAGCTATGCATCAGTCTTTCACAGCGCCTACGAGACTACCACGCAGGAGGGAGGGAGCACAGGTTCTACAAGAATCCACATCCGCTAGCTGCGCCCTTGCGCAGAAAAGGACACGGACACATGGTGTATTTTGATCAGATTTGGGTCAGTGACGGCTGTTGCAGCCCTGAAGGAGGTATAGCCTACGGCCTGATTTTCTTGGAGCTGCTGCAGTCGGGGCACTTGTAGTGCTTTATGTGGTCCGCTTTCGCCGGGGTGATCCGCACGCACTTGCCGTGGAACCACCGCTCGCAGATGTCGCAGCCGATCCAGAACTCATCCGCGTTGTACAGGCCGCCGCAGGTTCCGCAGAAGGTTTCGCTGTGTTCTTCCTCTCCCTCCTCGTCGTCGTCATCGTCGTACTCTTCTCCTCTTCGAGTGACTGGCCTCGACTTCTTTGCCCGTACATCGTCTTTTCGCTGCTGCTAAATAAATAAATGAAGGGCTCAAGTTAGGTTCACAGACAGGATTTTCCGATTCTGAAATTCCAACAAAAACACAAACTAATGCGGGGTGATCACTCTGTCTGTACCTTTGGCTTTGATGAGTGTCTGGATTTGCCGCTGCTATCAACACCAGATCTGTCCCTGCTGTGCTTCCTGGCAACCATACTTTCATACACGTTTGGTTGATCGTTGATCATGCTGAACAAGCGCTTCCTGACAGACACAAGAACACAGAATTGTTGGACTGGCAACAGGTTGCAGCTAAAGCTTTCAGACAAACTTGACACCACATATCTTAAGAACTACTATTTGACAGAACACTTCCTTAAGGAGTGGAGTAACATTTCTCTTGGACAAAAGGGGGCAAGAAAAAAGAAAGACAAGAATAATAATATAACCAGAAGAAACATGGAATTTGTGGAAGTACTGAAAATGACCCGGTTCGGAAAAAAAAAGACGGGAGTATCAGTTTCCTCGTGCAATCAGTAACAGCTAAAAGATTTTGCAGAAACTTGACAGCTACACGTGACAACTAAATGACAGAACATTTAACAGACAAGACATCAAGAACAAAATTAGCAAGTCATTGATCTGGTTTGTGCATGCAATCAATTATCCTGAGTGATCTTCTTAGTTCTAATATTTTAGTGCTTACACAAAGGAATGGACTGTAAATAGATTGCTCGCATGGCAAGCCACCTACATTGTACATTGTAGGTATCCATACAATGAAAAATCTGTCAAGCCTTCTGAAACAATTTGTTGTGAACGAAGCAATCCAAGTAGGCAAAAGTACAAATTTTACTATGATGAGTAAGACAGGAGTAAATGGACATTCTAATGAAAAGTAAATCCAGTTCTAAGTAAAGTGTTTAACAAACCATAACATGAGATTAATAAAGAATATTGTGGTCCAATTGTCAATTTCCAGAGATGAGATGATGAATGACAGATGGAAAGGATTGATGGCGGCGTGCGATACTGAAGTGGAGATTGTTTAAGTTACTTTGTTTTCTTTCATTAACGTTAGCCGCATTTTGAAAATCAAGAATATGCACAATAAAAAGCTGGAACGTCGAAGCTGAACATACAAAGTACCTATGCAGAAAATTCTCACTGTACTTCTTGTGAGAGAGAAAAAACTATAAGGTGCGTAACTAAAGACATACATCAATGTAAAAACTAGAATTATGGCTCGGGAAACTGGTATGTAACATCAGCCAGTTATCAATTGAGAAATGAATGAATTCAAGCCATGACCATGCCTCCAGTAGGAAGATCGAGGAAACTTTATCAAAGCCAAGCTGGTAGAAACATTTCCCATAGTGGTTATGGTTGCTAATGGTCAGAACATAATCAGTAAAGCAGTGTCTCGTCAAAGGATTAAACATATCCCACTGTTGCATCTGATGCTAGCTCCTCAAATCATTGGCCAGAGCAAATTAGCTAGTTTTCATTCAGTGTAGAGAGATACGGAATGAGTTAATAATATGTTGCCCAGAAAAGGTCACGAGAGATAATATAAAGTTTATCACCAAGATCTAGATTACCACCACCATAATAATGAAAACCTAAGGACAATATGTTGCTTACTTGCTTAATTCCCTGTTATGTATTTATCCTCGACATCCGAACAGAACAATAGTACACAAACAGACTACCTTCAAAATTGACATCTGTCCTCGCTAAATTATGTGTGTAGTTTCTCATCATTTTATATTTGGATAGAGATGTACATCAATGAAGTGGACAAGCAAGTACCAAAGAAGTAAGATTTGAATGATCTCCAACAACTGCAAAGCATCAACCATTTCTTTGACTATATTTTTGTTCACCATGGTCAAAAAATAGAAGTTCAGTGCAAATGCTGGAGGAGTAGATGGAAGCACTCCACCTTTACTTAAATTCTTTATTCAGCCATCGGCAAAGGCATCAATTCAGGGAACTAAAATTCCTAGAATAACTTAGTTATTCAGCAAGCCAGCATAAAAGCCTTAGAACTGCAGATGGTGCCTTATATAGCATCCGATCACTGGGTAGATCATGATCGCTATTAGTATTAGTATAGTTCGTGTTTGCCTCATATGCATATTACATGTGTCAGTAAATGCACAACTTCTTCAACTACTACAACCACATCTACAGAAGTAAATAACTCTGCAATTAACATGGCAGGAACTTCAGAGAGGGATGGTCCCACCATCAATATATGAGATTCCTCCTTCTTTGTGAGAAGAACCTTGGACCTTTTGAATTTACTACTAGAGAGATGGCAATTTAGTATTCGTTTGAACATAGCTAAGCTTATAGCAAGTTGTGGCAATGTGGCACAGTTCGTCGCCACAAACACAAAAACAGAAGACACACTTAAATTCTTTAAATCAGGCAAAACTACAAGGATGGAGCTAAATAGAAGCACACTATCCTCCAATTGTGAATGTGATTTCTGAAATAAAGTGAAAATGAACAGTTCTTTTTAGCAATGAGGCCGTGAGCCTAATAGCTGAGCCCTTGATCATAATCAAACCCAGGAGATCCTTATCAGTGCAAACAAAAGGGTCACAGAAAGAAGGGAAGCAACTAACTGGAAACCAATAAAGCAAACACATAGAAAAAGCATGACCTCCGATTCACTCAAAGCAAAGAATGGAAACAAAGAAAAAGAGGGAGCACAGGATACATGTGCTGTGCACATGCCCACACAAGCACCACCCACCAAATGAAACAAAAATAAATTGGACCATCAAATCAGTCACGCGTATCCCAACTCCCAAGCCACCTACCTAGCAAGCAAGCTAAAGTACTCCACCAAAAAGGGCTCACTGGATCTTCCCTGAATTGTCTATCAGGAAGAGATAATTCAGAAACTAAACCAACAAGAATACACTGGTGCTATATTCTCGATCGTCAAAGGCACCAAGCGGATAGAAACCGAATTCAGCAATGGAGAAGGAGGAAGAAGCAGGGGTAAACTATACCGTTCGTTGGCGCTGAGCTGCGCGGCGAAGAAGAAGGCGACGGAGAGGAGCCAGGAGTCGGAGTGCACGGCGACGAGGGAGAGCCAGTCGCGGCGGTGCATGCCGTTGCGGGCGAAGTTGATGCCGAGCGCCGGCTCGGGCAACTCGGGCGGCACCTCCTCCGCCGGCAGCGACACCTCCCAGCTCCCGTCGGGGTTGCCGTACAGGCCCAAATTCTCCTTATCTGCGGCCAGAGAAAAACACCCAGCCCGATATCCGGTCAAATCCCCGTCCGGATCCCACCGTCCCAGAGAGCTCGGCGCTCCAATCTGAGGCAACTCACTCACCTGGGTCGCAGAGGTCGTAGAAGTCGTCGACATCTGCACGGCGACACGAGGCGCGGAGAGCGCGGTGTTAGATCTGCGCGCGCGGGTAGCCCGTCAGCGCGGCGGTACGAGAGGCGGAGACAAGAAGAGGGTGGGATGGGGGAGCGGTTAATTAAGCGGTTACTCACCGGAGGTGAGCGCGCGGACGATGCCGGCGCGGCGGGCGTCGAGGTCCCTGAAGATAGCCTCCACGGTGCGCGGCCTGGACGAGGCGGGTGCCCGGGCCGTCTCCATCGGACCAGAAGGCGCGCCGGCGAGCTCGCGGCGCGGGGGCGGAAGGGAGGGGACAGGGAGGTGGGAGAGACCGAGAGAGGGGCAGCGGCTGCGGCGTGCGGCGTCGACTCGAACCGCAAGCAAGAATAGGATTCGGTTTTATTACACGCAGCCGTGCTCAAAGGGTCCTGTTTGGCCTTGGTCCCGTGGAGGCTGACTTGCGGGCCCCGATATCGGATCTGGTGCCCGGTCCCACGTGTACGTGGGGTGCGGGTTGGATAAGGTGGTAGACCGGGGAGGGCTGGTGGTGGGCCCGGGTAGGCTGCTGACCTGGCGCCGATGGGGATGGCCGACCTGGTCCTGACCCCGACCATCTCAGATCGAACTGGCCGCCGATGGCTCCCCGCAGTGCGACTTGTCGGGGACCACGACCAGCACTCCCCGCCGTTAGATCTTGCCATCAACGGTTCAGATGAACACGTTCAACCGTGACAGTTCACCAAACTGTTCTGAGCAATTTGTTCAAAATAAAAAAACTCTTCTGAGCAAACAGCAGCAGCGAGAATGCTAAGCAATCTTTTGCCACGAGGAAACCTAGACACAGAACTTATGCTGGTAAGTCAACAGCACGCTGAGATGACAAACACGAGGCAAGGTTCATGGCAGAAACTGAAACTCGATCGGCAGCTTAATAAAATTCAGATGTTTCCTCAACAAGAACTAAGCACAGAACAGAAACAGACAGCTGACAAGTTCATCTCAACATGAGTCCTGAAGTAACGACCCACAGGCCCAAAAGTACTACGAGTAAGTAACCAACGGAAAGTACGCTCTGAAGGGGCTAAGCTGATTTAAGATCTGGGCTTCTCCTTCTTCTCCTTGAAGAGGGCGAGGAGAGACACGCCGGAGACCTTCACGACCTTGAACCGAACTCCGGGAATGTCTCCCACGGCATGTCCCTTCCGACCGAACCCAGCGATCAGCACCTCGTCCTACACACCAGGATAGTCAATGTTAGCACTTAGCAGGGAGGGAGATAAGTAGCATGGTCAATGACAATGAAGTTCTGGGAGGCAGAAATAATGCTTACATTCTCCTCGATGTAGTTCAAGCAACCGTCGTTTGGCACAAAGGCGGCAATCTTCTTCCCGTTCTTCACCAGCTGGACACGCGCGCACTTACGGATGGCAGAGTTGGGCTGCTTGGCTTCAATGCCGCTGCAATTCAAAGCAGTTTCTGTCAATGGTTCATTTGTTCATCAGAAGAAGCGGGCACCAGCTACTGATTGAACTTACATCTTTTCAAGGACAATTCCCTTTGCGTGCGATGAACCAGCAAAGGGTTTCTTCCACTCGTTCCCGAGATGGCTCTTCTTGTAGGCTTTGTCCGCCCACCGCTGGTTCCTTCTGTGGGTCTTGAGCTTGCGCCCAGCTCCCATACCACGTGTCTTACTGCATCAGCATTTCAATAAATAGGATTAAAGAAACATAGACGAGAACAAGTTTTGCATAAAAAGCTCCATTTGACTATCCTACAAACAGTGTCAAGGTAAATTTACAAGCCAAGTGCAGTAAATTAATGCGGTTGCATCCATGTTAAATTGAGGAAGTACACAGTAAGTTAATACAGTTGACATGCATATAAAAGTAACGAAATACAGTACTATTAAGAAATTTTCTATTGATACATTTCCACTGCCCAAAAGTAGAAAATTTTCAAGTCTCGACAACAATTAACAGTTTAACACAGACATTTCCAAAGGACAGTGTACAAAAGAGAGGGATGCCAAGCCTGGAGCACAAGCGATGAATAAAGCAGATCTAGCGAAATAAATAACACAAATGCAGGCCCATACCAAGTACCCCCACCTCTATATGTTTGCTACAACCTGACTACCTGAGTTTCTTACATTAGCCAATATTTAAAGCACTCCTTGACAGTACATGAAATTAAACAATTAGCTCAATGACACTTCTTCATTAGGCTATTGAAAATGCACACTAAAGTTTCATTGCTTAATGCCTGAACTCTATAAATAAGCTGGATTCTCTACTTTAAAATAAATGTCTCGCTCTAGCTTTGTATAGCCAAAAAGCTGAAGTACAAATTGGAAAACAAAAAATATACTAACAACTGAAAACAACAAAACCACAGTTGGACACTATAGTTAAGGCAAACAACATCAAGATTTCTTGGAATAATTCAACTAAGTAATGTGGTAATGAAATAAAAAATTACAAACATCGATATGTGACACCACATATACAATCACACATTAACTTTTTGTCACATAGTCATATCCCAATGAAACTAGAGACACACAATAATACAACTAACAGAAGGTAACGCCTCCTCAAAGTCGAGCTGATAGATGGATATACAGAAGTGTGATCGTGTTCAGGATTTCGTCCTCTTGCTATATGGATAATCCATGGAAATACTAGACTACTGCATGAATACCCTATGTTCTAGTATATGGCAAACCCATAAGAAAACAGGAGGATGTTACTAGAGCACTGGACATAGTAGATGTGTAAGTTTCTTCAACAAGAAAAGCATTAACAGACAGTTAAAATTATTCTCCAATATTTCTAATGGCCAGAAAGTCAAAAGCAAAACCAATTCTTAAAGGTGAGCAAGCTCTGCAAGCAAACCAAGAATCATTTCAGACATTACATCCCTCTTCTAGTTAACTAGTGCACACCACAACTAAAACGTCAAGGGCACCACGTGTTTCAATGCTAGCGCGGCCAGTAAGTGAATGCAGTTAACATGCATACTTAAGTAAAGAACTACAGTGCTGTTGAACAATTTCTCTGTTGAACATTTCCGCTACCAAAAAGCATGACATAATTATCAAGTCAGAACAACATTTAACAGACAATTCACAAGGACCCAGTGTAATAATGAGATTAATGTCGAGCTTGGAGCACAAACGATGATGGAAGAAGCTAGCAATGAATAACACAAATGCAGGCTCATACCAAGTACCCCTACCTCTATATGTTTACTACAACCTAAGTTTCTTAAATAGTTAAATTAGTCAGTCTAAAGAAATTGTTGACAGTACATGCAATCAAAAGATTAGGTCAAGGACATTTCTTTAGTAGGCTATTAAAAACCACACTAAAGTTTCTTTGCTTAACTCCTGAACTGCGTAAATGAGCTAAATTGTCTACTTTGGTAAACGCCTCTCGTTCGGGCTCTGGATGGCCAAGAAGATGTAATACAAATTGGAGAACAAAAAATATTACTATTATACTATCAACTGGAAACAAAAATGTAATAGCGTGAAAACTACACTAGGGCCTAGTAGTGAAGACAAACAAAATCTACAGTTCCTGGACAATCCAATGAAATAATGAGGTCATGAAATTTTAAAAATATATATACATTACAAAGGTCTGTATGTGACACCACATATAGAATCACACATTAACTGTTTCTCACATATTCATGTCACCATAATCTGAAGACACACACTAATAACACTAGCAGAAGGTAGGGTATGCCTCCTCAAAGGCGAGCTGACACACGAAAATATAGAAATTATGATCATGCTCGAGACAAATACCTTTGGTCCTCTTGCTAAATGGATAATCCAATAAAGTACTGAACTACTGTATGAATGCTCTATGTTCTATATGGCTAACGCATAAGAAACAAGATGCATGTAACTAGAGCGTTGGACAACATAGAGGTGTATGTTTCTTCAATCAGCAGTGAACAGTGCAGCAAGTAGCTTCATGCTAACAGACAACTAAAGTAATTCTGAATTATTTCTTAAGGCCGGAAAGTCAAAAGCAAAACCAAGTCTTAAAAGGTGAGCAAGCCAAGGATCATTTCAGACCATTAGTTGCCTCTTCTAGATAACTAGTGTCCACACCACGGCTAAAACGTCAAGGGCGCCACGGGTTTGAATGCTACTAGTGCGGCCAGGCCCCCTCTTGAGCTAATTAAATTGCTACACAGGCGATACGAATTTAAGCACCGAAGCAACAAAGATCCCCCTACTCTTAATAATTCCCTTCAAAATTCACATCTACATCACTTTCTACACAAGATGAGCACGTCATAAGGTGGAGGAACTAGATCAACGGAATCTAATAGATCTGTCAAGAGAGCAAAATCCAACGGAATAGCGCGTAGCTTGTCAAGGACAAGGTCAAGAATGGAGAAAGAAATATTACCCCATGTTGGATCGGCGAGGTGAGCTGCGAAATTCGAAAGTGTTGCTGGCGGCCGACGGCGAGGGCGCTGGAGCTAGCGCGGCGGCGGCGGCGGAGGCGGCGAAAGGATTAGGTTGGAGACGCGAGGTGCGCAGTGGGCGAAGGGTTTATAGAGGAAGATAGACCGTGGGCCTATTGTGCGGGCTCAGTAATTTCAATGGCTGTGTCATGGGCCTCCTCGACGATCTGTTGCCTCACTATTCGTTCGGGCTTATCAGGTCCAGAACTAAAAGCTTATCGGGCATGGATCTGCGAGTCTTACTACTACTGAGAATTTCAAAATAAACAGGCCCACTGTGAGGAAGTTGAAAAGGATAGTCCAACAAAAGCCTGGCCGATAGAGGAATAAGTGGATGGGTCTACCTATGGTGGTTTGAAGTTTTTAAACAAGGGAAAAGTTTTTGCTTATTTCATTGACTAAGAAAAGGCTTAGAGAGTACAACACAAAGCCAAAAATGGTCCAAGTATTAGAAGCCTACTTTTTCTCGCGGTAACCGTAGGTATTAGTGTATTACTCAAGCGCTTAGCCCAGCTTCACCCAAGTGATTAACTCTGCCAATCCTCCCTTGTCTAGGTTGTAGAGAAACTTTAAAATAGATAATAAATTGGGATGGAGGGAGTACTATTATTTTATTTTATTTTGACGGGGAGGGAGTACTATTATTTTGTGTGTGTCTTTGGTTCATGTGGGGGTGGGTATCGAAAATTATGAAAAATGTGACCCTAAAAAGAGAAAAGGTAAGCATAAACAATGACATGATGGTGTCATACGTGCTTTGCTGCAAAAGCCTTGGCGCACTAGCATGTGCCGTAGCATGTCAACCGTACCGCATGAATCAAAGAACCTTTGATGTTTCCTACTATCATTCATTCAACTTGGGATGAGACCCGTTGGTACTTTGCAATCGCGATCGAACCATATACCTTCATCAGCGTGAAACAAGCGAACACACTCCCGTCTCCCGCGACAGTAACCGCGCGCGCTCGCCGAATCACCGGATCCCCTAAGGCTGTTGGCACGCTCGCAGCTCGCTCCGGCCGGCCGGTCGACGCACCGGAACGGCACAGTGCCCCGCGTGGGGTCTCCGTCGGTCGACTAATGGCGCTCATCCATCCATCCATCATCCACAACTGGGCCCCTAGCTACTCCCGGTGCACGTACGTATACCATCAGCAGGCATCAGAGCTGAGCTGATGTATAGAGTGAGGGATGGATACCGTCGTGGACGTGGACTGATGGTACTGTCGCTCGATCAGATCCGTTAATTACTCCAGAAGCCGGAGAGCTATACCTAGCTAGCCCCCGTCTCGCCAACGGGACGTGCCGGCCGTTACCTCCGACCACTGTCCATAGCGGCAGGCACTCTTCCCCGGCCGTGGTCCCTAAAATCTAGTACTCCCTCCGATCCATATTAATGGTCTCAACATTGCCTAGATACGGATGCATCTAGTCTAAACACTTAACTAGATACATCCGTATCTAGATAAAGTTGAGGCCATTAATATGGATCGGAGGTAGTACTTCCTCCGATCCGGATTAGGGAAGGAAGAAAACTGCCTCGTACGTAGTAGTACAACTTATACGCCTAAGTGGTGACGTTTTTATGAATCGGAGGGAGTTGTAGAAAGTTGTTTCTCTTGGTATTAGAACAGCACGGATGTAAAATAGGTGTTGCGCCTATAGGCATGTTTTTGTGTAGGTGGGATCCCACTTACCTAACATTTGTAGATATCTAAATTTTGGTATAGAATCTTATATATTAGGCGTGTACAAATGTTGGATAGGTAGGATCCGACTTTCGCAACCTTAGTTTTTTCTTCGTCACATGCATGCACCGACAGCTCTTCGTTGTTTGGCGATCTGTCATGTAATATTTTTTTTTAGATAAAGTGTCTTGTAATATACGATCACAACATGAGATACAAATTAACGGTATCATTGTGGGAGGGTAAGATACTGACACAAAGTTCTATCAGCCTCCGCACTTTACTTGTCCTGACCATGATCATCAACGTCAGACCTGTGTACATTCATGATTAACCTTTCTACATTCATGATTAACGTATATGATTCAAAAACGGTATGAGTTGTACATTTGTACATTCTTAATGACGTGCCCTCATCTTTTGTGACGGTTAATTACTTAAAATGCCACCGCACATATAAAATATTTAAAGTGTGCTCAAGTGTATCGTTTTTGCAGGTTAGTAGTACCAGAAGCGCGTATTTACTGTGTCTTATTTCGGCATGTGTATTCGTAATATAATACATGTGACATAATAATGGTGGCATCATTGGTGGGTACATCATTGTTCAAAACATCGGTCGGTAAGCTGATTTATCAGCTGGTTTATCGCTTGTCGGGGTTGACCGATAAGATAAAAGCAGAGGGGGCGAGTTTATCGTTTGGGTAAGTCTAACAACGTACATCATTATCCTTACGTTTTTAGTTGGTTGCATAGCTTCTAACCCCCCACAGACCCAACCCCAAACTTAACAACAATTTGTGTACTAGCTGATTTGAATAATAGTTATTTTAGTGAAAGTCCATGTTTGTGTTAAGTGTGCGTGTCATATTGTACTCGACGTTTTGTAGGAAAAAACTAAAATTTATATTACATAACCATAACAAAGGTCGGAATCATCATTGACATGTTAATTCTGGTTGGAAACTAACCAAAAATAGTTATTTTCGAGAATCCCCATGAAAGATGACCTGAGGATTGGATTAGTCATTGGTTCTCAATGTTGGGCGGGGAGGAGTGTTGTTTTAAAACCAAAATAAATTCTAGCGAACCGCTCTAAGTTGTGTCAATTTTCTCATATGTTCAAGCCCGACTTAAATAACTCCTCCGTCCACAAAAGGATATCGCAAAAATGGATGACATATTTTAGTGCTAGATAAATCCATTTTAGTGACATCCTTTTTCGAACGGATAGAGTAAAATACAACCATGTCATCCTCTCGCAAAAGAAAGAAAGAAAGAAAAAACCAACCAAATATCCAGGAATTGTTCATACCTATGAGCTAGTTGTCAGTTAATTAGGCTTGCATATATAGTTATGTGCCCATTTTCTTCTTTCTACTCTATTTGACATAGCATAGCTAACTGTCCTTGGGCTTTTTTTTGACACCTCCAACATCACCACGTATATTCACCAGGAATCCACATACACAGTACATAGAAAAAAGCAAAGGAAGAACAAATACGAGGGAGAGGAGCCAGAGCAAGCTCGAAGAACACCAGCTTCACCGGCGACGGAGACGAAGAGCAGCAACCGCCGTCTTGCCACTGCCTGGGAGAAATTTGTCCCTCGAAAGACGCCGCCTTGACTGCCCGCCGCGCCGCGGCGGAGCTCCTGTCGATGAACGGCCATGGCGGACGCCCCCCTGGCCCAGCAACGCCGCCAAACCCCAGCCGCCTTCGGATCCGACGCAGAAGAAGCTGAAGAACTCGAGCACCTCCGGGATCCGGCCGCCCGATCCGCCGCCACTGCAGATCTGACGGAACCAAAGGATCTCGAGCGCCACGCCGGGCCTCGAGCTCCAGCAAGCCGCGCGCGTCGACGCCGTGCCCCACGGAGCACCGCCGCCGGAGAAGAACACGCCGGCACCAAAAAGCCCACCACCAGCACCACCTCCTCCTGGCGCCGCCGGCAGGCACACCGCCCTACCCTACCATATGTACAAGCCGGCACCGGGATCCCCACCCTCCCGCCGCCGAAGCGGCCGGCGGAGGAGGGGAATCCCACGGCGCGGCGGCGAGCACGCGGTGGGTCGGCGGCGGCGTCCAAAAATCGCCTTCTTTTTCCTCTCTCAAACAGCTCAAGGTAGCTTCTCTCTCATCCCCGTAACTGTCCTTGGGCTTGAACACCTACGACTATGTGCTATTTTCGCGTTGGATACTTGATGTGCACAGTACAGTACACAGGACGAGTCGCATATCAAGCAGCGCTATACGTAGGTCGCTACTACTGTTTACTGCTTTTGGCGCTAGCCAGCTAGGCATCAGTACTCGTTGAGGACGGAACACATCGAGCGAGCTGGTCTGATGTTTCACGTGTCCTTTCGGAATGAATAAGAGCATCTCCAATCACAATGGCCAAATTTGGCCTCCAAATCCCGCCCGGACACGTCCGCGGACACGACCGGACGACCCCCAAAAACGTGCCGCTCCAGCCGTTTCCCTAAAAAAGAAACCCCCAAATCCATACAAACCCATGCAACGTCGGAGGGAGAGTTGATCAACGTAGATACATAAAACGTTGATACATAGTTCATCCGACAGCAGGTCGCCGGATTGACAAACATACTTACAAAAGTAAATTAGAGATGGGCAAATCTCACATCGGAGATTTGCCCTTGCCGGAGCCGCCGCCCTTGGACCGCTTGCGGAAGGCGAAGTACGGATCTTCGTCTTCCTCGTCGACTTGGCCGGCGAGGATCCGCACGGCGCGGGCCTGCTCCTCCGCGTGGCGGCGCGCATTGGCCGCCGCCTTCTTCTTCTTCTCTGCCTCCGCCTCCGCCTCCACCTGCGACAGCGCGATGGCCGCCTCCAGCGCTTCTTGGTCCTTGCGGCGGCGGCGGCGGGCGTCGGTCTCGGCGGAGGTGAAGGACTGCGCCACCAAATCGAGGGGGAGGTCCGCGTCATCCTCGGCGACGGCAGCCGCTATGCTCAGCGACTGGCCCGCCCGCTTCGCCTGGCGGAACACTTTGCCCACCGTCTCCGGCGCCCGCGGCGGCGGCACCGGCAGAAGCCTCCACCCCTCCCCATCGGGAAGGATCCTCCATCCAGGAGGGGCTTGGACCAGAGGGAGACGACGATGCGGCGCGGCCGCAGACGCCGAAGCTGACCTGCGGCTGACGCTTGGCGGCGCCGCCGATCTACGCGCCGGAGCCGACCAGCGGCTGCATTGGCCACTGGCCGCTCCCGCTCCCGATCCACGCGCCGGCGTGCTCGAGTGCCCCTTTTCCTCCAGCGACCGGAGGACAGCGACGCGGTAAGCGAGGTCGTCGTCGGGGTCCTCCTCCTCCGCGCGTTGCTCGACCGCCGCCGCGGCGCCTTGCTCTCCGCGTCCGCCGGCTCATCCCAGAAGCTGCTGTCCTCGGAGCCGCTCGACATTGCGGATTGGAGATGAGGAGGAATGGGAATGCGGTTAGGGTTTTCTCGGGGGCTCCGATTTTATCACGCCGGCGACGCGTGGACACCGCCGGTCAGTGTTCTCCGACGGTCAGCCTTCATCCGACACGCGGCCCAACTTGTCAGCGACCTGAGGGCGGACGCGTCCGGTCGCGTCCGGGCGGCCCCAAACCCGCCCCACATTTGGGCTGGGTTTGGGGTGTGCCGGACCGCCCGGTCGTTTGGGGCCGTTATGGGGCCGCGGTTGGGTGGCGTTTTTTGGCCCAAATCCCGCCCGGACGTATAGGGCGGGTTTGGGGCCTCCGCTTGGAGATGCTCTAAGGTGGCTCCACGGCAATTATCTCGAAATGGACCGGAATTGACCGCCGGCATCATGTCACCACCGGCTACTCTGTCTGCGTGTGCCCACATGCATGGCAAACACAAATATCAGAGGGTGCACCCTGCAAATCCATCACTGAACCCTGAAGCCAATTATTTCTCAAATCTTACCGAGAGTTATAGGTTTTCTAGGTTTTCAGAACAAGCCTCCATGGATTTGTAGCCATAAGAAAACACTCTGGAAAATTCGCCATTCTCACCGTCTCCACAAAATATATCATATACTCCATCCGTTTCTAAATATAATTTTTTTTTATCTAGATATGTTTGTGAATCTACACACTAAAACACGTCCAAATATTTGTGGGACAGAAAAGTCTAAAACATCTCATGTTTAGCAACAGAGGGTAGAAAACAACGTGTCGGCGAAACGGAACAAGCGCAGAGGAGACCCCACACTACAAACATCAACGCCCCAACATATGCAATCTGGTGCATTTGGCATTGTGGCACGGGACGAGTGATGTCTGTTGTATTTGGTGCTCTTAGATATGTCTATCCAACACTGTCACTACACAGCCTCTTCATCCAAAGGCGTCGGTGAAATTCATTAGTTTTGTTCGCCGGTTCCTCAAAAGTAGTCATTGAACAAAAGCATGTGACCAGTTTGTTTTTATAACGTCCATGTTGGTCAGCCGCCCTTTCTTTGATTCTCCACTTTTCGGCACGGCGTCAATCTCGGCTTGCGCATCTAGAAGAGCGACACATGAACATCTCATTCTCTTTGTCGTTCTCTGCAAGACCAGCACTCTCCCCCTTCATTTGGAAAAAAACATGAACTCATGGTCGCTATCCATAGCCTTTTGGACAAGATAAAGAAATGAAACTAGGCAACAAATCGACAATCAGCTAAATGTATTGAATGGCAGAACACCTCACGTGCGGGGCAACAGGGAGGAAGAGGCGAAACTGGCTGAATTAGCTACGCTGACGCAAAACGAGGGCAGAGACCGGCGGCAAGCAGGACTGCGTGGCCGCTGCGACTAAACCTTGCGGTGCGAATCGAGTTGGCGATGATAGGGGTGATGGTGCGAATCATCGGCGAGAGAAAACAACATATCACAGTGCCCCGTTATATATCCGGGCAATGTTCGGCACCCCAAAGTGGTCTCCAATTTTGGAGAGGCACAGTGCCCCGTTATATATCCGGGCAATGTTCCGCACCCCAAAGTGGTCTCCAATTTTGGAGAGCCTTTTGGACAAAAATCAGTTCGGCCCAAACACTTGTTGGTACCACTGTGGCCGATTTTTGTGTGACCAGGCCCCCAATGGGCCAATGGAGGGCTGACGCTCGAAATACTCTCACTGTTTCCACAGAGATAATTGCAAAAAACAACCACAATTGGGGCAATATTCGTAGAAAATCATCGGGATACGAATTTTTGGCAGAAAACCACTGAGATTGAGGCACAGTGTGGCATGTAGCACTGATTCCTGGTTAGGCGCGTTAAGGGTAATTATGACAAGTCGAGGCCACCACAATTGCGGCAATCTTTGCAAGAAACCACCACTTATGAGGCAATTTTGAAGACTTACGGTGGCTCTGGCATGTCAGAAATACCCTTAGCGTGCCTAGCCGAGCAATTCAGTCCTTCGTGCCACGCCGTGCCTCAATCCCGGTGGTCTTTTGCCAAAAATTCGTATCCCAGTGGTTTTATGCGAAGATTGTCCAATTATGATGGTTTTCCGCAATTATCTCGTTTCCACAAGATATACCACGCAGAACAATATATCGGGGAAAGGAGGCTAGACCTAGACACAAGCGTGGAGACCCCCCCCCCCCCCCCCCCCCCCCACACACACACACCAGAAACGGCAACGCCCCAACATATGTAATTTGTGAAAACTGTTGCTAAATCCAGCAAGCAAGCACGAAGACATGGACAGAGAGATCGAGGCGGCACAGTGCCGGAGTGAGCACCGAACAGTACCTGTTGGGTGCAGAGCAACAAGCAGCATCCAGCTCCAGAACCCACCAGTCCACCACCACCACCTCTATCTATCAACTTGTACAGCTCTACCGCTGCTACAGCTGCTGACCAATCCCCGAGTCCTCTCCGAACACGAAATGTGGTAAGCAATTCAGCGGCGGCCGCTCCCGTGCAAGCTTCAAGCAGTCTCTGACTGTTCATCCATCGAGGAGGAGAGAAAGGAAGGAAGAAAAGCGAGCAAAAAAAAGAGGCGGTCAAACCGGCAAGTGGGGCCCCCGGCACTGCAGTTGGAACAGCAGCACGGGCGAGCCACCCGGACGGTGACAGCTGTGCTTGAACCCCAGGCCATGGCCCCCCCCATTGGCTTCCTTGCTTCAATGCCTATGTTGCAGTTCGCGGCGCCCGAGGTAGGCTGGCTGCGTACACAGGGAAAGCCAACGGAGGGGAGGCCCAAAAGAGGGTGGGGATCGCGCTCGCTCGCAGTTGCTGCGCTGCGCCGCGGCCTCGGTAGCCGAGCTGGGAAGCAAGCGAGCTATGGCTATGGAGGTAGCCGGTCAGTAGGCACTGCAGCACACGGCGCGGCGCCATTGGGGGCAATGGACGAGAAACCACTGCGAGACTGCGGCACTGTGCAGCTCTAGTGTACCGTCTACTGTGATGACGGCCACCACACACAGAGCCACAGAGGGCTAGCTTGCTACAGGGCTACTACAGCGGAGTACCACTACTGCTGGCCGGCGCATGCAGTGGCGGTACGCCAACTGTAGGCTTTGCCACTAGGGCTTTCGACTTCACAGTGCGTGATTGAATCGAGTATAGAAATGGCGCTGCGGTTACGGTCCGTCAATCAGAGGTTGCTCCCAGAATGGAATGGAGGACGCCAACGAACAATCACTGACACCCTGTTTGGTTGCACGGAATTGGGGCTTGGAATTGGAATTGGAGCCCCAATTCCGAATTCCGGCGTTTGGACTGCGCTCAGAATTTGGGCCTGGAATTGCAGACCAATTCCGAGCCAATTCCGCAGCTACCGTTTTGTGAAGGGAGCAATTCCGAGCCTCGGAGGTCGGAAACGCTCGGAATTCGGACGCCGGCCACCGCCCCGCCCCGCCGGCCGCCGCACCTCCCCGTCGGCCGCCGCACCTCCCTCCGCCGCCGCACCTCCCCGCCGGCCGCCGCTCCTCCCCGCCGGCCGCCGCACCTCCCCGCCCCGGCGTGGCCATCTGCTCCAGCGCCGGCCGCCGTCACCGACGCCGCATCCCGCGGGGCAGCCGCCGTGCTCCGCGCCCTTCTTCCTCCCCTCCCAGGCGCCCGCGCTTCGCTTCCTCCTCTTCATCTCCTCCCACCTCCCCGCCCCGGACGAGGCCCCCGCCCCTTCGCCTCAGCTCCCCGCCGTCGACACCTTCCTCCTCAGCCTCTCCCCGCCTCTCGCCGCCGCCCTGCTCGCCTCCTACCTCCGCCTCCACCCCTCCCTCTCCGCGGTCAACGCGGCGTCCCGCCCCGACCTCGTCTTCCGCCTCTTCTCCACCTTCTCCTCCTCCCCTGCCTTCCCAGGCGACGCCGAGACCAGGCGGCGGCGCAGCTCCCCATCTCCCTTCAACAGCAGTTTCCAAACACATCCAAACAACCGAATTGAATTAGAAGCCAATTCATTTCCATCTCGGATTTGGAATCTTAGTCCAATTCAATTCCATGCTCCAATTCCATGCAACCAAACATAGTGTGACACTCTAGTCGTAGCTGCTCGCTTCTATCTCGTCCGAGCTTTTCAACCGGGCCCGCATGTCAATCGATGCTTGCCAGTATCACAACGGTTAAACTCAATGGGGAAAACACGCCATCTATGCTGGAACTGGCGAAATCTGAAGTTGTTCCTTTGCCCAGCTGATCGGGGAAAGCTTTGAAATGATACATACACATAATCTAATAGTAGAGGGAACCATCAACCATGATGCGATTGGGATCGATCATGGCGAGGCAGAGACACCAAACATACTTGGGATTTGTCTCTCTGGTTAATTAGTTCACAACGGTCGTTACCGCCGACAAGGCGCGCACACGCACGCTAAGGCCTGCCGTCCCTGGCTGATCAAGGGCGAGCCGTCAAGCGGACGGGGGATAGTAGAACCGTTGATCCGGGTACGACGGCGGCGCGCCGGTGTTTGCGCCGGCGGCGGTAGAGAATCCTGATGATGCTGCAGCATGGAGCAACGGCGAGTGGGAGGAGGAGCCCGGCACTTGCCACCCCCAGCTCGGGTACGACTGGGGAACCAACTCAGGGGGCCTTCGCTCCGTCGGCCGCTCCTGCAGTTGCAGTTAAACGGCACAAACATGAGATTTTGTTATTAGATCCAGCAAGAACATACTACAATACAGGAAAAAAACAATTCGATTGTATGTTGATGAGAAATAGCCGATGGGAGAATCTAGAATGCATATATTTGTGCAGCAGAGCAGCATCATGAAAGAGTACCACGGCAAAAAAAAAAAAAAAAAAGAGTACCACGGCAAGTGTCAAGTCATAACAGTGCAAGCTTTCATGTGAATGCACAGTATGTATCTTGAAGACAGACTAAAGCTGCACCATGTGATCAGTGTACTAAGCTGCATCTAAAGTTGTGTCGTCGAACTGTAAAAACTGGACGAGATGCAGGCTCACGGATGAACCTGATTGAACCATCAACCAGCTCAGCTCACAGGGGAAACAGTAGTACCCACATCTAGTAAGCAAGGTACTCATGCTCTGTCCTTGAGATGCCAATCAAAAGTTGACGTTTAAACAGAGGAAACATTCATGTTCAGTAGAAAGAGACATGAGAAGCTAGAAGCTCGAATGGTAGTATATTTTTTTAGGAAAACAGGCATGTTTAGTTCTAGCTTAAAACAGGAAAACTAGCTTAACTGTTCTACCTGTCCAAATATAGCTTGTCGAAAGCTGAAATCCTTAACACGGGACATGTTCAGTAACAGTTTCATTGGGAACATTATTCAGAGCTAACAGTTTCCTTGGGAGCATTATTCAGTAACAGTTTCATTTGAAGGCATTGTTCAGTAACAGTTCCAATTAGCTGGTGGGTAACAGAGGAGTCGTACCTGTTGGTTGGGGAAGAAGCCAGGACAAGCAGATGGGTACAAGCGTTGGTGCTGCTGAGGTGGTACTGCCGTGCTATGTTGATGCACAGGCCACTGGGAAGATGAGCTCATTGGCTACAGCAATATCAAAAGGCAGTGCAAATATCGTAAGTTTAATAGGCCATACGACCCGGATCATCAATATCTCAACCGACAGCACTGTGCCAATAGGAAAAATATCTTTTTCAGCAATTTTAAGTAACACAAATAAGTGCTGCGGTTTCTTTACCTGGGAGACCATTGCGCTTGACGATTCAGGGAAGGTTAACTGGAGGCCAGCCATGATGTTGTTGTCCCTTTTGGAATCAGGCGCGCTAGGTTGCGACATCCGCAGATCCAGGTCAAGAACATCAGCCTCCTCGACGATTGCTAAGGAAAACAGAGATCGCCATGAGACAAATTTGGGTATGATAATAAGGGAAATTCGAGGGGCGAGAGAGACTGATGGAGGCAGTACCCTCATTTTCAGCATCGGGTAGAGCATCCCCGTTATAGGAGCTACTCTCGAAGTTGGTCACAGCCTCCCTCCCATTGAAGCGAAGGGCCGCCCTGTCGTATGCTCTACACAGCAGAAAACCCCGAGTAAGAGAGCGAGAATTAAGGTTGTCTGATTAGTGCAGATTAGATTGTAAAGTAGTACCTTGCAGCTTCAATTTCGCTGTCAAACAGCCCAAGGTATATGTACCTGCGTGTAGTAATGTAAAAAGATTAGCAACGAGATCAATTCTCAACAGAGACACTGATGCCTACTCTTGACAGTGGTGGCAATGAACTATAGTGTGCACGGATTGCATGATTTTCGCCAACTCGTATATGTGGAACCTAACAATTGCTCCAAATAGGCAATCCAGTATGAGGGAAGTGGACGTTTCACCTGCACCAAACAGGACAGCTAACAACTACAGTAGCAGCATATGGATTAGCTTCACTGTTCGGCTTAAATTTCAGCTAAGTTTGATTTCCTACGACAAGCAAATTAATCCAATGTCGACAGCTACGCTGTCACCTCCATCAATTGACAAATTACTCCGGGAAGTTCATTTGGGTGGGTTTGCTTGAGCTTACTTCTTGCCGAGCAGCTGGCCCATCCGCGCCTCCCAGCGGCCGCACTTGTGGAGCGTGACGCCGCGGTACTTTGAGCTGCCCCTCGCGAACCCCGTGCTCTGGCGGCGGAGGATGTGCACGAACTCCTCCTTGGTCCAGTTCCTCATCTGGAAAAAACAACAACCACCAACATCAGACAGACAGACATATGTATCCGGTGCGTTTGATGCAACAATCCTGATTGAGTTACCTGCTTCAGATCCTCCTCGTAGTCGCTCAGATTGAAGTTGATGTCGGCGTCGAGCCCCCGGAACTTGATCGCCGCGCGATCGTAGGCCCTGTTACCATGCGAGCAAACCCGGTTCAGTACAGTTCAGCGATCAAATCGAGATCAGTATAGTTCAGACGAAGCTTGATTAGTTAACCTCGCGGCAGCGTGCGCGGTGTCGAAACCACCTGATGAAATCAAACAATTTTAATTAGCAGAGAGTCAAGGTGGTTATGAACAGGTGGAAATTAATTAGAGATCGAGCTGGGATTTGAGCGCACCTAGGTAGACCTGCTTCCCGCAGTCCCTGCAAGAATCAGATGAAACCGATTAATTTGTGGTCTTGGTAAGCGACAGAGCTATCGAATTAGTCACGGAGTAGCTAGGAGTGGCGCGAGGCTAACCAGATGTGCGACTCCCAGCGGCCGGTCCTCCTGTAGAAGGTGACGCCCCTGTACTGCGAGCTGCGGACCTCGGACCGCGCCGCGTCTTCTTCGGGACGGCCACCCGCTGCCCCACGCCGAGCTCCTCGGAGCGGCGCGGCTGCCACGCCGGCGTCAGTACCGGCGCCGGCGCCGGCTCCGGGTGCATCCAGGCCGCGGCGTGCCCAGGCGGCGGGGGAAAGAGCTGCCTCGTCACGAACCCGGATGCGAACGGCGGCACCACCAGCTCGCCAGAGCAGTTCTCGTCGTCGGGGCTCCCGAGCAGGCCGAACCGGAAGCCGCCGGCACCGGCGTCACCGGAGTTGAGCACGGACGAGCTCGACGTGCCGGAGTCCGCCGGCGACTCCACATTGAGATCCAGCACCATCTCCGATCCGGGTCCCCGCAGGAACCAAGCCGTACGCCCGCCTCCGCCTCGCCACCACCACCACCACTTCCGAACAGCTCGAATGATAGTTAAGTAGAGCCTCGTCTGGAAGCGTGTCTATGGCGTGGGAGCGTGGTGGCCGCGGGTGGAAGCGAGGGCGAGGTGGGGGGAGTAGAAGTAGTGGTGGTGGCCATGGGGCGGGATGAGGACGAGGACGAGGAGATGAGGGGGGCCAGTTGGAGAAAAGGAAAGAGAGATGGGACGTCGAGGAGGCCAAGGGCATCACAGGTAAAAACTATTTTTGTGCGCTAATCGCTACGGCCACACACAACACGAGTGCGGACACCACGTGGCGCGCGCCGGAGGTGGAAGAAGCTTTGGTTAGCCGTGGGTTTTTTTAGCTTCTAAATAAATAAACTTAAGAATAATTCTTGCTGGAATTTAAATGGCCTGTTCGGGGGTGTTCATTTCAAAGATTTGGTGCACAGATTTTGGTTTGGCGCAACTAGCGTGTTTTTATAAGTTCAGCATTTGAAAAGGCAAGGTGCTCGTTGTTTTATACTATTGGTTTGTCTTGTGTCGTAACTTGTCATGGAGTAAGATATATATGAATGTCAATTTGTTGAGTAATTTAATCATCTCAAAAGAGGATTGCACGTGCAGTATGAATGTATATAGATCCACATGGTACCCTTCGCAGCTACAAAGGTGACACGTAGACGGCTCCGAACGTTCTTGAAGCTACAATATATAAATAATGTAAGTACACTTTGTAAAGTTGATCATTGTGTAAAAGAAGTAATATTTGCGAGGCTGATTTAACTATGGGTCTAGTGGTCTGCTCTTGGCACATAATTGTATAATTATGTTAGTGTTTGCAAGAAAGCGCTCCTAGTACAACTGAGTTTTTGGCAGGTTTTTTTCCCTAAAAACTAAGTGGCTCTTCTACAATGCTTGTTAGGACGATACTGAGTTACAGGTTTGAAATGACATCAAGATTGGAATTTACAAGGCTGGCCTGTGAAAGGAGGTGGTTAGCGTTATCATGTTCTTCCATGGAAGGAATTACAACTAGACGTGTCATTTAGTCATCTGAAAAGAGCATTGAAAACACGTATTATGAAATTTATAGACATCTACTATTTGGTACCGTTGGAGATGTTAGCTTTTCCCAAGATCGAACACACGATATCACGGCAACTCAACAACGGAAACGCAAGGACGCAAATTTCCTTTATCCGTCGTGCTGACGCTAACGCAAACACCAGGATCAGAACACACACGAACGCAGCAACAAAGAAAGGATCGCCAAAGGCACGTCTCACGCCTCTTGTTTTTCTATTGTTTTTCGTTTTCTGGTGCTTACAACTCGACAACTACCGCTGCTTATATTGGTGCAACCACGACTTACAAAGCTGACTCGTACTAGGCTGAACCAAACCTACGTGGACTACTAGTACTACTACAACACGAACTCCTACTAGCTAAACACACGGCAAGGTTGATCACAATCAAGGAAACTTACCAAACCAGATAGCTACTATCACGACACGGACAACACTTTCCAAAACTAGTACTACCTAGTTTGGATTATTCCAACAGGAGAATCAATTTTTTTATTAGTAGTGCATTTTACAAAGGTGATACGTCGACGGCTCCTCTTGAAAAAGCATATATTACAATTTGTAAAGTTGATCATTGTGCAAGGAAAAGTAAAGTGCAAGGGTGATAGACCTTTCGTTCTAGCCGAGTCTACTATTCAAAGACGGTACCGTTATTGTGTCGCGTGTTTTAATAATAATATATCGCAAAAGCAAACAACCTTGGTAGCAAGGCGGTACCCTTCCTTGAAATAAATATGGTTGTATGGGAGCTAAGCAAATAGTAGATCTGACGGACATACCGTAGCATCCGTTGGCTACTCGGCCAATCGGTACGAACCGTGATGTGCAGATGCACGGTGCGTGTGTGCGCGATACAGTTTCGCTATAATTAACGTCGGCAGTCAGACACCATCAATTCACGGTGTTATTTAACCCAAGCAAAGTAAGCTATATGGGCGAGGCCGTACGTACTACCCGCGCCGCGGGGGAGGGAGGGCCGCATTACGAAAGTGCACCCCTCCGTCTAAAATTTAATCCGCCTGTGTCGTACAGCGCGGAGCACGTAGCCGCGCCGCTACGTACGTTGGATCGTACTAGTACCAACTCGCACATGCTGCGCTCGATCTGGAATGTAGGCCCTTTCACGGATCAGAGCCGAGCGCGACACGTCTGTCCATCCGTCACTCTAGCACTCGTACATCCGTCCGTAGGTGTATGTATTGACATATTGTACTGGACTCGTTCGGTCCGGGCTCTTTCTCTATTGGTTGGACGCAAGCAATGATTCATTCGATGGAGATCCGGCCACCCGGTTGTATGCAGGCGCGACGGGCAGCCACAGACGTTCCTGTCCGGTGGATGGATGGAGGACGGCGACGGGCGCGGTACAGTACGTTGGCCACCTCAGCTTGGAGTGTTCGCGCTGGAGCATACGGTTCGATCGCGATTGCAAACTACAAAAACGGCCTAACGGGTCTCACTCTCATCCCAAGTTGCTGAAAGCAAACAAAGGTCCTTTAATTCGTCCGTCAATAAGCATTCGCTTCGTTACTAGATGATATAAGGGAGGATGCTCGAAGTTGCTGATTCGCCTTGGGCCGCCCTTCATTCTACAAATTTAATACTAGTCTATATCGCCGTTGTTTTGCACTATCCTCCACTAATCTGCAAAAAGAGGACCACAACTATGATTAGAAGAACTATTACAGCATTCATCAGTTGTTGTGAAAATAAGTAGGTCCGTCGTTTCCGTAAATGATGCGCGGGAATACATCGAGCAATGAAATGCCAATGGAAAAAGGCTTTCTACTCATACGTACTCCTCCATTCCAATTTAATTGACTTGCTATACACCAAATATGGATGTATATAGACATGTAACAAGTCTAGATACATCCACATGTGGTGCATAGCAAGTCAATTAAATTGAAACGGAGGGAGTACCTATCAAAGAGGACGAACCGTACGGCGTTCAAATTTAGTCAGGCTTAGGCACCTGCAAGAATATATCAGAGTGCTTGATAAAGAAAATAGAAAACCAATTTGAGTGGAGATGCAGCTAGCAGTACTCCGGGAGACAACATCTACTTCTGCAAGTAAAACAAATTGAAAACCAACTTTAGTGGAGATGGGATAAGCAATAGTTGGCAGTAATACTCCGGAAAACAACATCTACTCCTGTAAGTAAAAAAAAAATCCATCTCCTATATATAAAACAACGTTTTCTTATACTGAACCAAAAAAATTGAAAAACACTATCCGAACATGAGAAAAGGTAGACCGCACTCACTTGTCCATACTCCATCGACCATCGTTCCAAGAAAATATAATCCGTAAATACTTCAGCCTCACCGAACCATATTGTACAATTAATAAAGGAGTGAGATAATTGGGAATCTAGATAGGAACCGTCATGGCATCATTGCTTCTTGCTGTCAGCTGTCGTAGACGCCGATGGTGGCAGAGCTTCCAACGGAGCTTCTATACATGGTGATCACGGAGAAAGCTGAATGGGAGGGAAGTCAGGCAAATGAGTGGCCTCATCTCACCCCAAACGCTAGCCAAAAACACGCGGCGGCCAAAAATGCTTGATGGTGAGAAGTGGTCGTGCAGCAGGATATAAAAAGCTGCATACAGTAACGTGCACCATGGAAAGAGGAGCCAGCTAATGGTGATGGTGAATTTATTGGCTTCTGTACCAGATGCCTGCATGCGAACACCAATTTCTCGCAGGAGTAGTTGTGTGCTGTAAAATCAAAAAAAAAAAAGTTGTGTGCTGTGTGTGGTGCAACCAGGAAGTGGAAAACTCATGGAAAAAAGTTCAAAACAAACCTTGAACTCATAGTAGTTAGCCAAATCGAATCCTGAACTTTGAATCCCGGTAATTCGCACTCTGAACTTATAATTCCCGGTCTATTTCAGACCCTAGACCGGTTTGGCGCACCGGGAATACAACAATCTCAGCCTGGGTAACATGCTACTCTCACTGACAATTCGGGCCCACATGTCATATTCATCCTCTACCTGGATTTCTCTCACCATCGCTCCCACACAGATCTAATTCTCCAATTAACATAGTAGATACAAAAATACGTGTGCACTGCTAGAGTGCTAGTTAGCTAGGTGATGTACTTCTCTGCTCCGCTTGAACGTACGGGCATTGCTAGATAGACATGGGTTCCTTGTTAGAGACCGGAGATGAGACAGAAATAATCGGAGCAGGTTGATCTGTTAATGCGCACTGAGGAGAATCAGAGTAATGAGAGCCTCTGCTTGGACCAGGCTGTGGCATGCTCGGCGCCGCGACTGCTGTTTTCCAACGGCGGCCAACATCGTGCGGGCTCTGGGCCATAGCCAAGCAGGTGAGTGTTCAGGTCAGATCCACGGAAGACATACGACGAGGGTTCGAGGGTAGCGTTGGTCTTGGCTTAACGCGTAGCGTCGAATTTCAGCATGAAGGCGAAGAAAGCGTCCAGGCTGCAGGTAGCAGGCGTGTTGGTCGCCGGAACGTCACCGTCTGGGAGCGCAATTTGTTTTTGCCCGACGGCCGGAAGAACGTTGAAGATAGATATGACAAGTGGGACAGAGCTGTCAGTGTAAGTAACAATTTTAATTTTTTTCTGCCGTGGAAAACAGGTACAAGGTTCAGAATAAACCGGGATTGATGAGTTCAGAGTGGCAATTACCGGGATTCAAAGTTCAGGATTCGATTTGGCTAACCTCTATGAGTTTAAGGTTTGTTTTGGACTTTTTCCAAACTCAGGAGATGAAGCGGCGGCCAATCAAGTTAAATACCAAATAAAGAGGAAGGTGAAAGATTTCGGACTGCAAAAATTGATGCTTAATAATAAGAGAAAAAACAATGACGTGGCAGATAACATGGGCTAGAAAACTGATGTGACAGATTTGAAAGTGCATGTGTTGTCCCATGCGTGGTTTTGGTAATCAATGACAATCCTTATGGACTAATGTTTGAATTGAGATATCTTTATAGATCTTGTCCATAAAAAAGATTGGAGTTCATGTGTTGGACTCTAGAAGATTACATGATGACCAAGATTTCATCCAAGGGTTTATATGAAGAATGGTCATGTGAAGAGTTGAGCTTATTGCAAGCATGGCTTGCAAAAGAAGATTGAGTGAACTTCATGTTTATCTCCAAGTCATCATCTATATCAAGATAAGAAGATGAAGTGCAAGTGGATTCATGAAGACGGAGTTTAGCAAGACTCTCCCATAATGGTGTATGGGGGAGTATTTGGAGAAGTCTTCATCAAACATGTGCTAGCAAGCACAATCAAGAAATGTGTTCCAACTTGAGAGCGTCAAGATCGTCATCATCGAGCTCAAGTGGAATGCGCAAGGTAAAGGTATGATCTTGATAGGTTTTCTATTTTACCGGTCTCGTGGTGTTAGTGGGAGACCGGGTTATAGGATATACGGCGTACTATCAAGAGGGCTCTCAAGTGAGTAACTTGATCGCACCTTTGTGGAGAGCTCAAACCTTTGCATATTTGGCATATCATCTTTTTTTGTTCTTATTTGGCTTTTATTCATGTGAGAATTTAGAGCTTGTGTTCATCTCCATACCAAGCTCTAGTTCATCAAAAACGGATTTCATTTGGATATCTTGTGGTGTTTTTTGATGTTGGAGGTTTTACCGGTTCGTCTCTTGTAGAGAGGTCAATCTCTCCTCTTGTGTTATCCTCCTCACATGATGGACTATGATGTGTATATGCATGATCTTGTAGTGCTTGTGATTATCTTCGGAGCAAGCCCAAGATCATTCAAAACGGAGTCCGGATGAAAAACTTGTTGCGTTCTCGGTGTTGGAAATATTACCGGTCCTCCTCGAGATAAGATCCACACCTCCCATGTGTGATATCTCCTCCATATTTGTGACCCTCGTCCTCCTCGATATAAGATCCACACCTCCCATGTGTGATATTTCCTCGAGATAAGCTCTCGTCGTTATCTTTCCAACAAAGTTGGTTTCATCACATTTGGATTTTTATTGAAAAAGATATGGATTTTAGAATGTTTTTTTCTGCGCAGGCCGGCTCCCAGGCCGGCCCAGGCCGAGCTCCTGGCCGGGCGGATCGTGTAGCAATCCGGCTCCCTGGCCGGCCCAGGCCGGGCTCCAGGCCGGGTGGCTCGGGTAGCAGGCCGGCTCCCTGGCCGGCCCAGGCCGGGCACCAGGCCGGGCGGCTCGGGTAGCAGGCCGGCTCCCTGGCCGGCCCAAGCCGGGCTCCAGGCCGGGCGGCTCGGGGAGCAGGCCGGCTCCCTAGCCGGCTCTCTGGCCCAGCTCGCGAAAAAACAGCCCAACGACCAGTTTTTCTAGTGGACTATTTAAAGAGGTTTTCTTCCCCATTGTTTGATACATCTCTTGAGCAAGTTTTTCTCCCATCTCTCCTCCATTGTTGATCTTTGGAAAAATCTTGCCTTCCTCTCATTCCCTCCCATGATTCTTGCATATCTTTGAGGGAAATTGAGAGGAGATCTAGATCTACATATTCATCCAATCCATTCCTCCTCTAAGTGAGGGGAACCTAGTAGATCTTGATCTTGAAGTTTCATTTGTTGTGTTCTTCGTTGTTCTTCCTCTCTTCTCCCCCCATAAGCATTAGTTGCTTGTGGTGGGATTCGAGAGTGAAGGATTTGAGCCTTGTGCTCTTGCCATTGCTTCATTGCATCGGTTTGTGCTCTCCACGAGGATTCGTGGGAGTTGAAAGCTTGCGAACTTGTTACTCTTGGGTCTTTAGACCCTAGACGTCCGTGTGGTGGTTGAGACCCTTGTGTGGTCACTTGTAGCTGTTTGGGAGCCCCCAATCCCATTGTGGGTTGTGCCCCGGATCGTTGTTGAAAGGCTTCGGATTTCCGCCTCGAAGGATTCCGATAGTGGAAGGTGAACCAAACCTTTGTGGTGCGGTTCATCGGAGAAGAAGGTGAAACCTTTGTGGTTGTTGAACCATTGTGTTGGTTCACACCTCGCCAACGAGACGTACTCCCCTAAAAAGGAGGAATTCGGGAATACATTCTCGTCTCCGCGTGCCTCGGTTATTTGTATACCCGAGCTTTTTACTTATGCACTTTACATTGTGATAGTCTTCGTGCTTGAAATATTCTTTTGCTATCACCTTGTTGCTTGTCTTGCTTAACATAAGTTGTTGGTGCACATAGGTGAGACTAGTTTATTTAGGTTGTTGGCTTGTTAATTTAAACACCTAGTTTTATTCCGCAATTAGCAAGCCTAAACCGGAAAAGTTTTAAATCGCCTATTCACCCCCCCCCTCTAGGCGACATCCTTGTCCTTTCAAGATTGATGAGGTGGATAGGCTGCATGTTGAGAGAAATAGTTAGTGTGGATGATCTATTTAGTTATACTAGACAATACCCCGCGCGTTGCTGCGAGAAACATGGTCTAAACTTCTTGTTATACTCAGCAAACTGATTCCTAAAATGCTTAGAAAAATAATAACTAATTCCTTGTTGACAACAATATTTAAGAATGATACGTGAAAGCAATGGTACAAAGCTAAGACTAATCCTCTTGCATATTATTTGAAGTCTGAGTGACAGACGAACAATCAGGTTTAGAGGAATATACAGTCATTTACAGTGGAACCAACATGATATACAACTTGAAGCTGTTTCTCGCTCAGGGAATAAACTTTCAATCTACAACTAAAACATCACCACCTTAATTTCTAGCTATCTATGACCCCTAGTATGACTATGTGCAATTTCCACAGAACTCTCATATACATTGTGTAATTCCCATCAGAACTGTCATATGTATTTACTTTCGTCCTTCCCACAACAGGAGTGAAACAAATGCCCTTAGTCCAGATTGAATCACACGGACCCTCTAAAATATAATCTTTAATTATTTCTTCCTTGTCACATGTGAAATCTCCCTCTTGAGACTAACATTATGGATTGCCGTAACACGGCTCTGCAGAAAACAAACAAACTGACCAGTGTATCCACGGATCAGTGGATTACCTTTACCAAAAATGGCATTATTGAGGTGGTGCCAAGCTTGCGAAAACAAAAAACAGCGGTCTACATTATGCCTAAAAACATCTGAATCCATCGACAATAGATGGGATAGCTAATTAGCTTTTCCAAAATTAATTAGGAGTACGGATGAAAACAACCATAGCAAGCTCTAATAGCAGCATCCCGATAATTTTTTTTCGAAATAATCTTCTTCTTTCAATCACAAAGCCAACTTGAGTGCATAGTTCTGTAACATACACCAACTCGCCATTCAGCCAGTCTATAATCATATTTCAGAATTTGAAACACAGTAGAAAGACAATATGTTGTAGAATGAAGTTAGTCAAGGATGAGACAACTCTCACTTTTCCCCTCTCCCGTCTACTGTTGCAGGAGGAAGCGAAAAGCGATTTTTGGAACCTCGCCGTCGTCTCCACCGTGCGCGCCGCCGAATCGTGGGATTCCTCCCCTCCGCCGGCCGCTGCGGCGGCGGGAGGGTGGGGGATCCCCGATTCCGGCTTGTACATAAGGTAGGACCTGGTGGTGTTCCCGTCGGCGGCGCCTTGGAGGAGGTGGTGCTGCGGATGGGTGTTTTGGTGACGGCGCGTCCCTTCTCCGGCGGTGGAGCTCCTCGGGCTCGTCGTCGTCGCGCTCGCGGTGCAGATGCTTGAGGCCCGGTGGGGTGCTCGAGATCTGCTGGATCCCGCCGGGTCCGTGTAGGCGGAGGGCTCGGCGGTGGGGTTGCAGGGCGGGGCGAGGTTGGCTGCGGCCGTGGCTGTCGGCGTCGAAGACGGTGGCGGGAAGGTGGTGGTGCTGGCAAGGGAGGGTCTGCGCCGTGCTCGTTCAACGGCCTAGACTCCGTCGCTGCGCGGCGGACGGCTTCTGCGGCGCTCTTCTGATGAGGTGCCCTCGGGCTGTGGCGGGAAGGTGGGCGCCGGTCTTCTTCCCCGACGACGGTGGTGCTGCCGACGGTTGCTTTGCTCTGTATCCTCTGCGTACGTATGTCTTTACTTGGCTTCTGTATGGTGTACTTTGTACGTCGTACACTCTTTGAATGTACGCAGGAAATTTCAAAA